>CATNWA010014885.1:0-637725 GCA_951230385.1 Staurois parvus
AGTCTTAGGTAAAAATAAAAAGGGGTTTTTTTTAGTTATTTATTAAATTAAATCAATTTTTTTATTTTTTTTTAATAAAATTTATTTAGTAATTATTTTTTTTAGTTTTTTTTGGTATTTTCTTAATTTTTAATAAGACATTTATAATTTAGTTTTGGGGGGGTACTTTTATTTTTTTTAAGTTTTCTAATTAAAATATAGATTTTTTTTTAACTTTTTTAATTTATTTTTAATTTATTTTCGCTGGTCATTTAGGTTAAAAATTGTTTAATATTTAATTTTATTTCTTCCCTATTTTATCTTTTATTCATTAGGTATTTATGAGCATTAAATTATAAATTTTTTTTTAGTTAGGTTAAATTAAAGAAATATAAAAATATTTTTTTTTTTTAAAAATATTTATAATTATGTTTCTAATTTTGTTTTTGATTTAGTCTGATTTTATTTTTCTATTAAATTGTAAGTTAGTTTTGTTTAACCCCCCGTTTATTTATCATCGCGTTTTAAATTTTTTATCGTATTTTTAGTTTTATTTGACATTATTTTAGTTATTTATGGTTAAGTTTTAGTATTTATTATGTTTTTTTCTTTTTTATACTTAGTTTTTTGTTATTATTTTATCTTTTTATTTTTTTGTAAAAAGGGGATTTTTTTTATATAATTCTAAAAGTTTTTTTTTTTTAGTATTAGTTTTTTTTTTATTTTGTAATAAGTATAGGGGGGGATTCAGTTTTTTTTTTTTTAGTTATTTTTTAGCGGGCTTTTTTATTTTAGGGTTTATTTTTATTTATTTTTAGGATAAAAGGGGGATGTTTTTTAATGTTTATTTTTTTTTTTTTTTACACAGTATTATTGATTTATAGTTTTTTCGCTTGTTTATTTTTATTTATAGTAGATTAGTTATTTAATTTTTATTTTTTTTCTTTAAAGTTTTTTTTTAGTTTTATTTTAATTTAAAGGTTACATTTTTCTTAAAGATTTTTAGTTTAGCTTTTAATTTTTTTTTATTTTTTTATTTTTAGGTGTTTTATAATGAAAAGTTAGGTTTTGTTAAAGACGGTGACCAGTAATAGTATATTTTTTTTAATACAGTTTTTTATATTAGTAGGATACAGGGTGCAAGTTTATATAGGGGGGGTGAAGGGGGCGAGGGGGTGCAGTTTTTGCGCAGTATATAGTATACAGGGTGCAGTATATAGTATAGTATACAGGGTGTGCAGTATATAGTATATAGTATACAGGGTGCAGTATATTTTATTTATACAGGGTTGCAGTATATAGTATATAGTATACAGGTGCAGTATATAGTATATTGCAGTATATAGTATACAGGGTGCAGTATATAAGTATATAGTATACAGGGTGCAGTATTAGTGCAGTATAAGTATACAGGGTGCAGTATATAGTATACAGTATACAGGGTGCAGTATATAGTATACAGTATACAGGGTGCATAGTATAAGGTGCAGTATATAGTAGTATAACAGGGTGCAGGGTATAGTATATTAGTATACAGGGTGCAGTATATAGTATATATAGTATACAGGGTGCAGTATATAGTATACAGGGTGCAGTAAATAGTATAGTATACAGGGTGCAGTATATAGTATATGCAGTATACAGGGTGCAGTATATAGTATACAGTATATAGTATACAGGGTGCAGTATATAGTATACAGGGTGCAGTATATAGTATACAGTATACAGGGTGCAGTATATAGTATACAGGGTGCAGTATATAGTATATAGTATACAGGGTGCAGTATATAGTATTATACAGGGTGCAGTATATAGTATACATAGTATACAGGGTGCAGTATATAGTATATAGTATACAGGGTGCAGTATATAGTAATACAGGGTGCAGTATACAGTATACAGGGTGCAGTATATAGTATAACAGTATACAGGGTGGCAGTATATAGTGCAGTATATAGTATACAGTATACAGGGTGCAGTATTTATTTGCAGGGTAGTATATAGTATATAAAAACAGGGTGCAGTATATATGTATACAGGGTGCAGTATATAGTATATAGTATACAGGGTGCAGTATATAGTATACAGGGTGCAGTATATAGTATACAGTAATACAGGGTTATTAGTATATAGTATACAGGGTGCAGTATATAGTATATAGTATACAGGGTGCAGTATATAGTAGTATACAGGGGGTGCAGTATATAGTATACAGGGTGCAGTATTATATAGTATATAGTATACAGGGTGCAGTATAGTATACAGTATACAGGGTGCAGTATATAGTATACAGGGTGCAGTATATAGTATATAGTATACAGGGTGCAGTATAAAGTAATACAGGTGCAGTATAGTATATAGTATACAGGGTGCAGTATATAGTATAACATATACAGGGTGCAGTATATAGTATACAGTATACAGGGTGCAGTATATAGTATACAGTGCAGTATATAGTATATACAGGGGTGCAGTATAGTATATAGTATACAGGGTGCAGTATATAGTATACAGTATACAGGGTGCAGTATATAGTATAGTATACAGGGTGCAGTATATAGTATACAGGGTGCAGTATATAGTATATAACAGGGTGCAGTATATTTAGTATACAGGGTGCAGTATATAGTATATAGTATACAGGGTGCAGTATAATAGTATATACAGGGTGCAGTATAGTATTAGTATACAGTGCAGTATATAGTATACAGGACAGTAGCAGTTTAGGGTAGTAATATAGTATACAGGGTGCAGTATATATATATAGTATACAGGGTGCAGTATATAGTATACAGTATACAGGGTGCAGTATATAGTATACAGGGTGCAGTATATAGTATATAGTATACAGGGTGCAGTATATATTTATATAGTATACAGGGTGCAGTATATAGTATATAGTATACAGGGTGCAGTATATAGTATACAGGGTGCAGTATATAGTATACAGGGTGCAGTATATAGTATACAGGGTGCAGTATATAGTATAGTATACAGGGTGCAGTATATATTAGTATATAGTATACAGGGTGCAGTATATAGTATATAGTATACAGGGTGCAGTATATAGTATATAGTATACAGGGTGCAGTATATAGTATATAGTATACAGGGTGCAGTATATAGTATATACAGGGTGCAGTATATAGTATACATACAGGGGTGCAGTATATAGTATATAGTATACAGGGTGCAGTAATATAGTATAGGGTTGCAGTAATTATAGTATACAGGGTGCAGTATATAGTATACAGTATACAGGGTGCAGCAGTATATAGTATACAGGGTGCAGTATATAGTATATAGTATACAGGGTGCAGTATATAGTATATAGTATACAGGGTGCAGTATATAGTATATAGTATACAGGGTGCAGTATATAGTATAAGTATACAGGGTGCAGTATATAGTAAACATACAGGGTGCAGTATATAGTATATAGTATACAGGGTGCAGTATATAGTATACAGTATACAGGGTGCAGTATATAGTATATAGTAAACAGGGTGCAGTATATATAGTATACAGGGTGCAGTATATAGTATATAGTATACAGGGTGCAGTATAGTATAGTATACAGGGTGCAGTATATAGTATATACAGTATACAGGGTGCAGTATATAGTATATAGTATACAGGGGGTGCAGTATAGTATACAGGGTTGCAGTATATAGTATAGTATACAGGGTGCAGTATATAGTATACAGGGTGCAGTATATAGTATACAGTATAAAACAGGGTGCAGTATATAGTATACAGGTGCAGTATATAGTATACAGGGGTATACAGTATATAGTATATAGTATACAGGGTGCAGTATATTATAGTATATAGTATACAGGGTGCAGTATATAGTATATAGTATACAGGGTGCAGTATATAGTATACAGTATACAGGGTGCAGTATATAGTATACAGGGTGCAGTATATAGTATACAGGGTGCAGTATATAGTATATAGTATACAGGGTGCAGTATATAGTATATAGTATACAGGGTGCAGTATATAGTATACAGTTTTATAGGTGCAGTATATAGTATACAGGGTGCAGTATATATAGTATATAGTATACAGGGTGCAGTATATAGTATACAGGGTGCAGTATATAGTATATAGTATACAGGGTGCAGTATATATAGTATACAGGTATTTTTGTATATAGTATACAGGGTGCAGTATTAGTATAGTATACAGGGTGCAGTATATAGTATATAGTATACAGGGTGCAGTATATAGTATATAGTATACAGGGTTGCAGTATATAGTATACAGTGCAGTATAACACGGTATACAGGGTGCAGTATATAGTATATAGTATACAGGGTGCAGTATATAGTATACAGGGTGCAGTATATAGTATACAGGGTGCAGTATATATATATAGTATACAGGGTGCAGTATATAGTATAATACTTGGGTGCAGTATAGTATAGTAGGGTGCAGTATATAGTATACAGTATACAGGGTGTCAGTATATAGTAATAGTATACAGGTATGCAGTAGTATATAGTATACAGGGTGCAGTATATAGTATATAGTATACAGGGTGCAGTATATAGTATAGTTTAGTATATGCAGTATATATAGTTATACAGTATACAGGGTGCAGTATATATAGTATACAGGGTGCAGTATATAGTATATAGTATACAGGGTTGCAGTATATAGTATACAGGGTGCAGTATATAGTGATATAGTCTATACAGGGTGCAGTATATAGTATATAGTATACAGGGTGCAGTATATAGTATAGGTGCAGTATATAAGTATATACAGGGTGCAGTGTATATAAAGTATATAGTATACAGGGTGGTATATAGTATAGGGTGCAGTATATAGTATTGCATTATATAGTATAACAGGGTGCAGTATATAGTATACAGGGTGCAGTATATATAGTATAGGGGCAGTTATATTTAAAACAGGGTGCAGTATATATATAGTATACAGGGTGCAGTATAAGTTTACTTATACATTGTTTCTAGTATATAGTATACAGGGTGCAGTATATAGTATATAGTATACAGGTGCAGTATATAGTATATAGTATACAGGGTGGTAATATAGTATAAAAAACAGTATACAGGGTGCAGTATATAGTATATAGTATACAGGGTGCAGTATACAGGGTGCAGTATATAGTAATATAGTATACAGGGTGCAAGTATATAGTATTAGTATACAGGGTGCAGTATATAGTATTATAGTATATAGTATAAGTATACAGGGTGCAGTATATATATACAGTATATATAGTATACAGGGTGCAGTATATAGTATAGTATACAGGGGGTGCAGTATATAGTATATAGTATTTTACAGGGTGCAGTATATAGTATACAGGGTGCAGTATATAGTATATAGTATATACAGGGTGCAGTATATAGTATAGTATATAGTAATATATACAGGGTGCAGTATATATAGTATACAGGTTTGCAGTTATAGTATAGTATTAGTATAGGGTGCAGTATATAGTTTATAGTATACAGGGTGCAGTATATAGTATACAGGGTGCAGTATATAATAGTATACAGTTATATGTATTATAGTATATAGTATACAGGGTGCAGTATATATAGTATATACAGGGTGCAGTATATAGTATATAGTATACAGGGTGCAGTATATATATATAATACAGGGTGCAGTATATAAGTATAGGGTATATAATAGTATATAGTATACAGGGTGCAGTATATATAGTATACAGGGTTGCAGTATAATATATATTTATACAGGGTGCAGTATATAGTATTACGGGGGCAGTATATAGTATACAGGGTGCAGTATATAGTATATAGTATACAGGAGCAGTTAGTATATAGTATAACATAGTATAGTATATACAGGGTGCAGTATATAGTATATAGTATACAGGGTGCAGTATATAGTATACAGGGTGCAGTATATATAGGGTGCAGTAGTATAGTTAGTATACAGGGGTGCAGTATAAATAGTATACAGGGTATTTTTTATATAGTATATATAAGTAACAGGTTTACAGGGTATATAGTATAGTTAGTATACAGGGGTGCAGTATAGTATATTATAGGGTGCAGTATATATGCAGTATATAGTATACAGGGTGCAGTATATAGTATATAGTATACAGGGTGCAGTATAGTATATAGTATACAGGGTGCAGTATATAGTATAGTATTACAGGGTGCAGGCATTATTATATACAGGGTAGTATATATATAAGTATACAGGGTGCAGTATATTAGTATATATAGTAATACAGGGTGCAGTATATAGTATACAGGGTGCAGTATATAGTATACAGGGTGCAGTATATAGTATAATAGTATACAGGGTAGTATATAGTATACAGGGTGCAGTATATATATATAGTATACAGGTATATCATCAGGTGCAGTATATAGTATTTAGTATACAGGGGGTATAATAGTATATAGTATACAGGGTGCAGTATATATAGTATACAGGGTGCAGTATATAGTATATAGTATACAGGGTGCAGTATATAGTATATAGTATACAGGGTGCAGTATATAGTATACAGGGTGCAGTATATAGTATTTAGTATACAGGGTGCAGTATATATACAGTATACAGGTGCAGTATATAGTATACAGGGTGCAGTATATAGTATATAGTATACAGGGTGCAGTATATAGTATATATAGTATACAGGGTGCAGTATATAGTATACAGGGTGCAGTATATAGTATATAGTATACAGGGTGCAGTATATAGTATATACAGGGTGCAGTATATAGTATAGGGTAGTATATAGTATACAGGGTGCAGTATATAGTATATAGTATACAGGGTGCAGTATATAGTATACAGGGTGCAGTATATAGTATTAGTATATAGTATACAGGGTGCAGTATAGTAGTTATACAGGGTGCAGTATATAGTATATAGTATACAGGGTGCAGTATATAGTATATAGTATACAGGGTGCAGTATATAGTATATAGTATACAGGGTGCAGTATATAGTATATATATACAGGGTGCAGTATATAGTATATAGTATACAGGGTGCAGTATATAGTATACAGGGTGCAGTATATAGTATATAGTATACAGGGTGCAGTATATAGTATACAGGGTGCAGTATATAGTATATAGTATACAGGGTGCAGCAGTATATAGTATACAGGGTGCAGTATATATATATATAGTATACAGGGTGCAGTATATAGTATATATAGTATACAGGGTGCAGTATATAGTATAGGGTGCAGTATATAGTATATAGTATACAGGGTGCAGTATATAGTATATAGTATACAGGGTGCAGTATATAGTATATAGTATACAGGGTGCAGTATATAGTATATAGTATACAGGGTGCAGTATATAGTATACAGTATACAGGGTGCAGTATATATAGTATACAGGGTGCAGTATATAGTATATAGTATACAGGGTGCAGTATATAGTATATAGTATACAGGGCAGTATATAGTATTATACAGGGTGCAGTATATAGTATATAGTATACAGGGTGCAGTATATATAGTATATAGTATACAGGGTGCAGTATATAGTATATAGTATATAGTATACAGGGTGCAGTATATAGTATACAGTATACAGGGGTGCAGTATATAGTAGGGTGCAGTATATAGTAGTATACAGGGTGCAGTATATAGTATATAGTATACAGGGTGCAGTATATAGTATACAGGGTGCAGTATATAGTATATAGTATACAGGGTGCAGTATATAGTATACAGGGTGCAGTATATAGTATATAGTATACAGGGTGCAGTATATAGTATATAGTATATACAGGGTGCAGTATATAGTATATAGTATACAGGGTGCAGTATAGTATAGTATATAGTATACAGGGTGCAGTATATAGTATATAGTATACAGGGTGCAGTATATAGTATACAGGGTGCAGTATATAGTATATAGTATACAGGGTGCAGTAGTATAGTATACACAGGTGCAGTATATATATATAGTATACAGGGTGCAGTATATATATAGTATACAGGGTGCAGTATATAGTATAGTATACAGGGTGCAGTATATAGTATAGTATACAGGGTGCAGTATATAGTATATAGTATACAGGTGCAGGTATACAGGGTGCAGTATATAGTATATAGTATACAGGGTGCAGTATATAGTATATAGTATACAGGGTGCAGTATATACAGTGCAGTATATAGTATACAGGGTGCAGTATATAGTATATAGTATACAGGGTGCAGTATATAGTATATAGTATACAGGGTGCAGTATATAGTATATAGTATACAGGGTGCAGTATATAGTATACAGGGTGCAGTATATAGTATATAGTATACAGGGTGGCAGGGATTTGCAGTATATACAGGGTGCAGTAATATCGTATAGTATACAGGGTGCAGTATATAGTATACAGGGTGCAGTATATAGTATATAGTAGTACAGGGTGCAGTATATAGTATACAGGGTGCAGTATATAGTATATACAGGGTGCAGTATATAGTATATAGTATACAGGGTGCAGTATATAGTATAGTATAGGGTGCAGCATATAGTATATAGTATACAGGGTGCAGTATATAGTATACAGGGTGCAGTATATAGTATATAGTATACAGGGTGCAGTATATAGTATATAGTATACAGGGTGCAGTATATAGTATAGTATACAGGGTGCAGTATATAGTATATAGTATACAGGGTGCAGTATATAGTATACATATAGTATATAGTTACAGGGTGCAGTATATATAGTATACAGGGTGCAGTATATAGTATACAGTATACAGGGTGCAGTATATAGTATACAGGGTGCAGTATATAGTATATACAGGGTGCAGTATATAGTATATAGTATACAGGGTGCAGTATATAGTATATAGTATACAGGGTGCAGTATATAGTATACAGGGTGCAGTATTATAGTACACAGGGTGCAGTATATAGTATACAGTATACAGGGTGCAGTATATAGTATACAGTATATGCAGTATATAGTATACAGGGTGCAGTATATAGTATACAGGGTGCAGTATATAGTATATAGTATACAGGGTGCAGTATATAGTATACGTAGGGTGCAGTATATAGTATAAAGTATACAGGGTGCAGTATATAGTATAGTATACCAGTGGTGCAGTATATAGTATACAGGGTGCATAAATATATACAGGGTGCAGTATATAGTATATAGTATACAGGGTGCAGTATATAGTATACAGTATACAGGGTATATAGTATACATGGGTGCAGTAAATAGTATACAGTATATAGTATACAGTATACAGGGTGCAGTATATAGTATACAGGGTGCAGTATATAGTATACAGGGTGCAGTAGTATACAGGGTGCAGTATATAGTATAAGTATACAGGGTGCAGTAATATAGTATACAGGGTGCAGTATATAGTATATAGTATACAGGGTGCAGTATATACTGTAGTATACATGCAGTATATAGTATACAGTATACAGGTGCAGTATAATACAGGGTGCAGTATATAGTATACAGGGTGCAGTAATAGTAATATAAGTATACAGGGTGCAGTATATAGTATAGTATACAGGGTGCAGTATATAGTATATAGTATACAGGGTGCAGTATATAGTATACAGGGTGCAGTATATAGTATATAGTATACAGGGTGCAGTATATAGTACATATATAGTTATAGTATAGGGTAGTATATAGTATACAGGGTGCAGTATATAGTATACAGTATACAGGGTGCAGTATATAGTATATAGTATACAGGGTGCAGTATATAGTATACAGGGTGCAGTATATAGTATATAGTATACAGGGTGCAGGTGCAGTATATAGTATACAGGGGTGCAGTATATAGTATACAGGGTGCAGTATATAGTATATAGTATACAGGGTGCAGTATATATAGTATATAGTATACAGGGTGCAGTATATAGTATACATGCAGTATATATACAGGGTGCAGTATATAGTATAATAGTATACAGGGTGCAGTATATACAGGGTGCAGTATATAGTATACAGGGTGGCAGTATAGTATATAGTATACAGGGTGCAGTATATAGTATATAGTATACAGGGTGCAGTATATAGTATACAGGGTGCAGTATATACAGGGTGCAGATATATAGTATACAGGGTGCAGTATAGTAGGTGCAGTATACTAGGGTGTGCTATATAGTATATCAGGGTGCAGTATATAGTATAGCGACAGTATACAGGGTGCAGTATATAGTATATAGTATACAGGGTGCAGTATATAAGTATACAGGGTGCAGTATATAGTATATAGTATACAGGTGTTGCAGTATATAGTATACCTGCAGTATATCCCACAGGGTGCAGTATACACAGGAAGGACACAGTATATACAGGATATACAGGATAATACTACACAGGATATGACTCTCTCTCTCTGGCTCCACGCTATTGGTTACATTCAGCGATGGGCGGGGCTGAAGCAGGTCTGGGACACGTGACACGCTCGGGATCGTGCAGTGCGTACTGTGAGCGGCGAGACGCGCAGAGTGGGCGGGGCGGTGTCAGCCCTGTCTCCTCCTCTCACCATCGGAGCTCCATCCTTCTCGTGGACGTCAGTGTGGGGCCGGAATGGGCGGGGCCGTGTCACGCGGTGGTCACATGGGCGGGTCATGTGACCGGCAGTGATCGGAGATGGCGGATCGCGGGAATCCGTTCGGGGAGGTGGACAATCCGTTCCAGGTGAGGGGCCCCCGGGGTGACTTCACTGGCTGCATGCTGCTTGTCTGTCCCCAGTGCTGTGCAAGTCTCGGGGTCACCATGGAGACGGCGGGGCCGGTGACAACGCCGACCCTGATCAGGAAGTGTTGTCACCTGACACAGGAAGTGGAGGGGGCTGCGGGAATCTCAGGACACTCCATGTTTTCTCTCTTCCAGGACCCGGCTGTGGTGGAGCATCGCCCCGGCAACCAGTACGCCACCCTGGATGTCTACAACCCCTTCGATACCCGGGGGTGAGTACCAGGCTCCGCCCCCTGGACCTGACTCCTCCCACCTAGGGGGGCCCCCCTGGACCTGACTCCTCCCACCTAGAGGGGGCCCCCCTGGACCTGACTCCACCCACCTAGAGGTGCCCCCCCACACCTGACTCCTCCCACCTAGAGGTGCCCCCCCCCTGGACCTGACTCCACCCACCTAGAGGGGGCCCCTGGACCTGACTCCTCCCACCTAGAGGTGCCCCCCAGACCTGACTCCTCCCACCTAGAGGTGCCCCCCCAGACCTGACTCCTCCCACCTAGAGGTGCCCCCCCCAGACCTGACTCCTCCCACCTAGAGGTGCCCCCCCCCCCCCCCACCTAGAGGTGCCCCCCCCAGACCTGACTCCTCCCACCTAGAGGTGCCCCCCAGACCTGACTCCTCCCACCTAGAGGTGCCCCCCCCCGACCTGACTCCTCCCACCTAGAGGTGCCCCCCCCCGGACCTGACTCCTCCCACCTAGAGGTGCCCCCCCCCCCCCCGGACCTGACTCCTCCCACCTAGAGGTGCCCCCCCCCCCCCCCGGACCTGACTCCTCCCACCTAGAGGTGCCCCCCCCCCCCCCGGACCTGACTCCTCCCACCTAGAGGTGCCCCCCCCCCGGACCTGACTCCTTCCCACCTAGAGGTGCCCCCCCCCGGACCTGACTCCTCCCACCTAGAGGTGCCCCCCCCCCCCCGGACCTGACTCCTCCCACCTAGAGGTGCCCCCCCCCCCCGGACCTGACTCCTCCCACCTAGAGGTGCCCCCCCCCAGGACCTGACTCCTCCCACCTAGAGGTTGCCCCCCCCCAGGACCTGACTCCTCCCACCTAGAGGTGCCCCCCCCCCTGGACCTGACTCCTCCCACCTAGAGGTGCCCCCCCCCCTGGAGTGGCCCCCCCCCCTGGACTGACTCCTCCCACCTAGAGGTGCCCCCCCCCCTGGACCTGACTCCTCCCACCTAGAGGTGCCCCCCCCCCTGGACCTGACTCCTCCCACCTAGAGGTGCCCCCCCCCCCCCCCTGGACCTGACTCCTCCCACCTAGAGGTGCCCCCCCCCTGGACCTGACTCCTCCCACCTAGAGGTGCCCCCCCCCCCTGGACCTGACTCCTCCCCACCTAGAGGTGCCCCCCCCCCTGGACCTGACTCCTCCCACCTAGAGGTGCCGCCCCCCCTGGACCTGACTCTCCCACCTAGAGGTGCCCCCCCCCCCCTGGACCTGACTCCTCCCACCTAGAGGTGCCCCCCCCCCTGGACCTGACTCCTCCCACCTAGAGGTGACACCCCCCCCCCCCGGGTATTCCTGACCCTCCTCCACCTAGAGGTGCCCCCCCCCCCTGGACCTGACTCCTCCCACCTAGAGGTGCTCCCCCCGGACCTGACTCCTCCCACCTAGAGGTGCCCCCCCCCCCCTGGACCTGACTCCACCCAGCTAGAGGTGCCCCCCCACGGACCTGACTCCACCCAGCTAGAGGGGGCCCCCGGACCTGACTCCACCCACCCTAGAGGGGTTGTCGTCCCCCCTGTAGACACATGGGGTGTGTATGGAATGTATACGTCACATGACCCGGCTCCGTGTAATTCCTCTCCTCTGATTGGCTCTCTCCCGGTTTACCATTCAGCTGATTTCTACAAGTTTCTTTGTTGATCCCGCCAGAAATACAGCAAAATGATCCCTTCCTGTGTGCTCCGCCCCCCAGATCCCCTCCCCCGTACCACGAGCAGTCCGCATCTCCGGCTCCGGCTACTCTTCCTACAGTCCCGGCACAGCCAGCTGCCCCCCCGGGGAAGAAGAGCCAGCCCCCCCGAACCCAAGAACTACGGATCGTATGGAACCCAGGTGAGGAAGATCTACCCTTCCCCCCCCCCCATTTGGGGGGGGTCTACAGCCATCATACCGGATCCCTCCCCCGCCCCATCTGGGGGGGTCCCACATATCCAGCCATCACACCTGTGGATCCCATATCCACCCCGCCCCATCTGGGGGGTCTACAGCCATCACTGTTTATATGGGGGACCGGATCCCACATATCCACCCCTCCCCCTCCTCCTGTTATATTGGGGGATCCCCCTGTGATCACACCGGATCCCACATATCCACCCCTCCCCCTCCTGGTGTATTTGGGATCCCCTGTGATCACAACCGGATCCCACGTTAATATCCACCCCTCCCCCTCCTGTTTATATTGGGGGATCCCCTGTGATCACACCGGATCCCACATATCCACCCCTCCCCCCTCCTGTTATATTGGGGGATCCCCTGTGATCACACCAGATCCCACATATCCCACCCTCCCCCTCCTGTTATATTGAGGGATCCCCTGTGATCACACCGGATCCCACATATCCACCCCTCCCCGTCCTGTTATATTGGGGGATCCCCTGTGATCACACCGGATCCCACATATCCACCCTCCCCCCTCCTGGTGTAATTGGGGATCCCCTGTGATCACACCGGATCCCACGTTATATCCACCCCTCCCCCTCCTGTTATATTGGGGATCCCCTGTGATCACAACAAAAAACCGGATCCCACATATCCACCCCTCCCCCTCCTGGTGTATTGGGGATCCCCTGTGATCACAAAACCGGATCCCACATATCCACCCCTCCCCCCTCCTGTTATATTGAGGGATCCCCTGTGATCACACCGGATCCCACATATCCACACCCCTCCCCCTCCTGGTGTATTGGGGATCCCCTGTGATCACACCGGATCCCACGTTATATCCACCCCTCCCCCCCTCCTGTTATATTGGGGGATCCCCTGGTGATCACACCGGATCCCACACATATCCACCCCTCCCCCTCCTGTTATATTGGGGGATCCCCTGTGATCACACCGGATCCCACATATCCACCCTTCCCCCTCCTGTTATATTGGGGATCCCCTGTGATCACAACACCGGATCCCACATATCCACCCCTCCCCGTCCTGTTATATTGGGGGATCCCCTGTGATCACACCGGATCCCACATATCCACCCTCCCCCCTCCTGGTGTATTGGGGATCCCCTGTGATCACACAACCGGATCCCACATATCCACCCCTCCCCCTCCTGTTATATTGAGGGATCCCCTGTGATCACACCGGATCCCACATATCCACCCCTCCCCCTCCTGGTGTATTGGGGATCCCCTGTGATCACAACCGGATCCCACGTTATATCCCCCCTCCCCCTCCTGTTATATTGGGGGATCCCCTGTGATCACACCGGATCCCACATATCCACCCCTCCCCCTCCTGTTATATTGGGGGATCCCCTGTGATCACACCGGATCCCACATATCCACCCCTCCCCCTCCTGTTATATTGGGGGATCCCCTGTGATCACACCAGATCCCACATATCCACCCCTCCCCCTCCTGTTATATATTGAGGGATCCCCTGTGATCACACCGGATCCCACATATCCACCCCTCCCCGTCCTGTTATATTGGGGGATCCCCTGTGATCACACCGGATCCCACATATCCACCCCTCCCCCTCCTGGTGTATTGGGGATCCCCTGTGATCACACCGGATCCCACGTTATATCCACCCCTCCCCCTCCTGTTATATTGGGGATCCCCTGTGATCACAACCGGATCCCACATATCCACCCCTCCCCCTCCTGGTGTATTGGGGATCCCCTGTGATCACACCGGATCCCACATATCCACACCCTCCCCCCTCCTGTTTATATTGAGGGATCCCCTGTGATCACACCGGATCCCACATATCCACCCCTCCCCCTCCTGGTGTTATTGGGGATCCCCTGTGATCACACCGGATCCCACGTTATATCCACCCCTCCCCCTCCTGTTATATTGGGGGATCCCCTGTGATCACACCGGATCCCACATATCCACCCCTCCCCCTCCTGTTATATTGGGGGATCCCCTGTGATCACACCGGATCCCACATATCCACCCCTCCCCCTCCTGTTATATTGGGGGATCCCCTGTGATCACAAAACACCGGATCCCACATATCCACCCCTCCCCGTCCTGTTATATTGGGGGATCCCCTGTGATCACACACCGGATCCCACATATCCACCCCTCCCCCTCCTGGTGTATTGATTGGGGATCCCCTGTGATCACGGAAACCGGATCCCACATATCCATCCACCCTCCCCCTCCTGTTATATTGGGGGATCCCCTGTGATCACACCGGATCCCACATATATCCACCCCCCCCCCCCTCTGGTGTATTGGGGATCCCCTGTGATCACACCGGATCCCACGTTATATCCACCCCTCCCCCCTCCTGTTATATTGGGGGATCCCCTGTGATCACACCGGATCCCACATATCCACCCCTCCCCCTCCTGTTATATTGGGGGATCCCCTGTGATCACACCGGATCCCACATATCCACCCCTCCCCCTCCTGTTATATTGGGGGATCCCCTGTGATCACACCGGATCCCACATATCCACCCCCTCCCCCTCCTGTTATATTGGGGGATCCCCTGTGATCACACCGGATCCCACATTCTATTGCTTGTGTTGAATTGGGGGAAACACAGATCCCAGCCACAGCGGATCTCCTCCGACGTCCAGGAGGAACTGGGGGATCCCCGGAAAGCGGAGGAGCTGGACCGGCGGGATCCCTGGTGATCGGGACCTGCAGAGTGCGGCTCTGGGGGGATCTGCGGGTAAGGGGGGCACCATGTGTTTAGGAAATGGGGGTTCCAGGGGGGGCTGAGCGCAGGATCAACTTCTGATTGGGGGTGATCACACCGGCTGTGCTGCTGTGAGGGTCATGGGGGGGGGGGGGGAAGCTTGGGAGTGCAATGTGGGGGGGTGCAAGGGGTCAGCGGACCCCTCCCCCTCCTGTTGTGACATGGGGGATCCCCTGTGATCACAGTATGTTGGGGGGTTGGATTTGGGGGGGGAGTGCTGGGGTCAATATGTGATTGGGGGATCCCCTGTGATCAAGGGGTGCAGGGGGGGGGATCCCCTCCTCAGTCAGTATGTTGGGGGGCTGGGGATTCTGGGGGGGGGGGTGCAGGGGGTCAGTATGTGAAGGGGGGTGCTGGGGTCACTTATGTTGGGGGGCTGGATTCGGGGGGGGGGGTTCTGGGGTCAGTATGTTGGGGGGGTGCTGGGGTCAGTATGTTGGGGGGGTGCTGGGGGTCAGTATGAAGATAGGGGTGCGGGGGGGTATGTGGGGGGGGGGGTGCTGGGGTCAGTATGTTGGGGGGGGGGTGCTGGGGTCAGTATGTGAAGGGGGGCTGCTGGGGGTTGGTTATGTTGGGGGGGGGGGGTTGCTGGGGTCGGTATGTTGGGGGGGGGAGGTTGCTCGGGGGTCAGTATGTTGGGGGGGGGGGGGGTGCTGGGGCCAGTATGTTGGGGGGGGGGGTGCTGGGGTCAGTATGTTGGGGGGGTTGGATTGGGGGGGGGGGGTGCTGGAGTCACTATGTGAAGGGGGGGGTGCTGAGGTAAGTATGTTGGGGGGCTGGATTTGGGGGGGGGGTGCTGGGGGTTAGTATGCGGGGGGGAGGGTGCTGGGGTCAGTATGTGAAGGGGGGTGCTGGGGTCAGTAGGTGTTGTGAAGGGGGGTGCTGGGGTCAGTATGTTGGGGGGCTGGATTCGGGGGGGGGGGGGGGGTTCTGGGGTCAGTATGTTGGGGGGGGGGGGGGTGCTGGGGTCAGTATGTTGGTGGGGGGGGGGTGCTGGGGTCAGTATGTTGGGGGGGGGGTGCTGGGGTCAGTATGTGAAGGGGGGCTGCTGGGGTTGGTATGTTGGGGGCTGGATTCGGGGGGGGGGGGTGCTGGGGGTCAGTATGTGAAGGGGGGTGCTGGGGTCAGTATGTTGGGGGGCTGGATTCGGGGGGGGGGGGGGTTCTGGGGTCAGTATGTTGGGGGGGGTGCTGGGGTCAGTATGTTGGGGGGTTGGATTGGGGGGGGGAGGTGCTGGGTCACTATGTGAAGGGGGGGTGCTGAGGTAAGTATGTTGGGGGCTGGATTTGGGGGGGGGTGCTGGGGTCAGTAGAGTGGGGGGGGAAGCTTGTACGAAGCCCCCACTGTCTGTAGACCTAAGCTCCTCCCCTCTCTCTTCCCCCCCCCCCCCCAGGGAGGCAGAATAATTGGCCCCCCGCTGCCTCCTTCTGCCCCGTCCAGCCCCGTCCAGGGGGGCTGGATTTGGGGGGGGGTGCTGGGGTTAGTAAGCGGGGGGGAGGGTGCTGGGGTCAGTATGTTGGGGGGGGGGGTGCTGGGGGTCAGTATGTGAAGGGGGGCTGCTGGGGGTTGGTATGTTGGGGGGGGGGGTTGCTGGGGTCAGTATGTTGGGGGGCTGGATTCGGGGGTGGGGGGTGCTGGGGTCAGTATGTGAAGGGGGGTGCTGGGGTCAGTATGTTGGGGGGCTGGATTCGGGGGGGGGGTTCTGGGGTCAGTATGTTGGGGGGGGGGGGTGCTGGGGTCAGTATGTTGGGGGGGGGGGGTGCTGGGGTCAGTATGTTGGGGGGTTGGATTGGGGGGGGGGAGGTGCTGGAGTCACTATGTGAAGGGGGGGGTGCTGAGGTAAGTATGTTGGGGGGCTGGATTTGGGGGGGGTGCTGGGGTTAGTATGCGGGGGGGAGGGTGCTGGGGTCAGTATGTTTTTGGGGGTGCTGGGGTCAGTATGTGAAGGGGGGTGCTGGGGTCAGTATGTTGGGGGGCTGGATTCGGGGGGGGGGGGGGTTCTGGGGTCAGTATGTTTGGGGGGGGGGGGGGGGGTGCTGGGGTCAGTATGTTGGGGGGGGGGGGGGTGCTGGGTCAGCTGTTGTTGTGGGGGGAGGGTGTGGGGTCAGTATGTTGGGGGGGGGGGGGTGCTGCTGATGGGGTCAGTGTGAAGGGGGGCTGCTGGGGGTTGGTATGTTGGGGGGGGGGGGTGCTGGGGTCAGTATGTTGGGGGGCTGGATTCGGGGGGGGGGTGCTGGGGTCAGTATGTGAAGGGGGTGCTGGGGGGTCAGTATGTTGGGGGGCTGGATTCGGGGGGGGGGGGGTTCTGGGGTCATGTATGTTGGGGGGTGTGCTGGGGTCAGTATGTTGGGGGGGGGGGGTGCTGGGGTCATGTATGTTGGGGGTTTGGATTGGGGGGGGGAGTGCTGGTGCTGGAGTCACTATGTGAAGGGGGGGTGCTGCCTGAGGTAAGTATGTTGGGGGGCTGGATTTGGGGGGGGTGCTGGGGGTTAGTAAGCGGGGGGGAGGGTGCTGGGGGTCAGTATGTTGGGGGGGTGCTGGGGTCAGTATTTTGGGGGTGCTGGGGTCAGTAGAGTGGGGGGGAAGCTTGTACGAAGCCCCCACTGTCTGTAGACCTAAGCTCCTCCCCTCTATCTTCCCCCCCCCCCCCCCCCCAGGGAGGCAGAATAATTGGCCCCGCTGCCCTCCTTCTGCCCCGTCCAGCCATGCTTCTACCAGGACATCGGGGTGGACATCCCTCATGACTTCCAGAAGACGGTGAAGATCATGTACTACATGTGGATGGGTGAGATCTCTGATGCCGCACCTTGCTGTGTATTGGGGGAGGGGTTTAGGTTTTGGCGCCTCCCCTTGTTCTGATTGGTCTGTTCTCTTCCCCTGTGCAGTCAGTGCGGGGACATTGCTCCTGAACTTCCTGGCATGTCTGGCGTGGTTCATCGTGGACGGAGATCAGGGCCCCGGGTTCGGAATGTCCATCCTGTGGGTTGTCCTCTTCACCCCGTGCTCCTTCATCTGCTGGTACCGACCTCTCTACAAGGCGTTCAGGTGTGTGCCCCGGACCCCTCCATGTCCCCGGTCGGTCTGCTGTCTGCTCTGTCTGGCCGGTTCTAGGATTCAGCTTCTGTATTATGAGTGGGCTCTCTGCCGCGGTCTGTCCCTGGATGGGGTGAGGTGGCCCGGGATGGGGTGAGGTGGCCCCGGGATGCGGTGCGGTGGCCCCGGTATGGGGTGAGGTGGTCCCCGCTCTGGGCTCTCTGCCGCGGTCTGTCCCGGGATGGGGTGAGGTGGTCCCCCCTCTGGGCTCTCTGCCGCGGTCTGTCCGGGATGGGGTGAGGTGGTCCCCACTCTGGGCTCTCTGCCGCGGTCTGTCCCGGGATGGGGTGAGGTGGGTCCCGCTCTGGGGTGCTCTCCCCCGCGGTCTGTCCCGGGATGGGGTGAGGTGGTCCCCACTCTGGGCTCTCCGCCGCGGTCTGTCCCGGGATGGGGTGAAGTGGTCCCCGCTCTGGGGTGCTCTCCACCGCGGTCTGTCCCGGGATGGGGTGAGGTGGTCCCCACTCTGGGCTCTCCGCCGCGGTCTGTCCCGGGATGGGGTGAGGTGGTCCCCGCTCTGGGGTGCTCTCCGCCGCCGGGGTCTGTCCCGGGATGGGGTGCGGTGGCCCCGGGATGGGGTGTGGTGGTCCCCGCTCTGACCTCTCTCTTCTCCCCACACAGGAGTGACAGCTCCTTCAACTTCTTCCTCTTCTTCTTCATCTTCTTCGTTCAGGATGTTCTCTACGTTCTGCAGGCCATCGGCATCCCCGGATGGGGCTTCAGGTGAGAGGGCTGACCATGGGGCGAGTGTGGGGTGGACATTGGGGTGTGTGCCTGTCCTGCGGATTGGGGTGTTGGGTCAGATTGGGGTGTTTCCATGGATGGAACAAGCTGGGTGTTGGGTGACTCCACTGTAGATGTAGAGGTTGGACGAGCCGCCATCTTTAGTTGTCCTTCCTATTATCCAATCGTTTGTTATGGTGAGATGTAGAATGAATGGCTGGCGGTTGGGTCTCCTCCCTCGTCGGGGCTGGCGGTTGGGTCTCCTCCCTCGTCGGGGCTGGCGGTTGGGTCTCCTCCCTCGTCGGGGGGGCTGGCGGTTGGGTCTCCTCCCTCGTCGGGGCTGGCGGTTGGGTCTCCTCCCTCGTCGGGGCTGGCGGTTGGGTCTCCTCCCTCGTCGGGGAGCTGGCGGTTGGGTCTCCTCCCTCGTCGGGGCAAAAGGCACCGTTGGCTCCTCCCTCCTCGGGGCTTCAGCGTTGGGTCTCCACCCGTCGGGGCCCGCAGTTGTCCCCCCTGGATATGGCGATCTATCCCTGCCCCAAAAGCCCATGTCCCCTCCTGTATTCCCGTTGCCCCACCCATGTCCCCCCATGTCCCCCCGCCCATGTCCCCCCTCCCGTGCCCCGCCCATGTCCCCCCTCCCGTGCCCCGCCCATGTCCTCCCGCCATTCCATAAACTAAACACTGAATTTAGTGGTGAAATGATCCTAAACCTGCTATTGGTCGATCGATGTCAATGGGCGGAGGATGGCGTCTGGCCGCCGCCTCTCATTGCGCTTTTCTCTTCCAGCGGCTGGATCGCTGCTTTCACCGCCATGAAGAAGAGCGTTGGCGTCGCGGTGTTGATGATCATTGTCGCAGCTTTCCTGACCGGGACGGCCGCCATGGGGATCGTCATGCTGAAGCGGGTAAGAGGAGCTCAGAGCGATCGGCTCGGATACGGGCAGCTGAAGTCATGTCCTGATCACCTAAATATTCCGTTTGGCTCCTCCCTCTCCCTTCCTTTGAGCCTTCCCATTGGCCCTCTGTTATGGGCAACATCAAAGGGTAGATGGGGAGGATTCCAATATGGAGGCTGTGGGGGAGGGTTGTGGAGGACACGGAACAGTAGAGATTGGCCGGAACTTCAGCTGACGCCATGTTTTCTCCTCCTCAGGTCCATTCCATTTATCGCCGGACCGGCGCCAGCTTCCAGAAGGCTCAGCAGGAGTTCGCCGCCGGTGTCTTCTCCAACCAAGCCGTGCGCACGGCCGCCACCCAAGCAGCCGCGGGCGCCGCCCACAACGCCTTCCAGCCCCAATAAAGGAAAATGGTTGTAGTGCCAACTGGTGGGCGTACACCGCTCTGTCGCTCCCTCCCTGGTGACTGTGGGAGGAGCCTACTCTTCATTACCACTCCTTCTCTGGCGACTGTGGGAGGAGCCTGCTCTCCATTACCACTCCTTCTCTGGCGACTGTGGGAGGAGCCTGCTCTCCATTACCACTCCTGGCGACTGTGGGAGGGGCCCAGCTCTCCATTAACACTGCCCCCTTCCTGGTGACTGTGGGAGGGGCCCCGCTCTACATGTAACACGCGTTGTGTGTCTGTATTAACATCCTGTCCTGTGATGTGTGCGTGGCGCTGTCTGGGGGCGGAGCGTGGTGGTGACACCTTACTGGCCTGCACCAGGCTGTGCTGTGATGGTGTCACTCCACCTCCTTTCTATACCGGCGGATCCCCCCCGTACTCAGGATTCCCCTGTCCTGTCTGTGCCATTGTGTCAGTGCCTGTGGAGGGGGCTGTATCGCCCGCTGTAGCTGTCGTGTCACGGGGTGTGCATGCCTCATGTTTACATGTATGTTGTGTTAACTGGATAAAGCATGTTCTTTTGTCTTGGACTATCCCCGCCCCTCACAGTATGGGGGAGGGGTCCGAGGATCAGCTGATGCCAAATTAAAATTTTATGAAATCATTGGGTGACTTGGGCTCTTCATTGCCATGGCGACATTTCACTCCCTTGTAGACCTTCTCCTCTCTGGGTGAGGAGGACCCCCAGGATGGTGTGGAGGGCTTTTCTTCACCTTCTCGGGGTTTAGTCCTTGGCTTCTGGGGGGGGCAACAAACGAGTTGGGCTCCAGTCAACCTGAATTTTGCCCAATAATGGAGAGGAATTTAGGGGTACGGGACACTCAAGAATGGCCAAATATCCCAGGGCTCCCAGTAGAGCATTGTGGTTGGTTGAGATGATCCATACAGGCAGCCATCTTCCTGCTCCACTCCCTATAGAGGTGTCCTGCCTGACAGATTAGATTCCTTAGGCCTTCGGAGCAGAAGATGTCTCCTGAGATGATCCATACGGGCAACCATCTTCCTGCTCCACTCCCTATAGAAGTGTCCTACAGGACAGCTTAGATGCTCTAGGCCTTCAGAGCAGAAGATGTCTCCTGAGATGTTCCATACAGGCAACCATCTTCCTGCTCCACTTCCTCTCAATGTGCCCTTAAGCAGGACAGCTTAGATTCCCCAGGTATTTAGAATAGAAGATATCTCCTAAGATGCTCCATACAAGCAGCCATCTTCTGATCTGCTCTTCTGGATGTCCACCCACAGGACAGCTTAGATTCCCTAGGCTTTTGGAGCAGAAGATGTCTTCTGAGATGATCCATACAGGCACCCATCTTCCTGCTCCACTCCCTACAGAGCTGGCCTACAGGACAGCTTAGGTTACCTAGGCCTTCGATACAGAAGATGTCTCTTGAGATGATCCATATAGGCACTGATCTTCCTGCTTCACTCCCTGTAGAGGTGTCCTACAGGACAGTTTAGATTCCCTAGGTCTTTAGCACAGAAAACGTTTTCTAAGAAACTCCATACAGGTAGTGATCTGCTCCACTCCCTCTAGATATGTCCTCCAGTGCAAGACCTCTTCCTAAGACATTCCATACATACATGCATCCATCTTCCTGCTCTGCTCCCTCTACTTGTGTCCTGCAGGAGAGCTTAGATTCCCAAGGCCTACAGAGCAGAAGATGTCTCCTAAGATACTCCATACAGACCTTTTATCTTCCCATTCTGCTCCCTCTAGATGTCCTCCAACAGGGCAGCTTAGATTCCCCATGCCTTCAGCACAGAAGTTTTCTAAGATGCTCCAAAAAGGTACCTATCTTCCTGCTCCGCTTCCTCTAGATGTGTTCTCCAGCAGAAGACATCCTCTCAAGACAGTTTAGGTTCCCCAGGTCTTCAGAGCAGTAGATGTCTCCTAAGATGCGCTATGCAGACACCCAACTTATTATTCTGCTCCTAGATGTCCTCCAAGAGGACAGGTTAGATTCCCCAGGCATTCATCACAGAAGACATCTCCTGAGAAACTCCATACAGACAACCATCTTCTCCCCCCCTAGATGTGACCTTGAGTGGGACAGCTTGGATCCCCTAGGTCTTCAGCCTGTGGGAGAAGACCCTTCTTCATTGTGGGGTCCTCACCAGGCAGAAGCCCTGGAGAGAACTTTCTGTAGGTCCCCCCCCCCCCCCCCCCCAAAAACATATCACCTTCCGTCAGCCCACATCTCTGGACAAAAAGCCCTCTGTGATTGGCTAAGGCAGGTAGATATTCATATCTAGGTACATTGTTACTTCCCACCAATGACTGGAGACAACCCAACAGCCCCAGGCAGAAATAATCAATGTCCTCAGGAGGATCTCGTCGAAAACGGAAACTGAGCTCAGAAGAAACTCATGGAAACCGGAAACTGAGCTCAGGAGAAACTCATGAAAAACGGAGACTGAGCTCAGGAGAAACTCATGGAAACCGGAAACTGAGCTCAGGAGAAACTCATGGAAAACGGAGACTGAGCTCAGGAGAAACTCATGAAAAACGGAGACTGAGCTCAGGAGAAACTCATGGAAACCGGAAACTGAGCTCAGGAGAAACTCATGGAAACCGGAAACTGAGCTCAGGAGAAACTCATGGAAAACGGAGACTGAGCTCAGAAGAAAACTCATGGAAACTGGAAACTGAGCTCAGGAGAAACTCATGAAAAACGGAGACTGAGCTCAGGAGAAACTCATGGAAAACGGAGACTGAGCTCAGGAGAAACTCATGGAAAACGGAGACTGAGCTCAGGAGAAACTCGTCAAAAACGGAGACTGAGCTCAGGAGAAACTCGTGGAAAACGGAGACTGAGCTCAGGAGAAACTCGCCGGAAACAGAAACTGAGCTCAGGAGAAACTCATGGAAAACGGAGACTGAGCTCAGGAGAAACTCATGGAAACCGGAAACTGAGCTCAGGAGAAACTCATGGAAAACGGAGACTGAGCTCAGGAGAAACTCGTCAAAAACGGAGACTGAGCTCAGGAGAAACTTGTCAAAAACGGAGACTGAGCTCAGGAGAAACTTGTCAAAAACGGAGACTGAGCTCAGGAGAAACTCGTCAAAAACGGAGACTGAGCTCAGGAGAAACTCGTCCAAAAACGGAGACTGAGCTCAGGAGAAACTCGTCAAAAACGGAGACTGAGCTCAGGAGAAACTCGTCAAAAACAGAGACTGAGCTCAGGAGAAACTCGTCAAAAACGGAGAGACTGAGCTCAGGAGAAACTCGTCAAAAACGGAGACTGAGCTCAGGAGAAACTCGTCAAAAACGGAGACTGAGCTCAGGAGAAACTCGTCAAAAACGGAGACTGAGCTCAGGAGAAACTCGACAAAAACGGAGACTGAGCTCAGGAGAAACTCGTCGAAAACGGAGACTGAGCTCAGGAGAAACTCGTCGAAAACGGAGACTGAGCTCAGGAGAAACTCGCCGAAAACGAAGACTGAGCTCAGGAGAAACTCGCCGAAAACGGAGACTGAGCTCAGGAGAAACTCGCCGAAAACGGAGACTGAGCTCAGGAGAAACTCGCCGAAAACGGAGACTGAGCTCAGGAGAAACTCGCCGAAAACGGAGACTGAGCTCAGGAGAAACTCGCCGGAAAACGGAAACTGAGCTCAGGAGACAAACTGAGCTCAGGAGACACGGAGACTGAGCTCAGGAGAAACTCGCCGAAAACAGAGACTGAGCTCAGGAAAAACTCACCGGAAACGGAAACTGAGCTCAGGAGACACGGAGACTGAGCTCAGGAGAAACTCGCCGAAAACAGAGACTGAGCTCAGGAGAAAACTCGCCGGAAACAGAAACTGAGCTCAGGAGACACGGAGACTGAGCTCAGGAGACACGGAGACTGAGCTCAGGAGACACGGAGACTGAGCTCAGGAGACACGGAGACTGAGCTCAGGAGACACGGAAACTGAGCTCAGGAGACACGGAGACTGAGCTCAGGAGAAACTCGCCGGAAAACGAAGACTGAGCTCAGGAGAAACTCGCCGAAAACGGAGACTGAGCTCAGGAGAAACTCGCCGAAAACGGAGACTGAGCTCAGGAGAAACTCGCCGAAAACGGAGACTGAGCTCAGGAGAAACTCGCCGAAAACGGAGACTGAGCTCAGGAGAAACGGAGACTGAGCTCAGGAGACACGGAGACTGAGCTCAGGAGACACGGAGACTGAGCTCAGGAGACACGGAGACTGAGCTCAGGAGACACGGAGACTGAGCTCAGGAGAAACTCGCCGGAAACAGAAACTGAGCTCAGGAGACACGGAGACTGAGCTCAGGAGACACGGAGACTGAGCTCAGGAGAAACTCGCCGGAAACAGAAACTGAGCTCAGGAGACACGGAGACTGAGCTCAGGAGACACGGAGACTGAGCTCAGGAGACACGGAGACTGAGCTCAGGAGACACGGAGACTGAGCTCAGGAGACACGGAGACTGAGCTCAGGAGAAACTCGCCGAAAACGGAGACTGAGCTCAGGAGAAACTCGCGGAAAACGGAGACTGAGGTCAGGAGACACGGAGACTGAGCTCAGGAGACACGGAGACTGAGCTCAGGAGAAACTCGCGGAAAACGGAGACTGAGCTCAGGAGAAACGCGCGGAAAACGGAGACTGAGCTCAGGAGAAACGCGCGGAAAACGGAGACTGAGCTCAGGAGAAACGCGCGGAAAACGGAGGCTGGCTCCACAAACAATACTGAATTCAACAATGGGGGAGGGGGGGATTTCCTTGTCTGTGTCCCCCTTTAAGGTGAGTTTCCACTATTTCCTTTAGGGGGTCACCAGGCCAGGAAGTGGGGGGGGGGGCATCTCCCCAGGGGAACACAGCCATAACAACCCAACACAGGTTCTTGCCCTTCCACTTTCCACCTAAAACTGAAAGACAAATTTTTGGGTGGAGTTTGAAGACCAATCTCCTCCTGCTGAAGTGTGACGTCTCCAGGAAGTGCTGCAGCCCTGCTACCGTCAGCAGGCCGTGTCCAGGGTCAGACCACATGTGGAAAGTTGGGGTGTCCTGGGGGTACCCCCGTAATGTAGAAGTGTCGGTGCGGCTTCTACTACGTGCTATGACTTTATCTTCGGACTATGTGAGGGTGGGGCCTTTGTGAGGGTGGGGCCTTTATGAGGGTGGGGCCTTTGTGAGGGTGGGGCCTATGTGAGGGTGGGGCCTATGTGAGGACAGCAGGTCTACCTATTAATCTGGCAGCAGAGAGCACCTTCCTGTAACACGAGACTGTCGGGGATCCCTGAGGATGGAAGATGAGGGGGAAATGTTGGAGTCTCATTGGATGGGTTTCACCTCAGAAATCTGATTGGATGCCAGCGGGTCATCCTTATGGGGGCGGTCCTTCTATCTCCTGATTGGGGTGTTCATCAAATACAGAGTAATGTGCCTGACATCCAGGGGGCGCGGCACTTCCTGTACTGAGCTGACAACGCCTCCTCTGCTGCACTGAAATCCCAATCAGCTAAGTACTGCCTCCTGCTGGCCCCGCCCACCAGCCGTGATCTGCCTGCATTGCATAGAGAAGCACAGAGACCCAGTGATGACATCAGACATATGTATTGTAATATATATATATATATATATATATATATATACACACAAAGGCTGTGAGGACGGATATGGCGGCTGACTCCGGACTCGGCTCCCCGGCCTGGAACAAGTGTCGGGATTCCTGACACTTCACTGGCTGCATGCTAGCTCCAGGTCTCAGATTCTGGAGGATGGGGATGACCCAGCAATGGCGGCTCTGGTGTCAGTTGGGGTGTGATTGTCATACATATACAGGTGGCCCTCCAGCCTTTACACACAATGGCGTCCTGCTGAGCCGCAGAGCAGTGCCCAATCGTCGGAGGAGACCGGGGTGGTGTGTTTGGCGCAGTCCCGGCTCAGGAATATGAGGCCATGAAATATTGATGAGTCGGAGGAGACCGGCGTGTTTGGCTCGGGGATATGAGGCCATGAAATATTGATGAGTCGGAGGAGACCGGCGTGCTTGGCTCAGGAATATGAGGCCATGAAATATTGATGAGTCGGAGGAGACCGGCGTGTTTGGCTCGGGAATATGAGGCTATGAAATATTGATGAGTCGGAGGAGACCGGCGTGCTTGGCTCGGGAATATGAGGCCATGAAATATTGATGAGTCGGAGGAGACCGGCGTGCTTGGCTCGGGGATATGAGGCCATGAAATATTGATGAGTCGGAGGAGACCGGCGTGCTTGGCTCGGGAATATGAGGCCATGAAATATTGATGAGTCGGAGGAGACCGGCGTGCTTGGCTCGGGGATATGAGGCCATGAAATATTGATGAGTCGGAGGAGACCGGCGTGCTTGGCTCGGGGATATGAGGCCATGAAATATTGATGAGTCGGAGGGAGACCGGCGTGCTTGGCTCGGGGATATGAGGCCATGAAATACTGATGAGTCGGAGGAGACCGGCGTGCTTGGCTCGGGGATATGAGGCCATGAAATACTGATGAGTCGGAGGAGACCGGCGTGCTTGGCTCGGGGATATGAGGCCATGAAATACTGATGAGTCGGAGGAGACCGGCGTGCTTGGCTCGGGGATATGAGGCCATGAAATATTGATGAGTCGGAGGAGACCGGCGTGCTTGGCTCGGGGATATGAGGCCATGAAATACTGATGAGTCGGAGGAGACCGGCGTGCTTGGCTCGGGGATATGAGGCCATGAAATACTGATGAGTCGGAGGAGACCGGCGTGCTTGGCTCGGGGATATGAGGCCATGAAATATTGATGAGTCGGAGGAGACCGGCGTGCTTGGCTCGGGGATATGAGGCCATGAAATATTGATGCTTCCTTTCTGCTGACTGAAACCCGAGCCGAGGCGCAGGATCCGGCTGAAATGGTTCCATTAGCGAGCCGTCCGCAGGGAGCGGGGGAGGGGAGGGTCTGCAATCTCTCTGCAGAGGGCTGTGTGCTGTGAAGTGTCAGCTCCTGGGCCCACAATGTCACCATAGGGGCCCATTCACTGCCACCGGGGGGGGGGGGGGGGTAATAGCATGGGGCGGTAACTGCTGGCAACCAATCAGGATAATATCGGATGGTTGCATGCCATTAATAACCGGTAAGCCATAGCAACCGCCCTTCCAAGAAGCATGAAGTGGTTGCTATTGGTAACCGCAGGGTGGTGGTGATGGGTGTGTAGGAGGAGCCTCTCTGGTCCCCAGACGTTGGATCCCTGCCATTAACTCTTCCCATTAGTCCTCCACCAGAGAAATCCGAGAGCCGAGACTGAGTGCGCCTTTAAGGTCTGTGACATCACCACCCCCCCCACCAACCTCCATCCCCCCCACCCTCCATCCCCCCCCCCTCCATCCCCCCCCCCCACCAACCTCCATCCCCCCCCACCAACCTCCATCCCCCCCCCACCACCTCCATCCCCCAGACTACATCTCCCGACCTGCCCCTCGCAGCGTCCGTCCGGGGAGGATGTGCAGTAATGCAGTTGTCAGGTTGCTGCAGACATGATGCTGAGTGAGATAGCACTGGGTACCATCGGAGGAAAGTCCTCTCATCATCTCCATCCCGCGTCATCAGGCATCTGACTGTCTCCTGGGTGACACAATGATCTCCATCCTCTGAAGTTACATGATCTCCATCCTCTGGAACTGAATGATCTCCATCCTCTGGAACTGAATGATCTCCATCCTCTAGGCTAGATAATCCTCTGGAGTTTGATGATCTCCATCCTCTAGAACTAGATGGTCCCATCCTCTGGAGTTTGATGATCTCCATCCTCTAGAATTAGACGATCTCCATCCTCTGAATTACATGGTCTCCATCCTCTGGAATTGAATGATCTCCATCTTCTAGAGCTAGATGGTCCCATCCTCTGGAGTTTGATGATCTCCATCCTCTGGAATAAGATGATGTCCATCCTCTGGAGTTTGATGATCTCCATCCACTGAAATTAGATGATCTCCATCCTCTGAAGTTACATGATCTCCATCCTCGGGAATTAGATGATCTCCATCCTCTGGATTAGATAATCTCCATCCTCTGGATCTCCATCCTCTGGAATTAGATGATCTCCATCCTCTGGAAGTTACATGATCTCCATCCTCTGGAATTAGATGATCTCCATCCTCTGGAATTAGATAATCTCCATCCTCTGGAATTAGATGATCTCCATCCTCTGGAATTAGATGATCTCTGACCTCTGAATTAGATGATCTCCATCCTCTGGAATTAGATGATCTCCATCCTCTGGAATTAGATGATGTCCTGGAATTAGATGATGTCCATCCTCTGGAATTAGATGATCTCCATCCTCTGGAGCTAGATTTTCCCATCCTCTGGAGTTTATGATCTCCATCCTCTGGAACTAGATGATTGCATCCTCTGGAGTTTGATGATCCCTATCCTTGGGAGTTGGATGATCTCCATCCTCTCGAAGCAGACGGATATTTCTGTGTTGTTCATCAGTTTTACCCTTTCCAAGACTCCTGGCTGAAGCCAAACTGGAGCTCCCTTGTCTGCTGCAGCTCTATGCTGTTCCCCCGCTTTGGACTGGAGATCCAATCCCACCTGAGATAGATGGCCGACGGTCTCCTGAGCAGAAAGGGACCCAGGACCACCATGGAGTACTGCATGCTGGAGAACTGTTCCATGTGGAGCTCTCATGGAGGTCGATAGGAAAGACAAAAGGTCAGACAATTCCACAATTTTCCTTTACATCCTGCTAAGCATGTCAGTAGACACTTCCAAACCCTCGTTATCTGATCATGTATGTCGTCCCCACATGGACGTCTCCCCGGTATTCTGATCATACCACCATCTGAACACTGAAATCATTTCATCAACCTCCTCACCCTCCAGAACTTCATTCCAACATCATTGTTCCACCATCATCCATGGACCTTCCATCCAACCGTCCTCATCTCTCCATCTTCTACATCTTGTCCCCTCATCATGATTTGTACCTCCTCAGTGTTTAATCCATCTCTCTTGTCCAAACGTCTAGGCTGCCATCTTCCGGCCGTGCCAAGCTTGGAGAACCTGACCTCTTCTTCCCACTTGGTTTTTGATGTGAGCCAAACATACAGGAGGAAGCTTCTGTCATTCCAGTAATGAGGAGTGTTGAGGACTTTGGAGAACCAGCTGGTGGGAAAAGCTGAAATAAATTCTGTCCTTGGACCTCTCACCATGTAGAATGATGTGGATCTGACAATGGCTCCCGTTTCCCTGTAGCGTCTGTTGGCTGTAGCTCTGCCAAAACTCAACACCCGTCCACCATTGCTAGATAATTGCCATTCTTCACGTCCTGCTTGGGCCTCACGTTCTAATTCTGGTGGAATTGGTCATGACCAGTGTCCTCCTCGGCTGACTGTTTCTTTTATCTCTGGTGCCGAAAATTCCAGCAAAACCGCTTAAATATTTATAATCCTGTTTGTCAATTGAGAATACGATGACTCTGCTGAGGGTAAAACATCTACTGAGGGTTAAATCCCGATCTCACCTCCTCCACTGAGGGTTAAATCCCGATCTCACCTCCTCCACTGAGGGTTAAATCCCGATCTCACCTCCCCCCCCCCAGGGGTTGGTGCGCTGAAGATGTGATCCGACATGAATTAGAGGTTTGATGTGAACCCCCCTCCCTGTTATGCTGGATTGGGGGTCTCTTACTGATGAACGCTACCCTTGGAGTTCTAGCCTCCTACGTTTCCACCCTCGCTATGCCCTCCCCATCGGATTCCAGTTTTTCGCTGACTGGTCGGACCTCCCGCAGTCTATCCCAACTGAGGATCCACCGGGCTTGGTCGCATGTCCTGCTGGCCTTAGGTTTCGTCCAGGTCATTCTTGGGGTGCTGATTGTCACCTTCAGCTTGGTCACAGCTTCCATCACTCCGAATCTGAAGATCAAACATTCGTGTCCTTCCTGGGCCGGATTCTCTGTAAGTGACGATGGCGGCTCATGTTGGGGGTCGGTGGGGTCACTAATGTCTCTATGCACTGTATGTCTGTCTGCTCCACCGGCACTCATTGTCTTCTGCATCTTCTGCTGGTAGGAATCCATTATTTGTCACAAACCAAATTTAATTTGTATTCTTCCAAATCCCCCATCCTGTCCCTGTCCTCATTGCCACCTCCACAGAACCAGTGCTGGATGTAGAAGACAGGGAGATGCAGGAATGTAGCCTTCAAGATGCTAGGAATAGCTAGGAGGACATGTTGAGAGAGGCAATCCAGAGCAACCAACCAGAAAGATGGCGGCCAACTGGTTCCTCTGGGTTTACTGTGCTCACCATGGTGCTGGTTGTGTAATAGACAAGCCTGCCAATGGGCTTTGACCCATTGTGTGCCCTTCCATGACTGAACTGGACTGGACTGAGCTGGACTAGACTGAGCTGACTGGAACGGTTTGAACTGGACTGAGCTGACTGGAACGGTTTGTGGTGACCTTACTGGCCTCCACCTGACTGGGGCTTTTTGTGGTGACCTTACTGGCCTCCACCTGACTGGGACGGTTTGTGGTGCCCTTTTGTGGTGACCTAACTCACCTCCACCTGACTGGGGCTTTTTGTGGTGACCTTACTGGCCTCCACCTGACTGGGACGGTTTGTGGTGACCTTACTGGCCTCCACCTGACTGGGGCGTTTTGTGGTGACCTCACTGGCCTCCACCCTGACTGGGGCAGTTTATGGTGACCTCACTGGCCTCCACCTGGCTGGGGCAGTTTATGGTGATCTTACTGGCCTCCACCTGACTGGGGTAGTTTGTGGTGACCTTACCTTACTGGCCTCTAGCTGACTGGGGCGGTTTGTGGTGACCTTACTGGCCTCCACCTGACTGGGATGGTTTGTGGTCCCGGGAGAGGACATCACATATGGGAACGTCTTCTGTATCCATGGTATTCATTTTTCGAAGACGTTCCCCAGGCAGGACGATGTTGGCACCATGTCAGGTCAGCTCGATGGTTGTTGTGCCAAAGTTTAGAGAAACCTGACAAAGTATTAAACCTGATTTCATGTCTTTCTTCATCTCTTCCACCTTTCACCTCCTGGTTTCCCACACTCATCCTTTCCATGATGGCCGCCCTCCTCCTCGTTCCTTCTGTGTTCTGGCTTGCTTGACCCTTTTCTAAATCTCCATCAATTTCCTCCATATGATCCTCCCTGACCACTCCAAACCACCACCACCCATCTTCTCACCCATCCTCGGCTGCTTTTTTCCGTATTGGCTTCCCTCCTCCATCTGTTCCTCATCCCCTTAAATTCCACCAACATGTCACCCAATTCACCCTGATTTGAATCCCTTCTGCTGCCTGTCCCAACCTTCACTCCAAATCTCCACCCTGGTTGTGCCTTCTCCCCTCTCCTCCCGCTCAGCTGGCTGTTTCAGGCCTCATCGGCTGCATCTCATGGAAGAAGCCCTTCACGCTGATGGTGAGTACATGGGATGGGGAGGACATTGTATGGATGAGTATTAGAGGGTCTCATGTTGATGGTCAGTTTGAGGTATTACAGGCTGCAAGGCGGTGGAAGAAGTAGGATTTCCATGGAGGGGAGCCTCAGCAGAGGGATCGTCCAATGATCTGACGGGGAAAGTCCCTGCAGATGAATTCTGTACATTGGGGGATATTCTGCAAAGGTTGTGGAGAGGATCTGGTGGCTTCTTTATTCTAGATGTTGTAATTTTACTTTCCACAAATGAGAATGATGTGTTGTGCTAGGATACGATGGCTGGGAGCGAAGTACTTCAGATGGTCAGAAGGTGCCGTAGGTCCAAACCATTTTATAATTCCACCAGCCTCAGTCCTGGAGAAATAGGAGGATCATCACTTTGTCCAGTGTGAGGAGATTTAGAGGACTAATGGCCCACAAAGAGGGCTGACCGCATGATGGGGCCGAGAGTTCAAATCCCCGAGTAGACGTCTGGGGGCGACTCTGGAAGAGGTCACCTCACCTCTTTGGCCCCGAACAGTGGTGCCGGTACTTGATGGCAGCATCACAGAAGGGTGAAGGTGTCTCCCTGGTGAACCCAGAAAAGACACCTCACCTATAAGCATCATGGTGACCACAGCCTGCTGCCTACATAGGGTGCTGGCCTCACGGAAGGGCATAGATTGCCCTGGGGGGGTCATATAGGAGGTGCCCTTTTAAACATGTGCCAACTAAAGACCTAAAATATTTAGAAAATGTTCCTTTATTGAACGGAATTCACATACCGCGGGACTCTGGGCAGGATACCTCACACTTGGGGGTTCAGCTCTCCTCTGAGATGGGTGTCCCAGGTGTTGGAGTGTTCACATTCTGGCATGGTGGGTGGTGAAGGATGGGGGGGATTCGGGCACGATGGGTGGAGAATGTAGGCGGCTGCAGGCTCTTGGCCAGTACCATGGCCGCCATCACACCAAACGCTGAACCGTGGCTTCGAGTGGAGCAGTCCATGCTGCCTAAGAGTGTATTGGGACATGGATAGGCGGTTGGGTGGGGAATATGAGAAGATGAATTCTGAAGTCTGGTGTTTCACTAGCCAGGGCAGGGTGGACCATACAGAGGAGGTGACAGTAATTGGCCAATAAATGATAATAGGTGTGTGTTGGGAGGGACGGGGGGCGTAGAGAAAGGAGGAGCAGAAATCTCTACTGGAGGCAGATATTTCCGGTGGCAAAACGAAACTGACTACAACATTGTCCTCCATGGGAAGGTGAAACCAACGTAGCTCCTCATTGACTATGGATGGCCGAAACCTCCCTGAAGATTTTCTACCATTCTATTGCTTCACAAGAAGGGAATTGAGCTACAGAAGTCAGAGGAAGGAGGAGTTATGAGTTCAGACAATGGCACCATTTTTATATTTGGAAGGTAGGTCGCCCGCATACTCCATCATTTGCTTAGATCCAGGTGAGGACAATTTCAGGCTCTTTCCACAATTGTGTCTCTCTATGACTTTACAGAACACGGCCGGCGTACCTATAGACAGGAAGGCTCAGAAGGTGCCCAGGGGGGGGTGTAGCTCAGCAGCAGCAGAGTTTGGGGTCCAGTTCTTGTATCGCTTTGGTCCCATGATTCTGGGTGCGTCCAGCTATACTCAGTACTGATGTATGTGTTGCAGGTCACAGTGTTCACCTTGCTGAGCGCCCTGAGTGTCATGCTGAGCCTCGCAGGGTCAATCCTGTCCTGCCAGAATGGGCAGCTAGTGAAATCCTTCAACTCCTGTAAGAAGGTAAGTGTGCACCAAGATGGTGGTGGTGCCCGGCACCCCTTCACACTCACCTGACCTGATCTGTCTCTCACCCATAGGAGAACAACTGGTGCATCTGCTGCCACCCCGCCATCCAGCCGGAGGCGCCATCTGACTGTGGGGAACTGGAGAAACTCACCCTGTACCCCAACCACCAATGTGACAGCATCCGCACCGCACTGAAGGTGACTTACCATCTCTCTGGCATGCTACTGTCCCTGGTGGGAGGAGTGGGGCAGGTAGAATACAAGGTGGAGGCTGGATGTGTATTGAAAGTAAGTGCAGGTAAGTGGTAGAGGATGGGGGAGGACAGAGTTAGGTGCTGGAGGATCAGGAACGGATCGAAGTAGGTGGTGGACGATAGGGAGAGAATGGAGGTAGGTGGTGGGGATGGTAGAGGCGGAGGTAGGTGGTGTGGGATGGAGAGAGGATGGAAGTAGGTGATGGGGATGGTAGAGGATAGAGGTTGGTGTTGGGGATGGTAGAGGTGGAGGTAGGTGGTGTGGGTTGGACAGAGGATGGAAGTAGGTGGTGGGGATGGTAGAGGCGGAGGTAGGTGGTGGGGATGGTAGAGGCGGAGGTAGGTGGTGTGGGTTGTAGAGAGGATGGAGGTAGTTGGTGAATGATGGGGGGAGAGGATGGAGGTAAGTGGTGGGGATGGTAGAGGCAGAGGTAGGTGGTGTGGGTTGGAGAGAGGATGGAGGTAGTTAGTGAATGATGGGGAGAGGATGGAGGTAGGTGGTGGGGATGGTAGAGGATAGAAGTAGGTGGTGTGGGATGGGGAGAGGATGGAGGTAGGTGGTGGGGATGGTAGAGGATAGAGGTAGGTGTTGGGGATGGTAGAGGTGGAGGTAGGTGGTGTGGGTTGGAGAGAGGATGGAGGTAGGTGGTATTGGGAGGTTTAGAGAGGATGGAGGTAGTTAGTGGAGAATGTAGAGAGGATGGAGGTAGGTGATGGAGGAAGGATGGGGGTAGGGAATATGAAGAAGATGTAGGTAGGTGGTAAGAGATGGGGAGAGGATGGAAGTAGGTAGGTAGGTGGGTGGGAGATCATTTTTTTCTGTCTAGCTGAACATATTAAGGGTGGAGACAAGTGGTCAGGGAGTCAGGATGGGGAGGGGGAGGGGCAGTCGGATGGCACTGGGGTACTTCTCCTCTGGTAGGGACAGTCAGGGTGGGGAGGGGGGGAGGGGCAGTCGGATGGCACTGGGGTACTTCTCCTCTGGTAGGGCCAGTCAGGATGGGGAGGGGCAGTCGGATGGCACTGGGGTACTTCTCCTCTGGTAGGGGTAGTCAGGATGGGGAGGGGCAGTCGGATGGCACTGGGGTACTTCTCCTCTGGTAGGGCCAGTCAGGGTGGGGAGGGGCAGTCGGATGGCACTGGGGTACTTCTCCTCTGGTAGGGACAGTCAGGGTGGGGAGGGGGAGGGGCAGTCGGATGGCACTGGGGTACTTCTCCTCTGGTAGGGCCAGTCAGGGTGGGGAGGGGCAGTCGGATGGCACTGGGGTACTTCTCCTCTGGTAGGGACAGTCAGGGTGGGGAGGGGGGAGGGGCAGTTGGATGGCACTGGGGTACTTCTCCTCTGGTAGGAGTAGTCAGGATGGGGAGGGGGAGGGGCAGTCGGATGGCACTGGGGTACTTCTCCTCTGGTAGGGGGTAGTCAGGATGGGGAGGGGCAGTCGGATGGCACTGGGGTACTTCTCCTCTGGTAGGGGTAGTCAGGATGGGAAGGGGCAGTCGGATGGCACTGGGGTACTTCTCCTCTGGTAGGGACAGTCAGGGTGGGGAGGGGGGAGGGGCAGTCGGATGGCACTGGGGTACTTCTCCTCTGGTAGGAGTAGTCAGGATGGGGAGGGGCAGTCGGATGGCACTGGGGTACTTCTCCTCTGGTAGGGGTAGTCAGGATGGGGGAGGGGCAGTCGGATGGCACTGGGGTACTTCTCCTCTGGTAGGGGTAGTCAGGATGGGGAGGGGGGCAGTCGGATGGCACTGGGGTACTTCTCCTCTGGTAGGGGTAGTCAGGATGGGGAGGGGCAGTCGGATGGCACTGGGGTACTTCTCCTCTGGTAGGGACAGTCATGGTGCTTCCAGGATTCCCAGGACAATAGGTTGGTGTTATTCTGGTGTCTCCTGGTGGGTGGGTCCCTCACAGAACTGTCAGTTGTGGTTCTGATGTGGTAAGGTTCTAGTCATGGAGTCCGGAGTCCGGAGATGACAGAAATGTGGGTTTTGTATTATGTGTCCTCTGTATTCTCATCCAGTCTCTGTATTTCCCTCCATATTTGGGATCCCTCCCTCGTGTTGCCTCCACCCCGGGTCTCAGCCTCCTGCTCTGGGTGAGTTGCCCGTGGCGGTATGTTCCTCTCACTTACCTCTCTGTGTGTTGTAGGACCTCTTGTTTAGTGTTTGTGGCCTCACCATCTTCTCCACCATCATCTGCACCCTGTCCGCTGTCATCTGCTGCGTTCAGATTTTCTCATTGGATGTCATCCATGTTGTAAGTCCCGTACTGCGCATGAACACGCCCAGCTTCCATCATGGTGGCCCTTCTCCCGGTCGTCCACACCAATAACCGTTTCTGTTTCTCGCAGCTGGCGCCTCACCGCTCCACCTCCATCCACTTGGAGTGTTTCTCCCCCCAGGACACCATCCTGCAGAGCATGATCGAATGTGAGGAGTTTGTTCCTCCAGTGCCACCTCCACCATATTACCCTCCAGAATATACATGCAGCTCCGAGACGGACGCACAGAGGTAAGTGACCCCGGCTGGTCAGTGGACCCTCTTGGTTGTCTGTGTAGACCGGGTAGTTAAGATGAAACTGGGAATCCTCAATCTAATATACAAGGGCCTCCAGAACCTTCCAGCTACTTCGATCTCTGCATTGGCCTTCAGCTTGGCCCAGTTGTGTGTTCCTCCTCTGCTCACACCTTGGACTTCTCACGTACTCCTCGTTTTCTGTGCAGGCCATCAGACACTGCCAACCAGGGGCGGACTGACAAGCCATGGGGCCTCCAGGCAATAGGGGATCATGGGGCCCCTGTGTCCCCACCCACACGAAACCACACCCAAAAAACCCTATGAAAGGTACTAGGGGCATCTCATGAGGCCCCCTACTGACCTTGGGCCCTCGGGCAGTGCCCTAGTGCCTGAATGGTCAGTCCGCCCCTGCTGCCAACCCTCCAGTCCTGTTTGATGTAGAAAGGTGTCAAATCTTCGCTCACATCACCACACCCCCATGTGTTACCAGATCTTGTTCTAGAAGTTTAGACGTGGCGCTGGAGGTCATAAGACCGAGCTGACTATCCTCTACCCAGGAATGAACATCTCACGGATCCAATCAATGAGGAGAGATGAAGGCCCCATGAAGAGGTCTCCACAGAAAGCTTCATTTTGTAGGAAGCTCCATCCGTCTGGTCACGTCTGACATTTCAACCATGGGTGGATGTTGGTGTGTTGGGTCACCCAGGGAATTCATTCATCTCCTTAGAAACCCAGTATTGAGATTTACCACCAGAGTACTGACCCCTGTGAAGTCTCACTTCTCCTGCTGTAATGGGCATGAACTGCACGCTCGGGTTTGTAATTACTGCAGCAGGTGGGTTGGAGATCTCATTGCTGGAGCCACCAATGGGTGATTTCGCTCACCAGCATCCACACATAATTGAACTATTGGTTTTGGAAAGAGAGATACCTTCATTTATAGAGCTCTGGAATGTGAAGTCTCTGGAAGTGTGCGCCAACCACCCTTCTATGTGTTTGCAGCATCACCTACAATGGCTCCATGGACAGCCCCATCCCGCTCTACCCCACAGACTTCCCACCCTCCTACGAGAGTGTTATGGGCCTTCGGGAGGACAGCCAGGTAGGAGCTCGGCATTCATCTACTGCTCCTCTAGGCTATTCGTTTGGTGAAATTATATGGACTCTTTCATTTCTACAGGCCACTTTGTATGATGCCCAGGCCCACCAGAATTCCATGCACAGTGCATCTGACCGGAGGGACTCCACTGGACACAGCGGGAATGGTGAGATGGTGGACTAGACGTATCAGGAATGGTGGAGATAGTAGACTAGGCTTAGAAGTAATGGTGGTCCTGGGGAGATAGTAGACTAGGTTTAGCAGTAATGGTGGGATGTTGGAGATAGTAGATTAGGTTTAGTGGTGATGGTGGGATGGTGGAGATAGTAGACTAGGTTTAGTGGTGATGGTGGGATGGTGGAGTAGACAGTAGACTAGATTTAGCAGTAATGGTGGGATGTTGGAGATAGTAGATTAGGTTTGGTGGTGATGGTGGAGACAGTGGTAGACTAGGTTTAGTGGTGATGGTGGGATGGTGGAGATAGTAGACTAGGTTTAGTGGTGATGGTGGGATGGTGGAGATAGTAGACTAGGTTTAGTGGTGATGGTGGAGATAGTAGACTAGGTTTTGGTGGTGATGGTGGGATGGTGGAGATAGATAGTAGACTAGGTTTAGTGGTGATGGTGGGATGGTGGAGATAGTAGATTACGTTTAGTGGTGATGGTGGGATGGTGGAGACAGTAGGCTAGGTTTAGTGGTGAGTAGGCTAGGTTTAGTGGTGATGTGGGACTGAGGAGATAGTAGACTAGGTTTAGTGGTGATGGTGGGATGGTGGAGATAGTAGATTAGGTTTAGTGTGTAATGGTGGGATGGTGGAGATAGTAGATTAGGTTTAGTGGTGATGGTGGGATGGTGGAGACAGTAGACTAGGTTTAGTGGTGATGGTGGGACTGAGGAGTAGTAGACTAGGTTTAGTGGTGATGGTGGGATGGTGGAGATAGTAGACTAGGTTTAGTGGTGATGGTGGGATGGTGGAGATAGTAGACTAGGTTTAGTGGTGATGGTGGGATGGTGGAGATAGTAGATTAGGTTTAGTGGTGATGGTGGGATGGTGGAGATAGTAGACTAGGTTTAGTGGTGATGGTGGGATGGTGGAGACAGTAGACTAGGTTTAGTGGTGATGGTGGGACTGAGGAGATAGTAGACTAGGTTTAGTGGGGATGGTGGGATGGGGTAGACAGAGTAATGGGGAGATGATGGAGATGGTAGACTAGGCTTAGTGGTGATGGTGGAGATAGTAGAGACTAGGTTTAGTGCTGATGGTGGGATGGTGTGGACAGAGTAATGGGGATGATGATGGGATGGTAGACTAGGTTTAGTGGTGATGGTGGGATGGTGGAGACAGAGTAATGGGGAGATGATGGACATGTCAGGCTAGGTTTAGTGGGGATGGTGGGATGGTGTAGACAGAGTAATGGGGAGATGATGGAGATGGTAGACTAGGTTTAGTGGTGATGGTTTAGTGGGGATGGTGGATGGTGGAGACAGAGTAATGGGGAGATGATGGACACGTCAGGCTAGGTTTAGTGATAATAATGAGATGATGGAGATGGTAGACTAGGTTTAGTGGGGATGGTGGGATGGTGGGGGTAGACAGAGTAATGGGGAGATGATGGAGATGGTAGACTAGGTTTAGTGGTGATGGTTTATGGGATGGTGGGGTGGACAGAGTAATGGGGAGATGATGGACATGTCAGGCTAGGTTTAGTGGGGATGGTGGGATGGTGTAGACAGAGTAATTGGGGAGATGATGGAGATGGTAGACTAGGCTTAGTGATGATGGTGGAGATAGTGGACTAGGTTTAGTGGGGATGGTGGGATGGTGGAGACAGAGTAATGGGGAGATGATGGACACATCAGGCTAGGTTTAGTGGTGATGGTGGAGACAGAGTAATGGGGAGATGATGGACACGTCAGCCTAGGTTTAGTGGTAATAATGAGATGATGGAGATGGTAGAGTAAGTTTAGCCAGCAGGGTGGGTGGATGATGGTGCGAAGCAGGAGTAGTGGTGGTGGTGGTCAGCTGGTGGACTCTTCTGGGTCAATTGTCACGTGATGAAAGTGTTTGGCTTGTACTGAAATGTAGAAACATGTCTCCTGAGATGTGGTCCTGGTGTTCTCCATGCCCCTCCTGTGTTGGATGATGGAGGTCCTTCTCTTTTTGTTGGCAGAGGACAGCAGCCCTTCGGAAGATTCTGTCTTGCTGGATGTCCAAGGTTCGGTGCGGTCTGTGGACTACGTCTTGTATCGCTCCATTCAGCGTAGCCGAGCTGACTACTGTTTGAGCGTGGACTGCGGTCAGTGTGGCCATCACCAGCACAGCCCCACCCTGAGCCTTCAGGGGCCCTTTGAGGAGGTGTCAGCTCCTCAGATGAAAGGAGGACGCTCTTTCTCGTGTTCCACACCTAGCTCTTGCCAGGACCCTCCGCCGACTGTGGGAAGTGGCACCACACGTAGCTGTAACAGGCTGGAGAACATCGGGACGTTGGTTGGACCGTGTTTCCCTGAGCTGCGGGTAAACGGGAAAGTCCCTCGTGCGCGGGAGCTAAGCCGAAGTTCCGGGTGTTCCCTCCACCACTCCTCCCCCTGCCAGACTCCGGACTGCCCCCACCGCCGATACAGCGAGAACACGCGGCCTAAAGCACTGTGCACCAATCAGGTGCCGCGATTCGTAGTCCGTTCACACAGTGACCCCGGGATCTCCTCCATTATCCAGACAGGTGAGTGAGAACATTCTATCTTCTCCCATTATATATCTCTGCGCCATGGGAGATGGACCGCCCGCCCCCCTGATGATGTCATTGTGAATTCAGGGAGATGGACCGCCCGCCCCCCCTGATGATGTCATTCTGAATTCGGGGAGATGGACCGCCCGCCCCCCTGATGATGTCATTCTGAATTCGGGGAGATGGACCGCCCGCCCCCCTGATGATGTCATTCTGAATTCGGGGAGATGGACCGCCCCCCCCCCCTGATGATGTCATTCTGAATTCGGGGAGATGAATTCCCCCTGATGATGTCATTCTGAATTCGGGGAGATGGACCGCCCGCCCCCCTGATGATGTCATTCTGAATTCGGGGAGATGGACCGCCCCCGCCCCCCCTGATGATGTCATTCGGAATTCGGGGAGATGGACCGCCCGTCATTCTGAATTCCCCGCCCCCCCCGATGATGATGATGTCATTTGGAATTCGGGGAGATGGACCGCCCGCCCCCCCCCCTGATTGATGTCATTCGGAATTCGGGGAGTGGACCGCCCCCCCCCTGATGATGTCATTCGGAATTCGGGGAGATGGTGGACCCCCCCCCCCCCTGATGATGTCATTCGGGGAATTCGGGGAGATGGACCGCCCCCCCCCTGATGATGTCATTCGGAATTCGGGGAGATGGACCGCCCGCCCCCCTGATGATGTCATTCGGAATTCGGGGAGATGGACCGCCCCCCCTGATGATGTCATTCCGCCCCCCCCTGATGATGTCATTCGGAATTCGGGGAGATGGACCGCCCCCCCTGATGATGTCATTCGGAATTCGGGGAGATGGACCGCCCCCCTGATGATGTCATTCTGAATTCGGGGAGTGATGATGTCATTCTGAATTCGGGGATGACCGCCCCCCCCGATGATGTCATTCTGAATTCGGGGAGATGGACCGCCCGCCCCCCGATGATGTCATTCTGAATTCGGGGAGGTGGACCGCCCCCCCCCCGATGATGTCATTCTGAATTCGGGGAGATGGACCGCCCGCGCCCCCCGATGATGTCATTCTGAATTCGGGGAGGTGGACCGCCCCCCCCCGATGATGTCATTCTGAATTCGGGGAGGTGGACCGCCCGCCCCCCCTGATGATGTCATTCTGAATTCGGGGAGGTGGACCCCGCCCCCCCCCCGCCCCCCCCCCTGATGATGTCATTCGGAATTCGGGGAGATGGACCGCCCGCCCCCTGATGATGTCATTCGGAATTCGGGGGGGAGATGGACCGCCCGCCCCCCCTGATGATGTCATTCGGAATTCGGGGAGATGGACCGCCCGCCCCCCTGATGATGTCATTCGGAATTCGGGGGAGATGGACCCCCCTGATGATGTCATTCGGAATTCGGGGAGATGGACCGCCCCCCCCCCCGATGATGTCATTCTGAATTCGGGGAGATGGACCGCCCCCCCGATGATGTCATTCTGAATTCGGGGAGATGGACCGCCCCCCCCCGATGATGTCATTCTGAATTCGGGGAGGTGGACCCCCCCCCCGATGATGTCATTCTGAATTCGGGGAGATGGACCGCCCCCCCCCCGATGATGTCATTCTGAATTCGGGGAGGTGGACCCCCCCCCCGATGATGTCATTCTGAATTCGGGGAGGTGGACCGCCCGCCCCCCCCGATGATGTCATTCTGAATTCGGGGAGGTGGCCCGCCCCCCCCCGATGATGTCATTCTGAATTCGGGGAGGTGGACCGCCCGCCCCCCTGATGATGTCATTCTGAATTCGGGGAGGTGGACCGCCCCCCTCGCTGATGATGTCATTCTGAATTCGGGGAGGTGGACCGCCCGCCCGCCCCCCGATGATGTCATTCTGAATTCGGGGAGGTGGACGCCCGCCCCCCCTGATGATGTCATTCTGAATTCGGGGAGGTGGACCGCCCGCCCCCCCTGATGATGTCATTCTGAATTCGGGGAGGTGGACCGCCCCCCCCCTGATGATGTCATTCTGAATTCGGGGAGGATGGACCGCCCGCCCCCTGATGATGTCATTCTGAATTCGGGGAGATGGACCGCCCCCCCCCCTGATGATGTCATTCTGAATTCGGGGAGGTGGACCGCCCGCCCCCCCGATGATGTCATTCTGAATTCGGGGAGGTGGACCGCCCGCCCCCCCCGATGATGTCATTCTGAATTCGGGGAGGTGGACCGCCCGCCCCCCCGATGATGTCATTCTGAATTCGGGGAGGTGGACCGCCCCCCCTGATGATGTCATTCTGAATTCGGGGAGGTGGACCGCCCGCCCCTCGCTGATGATGTCATGTCATTCTGAATTCGGGGAGGCGGGGCCCCTCGCTGATGATGTCATTCTGAATTCGGGGAGATGGATGCCCGCCCCCCTGATGATGTCATTCTGAATTCGGGGAGGTGGACTGCCCGCCCCTGGAATTCGGGGAGGCGGCCCCCCCCTCGCTGATGATGTCATTCTGAATTCGGGGAGATGGACCGCCCGCCCCTCGCTGATGATGTCATTCTGAATTCGGGGAGATGGACTGCCCGCCCCTCCTGATGATGTCATTCTGAATTCGGGGGGGAGATGCTGATGATGTCATTCTGAATTCGGGGAGAAGGACCGCCCGCCCCTTGCTGATGATGTCATTCTGAATTCGGGGAGATGGACCCTCACTGAGATGTCCCTAAATTCGGGGAGATGGACCATTGATCGCTGATGATGTCATTCTGAATTCGGGGAGATGGACCTTTCGCCCCCCCCTGATGATGTCATTCTGAATTCGGGAGGCTGGACCTTCCCGCCCCTGGACCCTGATGATGTCATTCTGAATTCGGGGAGGCGGACCTTTCGCCCCCCCCCCTGATGATGTCATTCTGAATTCTGGGAGGCGGACCTTTCGCCCCTGATTGATGATGTCATTCTGAATTCGGGGAGGCGGACCTTTCGCCCCTCCCTGATGATGTCATCCTGAATTCGGGGAGGCGGACCTTTCGCCCCTACCTGATGATGCCCCTGACCTTTCGCCCCTACCTGATGATGTCATCCTGAATTCTGGGAGGCGGACCTTTCGCCCCTGATTGATTTCTGGAGGCGGACCATTTGCCCCTGATTGATGAGGTCACAGTGGAATATTTTCGCTGGTTCCGATGTCCAATGTTTCTTCTTGTATGTTGCAGATTTCGGGGACGTGGACTACATGAAGGTCCTAGAAGAGGACAACCTCTCCCTCTCCTCCATAGATGCAGCAGGTAAGGCAGTCGGAGGAGAAGCTCCACCTGTGGTGGCCAATGGCAGTTTCCAGTTGGAAAGTCTTGTAGACACCTTCCAGTTGTGCCGGATTGTGCTCCTCATGACCCCCCCGCAGTGGGTGACTCTCGTATCTGTCTCCGTAGCTCTGTGTGCCGAGGCGGGCCCCCACAGACACCACCGGCCAACCTCCCCCTTACTTCTGCGCACGGGTTCAGCCGGGAAAGAACCGCTTCCTGGTGACACACAGGACGGTCCAGCGGCTTTCCAGAAGTGGTGCCTTGTCCCTCGGAGACCTGAAGGGCGGGAGGAACACCCGGATGATCATGGCCCGGTTCCTGAACCGATCCCGGAGGAGCCTAAAGGAGGGCGGAGACAACACAAAGCAGGTGAGCGGGGGGCGGGGCAATGTCCTTGTAGGATGACGCCCAACCATGGGAGGGGTCCAGGAATAGAGAGCCTATCGGAGGCCTTCCTCAGGGTCATTTCTGCCTGTGGTCTTGTGACCAGTGGGAGGGGTTCCCTTGTCCCTGCCCACCACCTAGCACCATCCGTAGGTTCCACCCACTACACACCTCCCAGTGCCGCCCCTTTTACAGGACGCAGAGCCACATGCCACTTTGTAGTGCCAAGCATGGAATTTGTTGATGATAACAAGAAAAGCAGTACCATAGATCCCAAGCAACAATAGATCCCCAGCAACAATAGACCCCCAGCAACAATAGATCCCCAGCAACAATAGACCCCCAGCAACAATAGATCCCCAGCAACAATAGATCCCCAGCAACAATAGATCCCCAGCAACAATAGACCCCCAGCAACAATAGATCCCCAGCAACAATAGACCCCCAGCAACAATAGACCCCCCAGCAACAATAGACCCCCAGCAACAATAGACCCCCCCAGCAACAATAGATCCCAAGCAACAATAGATCCCCAGCAACAATAGATCCCCAGCAACAATACCCCCAGCAACAATAGATCCCCCGGAAAGCAACAATAGACCCCAGCAACAATAGATCCCCAGCAACAATAGACCCCCAGCAACAATAGATCCCCAAGCAACAATAGACCCCCCAGCAACAATAGATCCCCAAGCAACAATAGATCCCACAGCAACAATAGACCCCCAGCAACAATAGACCCCCAGCAACAATAGATCCCCAAGCAACAATAGATTCCCCAGCAACAATAGATCCCCAGCAACAATAGACCCCCAGCAACAATAGATCCCAAAGCAACAATAGATCCCCCAGCAACAATAGATCCCCAGCAACAATAGATCCCACAGCAACAATAGCCCCCCCAGCAACAATAGACCCCCAGCAACAATAGATCCCAAGCAACAATAGACCCCCAGCAACAATAGATCCCCAGCAACAATAGACCCCCAGCAACAATAGATCCCAAAGCAACAATAGATCCCCAACAATAGAACCCCCCAACAATAGCACCCCAGCAACAATAGATCCCCAAGCAACAATAGACCCCCAGCAACAATAGACCCCAGCAACAATAGACCCCCAGCAACAATAGACCCCCAGCAACAATAGATCCCCAGCAACAATAGATCCCCAGCAACAATAGATCCCCAAGCAACAATAGATCCCCAGCAACAATAGATCCCCCAAGCAACAATAGATCCCACAGCAACAATAGAACCCCAGCAACAATAGACCCCCAGCAACAATAGATCCCAAAGCAACAATAGATCCCACAGCAACAATAGACCCCCAGTACCAATAGATGCACACCTAGCAACAATATATCCCCCATAAACAATAGATCCATGGCTAGCAACAGATCTCAGCGCAACAATGGGCTCAAAAGCAACAATAGATCCCCATCCAGCACCCATATACCCCCACAATAGATCCCCCAGCAACAATAGCTCCCCATCCAGCAACCATAAATATCCCCCAGTAAAAAATAGAACCCCCAGAAACAATAGATCCACGCCTAGTACAACAACAGATCCCCAAGCAACAATAGACCCCCAGCAAAAATAGATCCCCAAGCAACAATAGACCCCCAGCAAAAATAGATCCCACAGCAAAATAGACCCCCAGCAACAATAGACCCCCAGCAAAAATAGATCTACCAGTAACAATAGATCCCCCAGCAACAATAGATCCCATGCAGTAAGAGAAAATAGATCCACTGCAGTCAGAAACAATAGACCCCCCCCAGCAACAATAGATCCCATGCAGTCAGAAACAATAGATCCCATGCAGTCAGAAACAAAAGACTCCCCAGCAAAAATAGATCTCATGCAGTCAGAAACAATAGACCCCCAGCAACAATAGACCCCCAGTACCAATAGCAGCACAAGAGCAACAATATATCCCTGCGGAAACAATAGATCCATGGCTAGCAACAGATCTCAGATCCCATGGGCTCAAAAGAAACAATAGATCCCCCCAGCACCCATAGACCCCCCCATAGATCCCCCAGCAAAACAATAGATCCCCAGTCCCAACCAATAAATATCCCCCGTAAAAATAGAACCCCCAGAAACAATAGATCCACGCTAGAAACAATAGACCCCCAAAGCAACAATAGATCACCCCCCAACAAGAGATCCCCACACCAGCAACATAGATATCCCCCAGTAACAATAGATTTCCATGGCTCAGCAAACATAGACCCCCCAGCAACCTTAGCCCTACCAAACAGCAACAATAGGTCCCCATCCCAGCACTATAGATCCCTATCCAAAAACCTTAGATCCCCCACAACAATAGCTCCCAAAAATATCTGCAGCAACCAAAGAAGCCCCCAGCAACCATAGATCCCCGACAACCATATATCCCCACCGTAACAAAAGACCCCCCCGGCAACCATAGATCCCTCAGCAACCATAGATCCCCCAGCAACCATAGACCCCACCCGCAAGCATAGATCCCCCAACAACCATAGACCCCACCCGCAACCATAGATCCCCCCGCAACCATAGATCCCACCAGCAACCATATATCCCCGCAACCATAGATCCCTCAAGCAATCTATAGATCCCCAGCAACCATAGATCCCCCGCAACCATAGATCCCTCAACAACCTTAGATCCCTCAGCAACCATAGATCCCCAGAAAAATAGATCCGTTAGGTGTTGAGGTGCCAGAACCGCGTTCCCCCTTCTCCCCGGGATGAAACCATTTCTGCTCTTGTTTGACCTTTTTCAGCCCCTGAAGAGTCTGCTGCCCCTGGACCCGGAGCGGTGGCCCCCCAGGACCCCCATGCAGAGTTGCGGAGACCTCAGCTCCACCTCATCTCTCCGCCGTCTCCTGTCCGGCGGTCGGCGAGGGAACCGGCGTCCACACAGCCTGAACGAGGCGCCAAAAGAGAGTTCGGTGTGAGGAGAGGCGGAGTGAGAGCCGCCCACGCAGAACCCGGCACAGAGGGGACCGCATGATCAGTGACCTTACAGTGTGTGGCCCCTGAGACCACCGGGTTCCAGGAGCGTTGACTCCGCCCACACAGCTGTGATTGGTGCGCCAGTCTCCTCCCACGCGATGCATCCTCAATACTGGTTGGTGTGCGGTCAGTGCATGTGATTGCATCTCATAGACGCCCGCGGGGCGCACGCCCCCCCACCTCCCACATGCATGCCGGTGCCCTTGTGGTGCATTGTGGGAAAAATCCGCTGCATGCCGGGAGCCCGACTGTCTGTACGCATGTGACTCCGCCCCCCAGGAAAGACGCTGATAGATTGGTCCGCGGGGGAGGGTCTGCACCGCCCAGCCAATCACATTCCAGTTCTCATCTCTGATGGGGGAGGAGACTTTGCTTATCGTGGGACGATTCCGTCCAATCACAAAACAGGAAGCTCCGCCTGCAGACCGCCTCCGAGGAAACAATCATCCACCGTACAATCTGATCGGTACAATCATCCACCGTGCAATCTGATCGGTACAATCATCCACCGTACAATCTGATCGGTACAATCATCCACCGTACAATCTGATCGGTACAATCATCCACCGTGCAATCTGGTCTGTACAATCATCCACCGTGCAACTGTACAATCATCCACCGTGCAATCTGATCGGTACAATCATCCACCGTGCAATCTGATCTGTACAATCATCCACCGTACAATCTGATCGGTACAATGTGCAATCTGATCGGTACAATCATCCACAATCGTCTGCAATCATCCCACCTGCAATCTGGTCTGTACAATCATCCACCGTACAATCTGATCGGTACAATCATCCACCGTACAATCTGATCGGTACAATCATCCACCGTGCAATCTGGTCTGTACAATCATCCACCGTGCAATCTGGTCTGTACAATCATCCACCGTACAATCTGATCTGTACAATCATCCACCGTACAATCTGATCGGTACAATCCACCTGATCTGGTCTGTACAATCATCCACCGTGCAATCTGATCTGTACAATCATCCACCGTACAATCTGGTCTGTACAATCATCCACCGTGCAATCTGGTCTGTACAATCATCCACCGTCTGTACAATCATCCACCGTGCAATCTGGTACAATCATCCACCACAATCCGTACAATCATCCACCGTGCAATCTGTCTGTACAATCATCCACAGTACAATCTCTTCCCTGGCACAGCTCTGTCTGCAGATCCCGAGATCGAGGACAGATTTGGACATTACGCCGTCAGCACGATCCTCGAGGACTGTTTGGCCAGGACTGGTGGGTGTGGCTGGTGGGCGGAGACAGGCGGATTGTACGATTGTAGATTGCTCTGTGTATATTGATGATTAAAGTTTCACATTTACCAATCATGTCAAATTCTTGTCTATAGAGATCCCGACACCTGACCAATCGTTATAGAGGGATCCCGTCACCTGACCAATCGTTATAGAGGGATCCCGTCACCTGACCAATCGTTATAGAGGGATCCCGTCACCTGACCAATCCTTATAGAGGGATCCCCTCACCTGACCAATCGTTATAGAGGGATCCCGTCACCTGACCAATCGTTATAGAGGGATCCCTCACCTGACCAATCCTTATAGAGGGATCCCCTCACCTGACCAATCCTTATAGAGGGATCCCTCACCTAGAGGGATCCCCTCACCTGACCAATCGTTATAGAGGGATCCCGTCACCTGACCAATCCTTATAGAGGGATCCCCTCACCTGACCAATCCTTATAGAGGGATCCCCTCACCTGACCAATCGTTATAGAGGGATCCCGTCACCTGACCAATCCTTATAGAGGGATCCCCTCACCTGACCAAATCCTTATATAGAGGGATCCCCCTCACCTGACCAATCGTTATAGAGGGATCCCGTCACCTGACCAATCGTTATAGAGGGATCCCGTCACCTGACCAATCGTTATAGAGGGATCCCCTCACCTGACCAATCGTTATAGAGGGATCCCGTCACCTGACCAATCGTTATAGAGGGATCCCCTCACCTGACCAATCGTTATAGAGGGATCCTGTCACCTGACCAATCGTTATAGAGGGATCCCGTCACCTGACCAATCGTTATAGAGGGATCCCGTCACCTGACCAATCGTTATAGAGGGATCCCGTCACCTGACCAATCGTTATAGAGGGATCCCGTCATCTGACCAATCGTTATAGAGGGATCCCGTCACCTGACCAATCGTTATAGAGGGATCCCGTCACCTGACCAATCGTTATAGAGGGTTATAGAGGGATCCCGTCACCTGACCAATCGTTATAGAGGGATCCCGTCATCTGACCAATCGTTATAGAGGGATCCCGTCACCTGACCAATCGTTATAGAGGGATCCCGTCACCTGACTAATCGTTATAGAGGGATCCCGTCACCTGACTAATCGTTATAGAGGGATCCCGTCACCTGACCAATCATTTCACTGACAGCCCCCCCTCCATAGAGTTATATGTGTATTTGGAAGGAGGAGCTGGACCAGCACAGGCATCATCTGCATGGAGTCTACATACATGGGTTCCCTCCAGAGACATGCTGGCAGGTTAATGGCTCCGCCCTAAATTGGCCTCAATATGTAAGGAAGGATTCTAGATTGTAAGCTCTGAGGGCTGGGGCATCGCTAAAGCTGTAGGTGCAATATACCTGAGACACTCCCACAAGAGGAGGGGCCATATAAATGAGACACTCCCACAAGAGGAGGGGCCATATAAAAGAGACGCCCACAAGAGGAGGGGCCATATAAATGAGACACACAAGTCTGAAGGTGGGAGGGGCCTAAAAAGAGACTATAAAAAAGACACTCCCAGAAGGAGGGGCCTTATAAATGAGCAACCCCCCAGAAGGGAGGGGCCATATAAATGAGACACTCCCAGAAGGAGGGGCCACATAAATGAGACACTCCTGGAGTAGGAGGGGCCATATAAATGAGACACTCCCCCAGAAGGGGAGGGCAGGGCAATTGGCAGCAATGGGTCAGGTTGGTGACGGGGCCCCTTGGCTGTATATATCATTATCTATCCTCACCGACAGTGCAGCCGGCCACACACTGTACAATGTGATGGGAACCTTCATTCTAGGTGTACCCCATGGGGCAGGCTCCTGCACTACAACGCTGATGGTAGATCTGGAGGAGATTGTACAGTGTGTGGTCACATTGTGATAGATAAAAAGACCAAGAAGTTGCCGAATCCTCGGAGAGTCCAACCTTCAGCTGATCCCCATAACAATCGGATCCCATAGAGAACGAATTCCTTCCCGATCCCCATAACAATCGGATCCCATAGGGAACGAATTCCTTCCCGATCCCCATAACAATCGGATCCCATAGGGAACGAATTCCTTCCCGATCCCCATAACAATCGGATCGCATAGAGAACGAATTCCTTTCCTTCCCGATCCCCATAACAATCGGATCCCACAGTAGAGAACGAATTCCTTCCCGATCCCCATAACAATCGGATCCCGTAGAGAACGAATTCCTTCCCGATCCCCATAACAATCGGATCCCGTAGAGAACGAATTCCTTCCCGATCCCCATAACAATCCCGGATCCCATCGGATCCCATAGAACGAATTCCTTCCCGATCCCCATAACAATCGGATCCCATAGAGAACGAATTCCTTCCCGATCCCCATAACAATCGGATCCCATAGAGAACGAATTCCTTCCCGATCCCCATAACAATCGGATCCCATAGAGAACGAATTCCTTCCCGATCCCCATAACAATCGGATCCCATAGATAAGAACGAATTCCTTCCCGATCCCCATAACAATCGGATCCCATAGAGAACGAATTCCTTCCCGATCCCCATAACAATCGGATCCCATAGAGAACGAATTCCTTCCCGATCCCCATAACAATCGGATCCCGTAGAGAACGAATTCCTTCCCGATCCCCATAACAATCGGATCCCATAGAGAACGAATTCCTTCCCGATCCCCCATAACAATCGGATCCCATAGAGAGAAACGAATTCCTTCCTTCCGATCCCCATAACAATCGGATCCCATAGAGAACGAATTCCTTCCCGATCCCCATAACAATCGGATCCCGTAGAGAACGAATTCCTTCCCGAATCCCGTAGGGAACGAATTCCTTCCCGATCCCCATAACAATCGGATCCCGTAGAGAACGAATTCCTTCCCGATCCCCATAACAATCGGATCCCATAGAGAACGAATTCCTTCCCGATCCCCATAACAATCGGATCCCATAGAGAACGAATTCCTTCCCGATCCCCATAACAATCGGATCCCATAGAGAACGAATTCCTTCCCGATCCCCATAACAATCGGATCCCGTAGAGAACGAATTCCTTCCCGATCCCCATAACAATCGGATCCCATAGAGAACGAATTCCTTCCCGATCCCCATAACAATCGGATTCCATAGAGAACGAATTCCTTCCCGATCCCCATAACAATCGGATCCCATAGAGAACGAATTCCTTCCCGATCCTCCGAGAAGATCAGATCTCTCCTGACTGAATGGAACATAATTGGTGGCCACCAGAGGTCCTCTATAAGTGTTGGAAATCCCCCATAAGGTCCAGCCACAGCCACCCTCCGGGGAGTCCCCCATGTATTATTATAGACCCCAAGAAGGTCCAGTAAGGGGTCCCCCATATAGTATTAGCAACCTCAATGAGGTCCAGCAATGGCCGCCTTCCCCCGCGGGTCCTCCATACAGACCCCCACAAAGTCCAGCAATGGCCGCCTTCCCCCGGGGGTCCTCCATAGAGACCCCCATAAAGTCCAGCAATGGCCGCCTTCCCCCGGGGGTCTCCCATACAGACCCCCATAAAGTCCAGCAATGGCCGCCTTCCCCCCGCGGGTCCTCCATACAGACCCCCACAAAGTCCAGCAATGGCCGCCTTCCCCCGGGGGTCCTCCATAGAGACCCCCATAAAGTCCAGCAATGGCCGCCTTCCCCCGCAGGTCCTCCATACAGACCCCCATAAAGTCCAGCAATGGCCGCCTTCCCCCGCAGGTCCTCCATACAGACCCCCATAAAGTCCAGCAATGGCCGCCTTCCCCCCGCGGGTCCTCCATACAGACCCCCATAAAGTCCAGCAATGGCCGCCTTCCCCCGCGGGTCCTCCATACAGACCCCCATAAAGTCCAGCAATGGCCGCCTTCCCCCGCGGGTCCTCCATACAGACCCCCATAAAGTCCAGCAATGGCCGCCTTCCCCCGGGGGTCCTCCATACAGACCCCCACAAAGTCTAGCAATGGCCGCCTTCCCCCGCGGGTCCTCCATACAGACCCCCATAAAGTCCAGTAATGGCCGCCTTCCCCCGGGGGTCCTCCATACAGACCCCCACAAAGTCCAGCAATGGCCGCCTTCCCCCAGGGGTCCTCCAATAGGCCGAGCAATGACCCCCCCCCCCCCCCAGATTCTCTCTGTGTGGCCCTGGCAGAGTCTACAGATTTCAGGGACACCAGAGAGGTGACACCTAATCTAGGCAGTGAAGACTGAGGATCATCATCACAGCCAGGAAACCAGCATTTTCAGCGTTCAGCAATGGCCGCCCTGTCCTTCTCATGGAGGATGGGGGCTTGGGGCGGTAGTCATTCGGGGCCCCTCACATGTATGGGGCCCCCATCCTCCAGATTTAGAAGGGTGAGGTGGACACCTTCCTATCCATGATATGAGGATGAGGATGACCCCGGCAGGGTCGCTGAATTATTCGAGGCCGATCTCCCAGGTAAATGTTTCTTTTGTTTCCTCCAGGAAATCCTCAATAGGAAACATTGTATCAGCAGGCGGGTCACATGACCGGGGCGGAGTCACATGACCAGGAAGTGTCAGCTACAGAGGGTGAGTGATCGGAGGGCGATGGGGCCACACGGCTCATTCATGTTTAACCCTTTGTTGGTAAAAGCAAGGCAACAGTGGGGAGCCAATCAAATCTCTTCTAGTCCCTGGGGGGGGGGGGATTGTGGTGGAGGTGACATCCAATCAGGTGCAGGAGAACTTCAGTAAATGACCCCCCCCCCCCCCCCACCCCACCGGCTGAGCAGAAAACATATAAAGATGTCGGTCTGTTCTGCAGGTCATTGTAGGGGCGTCCGTATCACGGCCCAGGGACCATACGGGTCACTTCCCGTCCCATCAGAATGTTTCCACACAACGCTTCCTAGAAAGGGGCCCCAGGTGTCCTGGATGGAGCCCATGGAGAGGCGGAGAGGGATCTGTCACCTGTTTCTGGGTGGTCTGTGCGGGGGCGGGGGGTCTCTCAGCAATGGGGACACCACTTGTTGGCCAATCTCCAGACCAGGGAAGTTTGTTGATGTCACCTCTGAGATAGCGCCCCCTCCAGTCACTCCTCACCTACAGGGGGCGCCCCCTCCAGTCACTCCTCACCTACAGGGGGCGCCCCCTCCAGTCACTCCTCACCTACAGGGGGCGCCCCCTCCAGTCACTCCTCACCTACAGGGGGTGCCCCCTCCAGTCACTCCTCACCTACAGGGGGCGCCCCCTCCAGTCACTCCTCACCTACAGGGGCGCCCCCTCCAGTCACTCCTCACCTACAGGGGGCGCCCCCTCCAGTCACTCCTCACCTACAGGGGGCGCCCCCTCCAGTCACTCCTCACCTACAGGGGGCGCCCCCTCCAGTCACTCCTCACCTACAGGGGGCGCCCCCTCCAGTCACTCCTCACCTACAGGGGGCGCCCCCTACACTCCTCACCTACAGGGGGGCCCCCTCCAGTCACTCCTCACCTACAGGGGGCGCCCCCTCCAGTCACTCCTCACCTACAGGGGGCTTCCTATTCTTCACAAAGAGGATTGTTCTGAGCTAAGCAGCCCCCTGATTGGCCCACTGAGACCCTCATAAAGAAAACCTCATTGTCCCACCCAGACCCGGGACTTTGCTCCATGACCGGTCAGTGTTCCTGTCTCTCTGCAGGTGGAGATGGAGCGTGGCCTCGTCTCAGCCATGGTGGCCAACATCGGGGTGCTGCTTCTGGCCTCATTGGTGTCATTTCCATCCACCTCAGGTGAGAAAATGTGACATTTGGGGACATCCCTGAATATTCCTGAGAGACGGGGACATTCCTGAGAGACGGGGACATTCCTGAGAGACGGGGACATTCCTGAATATTCCTGAGAGACGGGGACATTCCTGAGAGACGGAGACATTCCTGAATATTCCTGAGAAATGGGGACATTCCCGAATATTCCTGAGACGGGGACATCCCTGAGAGACAGGGACATTCCTGAATATTCCTGATAGACGGGGACATTCCTGAATATTCCTGAGAGACGGGGACATCCCTGAATATTCCTGAGAAATGGGGACATTCCCGAATATTCCTGAGATGGGGACATCCCTGAGAAATGGGGACATTCCTGAGAGACGGGGACATTCCTGAATATTCCTGATAGACGGGGACATTCCTGAATATTCCTGAGAGCCGGGGACATTCCTGAATATTCCTGAGAAACGGGGACATTCCTGAATATTCCTGAGAAACGGGGACATTCCTGAATATTCCTGAGAAACGGGGACATTCCTGAATATTCCTGAGAGCCGGGGACATTCCTGAATATTCCAGAGAGACGGGGACATCCCTGAATATTCCTGAGAAATAGGGACATTCCTGAGAAATGGGGGACATTCCTGAATATTCCTGAGAAATGGGGACATCCCTGAATATTCCCGAGAGACGGGGACATTCCTGAGAGACGGAGACACGGGAATATCCTGAGAAATGGGGACATTCCCGAATATTCCTGAGACGGGGACATCCCTGAGAAATGGGGACATTCCTGAGAGACGGGGACATTCCTGAATATTCCTGATAGACGGGGACATTCCTGAATATTCCGGGGACATCCCTGAGAAATGGGGACATCCCTGAATATTCCTGAGAGACGGGGACATTCCTGAATATTCCTGAGAGCCGGGGACATTCCTGAATATTCCTGAGAAACGGGGACATTCCTGAATATTCCTGAGAAACGGGGACATTCCTGAGAAGAAATGGGGACATTCCTGAATATTCCTGAGAAATGGGGACATCCCTGAATATTCCAGAGACGGGGACATCCCTGAATATTCCTGAGAAATGGGGACATTCCTGAGAAATGGGGACATTCCTGAATATTCCTGAGAAATGGGGACATCCCTGAATATTCCCGAGAGACGGGGACATTCCTGAATATTCCTGAGAAATGGGGACATTCCTGAATATTCCTGAGAGACGGGGACATTCCAAAATATTTCTGAAAGACAGAAGAAAGGGTTTGAGAGTCTCTGGTGGGAGGGTATTGGGCCTATGGTGGAGAAAGATTGGTGAGTCTCTGGTGGGAGGGTATTGGACCTATGATGGAGAAAGGTTGGAGAGTCTCTGGTGGGAGGGTATGGGCCCATGATGGAGAAAGGTTGGAGGGTCTCTGGTGGGAGGGTATTGGGCCTATGATGGAGAAAGGTTGGAGAGTCTCTGGTGGGAGGGTTTTGGACCTATGTGGAGAAATGATTGGAGAGGGTCTCTGGTGGGAGGGTTTTGGACCTATGATGGAGAAAGGTTGGAGAGTCTCTGGTGGGAGGGTATGGGCCCATGATGGAGAAAGGTTGGAGAGTCTCTGGGAGGGTATTGGGCCTATGGTGGAGAATGATTGGAGGGTCTCTGGTGGGAGGGTTTCGGACCTATGATGGAGAAAGGTTGGAGAGTCTCTGTGGGAGGGTATTGGGCCATGATGGAGAATGATTGGAGGTCTCTGGTGGGAAGATATTCGGACCTATGATGGAGAAAGGTTGGAGAGTCTCTGGTGGGAGGGTATTGGGCCTATGGTGGAGAAAGATTGGAGAGTCTCTGGTGGGAGATATTGGGCCTATGATGGAGAAAGGTTGGAGAGTCTCTGGTGGGAGGGTATTGGGCCTATGATGGAGAAAGGATTGGAGGGTCTCTGGTGGGAGGTTTCGGACCTATGATGGAGAAAGGTTGGAGAGTCTCTGGTGGGAGGGTATGGGCCATGATGGAGAAAGGTTGGAGAGTCTCTGGTGGGAGGGTGTTTGGCCTATGGTGGAGAAAGATTGGAGTCTCTGGCAGGAGGGTACTGCGGCTGTACTGCACCTACCAGAAGTGTCATTGTCCTTCCATTTGTCCTTCTTCTGTGTTTTCTCAGGATCCCGTCCATGTGTTCCAGTTAATTTCGGGCAGAGCTCTTTCGTGTGTCAATGTAATGCCACGTATTGTGATGGCCTGGATGCCTTTGACCTCCCAGCGCTGGGCTCCTACAGCATGTATGAGAGCAACCAGGCTGGCAAACGTCTGGAACTAAGCACTGGGCCCATCATCAAGAATCACTCTGCACCAGCCGGTAACTATTCCACATTGTGAGATCATCCAGCGTCTCACAGATAGCACCTCAATGTGCTTCTCATGTAAAGTACAAAATAAGACACACCTTGTGGGCAAATTCACACACCATCATGGTGTCAACCCTGTCCTCCGAAGGTGCTCAGATATTTCGGGTTTATATTTCCGCTTATGAACACGTGGTTTTATAATCCTCGCAATAATATCAAACACCTAACATGACCATTGGCCTCCTCAACCACCACATCTACACATCACATTTTTCGGAAGTTCTGGAGATCCGAAGCCATAGAATGGTCCTGGCCTCCAACTCTTCTCTAGCTGGTAGAATGGCCCTGACCATTCTCTCACTCCCGCCAGTCTGTAGGATGATCCAAGTCTACAAACCTTTGATTCCCACCAGTATGTAGGAGGGTCCTGGTCTACAAGCATCTGCCTCCCACCTTAGCCTGTAGATTGGTCCTGGCCTACAATTTTCTGGCTCTTCCCTAGCTGGTAGAATTGTCTAAGTCAAACACCTTCCATGGTCTCCTCAACCACCAGATCTAGAGGTCACCTTTATGGGAAGTTCTTGAGATCTGAAGTCATGAACTGGTCCTAACTTACAAGTCTCCCACTCCCCCCTAGCCGGTAGAATGGTCCTGGCCTGCAAGTCTCTAAATCCTCCATAGCCTATAGAAAACGACCCTACGCATTTCTTTTTTTCATTATTTTGTTATTTAAATTTGTGATATTTAAAAAAAATGAACTTTATCTTCATATAAAAAATGAAATTTGTTCCTTACTCTTTTCACCTTGAGATCTGGTCTTCACACTGAACGACAAGAAGAAATTTCAGGTCATGAAGGGCTTTGGTGGAGCAGTGACCGATTCTGCTGCCCTGAACATCCTGGCATTAAGTGAAGCGACTCAGGACAACCTGCTGAGGTCCTACTTCTCCGAAAAAGGTGACCTATTCCACCATAATGGGGTTGAAGGGTTTATTCATCATCACCAGGGGTTATAATGCCCCCTCTCCTCCTAGGAATTGGTTACAGCATTCTCCGTGTCCCCATGGCCAGCTGTGACTTTTCTACACGAATCTACACCTACCTGGATAAAGAAGGAGACTTCAGTCTGGAGTCATTTAATCTGCAGGTGGAGGACACCAAACTGAAGGTGAGACACGAAGATCATGGAGTACCAAGGGGAAATCTGTACATCATTAATGTCATCCCAAACACCTGTCCAATGTCTTCTTCTAGATTCCCATCATACACAAAGCAAAGACCTTATCGAAAAGGCCAATATCGCTGTTCGCCAGCCCCTGGACGGCCCCGCCGTGGATGAAGACTAATGATGACATCAGAGGGAAGGGAACTCTTAAGGGCTCTCCTGGAGATCGGTACCATAAGACCTGGGCCAACTACTTCATCAGGTCTGATCTGTGCCGCCATGTGGGGTGAGGGGTTATCTCCCGTACTTCGTCCGGCTGACATTAACTGTCGCTTATTTTAATGATTCAGATTTTTGGACGAATACGCCAAACACAATTTGACGTTCTGGGCGGTGACTGTGGAGAACGAGCCCACGGCTGGGATGTTGGAGGGCTATCCGTTCCAGTGTTTGGGTTTCACACCGGAGCACATGAGGGACTTTATCGCCAATGATCTGGGCCCAACCTTGGCCAACAGTTCCCACAAAGATGTTCAGCTCATGATAATCGACGACAACCGGATTCTGTTACCCTACTGGGCTGAGGTGGTGAGTGACTGAAGGTTACTGCGTGACTTCTGTGGGACAAAGCTGCACCATGCTGCAGGGTGGATCCAACCTAGCAGAGGCACGAGCAGGCCAGGTTTTCAGGATAGGTCTGTTGGATGGAAGGGAGACCCATTAACGTCTGCCTGACTTGTTTTTTGTAGATTCTCTCTGATCTGGAGGCTGCCCGTTACGTACATGGACTCGCCCTCCACTGGTACCTGGATGGGTTGATACCTGCAGATGTCACTCTTGGCCGCACTCATGACCTCTACCCAGAATACTTCCTGTTTGCCAGTGAGGCTTGTGCTGGCGTAATGCCTTGGGACAAGGGGGTGCACCTCGGATCCTGGGAGAGGGGGAACCAATACAGCCATCATATCATAGAGGTGAGCCAACATCCGGTCCAGGTGAGCCAACCAACTGCCTTCTGTGTCTACTGCCTTATCGCTACTCTTTATCCCAACCCCCTCCTTCCCCAGTCTGTAGAATGGTCCTGGCCTACAGGCCTCTGACTGCCCCCAGTCTGTAGAATGGTCCTGGCCTACAAGTCCCTGACTGCCCCCAGTCTGTAGCATGGTCCTGGCCTACAGGCCTCTGACTGCCCCCAGTCTGTAGAATGGTCCTGGCCTACAGGCCTCTGACTCCCCCCAGTCTGTAGCATGGTCCTGGCCTACAAGTCTCTGACTGCCCCCAGGCTGTAGAATGGTCCTGGCCTACAGGCCTCTGACTGCCCCCAGTCTGTAGAATGGTCCTGGCCTACAAGTCCCTGACTGCCCCCAGTCTGTAGCATGGTCCTGGCCTACAGGCCTCTGACTGCCCCCAGTCTGTAGAATGGTCCTGGCCTACAGGCCTCTGACTCCCCCCAGTCTGTAGCATGGTCCTGGCCTACAAGTCTCTGACTGCCCCCAGGCTGTAGAATGGTCCTGGCCTACAGGCCTCTGACTGCCCCCAGTCTGTAGAATGGTCCTGGCCTACAGGCCTCTGACTGCCCCCAGTCTGTAGAATGGTCCTGGCCTACAAGTCCCTGACTCCCCCAGTCTGTAGCATGGTCCTGGCCTACAAGTCTCTGACTGCCCCCAGTCTGTAGAATGGTCCTGGCCTACAGGCCTCTGACTGCCCCCAGTCTGTAGAATGGTCCTGGCCTACAAGTCATTGAATCCCCCCACTCTGTAGAATGGTCCTGGCCTACAAGTCCCTGACTCCCCCAGTCTGTAGCATGGTCCTGGCCTACAAGTCTCTGACTGCCCCCAGTCTGTAGAATGGTCCTGGCCTACAAGTCCCTGACTCCCCCAGTCTGTAGCATGGTCCTGGCCTACAAGTCTCTGACTGCCCCCAGTCTGTAGAATGGTCCTGGCCTACAGGCCTCTGCCCCCAGTCTGTAGAATGGTCCTGGCCTACAAGTCATTGAATCCCCCCACTCTGTAGAATGGTCCTGGCCTACAAGTCCCTGACTCCCCCAGTCTGTAGCATGGTCCTGGCCTCACAAGTCCCTGACTGCCCCCAGTCTGTAGCATGGTCCTGGCCTACAAGTCTCTGACTGCCCCCAATCTGTAGCATGGTCATGGCCTACAAGTCTCTGACTGCCCCCAGTCTGTAGCATGGTCATGGCCTACAAGTCTCTGACTGCCCCCAGTCTGTAGATTGGTCCTGGCCTACAAGTCCCTGACTCCCCCAGTCTGTAGCATGGTCCTGGCCTACAAGTCTCTGACTGCCCCCAGTCTGTAGCATGGTCCTGGCCTACAAGTCTCTGACTGCCCCCAGGCTGTAGAATGGTCCTGGCCTACAGGCCTCTGACTGCCCCCAGTCTGTAGAATGGTCCTGGCCTACAGGCCTCTGACTGCCCCCAGTCTGTAGAATGGTCCTGGCCTACAAGTCTCTGACTGCCCCCAGTCTGTAGAATGGTCCTGGCCTACAAGTCCCTGACTGCCCCCAGTCTGTAGATTGGTCCTGGCCTACAAGTCTCGGACTCCCCTCAGTTTGTAGCATGGTCCTGGCCTACAAGTCCCTGACTGCCCCCAGTCTGTAGAATGGTCCTGGCCTACAGGCCTCTGACTGCCCCCAGTCTGTAGAATGGTCCTGGCCTACAAGTCTCGGACTCCCCTCAGTTTGTAGCATGGTCCTGGCCTACAAGTCCCTGACTCCCCCAGTCTGTAGCATGGTCCTGGCCTACAAGTCCCTGACTCCCCCAGTCTGTAGCATGGTCCTGGCCTACAAGTCCCTGACTGCCCCCAGTCTGTAGATTGGTCCTGGCCTACAAGTCCCTGACTGCCCCCAGTCTGTAGAATGGTCCTGGCCTACAGGCCTCTGACTGCCCCCAGTCTGTAGCATGGTCCTGGCCTACAAGTCCCTGACTGCCCCCAGTCTGTAGATTGGTCCTGGCCTACAAGTCCCTGACTGCCCCCAGTCTGTAGCATGGTCCTGGCCTACAAACCATTGAACCCCTCAGTCTCGTTCTTTCCTTCTTGCAGGATCTCAGTTACTATGTGACGGGATGGACGGACTGGAATCTGGCCCTGGACATAGGTGGGGGCCCCACATGGGTGGGCAATTACGTGGACAGTTCTGTCATTGTAGATGTGAAGAAAGACGTCTTCTACAAGCAGCCTTCCTTCTACCACATGGCTCACTTCAGGTAAGACCAGAGCAATGCCCACGCGGATATGACATCACCAGGACCGCCCCTAACTCCGCCTTCTGTGTTATCCATGCAGCAAATTCATCCCAGCCGGGGCCCAGAGGGTCGGACTAGGGGCCAACCGCAAGAGCCAGCTGGAGAGCATCGCCTTCCTGTGTCCAGATGGGTCAGCCGTCCTAGTCATTCTGAACAGGTGGGTGGTCTACACTGTGTGCCCATTATGAGGGGTTCCCACCATCCCTGTGCCCATTGTGAGGGGTTCCCACCATCCCTGTGCCCATTGTGAGGGGTTCCCACCATCCCTGTGCCCATTGTGAGGGGTTCCCACCATCCCGGTGCCCGTTATGAGGGGTTCCCACCATCCCTGTGCCCATTGTGAGGGGTTCCCACCATCCCTGTGCCCATTGTGAGGGGTTCCCACCATCCCTGTGCCCATTGTGAGGGTTCCCACCATTCCTGTGCCCATTGTGAGGGGTTCTCACCATCCTGGTGCCCGTTATGAGGGGTTCCCACCATCCCTGTGCCGAGTTCCTAGGTCTGTACACCCGCTGTGCCCATTATGAGGGGTTCCCACCACCCCTGTTCTGGGGTCTGTACTCCTGACTCTCTGACAACCTCCCTCCCTTGCAGAGACTCTGAAGATGTGAAGTTCGGGATTTGGGACCCGGCGGTGGGGACAATAGACGCCATTTCTCCAGCGAACTCCATCCAGACGTATCTGTGGAGACGTCAATGACCGGCGGGGCGCCGCGGAGGGGATTCTGGGAACACAATGATGCTATGACGTGGGAGGAGACCCCGGCGTGTTACGTGTCCTCTCCAACATACATGTCCACCATTTCATGAATGCTTAAAGGAGAACTCCGCCTGTGTCAGCTCCAGACGATGGAGGACGGTGTTGGATGATGGAGGCTGTGCAGGCTCTGGCAGTATCAGATGATGTCTGAGGACTCGGTCTGTACAGAGCCAACCAGGTGGGTCATACACAGCCGGAGACACCACAGAGATCGGTGACATTCCATGGATCGCTCTCATTGGCCGCCAGCCTGTCAGTATTAATATTTCAGCCAGTAGGTGGCCCCGTGGAGCTGCGCTCGGCTCCGTCTGCTTCCTCCACAAGTCTCCTCCGACTCCGGGAACAAATTCCTTCCACTTTCTGGCGGTTTGTATGTTGGAGCCGAGCAAACATGGCAGCCGTGTGATTGGTGGGGGGAGGGGAGGGGGGGCACGGCGTCCCCCCAACGAGTAAACACAATCTGGTTTGTGACGGTGGAGCTCCGGAATTACCGACTTGGCTCCGCGACAACCAGGCTGATGTGCAGAACTCCACCCGACTCTTCCTGGCAGTGAAGGAGCATAGCTGCGCCATGACGTGACCCCGGCTCTCCAGATGGGGGAGGGGGGGCCCTGCAAGAGAGACGACAACTCCGCCGAGAGACCGCCGAGAGAGACGACAACTCCGCCGAGAGACCGCTGGGGCCAGCCATGAGCTCACCTTCCTCCGCTGCTCCAGTTTGACCTCTCCCCATTCACCCATCACCGCACTCTTCCTCCTCTCTGCTCCCGTCTGACCTCTCCCCATTCACCCATCGCCGCAGTCTTCCTCCTCTCTGCTCCCGTCTGACCTCTCCCTATTCACCCCATCTCCGCAGTCTTCCTCCTCTCTGCTCCAGTTTGACCTCTCCCCATTCACCCATCACCGCAGTCTTCCTCCTCTCTGCTCCCGTCTGACCTCTCCCCATTCACCCATCGCCGCAGTCTTCCTCCTCTCTGCTCCCGTCTGACCTCTCCCCATTCACCCATCGCCGCAGTCTTCCTCCTCTCTGCTCCCGTCTGACCTCTCCCTATTCACCCCATCTCCGCAGTCTTCCTCCTCTCTGCTCCCGTCTGACCTCTCCCCTATTCACCCCATCACCGCAGTCTTCCTCCTCTCTGCTCCCGTCTGACCTCTCCCCATTCACCCATCGTGGCAGTCTTCCTCCTCTCTGCTCCAGTCTGACCTCTCCCTATTCACCCATCACCGCAGTCTTCCTCCTCTCTGCTCCCGTCTGACCTCCCCATTCACCCTTATTCACTCCATCACCGCAGTCTCCCCCTCCTCTCTGCTCCCGTCTGACCTCTCCCCATTCACCATCTTAGTTGAACATGTTACTCGTACATGGGGGAGACCGCCAGTCCCAACACCCAGAGGGAAGAAAGGACAGACCCCGCGTCCCAACACCCACTAAGAAGACATCAGGCAGTGTGTACACAGGTGGTGGACTCCTCCTGAGAGAGACCGGAGGAATCCCGCACCTTCCTGTGACATGGAAAGGATCAGGATGGAGGGAGAAGAGATGGAGGGAAGGGGAGATGGTGGGAAGATGAGGAAGGAAGGAGATGGAGGGAAGGAAGGACAGACGGAGGGGGAAGGACAGATGGAGGGAAGGAAGGACAGATGGTGGGAAGGAAGGACAGATGGTGGGAAGATGGAAGGGAAGGAAGGACAGACGGAGGGAAGGGAAGAGGGAAGAAAGGACAGACAGGACAGAGGGAGATGGAAGAAAAGGACAGACGGAGGGAAGGAAGGACAGACGGAGGGAAAGGACAGATGGTGGGAAGATGGATGGAAGGAAGACAGATGGAGGGAAGGAAGGACAGATGGATGGAAGGAAGGACAGACGGAGGGAAGGAAGGACAGAGGGAAGGAAGGACAGATGGATGGAAGGAAGGACAGACGGAGGGAAGATGGAAGGAAGGACAGACGGAGGGAAGATGGAAGGAAGGACAGAAGGGGAAGGACAGAAGGAAGGACAGATGGAGGGAAGGAAGGACAGATGGTGGGAAGGAAGGACAGATGGTGGAAGGAAGGACAGATGGTGGAAGATGGATGGAAGGAAGGAAGGACAGATGGAGGGAAGGAAGGACAGAAGGAAGGAAGGACAGATGGTGGGAAGGAAGGACAGATGGTGGGAAGGAAGGACAGATGGGAAGATGGAAGGAAGGAAGGACAGACGGAGGGAAGGATGGACAGATGGTGGGAAGATGGAAGGAAGGAAGGACAGACGGAGGGAAGGAAGGACAGATGGTGGGAAGATGGATGGAAGGAAGGACAGATGGAGGGAAGGAAGGACAGACAGAGGGAAGGAAGGACAGACGGTGGGAAGGAAGGACAGACGGTGGGAAGGAAGGACAGATGGTGGGAAGGAAGGACAGATGGTGGGAAGGAAGGACAGATGGTGGGAAGATGGAAGGAAGGACAGATGGAGGGAAGGAAGGACAGACGGAGGGAAGGAAGGAATGGTGGGAAGATGGAAAGGAAGGAAGGACAGACGGACGGAGGGAAGGAAGGAAGGAAGGAAGGACAGACGGAGGGAAGGAAGGACAGACGGAGGGAAGGAAGGACGGAGGGAAGGAAGGACAGACGGGAGGAAGACAGATGGTGGGAAGATGGAAGGAAGGAAGGACAGACGGAGGAAGGAAGGACAGACGGAGGGAAGGAAGGACAGACGGAGGGAAGGAAGGACAGACGGAGAAGGACAGATGGAGGGAAGGGAAGGACAGATGGAGGAAGAAAGGACAGACAGGAAGAAGACAGATGGAGGGAAGAAGGAAGAAAGGGACAGAGGGAAGATGGAGGGAAGGAAGGACAGATGGAGGGAAGGACAGACAAGGAAGATGGAAGGACAGAACATGGATCCCTCCATTATCACAGTCAATGTTAATGAGCGCCTCCCTCCAGGGGAGATATAATATTCTGCTTTGGGAGGGAACATGGAGAGTCTTCCCAGCCGACAGAACGCAATGATCACCGCTGGTGGCAGTCATGGCAAGCAAGAAATCCAACAGACTGGTTGATTGATGGATGGACCTCGGCACACCCAGCCTGCCCACAGACGGACAGTTCAGAGAGCCATCAATTGTGTTGGTATTTTGGTAATCCGCGTTGTCCTCCAGCCGTATACAGGAGTCCTCAGGAGGGGGATGGGGGGGTGCGGAGTGCAGGTAGCCTGCTGGTATGTGGAGGATCTGATCTGCGGATATCTGATCACTAATAAACAATTAATTTATTATTCATTTATAACACGAACTGTGTGATCTGCTTCATTCCAAACACAACCGCCAACCCCAGTGATGTCGGTGAGGAAACGCTGCACCAGCCAATCAGAAATCAGATCTGCAGTCCACTGGACGTAAGCAGATTGGACTTCACCTTCAGGGCGGTGATGCCGTTTCCTGTTTGGTGACGCCGGTCCTCCTTCCCGGGGGAATTCCTGGAAATGGCGGGTGATAACCTTTATCTCCGCGGCTTCCAGGAACGCCACAAGACACATTCATGTTGAACCAACAGAAATCCGAGAAGCTGGTGACCAGAATCTGGTCCATCTCTGGGCACGTTCTATGGAGGACGTTTTATTGTCCTCTCTATAACCAACATACACGTTTCATCCCCCCAACAACGTTCATTGCCAAACCCTCGAGGAGAAATCAAACAGCAGACGGGATTGCTGTAGACTTTATTTAAAAAGATGAATCCAGGAGGAGTAATACTGCGGCATGCTGCAGCTTTCGAGAACATAAAACACCACAGATTCATCATTGGAAGAGGATAGACAGTGCTGGACCTCGGGGGTGTCCCATTTGGTAGCGCTGGACCCCGGGGGTGTCCCATTGGTAGCGCTGGACCCCGGGGGTGTCCCATTGGTAGCGCTGGACCCCGAGGGGTGTCCCATGGTAGTGTGAACCTAAAATTTGGAAGAAGGATAGACAGTACTGCACCCCAGAGTTGGACCCTGGGGGTGTCCCATCAGTTGTACCCTAGGATGTCTCCATTGCTGGTGCTATCCTTTAGTACAATCACGGTGTTGGTGGATGTTGTCCAATTGGTAAAGCTATACATTAGTATGAGCAGGGTGATGGTCATCCTAGACTCTGGGTTGTCCTATTGGTGGTGCTATCCTTCAGTATGATCCAGTGTTGGTGGAGGTTGTCCCATTGGTGGTGCTATCCTTCAGTGTGATCACAGTGTTGGTGGAGGTTGTCCCATTGGTGGTGCTATCCTTCAGTGTGATCACGGTGTTGGTGGAGGTTGTCCCATTGGTGGTGCTATCCTTCCGTATGATCACGGTGTTGGTGGAGGTTGTCTCATTGGTGGTGCTATCCTTCAGTATGATCACGGTGTTGGTGGAGGTTGTCCCATTGGTGGTGCTATCCTTCCGTGTGATCACGGTGTTGGTGGAGGTTGTCTCATTGGTGGTGCTATCCTTCAGTATGATCACGGTGTTGGTGGAGGTTGTCTCATTGGTGGTGCTATCCTTCAGTGTGATCACGGTGTTGGTGGAGGTTGTCCATTGGTGGTGCTATCCTTCAGTATGATCACGGTGTTGGTGGAGGTTGTCCATTGGTGGTGCTATCCTTCAGTGTGATCACGGTGTTGGTGGAGGTTGTCTCATTGGTGGTGCTATCCTTCAGTATGATCACGGTGTTGGTGGAGGGTTGTCTCATTGGTGGTGCTATCCTTCAGTATGATCACGGTGTTGGTGGAGGTTGTCCCATTGGTGGTGCTATCCTTCCGTATGATCACGGTGTTGGTGGAGGTTGTCCCATTGGTGGTGCTATCCTTCAGTGTGATCACGGTGTTGGTGGAGGTTGTCCCATTGGTGGTGCTATCCTTCAGTGTGATCACGGTGTTGGTGGAGGTTGTCCCATTGGTGGTGCTATCCTTCAGCATGATCACGGTGTTGGTGGAGGTTGTCCCATTGGTGGTGCTATCCTTCAGTATGATCCGGTGTTGGTGGAGGTTGTCCCATTGGTGGTGCTATCCTTCCGTGTGATCACGGTGTTGGTGGAGGTTGTCCCATTGGTGGTGCTATCCTTCAGCATGATCATGGTGTGTTGGTGGAGGTTGTCCCATTGGTGGTGCTATCCTTCAGTGTGATCACGGTGTTGGTGGAGGTTGTCTCATTGGTGGTGCTATCCTTCAGTGTGATCACGGTGTTGGTGGAGGTTGTCCCATTGGTGGTGCTATCCTTCAGTGTGATCACGGTGTTGGTGGAGGTTGTCCCATTGGTGGTGCTATCCTTCAGATCCCGGTGTTGGTGGAGGATCCCACGCTATCCTTTGTGTGTGGTGGTGGTTGTCTCATTGGTGGTGCTATCCTTCAGCGTGATCACGGTGTTGGTGGAGGTTGTCCCATTGGTGGTGCTATCCTTCAGTGTGATCACGGTGTTGGTGGAGGTTGTCTCATTGGTGGTGCTATCCTTCAGTGTGATCACGGGTGTTGGTGGAGGTTGTCTCATTGGTGGTGCTATCCTTCAGTATGATCACGGTGTTGGTGGAGGTTGTCCCATTGGTGGTGCTGTCCTTCAGTATGATCCCGGTGTTGGTGGAGGTTGTCTCATTGGTGGTGCTATCCTTCAGTATGATCCCGGTGTTGGTGGAGGTTGTCCCATTGGTGGTGCTGTCCTTCAGTATGATCACGGTGTTGGTGGAGGTTGTCCCATTGGTGGTGCTATCCTTCAGTGTGATCACGGTGTTGGTGGAGGTTGTCCACGGTGTTGGTGGAGGTTGTCCCATTGTGGTGGTGCTATCCTTCAGTGTGATCACGGTGTTGGTGGAGGTTGTCCCATTGGTGGTGCTGTCCTTCAGTGGTGATCAGTATGATCACGGTGTTGGTGGAGGTTGTCCCATTGGTGGTGCTATCCTTCAGTGTGATCACGGTGTTGGTGGAGGTTGTCCCATTGGTGGTGCTATCCTTCAGTATGATCACGGTGTTGGTGGAGGTTGTCCCATTGGTGGTGCTGTCCTTCAGTGATCACGGTGTTGGTGGAGGTTGTCCCATTGGTGGTGCTATCCTTCAGTGTGATCACGGTGTTGGTGGAGGTTGTCCTCATTGGTGGTGCTATCCTTCAGTATGATCACGGTGTTGGTGGAGGTTGTCCCATTGGTGGTGCTATCCTTCAGTATGATCACGGTGTTGTGGAGGTTGTCCCATTGGTGGTGCTATCCTTCAGTGTGATCACGGTGTTGGTGGAGGTTGTCCCATTGGTGGTGCTATCCTTCAGTGTGATCACGGTGTTGGTGAGGTTGTCTCATTGGTGGTGCTGTCCTTCAGTGTGATCACGGTGTTGGTGGAGGTTGTCCCATTGGTGGTGCTATCCTTCAGTGTGATCACGGTGTTGGTGGAGGTTGTCCCATTGGTGGTGCTATCCTTCAGTGTGATCACGGTGTTGGTGGAGGTTGTCCCATTGGTGGTGCTATCCTTCAGTATGATCACGGTGTTGGTGGAGGTTGTCCCATTGGTGGTGCTATCCTTCAGTATGATCACGGTGTTGGTGGAGGTTGTCCCATTGGTGGTGCTGTCCTTCAGTGTGATCACGGTGTTGGTGGAGGGTTGTCCCATTGGGGCTGTCCTTCCGTATGATCACGGTGTTGGTGGAGGTTGTCTCATTGGTGGTGAAGGTTGTCCAGTTCCCAGGCTGGCAGCTTTTACACCCCGGGGGGCTCCCATAGTTTGCAGAACAGTAGCTCGAAGACTGAAGTGCCACACAACAGATCAACAGTCAAGAGACAGTCCTCCCAGTATAGGGTCAGGTGTCCAATGCGTTTCAGGGATCCCCTCCATCAGGGCCTAAAACGAGAAGCCACGTATGAGGACTGAATTGAGGGTACGATGACCAACGGTCCCATTACCCAGTACAATGTCAGGCACAGGTCTCGTCTGCAGCCCTCACTTCAGCCCATTATATACCCCGATGAAGGGGGTGGTTTTGGACCCCCGAAACATACTGGCTTCCTTTTGACCTTCCACCTGACCCCAAAACTGGGATATAAAAATCATATCTGGGGGGGGGGGGGGTGCTGCTTCCATCTACAATGTATGACCAGATACAGCAAAAGGACAGGGAACACCTCGGGGGGCCCCCCCCCCCCCCCAAGGGCCACAGACTCCTAGTAGGTGGAAGATATTGTGACGGAAATCCATCCCTCTCTGACGACGATTGGACGACGCTAAATCATATCACCCTCGGAGACGGAGCCCCCCCGTTTATTAATACACTGGGGGGGTCCAGAACACCGGGGCCAGTCTGTGGTAGGTGGGCAGTCAGGCGCAGGGAATGATGGGGGAATAAAACGTCAAGGACACAGTTCTGGGAAAGTACCGGGGGGGACACGCGGGATAAAAGGCACTTACGTGGCAGCAGCTATAGTGGCACCCCCTGGTGGAGAGGGGGTATAACAGTATCCTGGTGGATCTGGTGCAGAAGTGGGATCCGTCCCATCAGGGCATGGAATGGGATGGATGGACGGGGAGGGGGGAGGGGATGGACGGGGGAGGGGGGAGGAGCTTCGTTTTGTACAAACACGGGATTCGGTACGGAATGCAGTCAGCCAATAAAGAGTCCAATCAGTCTTCCTCCTCCTCATTGTCCTCCATGGCGATGGCGGGCTCCAGGGCCCCGCCCCCCGACGCGCGGTGTATAGAGATTATTCCGCTGAGCAGAGCGTAGCTGATCATCGCCATCACGCCGAACGCCACCCGACAGGACCTGGTTCCGCCTCTTATGGGGCTCGTCCCTCGAGGTCTGGAGACTCGGTTGTCGGGGTCTTTGGTGAAATGCGGGGGAGGGTCTCTGGGGACGCAGAGAAGAATGATGTGACTGGTGGAACCACTGAATCCAGCAAACACAGGGGCTGGGGGGGGTTCCCCTTTAAGGAGGGTACTCACCGCAGTCCCGGGTGAAGTAGATGGTGAGGATGGAGGTGCAGTACTGGCACAGGTTGGGCAGGGATCTCAGGTGCTGCTGGAGGCGGTTGTTGGGCAGTTTGACGTTCAGGATTGGGGCGAGGTGGCTGAAGATGTGTGCGTCCAGGGAGGCGGGGCTATGAGAAATCAGGGGCGGGATCAGTTATGGGAGTCACATACAGAGAGGTGCAAGAAACCATCCACACCAACCCCCTCCCCTACTGCCAACCACCCGAAAAGCCCCCCCTCCCCCACAACCAAAACCACCCCAAGAGCCCCCCTCCCCCACCGCCACTAACCACCCCAAGAGGCCCCTCCCCCACAGCCAAACCCCCCAAGATCCCCCCTCCCCCAAACCAAACCAAGAGTCCCTCTCCCCCCCAAACCACCCCAAGAGCCCCCTCCCCCACTGCCAACCCCCCCCCTCCCCCAACCAAACCACCCCAAGAGCCCCCTCCCCCCACTACCAAACCACCCCAAGAGCCCCCTCCCCCCACCCTCCCCCAGTGCCCCCTCCCCCACTACCAAACCACCCCAAGAGCCCCCCTCCCCCACAACCAAACCACCCCAAGAGCCCCCCTCCCCCACTACCAACCACCCCCCCCCCAAGAGCCCCCCTCCCCACTACCAAACCACCCCAAGAGCCCCCTCCCCCACAACCAAACCACCCAAGAGCCCCCTACCCCCACTACCAAACCACCCCAAGAGCCCCTCCCCCACAACCAAACCACCCCAGCCCCCTCCCCCACAACCAAACCACCCCAGAGCCCCCTCCCCCACAACCAAACCACCCCAAGAGCCCCTCCCCCACTGCCAACCCACCCCAAGAGCCCCCTCCCCCACAACCAAACCACCCCAAGAGCCCCCCCCCCCAAACCAAACCACCCCAAGAGCCCCTCCCCCACTACCAAACCACCCCAAGAGCCCCCTCCCCCCAACCCACCACCCCAGCCCCCTCCCCCAAGACCCCCTCCCCCACTACCAAACCACCCCGCCCCTCCCCCACAACCAAACCCCCCAAGAGCCCCCCCCCCACAAACCAAACCACCCCAAGAGCCCCCCCCCCCACAACCAAACCACCCCAAGAGCCCCCCACAACCAAACCACCCCAAGAGCCCCCCCCCACTACCAAACCACCCCGAAAGAACCCCCCCCCTCCCCCACTACCAAACCACCCCAAGAGCCCCCTCCCCCCACTACCAAACACCCCAAGAGAGCCCCCCCCCCAACCAAACCACCCCAAGAGCCCCCTCCCCCACTACCAAACCACCCCAAGAGCCCCCTCCCCCACTACCAAACCACCCCCAAGAGCCCCCCCCCCCACTACCAAACCACCCCAAGAGCCCCCCCCCCCCAGGCCCCTCCCACCACTACCAAACCACCCCAGAGCCCCCTCCCCCACTACCAAACACCCCCACCCCAAAAGCCCCTCCCCCACAACCAAACCACCCCAAGAGCCCCCCTCCCCCCACTACCACCCACCCCAAACCACCCCAAGAGCCCCTCCCCCACAACCAAACCACCCCAAGAGCCCCCTCCCCCACTACCAAACCACCCCCAAGAGCCCCCTCCCCCACTACCAAACCACCCCAAGAGCCCCCTCCCCCACTACCAAACCACCCCCAAACCACCCCAAGAGCCCCTCCCCCACTACCCAAACCACCCCAAGAGCCCCCTCCCCCACTACCAAACCCCCCCACCCAAGCGCCCCTCCCCCACTACCAAACCACCCCAAAAGCCCCCCCTCCCCCACTACAACCCCCACAAGCGCCAAACAACCCCCCCCCCTCCCCCACAACCCCCCCCCCCAAGTACCCCCCCCCTCCCCCACTACCAAACCCCCCCACTACCAAACCCCCCAAGAGCCCCTCCCCCACTACCAAACCCCCCCAAGAGCCCCCTCCCCCACTACCAAACCCCCCCAAGAGCCCCCTCCCCCACTACCAAACCCCCCCAAGTGCCCCCTCCCCCACTACCAAACCACCCCAAGTGCCCCCTCCCCCACAACCAAACCCCCCAAGTGCCCCCCCCCCACTACCAAACCCCCCCAAGTGCCCCCTCCCCCACTACCAAACCACCCCAAGAGCCCCTCCCCCAATGTACTTACCAGTCCCCGAAGTAGAATTTCTGAGTTCCCAGACGCTGCGACAGAAGGCTGAGACATTCCTGGGCGTCGGAGTACAGCTGTGGGGGCGCAATCCATTATCAGTCAGAGTCTCACTCCCAGCGCTGCATTCTCCCCATCCCCCGCTTCATCATGGCAACGGGGGCCCCGGGATGGATACTCAGCAAGTGGGAGAATCCCCCATATACAGAGAGATCTGACTCCAATCACAGACCCTCGCTGCCCCTGGCCCCCTCCCCTGACACCTGAGCATCCAATCATGGCCCCTCGCTGCCCCTGGCCCCTCCCCTAACTCCTGAGCATCCAATCACGGACCCTCGCTGCCACTGGCCCCTCCCCTGACTCCTGAGCATCCAATCATGGCCCCTCACTGCCCCTGGCCCCTCCCCTAACTCCTGAGCATCCAATCACGGACCCTCGCTGCCACTGGCCCCTCCCCTGACTCCTGAGCATCTAATCACGGACCCTCGCTGCCACTGGCCCCTCCCCTGACTCCTGAGCTTCCAATCATGGACCCTCGCTGCCACTGGCCCCTCCCCTGACTCCTGAGCTTCCAATCATGGACCCTCGCTGCCCCTGGCCCCTCCCCCTGACTCCTGAGCATCCAATCATGGCCCCTCGCTGCCCCTGGCCCCTCCCCTAACTCCTGAGCATCCAATCACGGACCCTCGCTGCCACTGGCCCCCTCCCGACTCCTGAGCTTCCAATCACGGACCCTCGTTGCCACTGGCCCCTCCCCCATATACAAAGATCTGATGTAGGAGGGGCCTCCACTGACTCCTGAGCATCCAATCATGGCCCCTCGCTGCCCCTGGCCCCTCCCCTGACTCCTGAGCATCCAATCACGGATCCTTGCTGCCACTGGCCCCTCCCCTGACTCCTGAGCATCCAATCAGGAACCCTCGCTGCCACTGGCCCCTCCCCTGACTCCTGAGCATCCAATCAGGAACCCTTGCTGCCACTGGCCCCTCCCCCATATACAGAGATCTGATGTAGGAGGGGTCTCCCCTGACTCCTGAGCATCCAATCAGGGACCCTCGCTGCCACTGGCCCCTCCCCCACATACAGAGAGATCTGATGTAGGAGGGGTCTCCCCTGACTCCTGAGCATCCAATCAGGGACCCTCGCTGCCACTGGCCCCTCCCCCATATAGAGATCTAATGTAGGAGGGGTCTTCCAACTCCTGAGCATCCAATCACGGACCCTCGCTGCCACTGGCCCCTCCCCCATATACAGAGAGATCTGATGTAGGAAGGGTCTCCTCCGAATCCTGAGCATCCAATCAGGGACCCTCGCTGCCACTGGCCCCTCCCCCATATATAGAGAGATCTGATGTAGGAGGGGTCTCCTCCAAATCCTGAGCATCCAATCAGGGACCCTCGCTGCCACTGGCCCCTCACCTGTTTCTCCAGCACCTCATCGTCCTCCCGCCAGCTCTCTCCGCGGATCAGCTGGAGCGCTCCAGGTACCTCTTGTGCATCCGGTTGGGGATGAAGAAGTTGAGGGGGAAGGGAATGGTCTCGGCGTACCACCGGCGGGTGTGCTCCACGTAGTTCTTGGCGTCCACCCAGAAGGAGTGAATCTGAAGAGACACAAAACGCCGGACTGAGGGGAGGGGCTTGCAGTCTCCTAGGTAACGGACTCCGGAACATAACCGCCGTCTCCTCCAATGGGATATGAGAATTATGCGGAGGGGAGGAGGGATTGCAGGTCTAACCCCGCCCACTCCGCCATTAGTCACACTCACCAGAGCCGGCAGCAGCTTCTCCTCCAGCAGCGAGATGAAGGCCAAGGTGTCCGCCCCCTGCGTGGCCGACAAATCGTAATCCGCGTTGTACTTCTGCAGACAAACATGGAGATTTATCACAACCAGGATACTTCCAGAGCCTGTCCTGTCATGTGACCTCTAATCAGATCCTTCCAGAGCCTGTCCTGTCATGTGACTCTCTAACCAGATCCATCCAGAGCCCGTCCTGTCATGTGACCTCTAATCAGATCCTTCCAGAGCCCGTCCTGTCATGTGACCTCTAACCAGATCCTTCCAGAGCCTGTCCTGTCATGTGACCTCTAACCAGATCCATCCAGAGCCCGTCCTGTCATGTGACCTCCAATCAGATCCTTCCAGAGCCCGTCCTGTCATGTGACCTCCAATCAGATCCTTCCAGAGCCCGTCCTGTCATGTGATGTGATCCTCTAACCAGATCCTTCCAGAGCCCGTCCTGTCATGTGACCTCTAACCAGATCCTTCCAGAGCCTGTCCTGTCATGTGACCTCTAACTAGATCCTTCCAGAGCCCATCCTTGTCATGTGACCTCTAATCAGATCCATCCAGAGCCCGTCCTGTCATGTGACCTCTAATCAGATCCTTCCAGAGCCTGTCCTGTCATGTGACCTCTAATCAGATCCTTCCAGAGCCTGTCCTTCAAAACCTCAACCCAGAAACTAGATCACGGGCACCAGGTTTGTCCCAACACCAGACATTCCCAAACCCATCCTCAGGCTTTAACAAATCAGCCCTCCTAGGAGGAACCTGCAGACCACTGAGGCCTGAGGACCAGCTTGACAAGCCTGCAGGATATACAGTAACCTCGCGCGCTGGGCCCCACGTGACCCCTGTCTCACCTGCTTCCTGAGGTGGGTAATAATTTTAGCGGGCTGGATGAGGACGCCGTCATTTGGGGTCTTCAGGGCCGGCAGCTGACCTGGGGAGGAGGCAAAGTGGTGTCAGCAGATGTATGGAGGACCAGACGGAACATTATGGGTGGAGTGAGGCTCACCTGATGGGCTCCTCCAGGGGTTGGACAGCTTGTGGACCTTCAGAGGAGCTCCAGAGAACCTGGCGTAGGTCTGGAAGAGAAGGAAAGGTTTGTGAAGTTCAGAGATGACAGCGGAGGGGTGCAACGTTCAGCTCAGAGGAGAGTCATCCGGGGTCGCCTGGCTGTGCGGCCAATGATGTCATCTATGTAACGGGACTCCACCACGGCGGATGAGCGGAATCCCCTTCTGCTGCCAAGTCAGCAGCCACAGACATTAATGTGTGCATTTCTTGATGGGGTTTCCTGCTCACCGAGGCCAGGGGTGCTCCTGTGGTTTATGGAACGTTTTATCGGATGAATGTTTCTGTCATCTGACACCAGCAGGGCGTACAGCGAGCCCCACATCTGCGCCAACCGCTGGGACTGCGCCACCAAATGATACAACCAGACGTAATGTGTTCAACAGAGAGGTCGGTGAGGAACTGGAAGCCGGAGAGGATTGGAAGAGAATGTATGACCTCACCCAACACCGAGAGCTACAAAGACACCCAACCCGAGGGCAACAAAGACACCCAACACCGAGGGCTACAAAGACACCCAACACCGAGGGCTACAAAGACACCCAACACCGAGGGCTACAAAGACACCCAACACCGAGGGCTACAAAGACACCCAACACCGAGGGCTACAAAGACACCCAACACCGAGGGCTACAAAGACACCCAACACCGAGGGCAACAAAGACACCCAACACCGAGGGCTACAAAGACACCCAACACCGAGGGCTACAAAGACACCCAACACCGAGGGCTACAAAGACACCCAACACCGAGGGCTACAAAGACACCCAACACCGAGGGCTACAAAGACACCCAACACCGAGAGCTACAAAGACACCCAACACCGAGAGCTACAAAGACACCCAACACCGAGAGCTACAAAGACACCCAACCCCGAGGGCTACAAAGACACCCAACCCCGAGGGCTACAAAGACACCCAACACCGAGGGCTACAAAGACACCCAACCTCGAGGGCTACAAAGACACCCAACACCGAGGGCTACAAAGACACCCAACACCGAGGGCTACAAAGACACCCAACACCGAGGGCTACAAAGACACCCAACACCGAGGGCTACAAAGACACCCAACCCGAGGGCTACAAAGACACCCAACCCCGAGGGCTACAAAGACACCCAACCCCGAGGGCTACAAAGACACCCAACCCCGAGGGCTACAAAGACACCCAACCCCGAGGGCTACAAAGACACCCAACCCCGAGGGCTACAAAGACACCCAACCAAGGGCTACAAAGAACCCCAAGGGCTACAAAGACACCCAACCCCAAGGGCTACAAAGACACCCAACACCGAGAGAGCTACAAAGACACCCAACCCCAAGGGCTACAAAGACACCCAACCCCAAGGGCTACAAAGACACCCAACACCAAGGGCAACAAAGACACCCAACACCGAGAGCTACAAAGACACCCAACCCGAGAGCAACAAAGACACCCAACACCGAGAGCAACAAAGACACCCAACACCGAGAGCAACAAAGACACCCAACACCGAGAGCAACAAAGACACCCAACACCGAGAGCAAACAAAGACACACCCAACACCCAACACCGAGAGCAACAAAGACACCCAACACCGAGAGCAACAAAGACACCCAACACCGAGAGCAACAAAGACACCCACACACCGAGAGCAACAAAGACACCCAACACCGAGAGCAACAAAGACACCCAACACCGAGAGCAACAAAGACACCCAACACCGAGAGCAACAAAGACACCCAACACCGAGGGCTACAAAGACACCCAACACCGAGGGCTACAAAGACACCCAACACAGGGGCTACAAAGACACCCAACACCGAGGGCTACAAAGACATCCAACAATGAGGGCTACAAAGACACCCAACACCGAGAGCTACAAAGACACCCAACACCGAGAGCTACAAAGACACCCAACACAAAACAGAACAAAGACGCCGAGCACCGCACGTCTACCCTATAAAGACTCAGGAAAAACAATTGGGGAATAAAATGTGCCAAATTCAGCACCAAACTTTGAAAAAAGTACCCCTCCCCCCCATTCACTAGATGTATTAAGAATAGGCAGATTTGATGTACATATGGGTGAGAGGTCTCTGGTGTGATGGTGGTACGGGGGAGGTGCCAGGAATGGGTGCCATGTGGCCGCTGTCTCTGGTGTGATGGTGGTACGGGGGGGTGCCAGGAATGTGGGTGCCATGTGGCCCTCTGTCTCTGGTGTGATGGTGGTACGGGGGGGGGGGGGGTGCCAGGAATGGGTGCCATGTGGCCGCGGTCTCTGGTGTGATGGTGGTACGGGGAGGTGCCAGTAATGGGTGTCAGGGGGACAAAGACAGGGGGGGGGGGGGTGCCAGGAAGACACCCAACATGGGCTGACACCCAAACATGAGGGCTACGGGGGCAAAGACACCCTCTGAATGTGTGATGGTGGTACGGGGGGGTACCAAAACACCCAACCCCAGGAGCTATGGGTTGCTACAAAGATGTGGCCGCTGTCTCTGGTGTGATGGTGGTACAGGGGGGGGGTGCCAGGAATGGTGCCATGTGGCCGCTACAGCCCATTTGGTACCCGACTGTCTCTGGTGTGATGGGGTGGTACAGGGGGGGGTGGGGGGATAGGTGCCAGGAATGGGTGCCATGTGGCCGCTGTCTCTGGTGTGATGGTGGGGGGGGGGGGTGCCAGGAATGGGTGCCATGTGGCCGCTGTCTCTGGTGTGATGGTGGGTACGGGGTGATGGTGGTACGGGGAGGTGCCAGGAATGGGTGCCATGTGGCCGCTGTCTCTGGTGTGATGGTGGTACAGGGGGGGGGGGGGGGGGGTGCCAGGAATGGGTGCCATGTGGCCGCTGTCTGGTGTGATGGTGGTACGGGGGTACGGGGGGGTGCCAGGAATGGGTGCCATGTGGCCGCGGTCTCTGGTGTGATGGTGGTACAGGGGGGGGGGGTGCCAGGAATGGGTGCCATGTGGCCGCTGTCTCTGGTGTGATGGTGGTACGGGGAGGTGGGTGCCAGGAATGGGTGCCATGTGGCCGCTGTCTGTGTGGTGGTGTACGGGGGGGGTGCCAGGAATGGGTGCCATGTGGCCGTGTCTCAGGTGGTGTGATGGTGGGGGGGGGGGGGTGCCAGGAATGGGGTGCCATGTGGCCGCGGTCTCTGGGTGTGATGGTGGTACGGGGGGGGGTGCCAGGAATGGGTGCCATGTGGCCGCTGTCTCTGGTGTGATGGTGGTACGGGGGGGGGGGTGCCAGGAATGGGTGCCATGTGGCCGCTGTCTCTGGTGTGATGGTGGTAAGGGGGGGGGTGCCAGGAATGGGTGCCATGTGGCCGCGGTCTCTGGTGTGATGGTGGTACGCGGGGGGGGTGGTACGGGGGGAGGTGCCAGGAATGGGTGCCATGTGGCCGCTGTCTCTGGTGTGATGGTGGTACGGGGGGGGGGCCAGGGTGCCAGGAATGGGTGCCATGTGGCCGCTGTCTCTGGTGTGATGGTGGTACGGGGGGGGGTGCCAGGAATGGGTGCCATGTGGCCGTGGTCTCTGGTGTGATGGTGGTACGGGGGGGGGGGGGGTGCCAGGAATGGGTGCCATGTGGCCGCGGTCTCTGGTGTGATGGTGGTACGGGGAGGTGCCAGTAATGGTGTCAGGTTCCCACTGTCTCTGGTGTGATGGTGGTACGGGGAGGTGCCAGGAATGGGTGCCATGTGGCCGCTGTCTCTGGCCTGGGTGCCAGGAATGAAGATCTGGGATGGCGTGACAGGCAAGGACGGGGGGGGGGGGGGGGGGGGGGATGGGGGGGGGGTGGGGAGTCCCGGCATTCCTGAGCTGACCGCGTTCTCACAGAATTAGCGGCAGAGTTTCCGAGTGGGAGAATGAGATGGGGGAGGACAGAGAGTGAGATGGGAGGACAGAGAGTGACTGGGATGGGAGGACAGAGAGAGTGTGTGGGATGGGAGTACAGAGAGCGCTGTGTGCCGACACCGGAGACTTTCCACTCCACCCGAACTACAACATCTCCATTCATAGAGGATCTCCACTCACAGCCGTCCCAACCTCCCCTGTACCCCCCAAACTACACACCCCGAGGAGCCTCTTCTGTACCCCCAAACTACACACCCCCCCGAGGAGCCTCTTCTGTACCCCAAACTACACACCCCGAGGAGCCTCCCCTGTACCCCCAAACTACACACCCCGAGGAGCCTCCCCTGTACCCCCAAACTACACACACCCCGAGGAGCCTCTTCTGTACCCCCAAACTACACACCCCGAGGAGCCTCCCCTGTACCCCCAAACTACACACCCCGGAGGGGCCTCCTCTGTACCCCCAAACTCTACACACCCCGAGGAGCCTCCCCTGTACCCCCAAACTACACACCCCGAGGGAGCCTCCTCTGGACCCCCAAACTATACACCCCGGGGAGCCTCTTCTGTACCCCCAAACTACACCCCGAGGAGCCTCCCCTGTACCCCCAAAACTACACACCCCGAGGAGCCTCTTCTGTACCCCCAAACTACACACCCCAGGGGAGCCTCCCTGTACCCCCCAAACTACACACCCCAGGGGAGCCTCTTCTCTACCCCCAAACTACACACCCCAGGGGGAGCCTCTTCTGTACCCCCAAACTACACACCCCGAGGAGCCTCCCCTGTACCCCCAAAACTACACACCCCGGGGGAGCCTCCTCTGTACCCCCAAACTACACACCCGAGGAGCCTCCCCTGTACCCCCAAACTACACACCCCAGGGGAGCCTCCCCTGTACCCCCAAACTACACACCCCAGGGGAGCCTCCCCTACCCCCAAACTACACACCCCAGGGGAGCCTCTTCTCTACCCCCAAACTACACACCCCGGGGGAGCCTCCTCTGTACCCCCCCAAACTACACACCCCGGGGGAGCCTCCTCTGTACCCCCAAACTACACACCCCGAGGAGCCTCCCCTGTACCCCCAAACTAACCCCCAAACTACACACCCCGAGGGAGCCTCCTCTGTACCCACCCAAACTATACACCCAGGGGGAGCCTCTTCTGTACCCCCAAACTACACACCCCGAGGAGCCTCCCCTGTACCCCAAACTACACACCCCGGGGGAGCTCTCTGTACCCCAAACTATACATCCCGGGGAGCCTCCCCTGTACCTCCAAACTACACACCCCGAGGAGCCTCCCCTGTCCCCAAAAGTACACACCCCGAGGAGCCTCCCTGTCCCCAAAAGTATACACCCCAAGGAGCCTCCCCTGTACCCCCAAACTACACACCCCGAGGAGCCTACTCTGTACCCCCAAACTACACACCCTGAGGAGCCTCCCTGTACCCCCAAACTACACACCCCGAGGAGCCTACTCTGTACCCCCAAACTATACACCCTGAGGAGCCTCCCTGTACCCCCAAACTATACATCCTGGGGAGCCTCCCCTGTACCCCCAAACTACACACCCCGGGGGGAGCCTCCTCTCTACATCCAAACTATACATCCTGGGGAGCCTCCCCTGTACCCCCAAACTACACACCCCGGGGGGGAGCCTCCTCTGTACCTCCAAGCTATACACCCTGAGGGGAGCCTCCCCTGTACCCACAAACTACAAAACCCCGAGGAGCCTCCCCTGTACCCCCAAACTACAAACCCCGAGGAGCCTCCCCTGTACCCACAAACTATACACCCGGGAGCCTCCCCTGTACCTCCAAACTATACACCCCGAGGGGAGCCTCCCCTGTACCCACAAACTATACACCCTGAGGAGCCTCCCCTGTACCTCCAAACTATACACTTCCCCCGAGGGGAGCCTCCCCTGTACCCCCAAACTACAAACCCCGAGGAGCCTCCCTGTCCCAAACTACAAACCCGAGGAGCCTCCCCTGTACCCCCAAACTATACACCCCGGGGGAGCCTCCCCTGTACCCAAACCTATACGTACTGAGAGAGCCTTCCCTGTACCCCTACAGATGGGACGGCAGGAACTATGGGAACCATGCTCTACGGATTATGGGAATGATGGAACGCCGGGCTCTACAGGAGATGGGACGCCAAGCTCTACGGATGATGGGCTCTACGGGCGATGGGACGCCAAGCTCTACGGGCAATGGACGCCAAGCTCTACGGATGATGGGAATGATGGAACGCCGGGCTCTACAGGAGATGGGACGCCAAGCTCTACGGATGATGGGCCTCTACGGGCGATGGGACGCCAAGCTCTACGGATGATGGGACCCTACAGATGATGGGATGATGGGCTCTACGGACGATGGGACGCCGGGCTCTACGTTCAATGGACTCTACGGGCGATGGGATGCCAAGCTCTATGGACAATGGGACGCTGGGCTCTACGGATGATGGGATGGGCTCTGACGGACGACAGGATCTACGGACGATGGGCTCTACAGGAGATGGGACGCCAAGCTCTACGGATGATGGGCTCTACAGGAGATGGGACGCCAAGCTCTACGGATGATGGGCTCTACGGGCGATGGGACGCCAAGCTCTACGGACAATGGGACCTACAGATGATGGGATGATGGGCTCTACGGACGATGGGACGCCGGGCTCTACAGGAGATGGGACGCCAAGCTCTACGGATGATGGGGGCTCTACGGGCGATGGGACGCCAAGCTCTACGGATGATGGGCTCTACGGGCGATGGGACGCCAAGCTCTACGGGCAATGGGACGCCGGGCTCTACGGATGATGGGACCTACAGATGATGGGATGATGGGCTCTACGGACGATGGGACGCCGGGCTCTATGGACAATGGGACGCCGGGCTCTACGGATGATGGGCTCTACAGGCGATCGGACGCCAAGCTCTACGGGCAATGGAACGCTGGGCTCTATGGACAATGGGACGCCGGGCTCTACGGATGATGGGCTCTACAGGCGATTGGACGCCAAGCTCTACGGGCAATGGGACGCCGGGCTCTACGTTCAATGGACTCTACGGGGCGATGGGATGCCAAGCTCTATGGACAATGGGACGCCGGGCTCTACGGATGATGGGCTCTATGGACGACAGGATCTACGGACGATGGGACGCCAGGCTCTACGGGCGATGGGATGCCAAGCTCTATGGACGATGGGACGCCGGGCTCTATGGGCGATGGGACGCCGGGCTCTATGGGCGATGGGACGCCGGGCTCTATGGGCGATGGGACGCCGGGCTCTATGGGCGATGGGACGCCGGGCTCTATGGGCGATGGGACGCCGGGCTCTACGGACGATGGGCGCCGGGCTCTACCGATGATGGGACGCCGGGCTCTACGGACGATGGGACGCCGGGTTCTACGGATGATGGGACGCGCTGGGCTCTACGGACGATGGGACCTACAGATCATGAGATCTACGGACGATGGGACGCCAGGCTCTACATTCAATGGACTCTACAGGCGATGGGATGCCAAGCTCTATGGACAATGGGACGCCGGGCTCTATGGGCAATGGGCTCTACGAATGATGGGATGCCGGGGCTCTACGGACGATGGGACCTACAGATGATGGGGGATCTACGGATGATGGGATGCCGGGCTCTACGTTCAATGGGCTCTACGGGCGATGGGACATTGGGCTCTACGGACGATGGGACGTCGGGCTCTACGGACAATGGGATCTACAGATGATGGGAGGCCGGGCTCTATGTTCGATGGGATCTACGGATGATGGGATGCCGAGCTCTACGTTCAATGGGCTTTACGGACGATGGGATCTACGGACAATGGGACGCCCGGGCTCTATGTTCAATGGGCTTTACAGATGATGGGACGCCGGGATCTACGGGGCGATGGGATGCCGGGCTCTACGGGCGATGGGACCTACAGATGATGGGATGCCGGGATCTACGGACGCTGGGATGCCGGGCTCTATGTTCAATGGGCTTTACAGATGATGGGACGCCGGGATCTACGGGCGATGGGACGCCGGGATCTACGGGCGATGGGACGCCGGGATCTACGGGCGATGGGACGCTGGGATCTACGGGCGATGGGACGCTGGGATCTACGGGCGATGGGACGCCGGGATCTACGGGCGATGGGACGCCGGGATCTACGGGCGATGGGACGCCGGGATCTACAGACGATAGGACGCTGGGATCTACAGACGCTGGGATCTACAGACGATAGGACGCTGGGATCTACAGACGCTGGGATCTACAGACGATAGGACGCTGGGATCTACAGACGCTGGGATCTACAGACGATAGGACGCTGGGATCTACAGACGCTGGGATCTACAGACGATGGGACGCCGGGATCTACAGACGATAGGACGCTGGGATCTACAGACGATGGGATCTACGGGCGATGGGACCTACAGACGATGGGACGCCGGGATCTACAGACGATGGGACGCTGGGATCTACAGACGATGGGATCTACGGGCGATGGGACCTACAGACGATGGGACGCCGGACTCTACGGCTCCTCCAGCTGTTGAAGCACTACAAGTCCCATCATGCCTCTGGGAGTCTTGCCTCATGGGACTTGTAGTTCTCAGCACCTGGAGGGCCGTAGTTTGGAGACCTTTCTAAACAATGCCAACCACCCGGCTGCTCCCATCCCCCGCCCAGATGTGATCAAAGGGGGAACATGAGGAGAGATAAGACCCCCCAGACAGAAGGTTCCCCTCCAGGGGCAGATCTATGGGGGGGTCACCCTCCCCCTCTCACCAGGACGGTCAGACACTCGGTGTCCACAGTGGGAAGCCCCAGTCACCCCTCCAGCAGTACAGCTCCATGGGCGCCGCCATCTTGCTCCTCCCTCCACCCGGAACGTCTTCCCCCGGGCTCCGCCCCCTGACCCCCGCCCGCTAGAAGTGTATCGACCCCTCCCCTCTGAGCCTGCGCCCGCCCATTGCTACAGCTACAGGTATGTAAAACCCGCCCCCTACTTCGGGTAGCCAGACTCCTCCTCTTCCAGCGACTGGCCACGCCTCCCCCACAAGAAACTCCTCCCATTGCTGATTGTATTATTGTAGGGGGAGGAGTCACGCCTTCGGTGTTATTATTTGTATCACCATGACGACGCTTCCGGGTCTGTGTGGCGCCAACAGTCTGAGCAGCGCTGTACACAACGAGGCCCCTCTGTCTGGGGGGAGGGGTTATCACATGACGTCACCAGACAGGAGATTCCAGGTGTGATTTCCCCCCCCCAGAAAACATTGCAGAGGAGCGGCACTTCCGGGGTGGGGGAGGGGATGGAAAATGTGCAGGGGGATGGTGAATGGATGGTGAATGGATGCTGGGGTGGATGGCTGGGAGATGGTGAATGGATGATGGGATAATGGATGGGTGGGGGCGTAACGCAATGGTGAATGGATGATGGGATGGTGAATGGATGGGGGGGGGGGACAGTGAATGGGTGGGGGGGGGTGGTGAATGGATGGGGGGGGGTGAATGTGGTGATGAATGGATCGGGGGTGGTGAATGGATGGTTGGGGGGGGGGGGTGAATGGATGATGGATGATGATGAATGAATGGGGAGTGGTGAATGGATTGGTGGGGGGGTGTGAATGGGGGGGGGGGGGGGGTGAATGGATGATGGGATGATGAATGGGTGGGGAGTGGTCAATGGATGGGTGGGATGAATGAATCGGGGGATGGGGATGATTGAATGGGTGGGGGGTGGTGAATGGATGATGAATGGATGGGGGTGTAATGAATGGATGATGAATGGATGGGGGGGTGGTGGATGGATGGGGGATGGGGATAATGAATGGATGGGGGAGCAGTGAATGGATGATGAATGGATATGGGGTGGTGAATGGGGGGGGTGTGAATTAGTGATGAATGGATGAGGGGGGGTGGGTGAATGGATGGGGGGGTGAATAGATGATAATGGATCAAAGGTGGTGAATGGGTTGATGGGGGATGGGTGGGGGTGAATGGATGATGGGATGATGAATGGATGGGAATGGTGAATGGATGATGGGGATGATGGGTGGAATGGGAATGGGGGGGGGTGAATGGATGGGTGGTGAATGGATGATGGGGGTTGAATGGATGGGGGGGGGGTGATGAATTGGATGATGGGGGGTGAATGGGATGGGCAGTGAATGGATGATGGGGGTTGAATGGATGGGCAGTGAATGGATGATGAGGGGGTGAATGGATGGGGGGGAATGAATGGATGATGGGGGGTGAATGGATGGGGTGAATGGATGATGGGGGGGGGTGAATGGATGATGGGGGGTGAATGTTGATGGATGGGCAGTGAATGGATGATGAGGGGGTGAATGGATGGGGGGGGTGATGAATGGATGATGGGGGGTGAATGGAATGAATGTGAATGGATGATGGGGGGTGATGGATGGGGGGGGGTGATGATGGGATGGATGGTGATGGGGGGTGAATGGATGGGCGGTGAATGGATGATTGGGGGTGATGAATGGATGGGGGGGTGATGGATGGGGGGGGTGATGAATGGATGATGTGGGGTGAATGGGGGGCGGTGAATGGATGATGGGGGGATGGTGATGAATGGATGATGGGGGGGTGAATGGATGTGATGGGGGGGTGAATGGATGGAGATCCCGCTGTGTTCCTTCCTCTCAGTCAGACAGGCTGACCTGTGGGTGACCCCGTGTGTGGGGGGCTGTATTGGGGCCCCCTGGACCCCGGGAGTGGTGATCTTAGCCCCGCCCCTGGGGGTCCTCCAGCAGGGAGGGGGTTAAGGCTGGCGTTGTGGTGGTGAATGTGGAGGGGGGGAGGGGGGTGGAGCCATCGGGTGTCATTCATCCAGACTGGGGGGGATGCCTGCCAGTCCCTGACACCTCACTCCCGGCCAGGACTCCGCCATGGACAGGAAGGTCCTCAGCCTGCTGCTGCTGCTCCACTTCTGCTCCCTCACCTCTGCCAGGCAGGAGCTGCAAGGTAAGGGCCCCTGGGGGGGGAGGGAGAGGGCCCCGGGAACCTGGAGGACCAGGGCACAGTGTGGTAGAGGGACGGGGTTTTGGGGGACCTGGGGAAGGAGAGGGGGCCCGGGGTGGTGAGGGGGCTGGGGGGGAGAGGGGCCCCGGGGTGGAGAGGGAGGGAAAAGGGGCCCCAGGGTGGTGAGGGGGCTGGAAGGAGAGGAGCCCCGGGGTGGTGAGTGGGCTGGGGGCTTAAGGGACCCCGGGGGTGGAGGGGGGGGGGGGTAGAGGGGCCCCGGGGTGATGAGGGGGCGGGGGGGAAGGACCCCAGGGTGGAGGAGGGGGGGAGAGGGGCCCAGGGTGGTGAGGGGGGAGAGGGACCCCGTGGTGGAGAGGGACCCCAGGGTGGGGGGGGGGGGGGGGGGGAGAGGGGCCGTGGTGATGAGGGGGAGAGGGGGGACCCCGTGGTGGAGAGGGGGGGGAGAGGGACCTAGGGGGTGGGGGGGGGAAGAGGGGCCCTGGGTGGTGAGGGAGCTGGGGAGGGAGAGGAATTCCGGGGGGGGAGGGGAAGGGGCCAGGGGTGGTGAGGGGGCTGGGGGGGGAAAGGGGCCCTGGGCTGGTTAGGGACCTGGGGAGGGAGAGGAACCCTGGGGGGGAGAGGACCCGGGGGGGGGGGGGGGGAGAGGGGTCCCGGGGTGGGTGAGGGTGCTATGTCCTCAGAACAGGAGGAAGAGAGAGAAAGAGGGGGGGGGGGGAAAGAGAGGGAAAGAGAGAGAGAGAAATGAGAGAAAGGGGGGGGGAGGGGGGGGAGAGAGAGGAGAGAGGGGGAGGGGAGGGGGGAGGGGGGGGAGGGGGGGGGGGGGGGGGGAGGGGGGGAGAAAGGGGGGGAGAGAGAGGAGGGGGAGGGGGGGAGAGGGGAGAGACTGGAGGGGGAGAGAGAGGAGAGGGGGGGGAGAGAGGAGAGGAGGGGGGGGGGGGAGAGGAGGAGAGGGGGGGGAGGAAGAGGGGGGAGGGGAGAGGGGAGGGGGGGGGAGAGAAAGAGGGGGGGGGGGAGGGGGGGGGGGGGGGGGGGGGGGGGGAGGGGAGGGGGAGAGGGGAGGGGGGGGGGGGGAGAAAGGAGGGGGAGGAGCGGGGAGGGGGGGGGGGGGAAGGGAGGGGGAGGAGAGGGGGGGGAGGGGGGAAGGAGGGGGGAAAGGAGGGAGGGGAGAGAGAGGGAGGAGGGGGGGGGGGGGAAGGAGGGGGGAGGAGAGAGGAGGAGGGGGGGGGGGGGGAAAGGGGGGGGGGGAGAGAGGAGAGGGGGGGGGGGGGGGGAAGAAAGGGGGGGGGAGAGAGGGAGAGGGGGGGGGGGGGAGAAAGGAGGGGGGAGGGGGGAGGGGAGAGGAGGGGGGGGGGGGAAAGGAAAGGGGGAGAGAGAGGAGAGGAGGGGGGGGGGAAAAGGGGGGTTTTGAGAGAGGGAGGAGGGGGGGGGGAAAGGAGGGGGAGGGGAGAGAGGAGAGGGGGGGGGGGAGAAAGGGGGGGGGAGAGAGAGGAGGGGAGGGGGGGGGGGAAGAAAGGGGGGGAGGGAGAGAGAGGGGGGGGGGGGGGGAGGAGGGGGGGGAGGAGAGAGGAGAGGAGGGGGGGGGGAGAGAGAGAGGAGGGGGGGGGGGGGGAGAAAGGAGGGGGGGGGAGAGAGGAGAGGAGGGGGGGGGGGAGAGGAGAGGGGGGGGAGGGAGGAAAGGGGGGGGGGGGGGGGGGGGGGGAGAAGGGAGGGGGGGGAGAGAGACAGGGGAGGGGGGGGGGGGGGAGGAGAGGAGGGGAGGGGGGGGGGGAGGAGGAGGGGGGGGGGGGGAGAGGAGGAGAGGGGGGGGGGGGGGAGAGAGAGGAGAGGAAGGGGGAGGGGGAAGGGGGGGAGGAGGAGGGGGGGGAGAGAGAAGAGAGAGGGGGGAGGAGGAGGGGGAGGGGGGGGGGAGAGGAGGGAGGGGGGGGGGGGGAAGAAGGGGGGGGGAGAGAGAGGAGAGGAGGGGGGGGGGGGGAAAGGGAGGGGGAGAGGAGAGGGAGGAGGGGGGGGGGGAGAAGAAAGGGGGGGGGAGAGAGGGAGAGGAGAGGGGGGGGAGAGGGGGGGGGAGAAAGGAGGGGGAGAGAGGAGGAGGGGGGGGGGGGGGGGAAAGGGGGGGAGGGAGGGGAGGGGGGGGGGGGGGGATTGAGGGGGGAGGAGGGGAATAGGAGGGGGGGGGAGGGAGAGGGGGAGGAGGGAGGAGGGGGAGAGGAGAGGGAGGGGGGGGGGAGGGAGTGGGGAGGAAGGGGGGGGGGGAGGGGGGGAGAGAGGAGAGGGAGGGGGGGGGGGGGAAAGGAGGGGGAGAGAGGAGAGGAGGGGGAGGACAGGGGGGGGGGGAGAGGGGGGGGGGGAGAGGAGAGGGGGGGGGGGGGGAGAAAGGAGGGGGAGGGGGAGGAGGGGAGGGGGGGGGGGGGAAAGGAGGGGGAGAGAGAGGAGAGGAGGGGGGGGAGGGAGAAAGGGGGGGGGGGAGAGGGAGAGGAGGGGGGGGGGGGAGGGGGAGGGGGGAGGGAGGAGGAGAGGAGGGGGGGGGGGGAAAGGAGGGGGGGGAGAGGAGAGGAGGGGAGGGAGGAGAGAAACGAGGGGGGGGGGGAGGAGAGGAGAGGGGGGGGGGGGGGAGGGAGGGGGAGGGGAGAGAGGAGGGGGGGGGGGAGGGGAAAGGGGGGGAGAGAGAGGGGGAGGAGGGGGGGGGGGAGAGGAAAGGAGGGGGAGGAGGGGGAGAGGAGGGAGGGGGGGGGGGGAAGGAAAGGGGGGGGAGGAGAGGGAGAGGAGGGGGGGGGGGGGGGGGAGAAGAAAGGGGGGGGAGAGCGGGAGGAGGGAGGGGGGGGGGGGGAAAGGAGGGGGGGAGGAGAGGAGGGGGGGGGGGGGGGGAAAAGGAGGGGGGGGGGGGAGGAGAGGGGGGGGGGGGGGGGGGAAAGGAGGGAGGAGGGAGAGGGAGAGGAGGGGGGGGGGGAAGAAAGGGGGGGGGGAGGAGAGGGGGAGGAGGGGGCTTGGGAGGGAGGGGGGGGAGAGAGGGAGGAGAGGAGGGGGGGGGGGAGAAAGGGGGGGGAGAGAGAGGAGAGGGGGGAGGGGGGGGGAGAAAAGAAAGGAGGGGGGAGAGGGAGGAGAGGAGGGGGGGGGGAGGGGGAGGGGGGGAGGAGAGGAGGAGAGGAGGGGGGGGGGGGAAAGGAGGGGGAGAGAGAGGAGGGAGAGGGGGGGGGGGGAGAAAAGGGGGGGGAGAGAGAGGAGAGGAGGGGGGGGGAGAGAAAGGGAGGGGGAGAGAGGAAAGGAGGGGGTTCGGAGAGAGGAGAGGAGGGGGGGGAGAAAGGAGGGGGAGAGAGAGAGAGGAGAAAGGGGGGGAGAGGAGGAGAGAGATGAGAGGGGGGGAGAGGAGGAGAGGGGAGAGAGAGGAGGGGAGGGAGAGGGGGGGGAGAGAGAGGAGGGGAGGGGAGGGGGGGGGAGTAGTCAGTGTATATTATGGGGGGAGGAACATTTTTTCTATATATATAACACAACACACACGGCTCTGACCAAGACAGGCAGACGTTGTAATCCGAGAGTTGCATGAAGTTGATGAACCTCCTGGGATATGGATCTGGTCAGGTAAGTAGCAGAGGAGGATGTTCATCAGTTTCAGCTTCTTTGGTGGTCATGAAACAGGGGCAATAGATGGGCAGCAATGAGACAACCCCCAAAAACAGGAATGGTTACAGGTGGAGGTCAGACATTTCCCCCTCCTCATCTTCCCTGACTCTCTCACTGGTTCTGCATTTGGCTCGGGTCAGTGTCACTACTGGTACCATGAGGCCATACCTGGACCCTACAGAGGTCACACATGCAGTCCAACTCCTCCAGGATGGTCCATCAATACCTGCCATTGCCAGAAGGTGTGGCTGTGTCTCCCAGCACAGTCTCAAAGAGCACGGAGGAGATTCCAGGAGACGAGAGCATGGAGGAGATTCCAGGAGACGAGAGGAGGACGGAGGAGATTCCAGGAGACGAGAGGACGGAGGAGATTCCAGGAGACGAGAGAGGCGGAGGAGGTTCCAGGACACGAGAGCACGGAGGAGATTCAGGGAGACAAGAGCACGGAAGAGATTCCAGGAGACGAGAGCATGGAGGAGATTCCAGGAGACGAGAGCATGGAGGAGATTCCAGGAGACGAGAGCACGGAGGAGATTCCAGGAGACGAGAGCACGGAGGAGATTCCGGGAGACGAGAGCACGGAGGAGATTCCGGGAGACGAGAGCATGGAGGAGATTCCGGGAGAGGAGAGCATGGAGGAGATTCCAGGAGAGGAGAGCATGGAGGAGATTCCAGGAGAGGAGAGCACGGGAGGAGATTCCGGGAGAGGAGAGCACGGAGGAGATTCCAGGAGAGGAGAGCACGGAGGATATTCCAGGAGACGAGAGCACGGAGGAGATTCCAGGAGACGAGAGCACGGAGGAGATTCCAGGAGACGAGAGCACGGAGGAGGTTCCGGGGGGAGACGAGAGCACGGAGGAGATTCCGGGAGACGAGAGCATGGAGGAGATTCCGGGAGACAAGAGCATGGAGGAGATTCCAGGAGACGAGAGCATGGAGGAGACGGTGGGGAGACGAGAGCACGGAGGAGATTCCAGGAGACGAGAGCACGGAGGAGATTCCGGGAGACGAGAGAGCACGGAGGAGATTCCGGGAGACGAGAGCATGGAGGAGATTCCGGGGAGAGGGAGAGCATGGAGGAGATTCCAGGAGAGGAGAGCATGGAGGAGATTCCAGGAGAGGAGAGCACGGAGGAGATTCCGGGAGAGGAGAGCACGGAGGAGATTCCAGGAGAGGAGAGCACGGAGGATATTCCAGGAGACGAGAGCACGGAGGAGATTCCAGGAGACGAGAGCACGGAGGAGGTTCCGGGAGACGAGAGCACGGAGGAGGTTCCGGGGGGAGACGAGAGCACGGAGGAGATTCCGGGAGACGAGAGCATGGAGGAGATTCCGGGAGACGAGAACATGGAGGAGATTCCGGGAGAGGAGAGCACGGAGGAGATTCCAGGAGAGGAGAGCACGGAGGAGATTCCAGGAGACGAGAGCACGGAGGAGATTCCAGGAGACGAGAGCACGGAGGAGATTCCAGGAGACGAGAGCACGGAGGAGATTCCAGGAGACGAGAGCACGGAGGAGATTCCAGGAGACGAGAGCACGGAGGAGATTCCAGGAGACGAGAGCACGGAGGAGATTCCAGGAGACGAGAGCACGGAGGAGATTCCAGGAGACGAGAGCACGGAGGAGATTCCAGGAGACAAGAGCATGGAGAAGATTCCAGGAGACAAGAGCACGGAGGAGATTCCAGGAGACGAGAGCACGGAGAGGAGATTCCAGGAGACGAACACGGAGGAGATTCCAGGAGACGAACACGGAGGAGATTCCAGGAGACGAGAGCACGGAGGAGATTCCAGGAGACGAACACGGAGGAGATTCCAGGAGACGAGAGCACGGAGGAGATTCCAGGAGACGAGAGCATGGAGGAGATTCCGGGAGACGAGAGCACGGAGGAGATTCCGGGAGACGAGAGCACGGAGGAGATTCCGGGAGACGAGAGCACGGAGGAGATTCCGGGGAGACGAGAGCACGGAGGAGATTCCGGGAGACGAGAGCACGGAGGAGATTCCGGGAGACGAGAGCACGGAGGAGATTCCGGGAGACGAGAGCACGGAGGAGATTCCGGGAGACGAGAGCACGGAGGAGATTCCGGGAGACGAACACGGAGCAGATTCCGGGAGACGAGAGCACGGAGGAGATTCCGGGAGACGAGAGCACGGAGGAGATTCCGGGAGACGAGAGCGCGGAGGAGATTCCGGGAGACGAGAGCGCGGAGGAGATTCCGGGAGACGAGAGCACGGAGGAGATTCCGGGAGACGAGAGCGCGGAGGAGATTCCGGGAGACGAGAGCGCGGAGGAGATTCCGGGAGACGAGAGCGCGGAGGAGATTCCGGGAGACAGGCAGTTCCTCTAGGAGGGCTGGACAGGGCCGTAGAAGGTCCTCAACCCATCAGCAGGACCGGTATCTGCTCCTTTGTGGAGGAGGAACAGGATGAGCCCTGCCAGAGCCCTACAAAATGACCTCCAGCAGGCCACTGGTGGGAATGTCTCTGACCAAACAATCAGAAACAGACTTCATGATGGTGGCCTGAGGGCCCACGTCCTCTAGTGGGCCCTGTGCTCATTGCCTGGCACCATAGAGCTGGATTGGCATTGGCCATTGAACCCCAGAATTGGCAGGTCCACCACTGGCACCCTGTGCTTCTCACAGATGAGAGCAGGTTCCCCCTGAGCACATGTGACAGACGTGAAAGGGTCTGGAGAAGCCGTGGAGAACGTTCTGCTGCCTGTAACATGGTTCAGTATGACCGTTCTGGTGGTGGGTCCGTGATGGTTCTGGGTTCCTCCTGGTACGGGGGGGTCCTGGGTTCCTCCCGGTACGGGGGGTCCTGGGTTCCTCCCGGTACGGGGGGTCCTAGGTTCCTCCTGGTGCGGTGGGTCCTGGGTTCCTCCTGGTGCGGTGGGTCCTGGGTTCCTCCCGGTGCTGTGGGTCGTGGGTTCCTCCCGGTGCTGTGGGTCGTGGGTTCCTCCCGGTGCGGTGGGTCGTGGGTTCCTCCCGGTGCGGTGGGTCGTGGGTTCCTCCCGGTGCGGTGGGTCGTGGGTTCCTCGCGGTGGGTCGTGGGTTCCTCCCGGTGCGGTGGGTCGTGGGTTCCTCCCGGTGCTGTGGGTCGTGGGTTTTTTTCCCGGTGCGGTGGGTCGTCGGTTCCTCCCGGTGCGGTGGGTCGTGGGTTCCTCCCGGTGCGGTGGGTCGTGGGTTCCTCCCGGTGCGGTGGGTCGTGGGTTCCTCCCGGTGCGGTGGGTCGTGGGTTCCTCCCGGTGCGGTGGGTCGTGGGTTCCTCCCGGTGCGGTGGGTCGTGGGTTCCTCCCGGTGCGGTGGGTCGTGGGTTCCTCCCGGTGCAGTGGGTTTATGAGGCTCAGAGCTCCCTCTGCTGGAGGACGCAGTGCACAGCACGCTGTAGATGGGCCTCTGTTTACAACCTCCAATCCTCCCCTCCCTTATAAACAGAGCCACGTGTGAACATTTCCCACATAATTAGAGCCCTGTGTGAACATATCCCATGTAAACAGAGCCGTGTGTGAACATTTCCCACATAAACAGAGCCGTGTGTGAACATATCCCATGTAAACAGAGCCACGTGTGAACATATCCCGTGTAAACAGAGCCACGTGTGAACATATCCCGTGTAAACAGAGCCACGTGTGAACATATCCCGTGTAAACAGAGCCACGTGTGAACATATCCCATGTAAACAGAGCCACGTGTGAACATATCCCACATAAACAGAGCCACGTGTGAAGATTTCCCATGTAAGCAGAGCCATGTTAGTTTGTCATGTGACTGGCGTAGTGGGAGGAGTCAGCTCAGGCAGCCCCCATGTTGGAAGTTTGAAGTGTGTTTTGTATCTTGCTGATGCCCCTCCCCCATCCCTCCCCCTCGCAGTGATTGACCTCCTGACGGTCAGCGAATCGCGTCACATGGCCAGCGCGATGGAGAAGATCCGATCGGAAATGCTGACAGTCAATGATCTGTACTTCCTGTCCACGTTCCGGCTCCCCGCCAAGGCAGGAGGAGTCCTGTTCGGCTTCTACTCCAAGAAGGACAACACCAAGTGGCTGGAGGCTTCCATCGTGGGCAAGGTCAACAAAGGTGAGCCCATACTGGGCCCAGGAGCTAGCCATCTACTGGTCATAGGACAAGGAGGGTGTGGCCTGAGGAGCTAGCAATCTACTGGTCATAGGACAAGGAGGGTGTGGCCTGAGGAACTAGCAATCTACTGGTCATAGGACAAGGAGGGTGTGGCCTGAGGAACTAGCAATCTACTGGTCATAGTAGGACAAGGAGGGTGTGGTCTGAGGAGCTAGCAATCTACTGGTCATAGTAGGACAAGGGGCCTGGTCTGAGGAGCTAGCCATCTACTGGTCATAGTAGGAGGGTGTGGACAAGGGGCCTGGTCTGAGGAGCTAGCAATCTACTGGTCATAGTAAGACAAAGGGGCCTGGTCTGAGGAGCTAGCCATCTACTGGTCATAGTAGGACAAGGGGCCTGGTCTGAGGAGCTAGCAATCTACTGGTCATAGTAGGACAAGGGGCCTGGTCTGAGGAGCTAGCAATCTACTGGTCATAGTAGGACAAGGGGCCTGGTCTGAGGAGCTAGCCATCTACTGGTCATAGTAGGACAAGGGGCCTGGTCTGAGGAGCTAGCAATCTACTGGTCATAGTAAGACAAGGGGCCTGGTCTGAGGAGCTAGCAATCTACTGGTCATAGTAGGACAAGGGGTCTTGTCTGAGGAGCTAGCCATCTACTGGTCATAGTAGGACAAGGGCCTGGTCTGAGGAGCTAGCAATCTACTGGTCATAGTAAGACAAGGGGGCCTGGTCTGAGGAGCTAGCAATCTACTGGCCATAGTAGGACAAGGGGTCTGGCCTGAGGAGCTAGCAATCTACTGGTCATAGTAGGACAAGGGGCCTGGCCTGAGGAGCTAGCAATCTATTGGTCATAGTAGGACAAGGGGTCTGGCCTGAGGAGCTAGCTATCTACTGGTCATAGTAGGACAAGGGGCCTGGCCTGAGGAGCTAGCAATCTACTGGCCATAGTAGGACAAGGGGACCTGGCCTGAGGAACTAGCAATCTACTGGTCATAGTAGGACAAGGGACCTGGTCTGAGGAACTAGCAATCTACTGGCCATAGTAGGACAAGGGGCCTGGCCTGAGGAGCTAGCAATCTACTGGTCATAGTAGGACAAGGGGCCTGCTCTGAGGAACTAGCAATCTACTGGTCATAGTAGGACAAGGGGTCTGGTCTGAGGAACTAGCAATCTACTGGCCATAGTAGGACAAGGGGCCTGGTCTGAGGAACTAGCTAGCAATCTACTGGCCATAGTAGGACAAGGGACCTGGTCTGAGGAACTAGCAATCTACTGGCCATAGTAGGACAAGGGGTCTGGCCTGAGGAGCTAGCCATCTACTGGTCATAGTAGGACAAAGGGTCTGGTCTGAGGAGCTAGCCATCTACTGGCCATAGTAGGACAAGGGGCCTGGTCTGAGGAGCTAGCAATCTACTGGTCATAGTAGGACAAGGGACCTGGTCTGAGGAACTAGCAATCTACTGGTCATAGTAAGACAAGGGGCCTGGCCTGAGGAGCTAGCCATCTACTGGCCATAGTAGGACAAGGGGCCTGGCCTGAGGAGCTAGCCATCTACTGGCCATAGTAGGACAAGGGGCCTGGTCTGAGGAACTAGCAATCTACTGGCCATAGTAGGACAAGGGGTCTGCCTGAGGAGCTAGCCATCTACTGGTCATAGTAGGACAAGGGGTCTGGTCTGAGGAGCTAGCCATCTACTGGTCATAGTAGGACAAGGGGCCTGGCCTGAGGAACTAGCAATCTACTGGCCATAGTAGGACAAGGGGTCTGGTCTGAGGAGCTAGCCATCTACTGGCCATAGTAGGACAAGGGGTCTGGCCTGAGGAGCTAGCCATCTACTGGTCATAGTAGGACAAGGGGCTGGTCTGAGGAGCTAGCCATCTACTGGTCATAGTAGGACAAGGGGCCTGGTCTGAAGAGCTATCAATCTACTGGTCATAGTAGGACAAGGAGGGGTCTGGCCTGAGGAGCTAGCCATCTACTGGTCATAGTAGGACAAGGGGTCTGGCCTGAGGAGCTAGCAATCTACTGGCCATAGTAGGACAAGGGGTCTGGCCTGAGGAGCTAGCCATCTACTGGTCATAGTAGGACAAGGGGTCTTGTCTGAGGAGCTAGCCATCTACTGGTCATAGTAGGACAAGGGGTCTGGTCTGAGGAGCTAGCCATCTACTGGTCATAGTAGGACAAGGGGTCTGGTCTGAGGAGCTAGCAATCTACTGGCCATAGTAGGACAAGGGGCCTGGCCTGAGGAGCTAGCTATCTACTGGTCATAGTAGGACAAGGGGTCTGGCCTGAGGAGCTAGCAATCTACTGGTCATAGTAGGACAAGGGGCCTGGCCTGAGGAGCTAGCCATCTACTGGCCATAGTAGGACAAGGGGCCTGGTCTGAGGAACTAGCAATCTACTGGTCATAGTAGGACAAGGGGTCTGGTCTGAGGAGCTAGCCATCTACTGGTCATAGTAGGACAAGGGGCCTGGTCTGAGGAGCTAGCAATCTACTGGTCATAGTAAGACAAGGGGCCTGGTCTGAGGAGCTAGCCATCTACTGGCCATAGTAGGACAAGGGGCCTGGTCTGAGGAGCTAGCCATCTACTGGTCATAGTAGGACAAGGGGCCTGGCCTGAGGAGCTAGCCATCTACTGGCCATAGTAGGACAAGGGGCCTGGTCTGAGGAGCTAGCAATCTACTGGTCATAGTAGGACAAGGGGGGTCTGGCCTGAGGAGCTAGCAATCTACTGGCCATAGTAGGACAAGGGGTCTGGCCTGAGGAGCTAGCCATCTACTGGTCATAGTAGGACAAGGGGTCTGGCCTGAGGAGCTAGCAATCTACTGGCCATAGTAGGACAAGGGGTCTGGCCTGAGGAGCTAGCCATCTACTGGTCATAGTAGGGCAAGGGGTCTGGCCTGAGGAGCTAGCAATCTAGAACAAGGAAGGAGGCAAGGACAGCCTAGTTCTTCATGAGAGGGAGGGCTGATCAGAAGAGCTAGCACTCCATTTCCCACCATTGGTGGTGCCATAACTTGTTCTGTGTCTTCCAGTCCTGGTCCGCTATATGAGGGAAGACTCCAAGGTCCACTCGGTCAGCCTACAGAACGCCAACCTGTCGGACGGGAACACCCACACGGTGATCCTGCGGATCAGTGGCCTGCGCGGGGACACGCTCACCCTGGAGCTCTATGTGGACTGTAAGCAGGTGGACAGCAGCCTTGGCCTCCCGGAGATGATGGTGATCCCACAATTCGAGGTGGAGTCCGGGGAGATCCGCTCAGGACACAAGGCCTACCAGAGGCTGCAGGTAAGGGGGAATACCTGACCATCATTAGTCTGTGCCCCACCCACCTCATTGGGAGTCAGTGGGAGGTGTGCTATGTCTGTACCCACCCCCATAGCCTGGAGCCCAGCCCATGAGGGTCCTGGAGCCCATGGAAGGTCAGTACAATGATTTGGTTCTTCTCGCTGTCTAGGGGTCTGTGGAGTCGATGAAGATGGTTCTCGGGGGGTCTATGGGCAGAGTGGGGGCTCTGAGTGAATGCCCCTTCCAGGATGACGAGTCCATCCAGAACACAGGTAAGGACACAGAGAGGTGGGTGACGTGATGTGAACCTGGTAAGAGAAGGGACAATGGAGGAGGATCCGTGGATCTATACCGTTTCTCTTCTGCAGGTCGGGAGTCGCTGGTCTAGAGCTGCAGAGGGTGGTGACGGGGGGAGGGGTTCACCCCAAGGGCCCTTGGCTGGGTGTGGGCCCCTCATGGGACAGAAAACAGCTGGGGCACCATGTGCAGGGTGATCTTTATATTGGGGATACATTACATCTGTAAGGTTCAATGTCACCTGAGATGATCCCTCTGACGTGTCTGTGATTTCTCTCCCGACAGTGAATGGAGTCGTCAATTCAATCCTCGGTGAGTCTGTCTCATGTACAGGGAGCCAGGTGTATGGGGGGAGGTGTGTCCAGCAGGGGGCAGACATGGTCAGGTGTATGGGGGGAGGTGTGTCCAGCAGGGGGCAGACATGGTCAGGTGTATGGGGGAGGTGTGTCCAGCAGGGGGCAGACAAGGTCAGGTGTATGGGGGAGGTGTGTCCAGCAGGGGGCAGACATGGGGATGGGGGTAGGGGGTGTGTCCAGCAGGGGGCAGACAGGGGGTGTATGGGGGAGGTGAGGTGGGGGCAGGGGAGGTGTGTCCAGCAGGGGGCAGACATGGTCGGGTGTATGGGGGAGGGTGTGTCCAGCAGGGGGCAGACATGGTCAGGTGTATGGGGGGAGGTGTGTCCAGCAGGGGGCAGACATGGTCAGGTGTATGGGGGAGGTGTGTCCAGCAGGGGGCAGACATGGTCAGGGTGTATGGGGGAGGTGTGTCCAGCAGGGGGCAGACATGGTCAGGTGTATGGGGGTGTATGGGGGAGGTGTGTCCAGCAGGGGGCAGACACATGGTCAGGTGTATGGGGGAGGTGTATGGGGGAGGTGTGTCCAGCAGGGGGCAGACATGGTCGGGTGTATGGGGGAGGTGTGTCCAGCAGGGGGCAGACATGGTCGGGTGTATGGGGGAGGTGTGTCCAGCAGGGGGCAGACATGGTCGGGTGTATGGGGGAGGTGTGTCCAGCAGGGGGCAGACATGGTCGGGTGTATGGGGTCCAGCAGGGGGCAGACAGGTGTATGGGGGGAGGTGTGTCCAGCAGGGGGCAGACATGGGGGAGGTGTGTCCAGCAGGGGGCAGACATGGTCGGGTGTATGGGGGAGGTGTGTCCAGCAGGGGGCAGACATGGTCGGGTGTATGGGGGAGGTGTGTGTCCAGCAGGGGGCAGACATGGTCGGGTGTATGGGGGAGGTGTGTCCAGCAGGGGGCAGACATGGTCGGGTGTATGGGGGAGGTGTGTCCAGCAGGGGGGGGCAGACATGGTCCAGCAGGGGGTATGGGGGTATGGGGGAGGTGTGTCCAGCAGGGGGCAGACATGGTCGGGTGTATGGGGGAGGTGTGTCCAGCAGGGGGCAGACATGGTCGGGTGTATGGGGGAGGTGTGTCCAGCAGGGGGCAGACATGGTCGGGTGTATGGGGGAGGTGTGTCCAGCAGGGGGCAGACATGGTCAGGGGTGTATGGGGGAGGTGTGTCCAGCAGGGGGCAGACATGGTCGGGTGTATGGGGGAGGGTGTGTCCAGCAGGGGGCAGACATGGTCGGGTGTATGGGGGAGGTGTGTCCAGCAGGGGGCAGACATGGTCAGGTGTATGGGGGAGGTGTGTCCAGCAGGGGGCAGACATGGTCAGGTGTATGGGGGAGGTGTGTCCAGCAGGGGGCAGACAGACATGGGTCAGGTGTATGGGGGAGGTGTGTCCAGCAGGGGGCAGACATGGTCGGGTGTATGGGGGAGGTGTGTGCAGGGGGCAGACATGGCCGGGTGTATGGGGAGTATGTGTGTCCAGCAGGGGGGGAGGTGTATGGGGGAGGTGTGTCCAGCAGGGGGCAGACATGGTCCAGCAGGGGGCAGAGGTATGGGGGAGGTGGGCAGGGGGCAGACATGGTCGGGTGTATGGGGAGGTGTGTCAGCAGGGGGCAGCAGGGGGCAGACATGGTCAGGGTGTATGGGGGAGGGTGTCCAGCAGGGGGCAGACATGGTCAGGTGTATGGGGGAGGGTGTGAGGGATCTGGGGATCCAGTCTGAACATTTGTTGTCATGGAGATCCATTTGTCTGCCATCAGATCTCCTGACTCTGTTTCTGTCTCTCAGGGGAGCACACAAAGGCTCTGATCACACAGATGACTCTGTTCAACAAAGTGCTGGCAGAGCTGCGGGAGGACATCCGAGACCAGGTGAGTGAGGACCAATGGGTGCGCCGTGACTGAGGACCAATGGGTGCGCCGTGACTGGGGACCAATGGGTGCGCCGTGAGTGAGGACCAATGGGTGCGCCGTGACCGGGGACCAATGGGTGCGCCGTGACCGGGGACCAATGGGTGCGCCGTGAGTGAGGACCAATGGGTGCGCCGTGACCGGGGACCAATGGGTGCGCCGTGACTGAGGACCAATGGGTGCGCCGTGACCGGGGACCAATGGGTGCGCCGTGACTGAGGACCAATGGGTGGACTGACCATTTTGAAACTCGGGCACTGCCTGAGGGCCCCATGGGGGTCAGTAGGGGGCCCCATGAGATGCCCCTGGTACCTTTTTCATAGGCTTTTTTGAGTTTGGGCAAGGACACAGGGGCCCCATGATCCCCTATTGCCCGGGGGCCCCATGAGTTGTCAGTCCGCCCCTGCTGGGGACCAATGGGTGCGCCGTGACTGGAGACCAATGGGTGCACCGTGACTGGGGACCTGTGAGTGCGCCGTGACTGGGGACCAATGGGTGCGCCGTGACTGGGGACCAATGGGTGCGCCGTGACTGGGGACCAATGGGTGCGCCGTGACTGGGGACCAATGGGTGCGCCGTGACTGGGGACCAATGGGTGCGCCGTGACTGGGGACCAATGGGTGCGCCGTGACTGGGGACCAATGGGTGCGCCGTGACTGGGGACCAATGGGTGTGCGCCGTGACTGAGGACCAATGGGTGCGCCGTGACTGGGGACCTGTGAGTGCGCCGTGACTGGGGACCAATGGTGTGCGCCGTGACTGGGGACCAATGGGTGCGCCGTGACTGGGGACCAATGGGTGTGCTGTGACTGGAGACCAATGGGTGTGCTGTGACTGGGACCAATGGGTGTGCTGTGACCGGGGACCTGTGGGTGCACCATGCCTGGAGACCAGTGGAAGAACTGTGCACTGGGACCAAGGGTTGCACTGTACCTGGGGACCAATGGGTGCACCTTACTTGGGGACCAATGGGTGCACCTTACCTGGGGACCAATGGGTGCACCATGCCCAGAGACTCCACCCCCAGCTCGGAATCATCTAGAAGTATCCTATAGAGGTTGGTGATGACTCCGCCATGATGTCTCTCTTCTGTCTTTGGTGACAGGTGAAGGAGATGTCTCTGATCCGGAACACCATCATGGAGTGCCAAGTGTGCGGTAAGTACCCGCCGTCACCTACCCACCCAGTGCAGTGCGGCAGCATTCAGTGGGCATTGCTGATGTTTCTGTATTACACGCAGGCTTCCATGAACATCGGTCACGCTGCAACCCCAACCCGTGTTTCCAGGGGTGTGGACTGTATGGAGACCTACGAGTACCCCGGGTACCGCTGTGGGCCGTGTCCGCCGGGGTCACATGGCAATGGCAGCCACTGTGCCGATATAGATGAGGTATCCATACGTGGACTATTGTGGGATCTCCGAGACTCCCTGTGACACTACCACCACGTGGGACATAGACCTCCCCATGTGACATAGACCTCCCCATGTGACACCTCCCCATGTGACATAGACCTCCCCATGTGACACCTCCCCATGTGACATAGACCTCCCCATGTGACACCTCCCCATGTGACATAGACCTCCCCATGTGACATAGACCTCCCCATGTGACATAGACCTCCCCATGTGACACCTCCCCCCCATGTGACACCTCCCTCCCCATGTGACATAGACCTCCCCATGTGACACCTCCCTCCCCATGTGACACCTCCCTCCCATGTGACACCTCCCTCCCCATGTGACACCTCCCTCCCCATGTGACACCTCCCCCCTCCCCATGTGACATAGACCTCCCCATGTGACATAGACCTCCCCATGTGACACTCCCCATGTGACCTCCCCATGTGACACCTCCCTCCCCATGTGACACCTCCCCCTGAGACCTCCCCATGTGACTCCTCCCTCCCCATGTGACACCTCCCTCCCCATGTGACACCTCCCTCCCCATGTGACATAGACCTCCCCATGTGACTCCTCCCTCCCCATGTGACTCCTCCCTCCCCATGTGACACCTCCCTCCCCATGTGACACCTCCCTCCCCATGTGACATAGACACCTCCCTCCCCATGTGACACTAGACCTCCCCATGTGACATGACATAGACCTCCCCATGTGACACCTCCCCATGTGACATAGACCTCCCCATGTGACATAGACCTCCCCCCATGTGACATAGACCTCCCCATGTGACACCTCCCCATGTGACACCTCCCCATGTGACATAGACCTCCCCATGTGACATAGACCTTCCCCCATGTGACTTATGTGACCTCCCCTTCCCATGTGACACCTCCCCCTGTGACATAGACCTCCCCATGTGACACCTCCCTCCCATGTGACATAGACCTCCCCATGTGACACCTATCCCCATGTGACCTCCCCATGTGACACCTCCCCATGTGACATAGACCTCCCCATGTGACATAGACCTCCCCATGTGACATAGACCTTCCCATGTGACATAGACCTCCCCTTAGACCTCCCCATGTGACATAGACTTCCCAATGTGACATAGACCTCCCCATGTGACACCTCCCCATGTGACATAGACCTCCCCATGTGACACCTCCCTCCCCATGTGACACCTTCTCCCCCCATGTGACATGCTCCCCAAGTGGCATACACCTCCCTCCCCATGTGACACCTCCCTCCCCATGTGACATAGACTTCCCCATGTGACATAGACTTCCCCATGTGACATAGACCTCCCCATGTGACACCTCCCTCCCCATGTGACACTTCTCCCCCAGTGTGATGCTACCCACCATGTGGCATATACCTTCCCATGTGACACCTCCCCATGTGACACTTCTCCCCCAATGTGTTGCTACCCACCATGTGACACCTCCCCACGTGACACCTCCCCACGTGACACTTCTCCCCCAATGTGTTGCTACCCACCATGTGACACCTCCCCACGTGACACGCTGTGTTCCTCCTGCAGTGTGCTCACACCAATCCTTGTTTCTCGGGCTCTAAATGCATTAACACGTCTCCCGGATTCCGCTGCGAGGCCTGTCCACGTGGGTACAAGGGGAACTCGGTGTCAGGGGTGGGCATCGACTACGCCAAGGCTAGCAAGCAGGTAAGACCAGGGAGGAGGCCGGCATGTTGTTCTTCCAGTTCCACGCAGGAGGCGTGTCTTCAGAGGTGTCACCAATCTTCCGTCTCCTCTCCAGGTTTGCACCGATATTGACGAATGTAATGATGGGAATAATGGAGGATGTGCCGCCAACTCCATCTGCACCAACACTGTGGTGAGCACCTACCTGAGCACCTACCCCACCCCAATGATTTCCTCCTCACCTCTCCACTCTTCTCACCTCCGTCCTTCTCTTGTCCCTTTAGGGCTCCTATAAGTGTGGCCCCTGTAAGCCGGGCTTTGTGGGAAACCAATCACTGGGCTGCGTGCCGAAAAAGTCCTGCGTCAGCCCAGCCTTCAACCCCTGCCACGTGAACGCACACTGCGTGTTTGAGAGGAACGGTGACGTGACTTGTGCGGTAAGTCCCTGACTTCTGGTAAGTTGTCCTCGTATTCTCACCACCGATGGTCATGATGGACATCCGGAAAGTTCTGATTCGGTAGGTCTGCTCCCCATCCGTGTCACTAATATCGTGTTCCTTCACCCTCACAGTGCAACGTTGGCTGGGCCGGCAACGGGTACACATGTGGCCGAGACACCGACATAGACGGTTACCCGGATGAGCCGATGCCGTGTATAGACAACCACAAACACTGCAAACAGGTGAGATGAGTGACACCTTCACAACCGGGGACAGAGCTTCTAGGTCTATAGGATCAGCTCCATCTGTATCGTATTACCGTGTGTCATAGGACCATGGATATCACCCCCGTGGGGTGAAGGGGTGTAGAGGACACGGCAAGGGGAATATCATCTCATATGATGCTGGATATCACCCCCGTGGGGTGAAGGGGCGTAGAGGACACGGCAAGGGGAATATCATCTCATATGATGCTGGATATCGCCCCCGTGGGGTGAAGGGGCGTAGAGGACACGGCAAGGGGAATATCATCTCATATGATGCTGGATATCGCCCCCGTGGGATGAAGGGGCGTAGAGGACACGACATGGGGAATATCATGTCCTCTGATGCTGGATATCGCCCCCGTGGGATGAAGGGGCGTAGAGGACACGGCAAGGGGAATATCATCTCCTATGACCATGGATATCGCCCCCGTGGGGTGAAGGGGCGTAGAGGACACGGCAAGGGGAATATCATCTCATATGATGCTGGATATCGCCCCCGTGGGGTGAAGGGGCGTAGAGGACACGGCATGGGGAATATCATGTCCTCTGATGCTGGATATCGCCCCCGTGGGGTGAAGGGACGTAGAGGCCACGGCAAGGGGAATATCATCTTCTCTGACGCTGGATATCGCCCCCGTGGGGTGAAGGGGCGTAGAGGCCACGGCAAGGGGAATATCATCTTCTCTGACGCTGGATATCGCCCCCGTGGGGTGAAGGGGTGTAGAGGACACAGCAAGGGGAATATCATCTCATATGATGCTGGATATCGCCCCCGTGGGATGAAGGGGCGTAGAGGACACGGCAAGGGGAATATCATCTCATATGATGCTGGATATCGCCCCCGTGGGATGAAGGGGCGTAGAGGACACGGCAAGGGGAATATCATCTCATATGATGCTGGATATCGCCCCCGTGGGATGAAGGGGCGTAGGGACACGGCATGGGGAATATCATCTCATATGATGCTGGATATCGCCCCCGTGGGATGAAGGGGCGTAGAGGACACGGCAAGGGGAATATCCTCTCATATGATGCTGGATATCGCCCCCGTGGGATGAAGGGGCGTAGAGGACACGGCAAGGGGATATATCATCTCATATGATGCTGGATATCGCCCCCGTGGGATGAAGGGGCGTAGAGAACACGGCAAGGGGAATATCATGTCCTCTGATGCTGGATATCGCCCCCGTGGGATGAAGGGGCGTAGAGGACACGGCAAGGGGAATATCATGTCCTCTGATGCTGGATATCGCCCCCGTGGGGTGAAGGGACGTAGAGGACACGGCAAGGGGAATATCATGTCATATGATGCTGGATATGGGCCTACTTGTAGCTCTCAGCCAGGTCCAGTAGCCTTCACAGAGGCCAATAGGCAGAAGTCCACCATTCACATTGATAAGGAAGGACCTCCACACACTGGGGAAAGGGTTCAAACGTTTTTATTTAGAAAAGTTACAAAGTAAAAGTAAACATAAGAAAATGGAGAAGGAGCATGCGGAGATCCTCCCACAAGGTTCCATGCGGAGATCCTCCCACAAGGTTCCATACGGAGATCCTCCCACAAGGTTCCATACGGAGATCCTCCCACAAGGTTCCATGCGGAAATCCTCCCACAAGGTTCCATACGGAGATCCTCCCACAAGGTTCCATACGGAGATCCTCCCACAAGGTTCCATACGGAGATCCTCCCACAAGGATCCATGCGGAGATCCTCCCACAAGGATCCATGCGGAGATCCTCCCACAAGGTTCCATACGGAGATCCTCCCACAAGGATCCATGCGGAGATCCTCCCACAAGGTTCCATACGGAGATCCTCCCACAAGGATCCATGCGGAGATCCTCCCACAAGGATCCATGCGGAGATCCTCCCACAAGGATCCATACGGAGATCTTCCCACAAGGATCGAGGACCTGGTCTCCTGACCAAAACGGGAAGCTCTGAAGCTCCAATCCTGGACTATTGCCACGTAGGACCTCCCAAACTTTTTACATTTTTTTATGCATTCACTTCAGAATTACAAGAGACAATCATTTCTGGAACATCTTATGACTTGGACCCTCGTTGTAGAGCGTGGAGACTATTTCTCCAGATATTGCTTGTCCAAGACAACCGCTTGGGGTGAGGACTGACCTGATCTCACTCTCACCGTCTAGGTTAAACAACGAGGTTGGAGAGAATGAAGAGGAACATTCATTGGGGGAGGGACCGCGGTGTCAGCATAGCTTCCCACTCCCAGCCCCACAGATCAGGAGAGGAGAGGCTGGTAGGTAAAGTCCTACCTGCGGCCGCTGAGTGTCAGTCCCAGTCCTCCAGGTCCAGTGGCTTGCAGGTCAGGGAACAGTTGAGGTTCTGGACATCCCACAATCCCCCACCAATTGGTAAGAAACCCAACAACCTCGGCTCACGGTGAAAGGCCTTCAAAGAGAAAAGCTACAAAGTAAAGTGAAGATTGGAAAGCAGACAACTTGGGATCCGATTCACAGATCCTCGGGAATATGAAACGAGGACCCAGGGTCTCCCGAACCGAAATGGGAGTCTTCTAAGCTCCGGTCCTGGACAGTTGCCACGTAGGACCTCCAGAACATTTTACACATCGAGTCATTCACTGGAGAACTTGCAGACACGTGATTACAAGAGACATTCGTTTCTGTTGTTTAGGAACATCTCATCAGCTTGACCCAGACTCTCGTTGGAGGACATGGAGGACATGCTGATCAAGATGTTCCAAGGAGAAGGAGGTCTACCAATGTATCCATCCTTCTGAAAAGTCATTCCAGCAAAGAGAACCTGTCATATATAACCCCCCTAACATCTCCTATCACTAGTGGAACGTATTGTGATCGTCTTTCTTTGTCGGTATTTTCATTGTGATCTCTTCTGCTTTGCAGGACAACTGCCGACTGACCCCCAACTCCGGGCAGGAGGACGCGGACAACGATGGGATCGGAGATCAGTGTGATGAGGACGCCGACGGAGACGGAATTAAGAATGTTGAGGTCATTGTTATTGAGGGGAATCGGGATCTGTCAGTGGATGGTTGTATTGGGACAGATCTCGACCAATCAGGAGGAATCTTCCTCCATATGACTCTCGTACACGGAAGAGTTGTTTGGCCTGCATAGTAGAGTGCTGAGTACTAGACAGAGGGGCGGAGCTCAGTACACCTGGGGATGGGTGGGCGGAGCTCAGTACACCTGGGGATGGGTGGGCGGAGCTCAGTACACCTGGGGATGGGTGGGCGGAGCTCAGTACACCTGGGGATGGGTGGGCGGAGCTCAGTACACCTGGGGATGGGTGGGCGGAGATCAGTACACCTGGGGATGGGTGGGCGGAGCTCAGTACACCTGGGGATGGATGCATGGGACGTGGCAGTTGAGGCAATGATGTATAGATGAGGACCTGTATGGAGGCAGGGAGGTCAGATGTCTCAGTACATATCTCTGGTGCTGGGCAGATGTCGTCTCTGGGGTACAGACCTGGTGAAGGCAGTATGAGGCCCTCCATGTATGAGGACCGGTGGAGGCTCCATGAGGTCAGGTGCCAGCCATGTATCCGGTGCCCTCCATGTGTCTCTGGTACAGACCTGGTGCCTCCATGTATCCGGTGCCCTCCATGTGTCCGGTGCCCTCCATGTATCCGGTGCCCTCCATGTATCCGGTGCCCTCCATGTGTCCGGTGCCCTCCATGTATCCGGTGCCCTCCATGTGTCCGGTGCCCTCCATGTATCCGGTGCCCTCCATGTATCCGTGCCCTCCATGTGTATCCGGTGCCCTCCATGTGTCCGGTGCCCTCCATGTATCCGGTGCCCTCCATGTATCCGGTGCCCTCCATGTGTCCGGTGCCAGCCATGTATCCGGTGCCCTCCATGTATCTGGCGCTCTCCATGTATCCGGTGCCAGCCACGTGTCTAGGGCCCACCATGTATCTGGTGCTAGCCATGTTTCCGGTGCCAGTTACGTATCCGTTGCCCTCCATGTATCCGGTGTCCTCCATGTGTCCGGTGCCCTCCATGTGTCCGGTGCCCTCCATGTATCCGGTGTCCTCCATGTATCCGGTGCCCTCCATGTATTTGGTGCCAGTCACGTGTCCAGGGCCTTCCATGTGTCCGGTGCCCTCCATGTGTCCGGTGCCCTCCATGTATCCGGTGTCCTCCATGTATCCGGTGCCAGTCACGTGTCCAGGGCCTTCCATGTATCCAGTGCCCTCCATGTGTCCGGTGTCCTCCATGTATCCGGTTCCCTCCATGTATCCGGTGCCAGTCACGTGTCCAGGTCCTCCATGTGTCCGGTGCCCTCCATGTGTCCGGTTTCCCTCCATGTATCCGGTGCCAGTCACGTGTCCAGGGCCCGCCATCCGGTGCCCTCCATGTGTCCGGTGCCAGTCACGTGTCCAGGGCCCGCCATCCGGTGCCTTCCATGTATCCTGTGCCAGTCACGTGTCCAGGGCCCGCCATCCGGTGCCCTCCATGTGTCCGGTGCCAGTCACGTGTCCAGGGCCCGCCATCCGGTGCCCTCCATGTGTCCGGTGCCAGTCACGTGTCCTCCATCTATCCAGTGTCCTCCATGTGTCCTCCATGTATCCAGTGTCTTCCATGTGTCCTCCATGTATCCAGTGTCCTCCATGTGTGTCCTCCATGTGTTCTCCATGTGTCCGGTGTCCTCCATGTGTCCGGTGTCCTCCATGTGTCTGGTGCCAGCCACGTGTCCAGGGCCCGCCATCCGGTGCCCTCCATGTGTCCGGTGCCAGTCACGTGTCCAGGGCCCCCTAGGTTCTCACGTACCGTCTCCTCACACAGGACAACTGCAGACTGGTCCCCAATAAGGACCAGCAGAATTCGGACACGGACTCCTATGGTGACGCGTGTGACAACTGTCCTAATGTTCCCAACAACGATCAGAAGGACACCGACGCCAACGGTGAAGGAGACGCCTGTGACAATGACATCGATGGTGACGGTGAGCGGCCATATTTGTGGGTGGAGGTAAAGGCTGGTGGGGGGGCAGATTTCCAGGGTAAATACCCCCCTTTGTATTTGCAGGGATCCCCAACATGCTGGATAATTGCCCCAAAGTGCCAAATCCCCTCCAGACAGACCGGGACCTGGACGGGGTGGGAGACGCCTGTGACAGCTGCCCGGAGACCAGCAACCCAACGCAGGTAAGAGCAGCTCACCGCCACGCCCGGGTCCTCAATGTGTGGTCATGTGACCCCTGGAGCTCCAGGTGAGATGATTGGCAGGTACAGAGCAATGTAACCCATCAGTCCCCGCCCCTTCCCTTACATCTCCTGTCCTTCCTCCAGACAGATGCCGACAGCGACCTGGTGGGCGATATGTGTGACACCAACCAGGACAAGTAAGACCCTCCCCTATCCCTCCCTCTGATTGGGTAATAACGTTCTCTCTCTCTCATTGGGTAATAACGTTCTCTTCTCTCATTGGGTAATAACGTTCTCCTTCTCTCATTGGGTAATAATGTTCTTCTGTCCTCTGATTGGGTAATAATGTTCTCTGTCCTCTGATTGGGTAAGTAATGTTCTCCTCAACTCTCATTGGCCAGTAATGTTCTCCTCACCTCTCATTGGCCAGTAATGTTCTCCTCACCTCTCATTGGCCAGTAATGTTCTTCTCTCCTCTATTGGCCAGTAATGTTCTTCTCTCATTGGCCAGTAATGTTCTCCTCACCTCTCATTGGCCAGTAATGTTCTCCTCTCTCATTGGCCAGTAATGTTCTCCTCTCCTCTGACTGGCTAATGACTATACATTGTAACTTGACCTCCGGTCACTTGGTGAGAAGATGCCAGGTCCACCTTGACCTGCAGCCAGTATTGGTGATGAAGTGGGGGATGGGGTGTGAATTGAAGGTCCCTGGCTGTGCCATGATTTGGGTCCCCAGCATCCAATCAGAAGGCTAGCACTATGGACACCCTGGTTCTAATGATTGTCCTTCCTCAGGGATGGTGATGGTCACCAGGACACCAAGGACAACTGTCCAGAGATCCCCAACAGCTCCCAGCTGGACTCCGACAATGACGGTTTGGGCGACGAGTGTGACCAGGATGATGACAACGATGGGGTCCCCGACTACATCCCACCGGGGCCCGACAACTGCCGCCTCATCCACAACCCCAACCAGAAGGACACACCGATGGTATGGCAGAGAAGCTTCCCCACGTAGACGGGTTCATGAAGGATGGGGATGAGGGTCACTGTGTGAAGGATGGGGATGAGGGTTCCTATGTGAAGGATGGGGATGAGGGTTCCTATGTGAAGGATGGGGATGAGGGTTCCTAATGTGAAAGGATGGGATGAGGGCCACTGTGTGAAGGATGGGAATGAGGGTCACTAAGTGAAGGATGGGAATGAGGGCCACTGTGTAAAGGATGGGAATGAGGGCCACTGTGTGAAGGATGGGAATGAGGGCCACTGTGTGAAGGATGGGAATGAGGGCCACTGTGTGAAGGATGGGGATGAGGGTCACTGTGAAGGATGGGGAGGAGGGTTCCTATGTGAAGGATGGGGATGAGGGTTCCTATGTGAAGGGATGGGAATGATGGCCACTGTGTCAAGGATGGGGAGTGAAACATTTACCAGCATGCTGGAAGACCTGGCTCTCTGCTCTGTATCTGCAGCCTCAGCCTCACCTCTCCATATCTGCATCCTCAGCTTCTACTCTCCATATCTGCAGCCTCAGCCTCACCTCTCCATATCTGCATCCTCGGCTTCTTCTCTCCATATCTGCAGCCTCAACCTCACCTCTCCATATCTGCATCCTCAGCCTCACCTCTCCATATCTGCATCCTCCGCTTCTCTCAATATCTGCAGCCTCAGCCTCACCTCTCCATATCTGCATCCTCAGCTTCTTCTCTCATATCTGCAGCCTCAGCCTCACCTCTCCATATCTGCATCCTCAGCCTCACCTCTCTCCATATCTGCATCCTCAGCCTCACCTCTCAATATCTGCATCCTCAGCCTCACCTCTCCATATCTGCATCCTCAGCCTCACCTCTCCATATCTGCATCCTCAGCCTCACCTCTCCATATCTATTAGACCAGGACTTCCTGAGAATTGTACCATTAGACCCGGGTGTCCCCAGGATGATGCCATTAGACCTGGACTTCCCCAGGATGATGCCATTAGACCTGGAGTGTCCCCAGGATGATGCCATTAGACCTGGACTTCCCCAGGATGATGCCATTAGACCTGGACTTCCCCAGATGATGCCATTAGACCTGGATTCCCCAGGATGATGCCATTAGACCTGGATTCATGCCATTAAACTGGCTTCCCAGATGGCACCATTAGACCCGAGTGTCCCCAGGATGATGCCATTAGACCTGGACTTCCCCAGGATGATGCCATTAGACCTGGACTTCCCCAGGATGATGCCATTAGACCTGGACTTCCCCAGGATGATGCCATTAGACCCGGGCTTCCCCCAGATGTCACCATTAAACTGGGGCATCCACAGAATGGCACCATTAGACCCGGTTGTCCCCAGGATGGTGCCATCAGAGTTGGGGCTCCCAAGAATAATGCCATTAAAGCTGGCCGTCCCCAAACTTTTTCCATTGGAGTATCCCCAGAATGACACCTTTTGGCCCTGGGTGTCCCTTGTGCTGGCCCCATGGTGACACTCGGTGACATCATGTAATCTTTTCTCAGGTGACGGCATCGGTGACGTGTGTGAAGTAGACTTCGATAATGACTCTGTGGCCGACAACTATGACGTCTGTCCTGAGAGCGCAGAGGTGACGCTCACCGACTTCAGAGCGTATCAGACGGTCATCCTGGATCCAGAGGGGGACGCACAGATAGACCCCAACTGGGTGGTGCTGAACCAGGTGATGTGGGGGTGTTCATTGTGTCAGGAGAGGGTGCTGAGGTCACCTCAGTTATAGATTGGCTGATCCACCAATCAGATCAGGTCTTGTATTCTGCAGACACCACGATCCAATACATGCTGAAATCTGATTGGTAGGTGTGAGATTGCACAGTTTCTGCTGAAGACAAACCTTAAATCAGATTTCCCCTTACCCCCCACCCTTCCCGTGTGACAGTAGAATCACTGCGGTAACCCATAGCAACATTCAAGGCACTGGAAGGTGAATTCTGATTGGTTGTGCGGGAGCAGGGGGGGGGGGGGGTTCACCTGTTGAGTGGGGTCTTTGGCTGTGACTGTCATGACTGTATGGTGAGGTTGGTCATGGTATTGATGGTACTGATGGTAGTTCTCTCTTGGCAGGGAATGGAGATCGTACAGACAATGAACAGCGACCCCGGACTGGCGGTTGGTGCGTATCGTCTTCCCGCTTCTCTGTATGCAGAAGTCTCTGTTATCAGATCAGATGGGACTTCTCATCCGTTACACTTGGTGTATGTCAGATAGTACAGTCTGCACCCTGCTGAACGCCTGCTGAGATCAGTTGTAGGATGAACCGTATAGACTAAGGGGAACGGTAAAGTGCAGTCACTGAGCAGAAACTGGGAACAATATGGCTGAAGATTTCCCCCCACTTCACTTACCACCAGGGACACCTACCCCCACCCCATTCCATCCAAAATCAAGGTTTAGAAATCCGCCCACTTTATGATGTTTATTGATATGGAATGGAATTGTTTGCTGTAAACAAAAATCTGTACTGATCCTCCGATAAACAAATCCCAAGTGCCCTGACTATCATACCCATCCCATGGCTTCAGCACTACGAATGTCAATAGGAAGGGTGCGATACTACAAATGTCTATAGGAGGGGCGTTGTACTACGAGTGTCTATAGGAGGGGTGCGGTACTACGATGTCTATAGGAGGGGCGTTGTACTACGAGTGTCTATAGGAGGGGTGCGGTACTACGAATGTCTATAGGAGGGGCGTTGTACTACGAGTGTCTATAGGAGGGGTGCGTTGTACTATGAACGTCTATAGGAGGGGCGTTGTACTACGAGCGTCTATAGGAGGGGCGTTGTACTACGAGTGTCTATAGGAGGGTGCGGTACTACGATGTCTATAGGAGGGGCGTTGTACTACGAGTGTCTATAGGAGGGGCGTTGTACTACGAGTGTCTATAGGAGGGGCGTTGTACTACGAGTGTCTATAGGAGGGTGCGTTGTACTATGAGCGTCTATAGGAGGGGCGTTGTACTACGAGTGTCTATAGGAGGGGTGCGGTACTACGAATGTCTATAGGAAGGGGCGTTGTACTACGAGTGTCTATAGGAGGGGTGCGGTACTACGAGTGTCTATAGGAGGGGCGTTGTACTACGAGTGTCTATAGGAGGGGTGCGGTACTATACGTCTATAGGAGGGGCGTTGTACTACGAGTGTCTATAGGAAGGGTGCGGTACTACGAGTGTCTATAGGAAGGGTGCGGTACTGACGAGGGGCGTTGTACTACTAGTGTCTATAGGAGGGGTGCGATACTATGAGTGTCTATAGGAGGGGCGTTGTACTACGAGTGTCTATAGGAGGGGTGCGGTACTACGAGTGTCTATAGGAGGGGTGTTGTACTACGAGTGTCTATAGGAAGGGTGCGGTACTACGAGTGTCTATAGGAAGGGTGCGGTACTACGAGCGTCTGTAGGAGGGTGCGGTACTACGAGGTCTGTAGGAGGGTGCGGTAATACGAGTGTCTATAGGAGGGTGCGGTACTACGAGTGTCTATAGGAGGGGTGCGGTACTACGAGTGTCTATAGGAAGGGTGCGGTACTACGAGCGTCTATAGGAGGGGCGCGGTACTACGAGTGTCTATAGGAGGGGCGTTGTACTACGAGTGTCTATAGGAGGGGCGTTGTACTACGAGTGTCTATAGGAAGGGTGCGGTACTACGAGTGTCTATAGGAGGGGGCGTTGTACTACGAGTGTCTATAGGAGGTACTACGAGCGTCTATGTACTACGAGCGTCTATAGGAGGGGTGCGGTACTACGAGCGTCTATAGGAGTGGGGTGCGGTACTACGAGCGTCTATAGCAGTGGTTCGGTACAACCTTTCTAATGCCGGGACCCCCCTTATACAGTTCCTCATGTTGTGGTGACCCCCAACCATAAAATGCGGTATTTTCGTTGCTACTTCGGTACTAACTGTAATTTTGGAGTGGGAGGAATAGTGCCCCATCATTGGTGTCAGTGGGAGGAATAGCGCCCCATCATTGGTGTCAGTGGGGGTATACGAGTGCCCCATAGGACGGGTGTCAGTGGGAGGAATAGTGCCCCATCATTGGTGTCAGTGGGGGGAATAATGCCGCCCCATACATTGGTGTCAGTGGGGGGGAATTTAGTGCCCCTTCATTGGTGTCAGTGGGGGGAATAGTGCCCCATCATTGGTGTCAGTGGGAGGAATAGCGCCCCATCATTGGTGTCAGTGGGGGAATAGTGCCCCATCATTGGTGTCAGTGGGAGGAATAGTGCCCCATCATTGGTGTCAGTGGGGGAATAGTGCCCCATCATTGGTGTCAGTGGGGGGAATAGTGCCCCATCATTGGTGTCAGTGGGGGGAATAGTGCCCCATCATTGGTGTCAGTGGGGGGAATAGTGCCCCATCATTGGTGTCAGTGGGGGGAATAGTGCCCCATCATTGGTGTCAGTGGGGGGAATAGTGCCCCATCATTGGTGTCAGTGGGGGGAATAGTGCCCCATCATTGGTGTCAGTGGGGGGAATAGTGCCCCATCATTGGTGTCAGTGGGGGGGAATAGTGCCCCATCATTGGTGTCAGTGGGGGGCCCCATCATTGGTGTCAGTGGGGGGAATAGTGCCCCATCATTGGTGTCAGTGGGGGAATAGTGCCCCATCATTGGTGTCAGTGGGGGGAATAGTGCCCCATCATTGGTGTCAGTGGGGGGAATAGTGCCCCATCATTGGTGTCAGTGTGGGGGAATAGTGCCCCATCATTGGTGTCAGTGGGGGGAATAGTGCCCCATCATTGGTGTCAGTGGGGGGAATAGTGCCCCATCATTGGTGTCAGTGGGGGGAATCGTGCCCCATCATTGGTGTCAGTGGGGGGAATAGTGCCCCATCATTGGTGTCAGTGGGAGGAATAGTGCCCCATCATTGATGTCAGTGTGGTCATTGGTGAGGGGGAAATAGTGCCCCATCTTTGGGGTCAGGGGGGGGAATAGTGCCCCATCGTTGGTGTCGATGGGGGGGGGGAGGAATAGTGCCCCATCTTGGTGTCAGTGGGGGGAGGAATAGTGCCCCATCGTTGGTGTCAGTGGGGGGGAGGAATAGTGCCCCATCGTTGGTGTCAGTGGGGGGGGGGGGGGAAATAGTAGTGCCCCATCATTGGTGTCAGTGGGAGAAGGAGTGCCCCATTGTTGGTATTAGTCACACAAATGATGGGGCACTATTCCTCCCACTGACACCAATGATACTTACCTTGCTGACCCCTGCTCCAGCCTGGGCTCGCTCTCTCACTTACCTGTCAGCTGTCTTCCTTCTCTGGCCGCTCTCCTCTTCACTTACTCCGGCAGTTCCCTCGATCTTCTTAGATCTATGCGCGCTGCCGCTCGGCTCCTCCTCTCCAAGCTCCACCTCCTCGCCGGTGATTGGCCGCCTGTGTGCCTCTCCTGAGCTACAGTTCCGGTGGCCAATCAGCGGCGAGGAGGCGGAGTTGTTGAGGGATCCCGGAGGTGTGGCCAGGTGACAGGGCAGCGTGTCATCCCGCCCACACATCAACTGAGTCAGAGGAGTGGTGTCTCGGTTCCTAAGACCATCGGAAATATGTGTTTTCCGATGGTCTTAGGCGACCCCTGGGAAATGGTCGTTCGACCCCCAGGTTGAGAACCGCTGGTCTATAGGAAGGGTGTGCGGTACTACGAGCGTCTATAGGACGGGTGCGGTACTACGAGTGTCTATAGGAAGGGTGCGTACTGTACTACGAGTGTCTATAGGAGGGGTGCGTTGTACTACGATGTCTATAGGAGGGTGCGGTACTACGAGTGTCTATAGGAGGGGTGCGGTACTACGAGCGTCTATAGGAGGGGCGTTGTACTACGAGTGTCTATAGGAAGGGTGCGGTACTACGAGCGTCTATAGGACGGGTGCGGTACTACGAGTGTCTATACGAGGATAGGGGTGCGGTACTACGAGCGTCTATAGGAGGGGGGTGCGGTACTACGGTACTACGAGTGTCTATAGGGGGGGTGCGGTACTACGAGTGTCTATAGGGAGGGTGCGGTACTACGAGCGTCTATAGGACGGGTGCGGTACTACGAGCGTCTATAGGAGGGGTGCGGTACTACGAGTGTGTCTAGGAGGGGTGCGGTACTACTACGAGTGTCTATAGGAGGGTGCGGTACTACGAGTGTCTATAGGAGGGTGCGGTACTACTAGGAGGGGTGCGGTCTATAGGAGGGGGGTGCGGTACTACGAGTGTCTATATAGGAGGGGGGGTGCGGTACTACGAGTGTCTATAGGAGGGGTGCGGTACTATACGAGCGTCTACGAGTGTCTATAGGGGAGGGGCGCGGTACTACGAGTGTCTATAGGAGGGGCGCGATACTACGAGCGTCTATAGGAGGGGCGCGGTACTACGAGCGTCTATAGGAGGGGTGCGGGGTGCGGTACTACTACGAGCGTCTATAGGAGGGTGCGGTACTACGAGTGTCTATAGGAGGGTGCGGTACTACGAGGTCTATACGGCGGTACTATAGGAGGGGTGCGGTACTACGAGCGTCTATAGGAGGGGTGCGGTACTACGAGTGTCTATAGGAGGGGTGCGGTACTACTACGAGGTCTATAGGAGGGGGTGCGGTACTACGAGGTACTACGAGCGTCTATAGGAGGGGCGCGGTACTACGAGCGTCTATAGGAGGGGGTGCGGTACTACGAGCGTCTATAGGAAGGGGGTACTACGAGCGGTACTACGAGCGTCTATATAGGACGGGTGCGGTACTACGAGCGTCTATAGGAAGGGTGCGGTACTACGAGCGAGGAGGGGTGCGGTACTACGAGCGTCTATAGGAGGGGTGCGGTACTACGAGTGTCTATAGGAGGGGTGCGGATACTACGAGTGTCTATAGGAGGGGTGCGGTACTACGAGTGTCTATAGGAGGGTGCGGTACTAGGAGGGTGTCTATAGGAGGGGTGCGGTACTACGAGCGTCTATAGGAGGGTGCGGTACTACGAGTGTCTATAGGAAGGGTGCGGTACTACGAGTGTCTATAGGAGGGGTGTTGTACTACGAGTGTCTATAGGAGGGTGCGGTACTACGAGTGTCTATAGGAGGGTGCGGTACTACGAGCGTCTATAGGAGGGTGCGGTACTACGAGCGTCTACGTACTACGAGCGTCTATAGGTCTAAGGGTGCGGTACTACGAGCGTCTATAGGAGGGGTGCGGTACTAGGAGTGTCTATAGGAGGGGTGCGGTACTACGAGTGTCTATAGGAGGGTGCGGTACTACGAGTGTCTATAGGAGGGGTGCGGTACTACGAGTGTCTATAGGAGGGGGGGTGCGGTACTACGAGTGTCTATACGAGGTCTATAGGAGGGTGCGAGTGTCTATAGGGCGGTACTACTACGAGCGTCTATAGGAGGGGTGCGGTACTACGAGCGTCTATAGGAGGGGTGCGGTACTACGAGCGTCTATAGGAGGGGTGCGGTACTACGAGCGTCTACTATAGGAGGGTGCGGTACTACGAGTGTCTACAGGAAGGGTGCGGTACTACGAGCGTCTACAGGAAGGGTGCGGTACTACGAGCGTCTATAGGAAGGTGTGCGGTACTACGAGCGTCTATAGGAAGGGGTGCGGTACTACGAGCGTCTATAGGGTGCGGTACTACGAGCGTCTATAGGAGGGGTGCGGTACTACGAGCGTCTATAGGAGGGGTGCGGTACTACGAGCGTCTATAGGAGGGTCTATAGGAAGGGCGCGGTACTACGAGCGTCTATAGGACTATAGGAAGGGGCGGCGGTACTACTACGACGAGCGTCTATAGGAGGGGTGCGGTACTACGAGCGTCTATAGGAAGGGTGCGGTACTACGAGCGTCTATAGGAAGGGGTGCGGTACTACGAGTGTCTATAGGAGGGGCGTTGTACTACGAGTGTCTAGAGCAGCAATGGGCAAACTACGGCCCGGCGGACCTTTTAATCCGGCCCGCCGAGCTAGGCTCCCGCTAGGCTCCTCTCACAGTCCGCCCTGAAGACCGGTGTAGCATGAAAATCTGTCTCCTATGAGGATCGGTCCCCCTCGACGTATCTGCGCATGTGCCGGAGATCGCCGATCGGCTGCTAATGCCTGAAACTGGCACATGCGCAGATACGTCGAGGGGGACAGATCCTCATAGGAGACAGATTTTCATGCTACACCGGAAACGGGCGGGAAACACGGCGAGAGGAACGCGCGGAGCAAAGGTAAGTGAATTGACACAGGGGGGACTTACTATGGGGGACTTACTATGGGGGATGAATTACTATATGGGGGATGAATTACTATATGGGGGATGAATTACTATGGGGGACTTACTATGGGGGGATGAATTACTATATGGGGGATGAATTACTATATGGGGATGAATTACTATGGGGGATGAATTACTATATGGGGGAATGAATTACTATGGGGGATGAATTACTATGGGGGATGAATTACTATATGGGGATGATGAATTACTATATGGGGGATGAATTACTATATGGGGGATGAATTACTATATGGGGGATGAATTACTATGGGGGATGAATTACTATATGGGGGGATGAATTACTATGCTTACTATGGATGACACATACACATAATTCATCTACTCTTGGTCCGGGGGTCCAATATATGAACCCATTGCGGCCCTCAAGTCAAAAGGGTGCGGTACTACGAGCGTCTATAGGAGGGGTACGGTACTACGAGCGTCTATAGGAGGGGTGCGGTACTACGAGCGTCTATAGGAGGGGTGCGGTACTACGAATGTCTATAGGAGGGTGCGGTACTACGAGTGTCTATAGGAGGGGTGTGGTACTACGAGTGTCTATAGGAAGAGTGCGGTACTACGAATGTCTATAGGAGGGGTGTGGTAATACGAGTGTCTATAGGAGGGGGTGCGGTACTACGAGCGTCTATAGGAGGGGGTGCGGTACTACGAGCGTCTATAGGAGGGGTGCAGTTACGAGTGTCTATAGGAAGGGTGCGGTACTACGAGCGTCTATAGGGGGGTGCGGTACTACGAGTGTCTATAGGAGGGGCGTTGTACTACGAGCGTCTATAGGAGGGGTGCGGTACTACGAGTGTCTATAGGAAGGGGTGCGGTACTACGAGTGTCTATAGGAGGGGCTTTGTACTACGAGTGTCTATAGGAGGGGTGCGGTACTACGAGCGTCTATAGGGGGGGTGAATTACTACGAGTGTCTATAGGAGGGGCTTTGTACTACGAGTGTCTATAGGAGGGGTGCGGTACTACGAGTGTCTATAGGAAGGGGTGCGGTACTACGAGCGTCTATAGGAGGGGTGCGGTACTACGAGCGTCTATAGGAGGGGGGTGCGGTACTACGAGCGTCTATAGGAGGGGCGCGGTACTACGAGCGTCTACAGGGGGATGTGTTGTACTACGAGCGTCTACAGGAAGGGTGCGGTACTACGAGCGTCTATAGGAAGGGGTGCGGTACTACGAGCGTCTATAGGAAGGGTGCGGTACTACGAGCGTCTATAGGAAGGGTGCGGTACTACGAGTGTCTATAGGAGGGGTGCGGTACTACGAGCGTCTATAGGAGGGGTGCGGTACTACGAGCGTCTATAGGAAGGGCGCGGTACTACGAGCATCTATAGGAAGGGCGCGGTACTACGAGCGTCTATAGGAAGGGTGCGGTACTACGAGTGTCTATAGGAGGGGTGCGGTACTACGAGCGTCTATAGGAGGGGTGCGGTACTACGAGCGTCTATAGGAAGGGCGCGGTACTACGAGCATCTATAGGAAGGGCGCGGTACTACGAGCGTCTATAGGACGGGCGCGGTACTACGAGCGTCTATAGGAAGGGTGCGGTACTACGAGCGTCTATAGGAAGGGTGCGGTACTACGAGCGTCTATAGGAAGGGTGCGGTACTATGAGCGTCTATAGGAAGGGTGCGGTACTACGAGCGTCTATAGGAAGGGTGCGGTACTACGAGCGTCTATAGGAAGGGTGCGGTACTACGAGTGTCTATAGGAGGGGCGTTGTACTAAGAGTGTCTAGAGCAGCAATGGGCAAACTACGGCCCGGCGGACCTTTTAATCCGGCCCGCCGAGCTAGGCTCCCGCTAGGCTCCTCTCACAGTCCGCCCTGAAGACCGGTGTAGCATGAAAATCTGTCTCCTATGAGGATCGGTCCCCCTCGACGTATCTGCGCATGTGCCGGAGATCGCCGATCGGCTGCTAATGCCTGAAACTGGCACATGCGCAGATACGTCGAGGGGGACAGATCCTCATAGGAGACAGATTTTCATGCTACACCGGAACGGCGCGGGAACACGGCGAGAGGAACGCGCGGAGCAAAGGTAAGTGAATTGACACAGGGGGGACTTACTATGGGGGACTTACTATGGGGGATGAATTACTATATGGGGGATGAATTACTATATGGGGGATGAATTACTATGGGGGACTTACTATGGGGGATGAATTACTATATGGGGGATGAATTACTATATGGGGGATGAATTACTATGGGGGATGAATTACTATAGGGGGGATGAATTACTATATGGGGGAATGAATTACTATGGGGGATGAATTACTATATGGGGGGGATGAATTACTATATGGGGGATGAATTACTATAGGGGGATGAATTACTATATGGGGGGATGAATTACTATGGGGGATGAATTACTATATGGGGGATGAATTACTATGCTTACTATGGATGACACATACACATAATTCATCTACTCTTGGTCCGGCCCCCGGGTCCAATATATGAACCCATTGCGGCCCTCAAGTCAAAAGGGTGCGGTACTACGAGCGTCTATAGGAGGGGTACGGTACTACGAGCGTCTATAGGACGGGTGCGGTACTACGAGCGTCTATAGGAGGGGTGCGGTACTACGAATGTCTATAGGAGGGTGCGGTACTACGAGTGTCTATAGGAGGGGTGTGGTACTACGAGTGTCTATAGGAAGAGTGCGGTACTACGAATGTCTATAGGGGGTGTGGTAATACGAGTGTCTATAGGAGGGGTGCGGTACTACGAGCGTCTATAGGAGGGGTGCAGTACTACGAGTGTCTATAGGAAGGGTGCGGTACTACGAGCGTCTATAGGAAGGGTGCGGTACTACGAGTGTCTATAGGAGGGGCGTTGTACTACGAGCGTCTATAGGAGGGGTGCGGTACTACGAGTGTCTATAGGAAGGGTGCGGTACTACGAGTGTCTATAGGAGGGGCGGTTGTACTACGAGTGTCTATAGGAGGGGCTTTGTGCGGTACTACGAGCGTCTATAGGAAGGGTGCGGTACTACGAGTGTCTATAGGAGGGGCTTTGTACTACGAGTGTCTATAGGAGGGGTGCGGTACTACGAGCGTCTATAGGAAGGGTGTGGTTCTCTATGATGGCGATGTCCTCTCCTCCTGATTGGTCGGTTTCTCCTCTCCATCCAGGGTACACAGCGTTTAATGGTGTAGACTTTGAGGGAACCTTCCATGTGAACACCGTCACCGATGACGACTACGACTACGCCGGATTCATCTTCAGCTACCAGGACAGCTCCAGCTTCTATGTGGTCATGTGGAAGCAAACCGAGCAAACCTACTGGCAGGCCACGCCCTTCCGTGCCGTGGCAGAGCCGGGACTGCAGCTGAAGGTCAGCAAGAGGACTACCCTGGAGCCGTGATTGTTGGAGGGTCTGGTGACTGTGTCTGCCGCCTCCCCCAATACCCCCCAACCCAACAATCCCCCCAACCCAACAATCCCCCCAACCCAACAATCCCCCCAACCCAACAATCCCCCCAACATAATAATCCCCCCAACATAATAATCCCCCCAACATAATAATCCCCCCAACCCAATAATCCCCCCAATCCAATAATCCCCCCCAATCCAATAATTCCCCCAACCTAATAATTCCCCCAACCTAATACCCCCCCCAACCCAATAATACCCCCCAACCCAACAATCCCCCCAGCCCCATAATTCCCTCAACCCCATAATCCCAATAATCCCCCCAACCCAATACCCCCAACAACCCAACAATCCCCCCCCCCCCACAATCCCCCCAACCCACAATCCCCCAACCCAACAATCCCCCCAACCCCATAATCCCCCCAACCCCATAATTCCCTCAACCCCATAATCCCCCCAACCCCATAATCCCCCCCAATCCCACCAACCCAATAATCTCCCCAACCCAACAATCCCCCAACCCAACAATCCCACCAACCCAATAATCCCCCCAACCCAACAATCCCCCCAACCCAATAATCCCCCAATCTAATAATCCCCCCAACCTAATAATCACCCCAACCTAATACCCCCTCCACCCAATAATCCCCCCAACCCAATAATCCCCCCAACCCAATAATCCCCCCAACCCAATAATTCCCCCAACCCAATAATCCCCCCAACCTAATAATCCCCCCAACCCAATAATTCCCCCAACCCAATAATCCCCCCAACCTAATACCCCCTCCACCCAATAATCCCCCCAACCCAATAATTCCCCCAACCCAATAATCCCCCCCAACTAATACCCCCTCCACCCAATAATCCCCCCAACCCAATTATTCCCCCCAACCCAATAATTCCCCAACCCAATAATCCCCCCAACCTAATACCCCCTCCACCCAATAATCCCCCCGACCCAATAATCCCCCCGACCCAATAATCCATTCTCGCCCAGTAATCCCCCCCTTGGTCAATAACCCCCCTCACCCATATAACTCCCCCCCCCATCCAATGTCCCCCCCATCTCCCTGTAACCCCTCCCCCAATATCTCCCCTTAGTTGATATTTCCCAAGTTGGCCGTATTTGGAGAATTGTCGATATTTCACCCCCATCCCCCGCCCTCTCCTCTGCAGGCAGTGAAGTCGAAGACGGGCCCCGGAGAGCAGCTGCGGAACGCCTTGTGGAACACGGGACACACGGCCGATCAGGTGCGCCTGCTGTGGAAGGATCCACGGAACGTGGGCTGGAAGGACAAGACGTCATACCGCTGGCAGCTCTCACATCGCCCCCAGGTGGGCTACATCAGGTCAGCACAGAAGAAGACCTTCATCAACCTGACCACACACCTTACAATCTGATTGTACAATTCACCTGCAAAGAGACTCAACCCGATTGTACAATCACATTGTAACGTATGTACTGAGCTGACGGGGGGGCAGATGGGGGGGAGGGGTTATTACGAGTGACACATCTGTCTATCGGCTGCGCTCAACCATGGGAAGTCATGGGGGGCTCTTGGGTCATGGAGTCAATGAAGGCAGAAGAGTGCTGGGGGCGCAGGAGTGCAAAGGGGGGCACTGGGGTCACTAGGGACACAGGAGTGCACAGGGGGGCACTGGGGGCACAGGAGTGCAAAGGGGGGCACTAGAGGCACTGGGGTCACTGGAAACACTGGGGCCACATGAGTGCACAGGGGGTCTCTAGAGGCACTGGATCACATGAGGCACAGGAGTGCACAGGGGGTCTCTAGAGGCACTGGATCACATGAGGCACAGGAGGGCACAGGGGGTCACTAGAGGTACTGGGGTCACTGGAAACACTGGGGTCACTGGAAACACTGGGGTCACTGGAGGCACTGGGAACACAGCAGTGCAAAGGGGGTCACTAGAGGCACTGGAGACACTGGGTGCACTGGGGGCACAGGGGGCACTGGGGGCACAGGAGTGCACAGGGGGTGACTAGAGGCGCTGGGGTCACTTGGATTACGTGGGACAATGAGGTCACTGTGGAGTCATTGAAAGTTATTGGGTTTCTCTTGGGTCATGGAGTCAGAAGAGTGCTGGGGTCACTGGATGCTGTGGGGTCACTGGGGACACTGGATGCTGTGGGGTCATTGAAAGTCAGGAGATGCGGTTGGGTCATGGAGTCAATGGAGGTGGAAGAGTGCTGGGGTCACTGGAATGCTGGGGTCACTGGGGTGTCAGGAGTGCTGGGGTGTCAGAAGTGCTGGGGTCACTGGGGTGTCAGGAGTGCTGGGGTGTCAGAAGTGCTGGGGTCACTGGAATGCTGGGGTCACTGGGGTGTCAGGAGTGCTGGGGTCACTGGGGTGTCAGGAGTGCTGGGGTCACTGGAATGCTGGGGTCACTGGGGTGTCAGGAGTGCTGGGGTCACTGGGGTGTCAGGAGTGCTGGGGTCACTGGAATGCTGGGGTCACTGGGGTGTCAGGAGTGCTGGGGTCACTGGAATGCTGGGGTCACTGGGGTGTCAGGAGTGCTGGGGTCACTGGGGTGTCAAGAGTATTGGGGTCACTGGGGTGTCAGGAGTGTTGGGGTCACTGGGGTGTCAGGAGTGTTGGGGTCACTGGGGTCACTGGAATGTTGGGGTCACTGGGGTGTCAGGAGTGTTGGGGTCACTGGAATGTTGGGGTCACTGGGAACGCTGTAGCAGGGTCTCGGTTAGGGTGCAGTAATGTGAACTGCGAGTCGCTTTGCCATTTGAAGCCAATGCCCGGAGATCTGTCTGCTGATTGGCCGTTATACCAGATCTGTAATAGAAGTGACTGACTCCTCCCCCAAGGAGCCCCTGAGTCCACAGGCAGTGTGCAGAGCTCAGCATGAACCCGATACTCCCTCCCCCACCTTCCCACAATGCAGTGTGAGCTCCTTGATGGTCAATAGAGAGACTTGTGGGGTGGGGGGGGGTCGGGGGGGGTCCCACTTCTGGGTAGCTGGGGGCCCCTCTAGGACAGATCGGTGTCTGAAGGTTTTCATTGGTTGGATGTTTGGGGGGTGTCAGCTTATTCCGTTTTCTTCATGAAATAGGGAGGGGCCCCCCGTCATGTTCAGACATAGAGCGCCCCCATGTGGAGGGGGGAGGGGGGGTTCACCAACAAGGAACATCTATGTGAGACTCCTGGGCTGCAGAGCTGACTCTCTAATCAGATGAAGGTTGTCTCCGAATTCAGGGAGTGAGGAGTTAATGCCCCCCGCAGAGGGGGAGGGGCAGGTCAGCACAACCATTCAGAGAATCCCTCGTCCTCTTCTTGTGTATTGAAGCGATGATATCAGCGCCAGTCCTTGTCGCATCGCCACGGCAACGCAATGGCCGCCAGGAATGCCAGGCTGGGAGCCAGAGAGAGCGCCTCTTTCATATGGAAAAGGGCAGAACAATGGCCGACTCTGGGAACTGGACCGCGCTGTGTTCCTGGGGGTCACCCCGTGCTGGGACCACCGCTTAATACCCAGAACCAGCCCCACCAGGGATGAGATCATAGCTGGGAACGGGGGGTAGGGAGGGATGGATGGATGGATGAGATCATAGCATGGACGCCTCGCCCCAAACAGCTGGGAACGGGGAGGGAGGGAGAGGGATGGAGGGACAGAGGGATGGATGGATGGAGAGAGGGATGGATGGATGGAGACAGGGATGGAGGGATGGATGAGATCATAGCATGGATGCCTCGCCCCAAACAGCTGGGAACGGGGAGGGAGGGAGGGATGGATGGATGGAGAGAGGGATGGAGGGAGAGAGGGATGGATGGATGGATGGAGAGAGGGATGGAGGGAGAGAGGGATGGATGGAGGGAGAGGATGGATGGAGGGAGGGAGAGAGAGGGATGGAGAGAGAGGGAGGGATGGAGGGAGGGAGGGATGGAGAGAGAGGGAGGGAGGGAGGGAGGGAGGGATGGAGAGAGGGATGGAGGGAGAGGGATGGAGAGAGAGGGATGGGAGGGAGGGATGGAGGGAGAGGGATGGAGAGGGAGGGAGGGGAGAGAGAGAGGGAGAGGGATGGAGAGAGGGATGGATGAGATCATAGCATGGACGCCTCGCCCCAAACAGCTGGGAACAGGGGGAGGGAGGGATGGATGGATGGGAGAGAGAGAGTCATGGAGGGAGGGAGGGAGGGAGGGAGGGATGGATGGATGGATGGAGGGAGAGAGGGATGGATGGAGTGATGGATGGATATGATGGATGGATGAGAGGGATGGAGGGAGGGATGGATATGATGGATGGATGAGAGGGATGGAGTGATGGATGGATGCAGAGATGGATGGATGAGTGATGAATAGTATATATACATGGCTGTAGTGTACATGGGGGGTACGTTGCACACTCCTCCTCCTCCTCCTCCTCCTCCGTGTCCCTGCAGGGTGAAGCTGTATGAAGGAGTAGATCTGGTGGCGGATTCCGGGGTGGTTCTGGACACGACGATGAGGGGAGGACGGCTCGGGGTCTTCTGCTTCTCCCAGGAGAACATCATCTGGTCCAATCTACAGTACAGGTGTAATGGTGAGTGGACGGGTGTATGGAGGTGTGAGGGGGGTGGGACAGGTGTATCTCAGGTATACAGGTGAGCGTACATCTCAGGTATACAGGTGAGCGTACATCTCAGGTATACAGGTGAGCGTACATCTCAGGTATACTGGTGAGCGTACATCTCAGGTATATAGGTGAGCGTACATCTCAGGTATACAGATATACAGGTGAGCGTACATCTCAGGTATACAGGTGAGCGTACATCTCAGGTATACAGGTGAGCGTACATCTCAGGTATACAGGTGAGCGTACATCTCAGGTATACAGATATACAGGTGAGCGTACATCTCAGGTATACAGGTGAGCGTACATCTCAGGTATACAGATATACAGGTGAGCGTACATCTCAGGTATACAGGTGAGCGTACATCTCAGGTATACAGGTGAGCGTACATCTCAGGTATACAGATATACAGGTGAGCGTACATCTCAGGTATACAGGTGAGCGTACATCTCAGGTATACAGGTGAGCGTACATCTCAGGTATACAGATATACAGGTGAGCGTACATCTCAGGTATATATAGGTGAGCGTACATCTCAGGTATATAGGTGAGCGTACATCTCAGGTATATAGGTGAGCGTACATCTCAGGTATATAGGTGAGCGTACATCTCAGGTATACAGATATACAGGTGAGCGTACATCTCAGGTATACAGGTGAGCGTACATCTCAGGTATACTGGTGAGCGTACATCTCAGGTATACTGGTGAGCGTACATCTCAGGTATACTGGTGAGCGTACATCTCAGGTATACAGGTGAGCGTACATCTCAGGTATACAGGTGAGCGTACATCTCAGGTATACAGGTGAGCGTACATCTCAGGTATATAGGTATACAGGTGAGCGTACATCTCAGGTATACAGGTGAGCGTACATCTCAGGTATATAGGTGAGCGTACATCTCAGGTATACAGGTGAGCGTACATCTCAGGTATACAGGTGAGCGTACATCTCAGGTATACAGGTGAGCGTACATCTCAGGTATACTGGTGAGCGTACATCTCAGGTATATAGGTGAGCGTACATCTCAGGTATACAGATATACAGGTGAGCGTACATCTCAGGTATACAGGTGAGCGTACATCTCAGGTATACAGGTGAGCGTACATCTCAGGTATACAGGTGAGCGTACATCTCAGGTATACAGATATACAGGTGAGCGTACATCTCAGGTATACAGGTGAGCGTACATCTCAGGTATACAGATATACAGGTGAGCGTACATCTCAGGTATACAGGTGAGCGTACATCTCAGGTATACAGGTGAGCGTACATCTCAGGTATACAGATATACAGGTGAGCGTACATCTCAGGTATACAGGTGAGCGTACATCTCAGGTATACAGGTGAGCGTACATCTCAGGTATACAGATATACAGGTGAGCGTACATCTCAGGTATATAGGTGAGCGTACATCTCAGGTATATAGGTGAGCGTACATCTCAGGTATATAGGTGAGCGTACATCTCAGGTATATAGGTGAGCGTACATCTCAGGTATACAGATATACAGGTGAGCGTACATCTCAGGTATACAGGTGAGCGTACATCTCAGGTATACTGGTGAGCGTACATCTCAGGTATACTGGTGAGCGTACATCTCAGGTATACTGGTGAGCGTACATCTCAGGTATACAGGTGAGCGTACATCTCAGGTATACAGGTGAGCGTACATCTCAGGTATACAGGTGAGCGTACATCTCAGGTATATAGGTATACAGGTGAGCGTACATCTCAGGTATACAGGTGAGCGTACATCTCAGGTATATAGGTGAGCGTACATCTCAGGTATACAGGTGAGCGTACATCTCAGGTATACAGGTGAGCGTACATCTCAGGTATACAGGTGAGCGTACATCTCAGGTATACAGGTGAGCGTACATCTCAGGTATACAGGTATACAGGTGAGCGTACATCTCAGGTATACAGGTGAGCGTACATCTCAGGTATACAGGTGAGCGTACATCTCAGGTATACAGGTGAGCGTACATCTCAGGTATACAGGTAAGCGTACATCTCAGGTATACAGGTGAGCGTACATCTCAGGTATACAGGTATATAGGTGAGCGTACATCTCGGGTATACAGGTGAGCGTACATCTCAGGTATACAGGTGAGCGTACATCTCAGGTATACAGGTGAGCGTACATCTCAGGTATACAGGTGAGCGTACATCTCAGGTATATAGGTGAGCGTACATCTCAGGTATACAGGTGAGCGTACATCTCAGGTATATCAGGTGAGCGTACATCTCGGGTATATAGGTGAGCGTACATCTCAGGTATACAGGTATACAGGTGAGCGTACATCTCAGGTGTACAGGTGAGCGTACATCTCAGGTATACAGGTATACAGGTGAGCGTACATCTCAGGTATACAGGTGAGCGTACATCTCAGGTATACAGGTGAGCGTACATCTCAGGTATATAGGTGAGCGTACATCTCAGGTGTACAGGTGAGCGTACATCTCAGGTATATCAGGCGTGGTCTTTCGGTGGTCCTCATGCACTGTCCTCTCTCCTGCCCCCACAGACACGATTCCAGAGGATTTTGAACCGTACAGGAAGATGCTGTTGGAGAGTCGGGAGTAGGGTTAGCGCCCCCATCTGACCGTTTCTCACTTCTGCACACCAGCGTCTGTCCACGGAGCAGCCCGATTCCACGTTTTGAGAGAAGAGGCCTCCAGGACCCTCCGGACCCCACACTGGGCAGAGGGGGCCCATCGAAGCTCTGTGACCGGGGGGCAGACACTGTCCCATTGTTGGTGGAGACGGTGTGACTTTCCATGGTCCCTCTCTGGTAGGACATTGGAAGGAAGTGACTTTGGGACAATCCTCTACATATGGCTGCCTGGGGCCCATCAAATGAAAGTCTGGAATATTCCATCTCATAAAGTTCAGGAGGTTTTTATAGCGGGTGTCGTGTCCTCTGTGTACCACGTCTGGGGCGTTTGGGGTTCGGCCACTAGTGGTCTTTGATGTGGCGGGAATATCCGCCATCTTCCCCAGCTAATGGGACCCTTCAGGTCATTCTAGGCTGCTCTCCCATCATCTGTAGGCCTCTCTGATGGTCTCTAATAAAGCAGGAACAGTCATTGACACATCATGATATCCTGTCCTGGACACAGCGAGATCTTCACACCTTTCATCCAAATCCAATGTGAAAACAACAGCCAATCAGCTGAGCTCAGGGCTGCCTATCTAAAGGGCCCCATACTTCCCCCTCAGTGTTCAGATTGACAATGGTGGTGGTCCAAACCCAAACATCGGAAGGCTGAACTCCGCAATCACAGATTGTGTGCAGAGAGAAGTCATCAGACTCCATTGGAGGATAATCTGCCATCAACTTCACAAGACATAAGATTTCCAATGGTGTCCCAGCCCAGGCATGTGCCAGTTAGGACATGAGTATATCATGTGTGATGGGGGTAGGACGGGTGTATATCACGTGTGATGGGGGGTAGGACAGGTGTATATCATGTGTAATGGGGGTAGGACGGGTGTATATCATGTGTGATGGGGGTAGGACGGGTGTATATCACGTGTGATGGGGGTAGGACGGGTGTATATCGCGTGTGATGGGGGTAGGACGGGTGTATATCACGTGTAATGGGGGGTCGGACGGGTGTATATCACGTGTAATGGGGGTCGGACGGGTGTATATCACGTGTAATGGGGGTCGGACGGGTGTATATCACGTGTAATGGGGGTCGGACGGGTGTATATCACGTGTAATGGGGGTCGGACATGAGTATATCACGTGTAATGGGGGTAGGACGGGTGTATTTCAGGTGTAATGGGGGTAGGACGGGTGTATTTCAGGTGTAATGGGGGTAGGACAGGTGTATATCAGGGGTAATGGGGGTAGGACAGGTGTATATCAGGGGTAATGGGGGTAGGACAGGTGTATATCAGGGGTAATGGGGGTAGGACAGGTGTATATCGGGTAATGGGGGTAGGACAGGTGTAACGGGGGGGTAGGACGGGTGTATTTCAGGTGTATGGGGGGGTAGGACGGGTGTATTTCAGGTGTAACGGGGGTAGGACGGGTGTATTTCAGGTGTAATGGGGGTAGGACGGGTGTATTTCAGGTGTATGGGGGGTAGGACAGGTGTATATCAGGGTAATGGGGGGTAGGACAGGTGTCATGGGGGTAGTACGGGTGTATTTCAGGTGTAACGGGGGTAGGACGGGTGTATTTCAGGTGTAATAGGGGTAGGACGGGTGTATTTCAGGTGTAAAGGGGGTAGGACAGGTGTATCTCAGGGGTAATGGGGTAGGACAGGTGTCATGGGGGTAGGACAGGTGTATATCAGGTGTAATGGAGGTGGGATGGGTGTATATGATCTGTAATGGGGGTGGAATGGGTGTATGAGGTGTAATGGGGGTAGGACAGGTATATGGAGGTGTAATGGGGCGGGACGGGTTTATATCAGGTTTAATAGTGAGTTGGATGGGTGTATATGAGGTGTAATGGGGCGGGACAGGTATATGGAGATGTATTGGGGGGGTAGGACGGGTGTATATGAGGTGTAATGGGGGTGGGACGGGTGTATATGAGGTGTAATGGGGGGGGTGGGACGGGTGTATATGATCTGTAATGGGGGGTGGGACGGGTGTATATGAGGTGTAATGGGGGTGGGACGGGTGTATATGAGGTGTAATGGGTGTGGGACGGGTGTATATGAGGTGTAATGGGGGTAGGACTGGTGTATATGAGGTGTAATGGGGGTAGGATTGGTGTATATAAAGTGTAATGGGGGTAGGACGGGTGTGTATTGGGGGTAGGACGGGTGTATATGGAGGTGTAATGGGGGTGGGACAGGTATATGGAGGTGTAATGGGGTGGGACAGGTATATGGAGGTGTAATGGGGGTGGGACGGGTGTATATGGAGGTGTAATGGGGGTAGGATGGGTGTATATGAGGGTGTAATGGGAGTGGGACGGGTGTAGTGGGGGTAGGTCAGGTGTATATGAGGGTGGGACGGGTGTATATGAGGGTAGGATGGGTGTATATACGGGTGTATATGAGGGGTGGGACGGGTGTATATCGGGTGTATATGAGGGTGGGATGGGTGTATATGAAGATGGGACAGCTGTATATGAGGGTAGGTTGGGTGTATATGAGGGTGTAATGGGGGTAGGATGGATGTATATCGGGGTGTAATGGGGTAAGACGGTTGAATATGAGGGTGGGACGGGTGTATATGAGGGTGGGACGGGTGTAATGGCGGTAAGACGGGTGTATATGAGGGTGGGACGGGTGTTGTGGGGGTAGTGACGGGTGTATATGAGGGTGGGATGGGTGTATATGAGGGTAGGACGGGTGTAGTGGGGGTAGGTCGGGTGTATATGAGGGTGTGATGGGTGTATATGAGGGTGGGACGGGGTGTATATGAGGGTGGGACGGGTGTTGTGGGGGGTAGGATGGGTGTATAAGAGGGTGTGGGATGGGTGTATATGAGGGTAGGATGGGTGTATATGAGGTTGGGACGGGGTGTTGTGGGGGTAGGACGGGTGTATATGGGGGGTGGTGTATATGAGGGTGGGATATGAGGGTAGGACGGGTGTATATGAGGGTAGGACGGGTGTAGTGGGGGTGTGATGGGTGTATATGAGGGGTAGGATGGGTGTATATGAGGGTAGGACGGGTGTATATGAGGGTGGGACGGGTGTAATGGGGTAGGACGGGTGTATGTGGGGTAGGATGGGTGTATATGAGGGTGGGACGGGTGTATATGAGGGTGGGACGGGTGTTGAGGGGGTAGGATGGATGTATATCGGGTGTAATGGGGGTAAGACGGTTGAATATGAGGGTAGGACGGGTATAATGGGGGTAGGACGGGTGTAATGGCGGTAAAGACGGGTGTATATGAGGGTGGGACGGGTGTTGTGGGGGTAGGACGGGTGTATATGAGGGTGTGGGACGGGTGTATATGAGGGTGGGATGGGTGTATATATGAGGGTGGGACGGGTGTAATGGGGTAGGACGGGTGTTGTGGGGGTAGGATGGGTGTATATGAGGGTGGGACGGGTGTAATGGGGGGTAGGATGGATGTATATCGGGTGTAATGGGGTAAGACGGTTGAATATGAGGGTAGGACGGGTATAATGGGGTAGGACGGGTGTAATGGGGTATGCAGACGGGTGTAAGAGGGGTAGGGGGTGTTGTGGGGGTAGGACGGGTGTATATGAGGGTGGGACGGGTGTAATGGCGGTAAGACGGGTGTATATGAGGGTGGGACGGGTGTATGTGGGGGTAGGACGGGTGTATATGAGGGTGGGACGGGTGTATATGAGGGTAGGACGGGGTGTAGTGGGGGTAGGTCGGGTGTATATGAGGGTGTGATAGGTGTATATGAGGGTAGGATGGGTGTAATGAGGGTGGGACGGGTGTATATAAGGGTAGGACGGGTGTAGTGGGGTAGGTCGGGTGTATATGAGGGTGTGATGGGTGTATATAAGGGTAGGGATGGGTGTAATGGGGTAGGGATGGGTGTATATGAGGGTAGGACGGGTGTAATGGGGTAGGATGGGTGTATATGAGGGTGGGACGGGTGTAATAGAGGCGGTAAGACGGGTGTATATGAGGGTGGGACGGGTGTATATGAGGGTGGGACGGGTGTATATGAGGGTGGGACGGGTGTATATGAGGGTGGGACTCTTGGGGTGTTGTGGGGGTAGGATGGGTGTATATCGGGTGTAATGGGGTTAGGACGGGTGTATTTGGAGCTACCTGCTGTGACGGGGGAGGAGTTACGGACCGGGGGGGGGCCACACTGTAGTAATAAAATACAAAGATTAGTTTATTCCAATGACAGAGTCACCTTGTAGGACGGACATCGCAGAGCCACGCCCCCTCATTATATATACATGAGGAGCAGAGCAGATACATACAATGGAGGTTTGTAGGAACAACGCCCCCCATACACACAACACAATCTACAGCCAGACAGTCCAATCCAATTCCACCTCTTTCCAAGCGACCAATGGATGGAGTCCACAGTGGCCGGTGATCAGGTGACCCTCCCATGTCAGGTGACTCCATTGAGGAATCATGGGCCGATGTAGAGGAGGCATGTAGTTCCCATCCCGGGGAAGCATTGCCCTGCACACAGCTTTTCCAGTCCAGCCTCTGCTGAGCCTTCAATGGCCGCCCTCATGGAGGAATGAGACGATGTCTCTATGTGAAGGAGGTCTCCTGCAGGAAGGTGCTGAGAGTCTCCTGGTTCTGGATCTGGGGGTCGTGTCCTCGGGTTGGATCCATGGCGGTGAAGGCAGGAGAAGCAAGTCCAGCCTCTGCTGAGCCTCCAATGGCCGCCCTCATGGAGGAATGGGAGTCTACAACATGAAGGAGATCTCCTGCAGGAAGGTGCTGAGAGTCTCCTGGTTCTGGATCTGGGGGGTCGTGTCCTCGGGTTGGATCCATGGCGGTGAAGGCAGGAGAAGCAAGTCCAGCCTCTGCTGAGCCTCCAATGGCCGCCCTCATGGAGGAATGGGACTCTACAACATGAAGGAGATCTCCTGCAGGAAGGTGCTGAGAGTCTCCTGGTTCTGGATCTGGGGGGTCGTGTCCTCGGGTTGGATCCATGGCGGTGAAGGCAGGAGAAGCAAGTCCAGCAACGCAGGAGGCCGGGACGAGTGCAATATTGGGAGGAGAAGGCACAACAGTGCACACAATCCCGATCCTTCTGCATCCCCAGAACTGGGGCTCAGCCAGGGAAGGGTTAACTCCGGGACCTCGAGGAGATGCCTGGGGGGGTGGAGGGGTCAAAGTGATGGATCCATGTCTCCGTAACCCATGGCAACCATCCAGCATTCACCCCAATGGCTGTACACTAGGGGGGTATCTGGTTGCTACGGGTTACGGCATTCACACAGATGAAAGCCCTTTCTCCCCCCCCCCCCCGGAGGGGGTTTTGGTTCACGGGGATCACGTAGGGGCCCCCGACCTCTGACCCCCGACCCCCGTGGCTGATAATGGAGATTACACACATGGCGTCCCCCTTTCTAGGACCGGCAGATGTAGACCGCACGGCAGCTGCACTGCGGCCCCTGAGGGCCCCCCGGACTGACAGATGTTACTAACGCCATTGTCACGCCATTGACACGAAGAGAACTTTCCGCGTCTCCACCGTGGGGGGGGGGGGGGGGGGGGGTGTCAATGGATCGCGCCGGGCGCCATATTTCTGTTTGAATATTTTCTGTGAAGACACGCCCACATTCTCACATTTGCATATCGCGTCGGTCACAGTGGATGGTAAGATATGGCGGCTGAACGCTGCGCATTTCCCGCGGCAAACTTTCACCGCTTTCCACAGCCAAAGACGGAAGAGCCCGCCCCTTTCATCACCCCAAATACCCCGCTGCGTATAATGTGGGGGAGGGGCCACGCGCTGAGCGCTGTGATGTCATACGCTGACGATTTCTAAAGTGACCGACCTGTGACCTTCTCACCATCTATGGCCCCCGACGCATTCGCCGCCGTGCGCCGGGATCGGGGCCGACGTTTATAACATGCCACATATTCATTCGCTGCCGCAAAACATTCGCCGTTTTCAGACAAAAAAAAAAGCAGCCAACTTTATTCCAGAGACGGCGCCACATTCGCCATCGCCATTCCCGACGCCGATCACCAGGGGAACGCGGGCCAGCGCAGTGAACGCCGGGCGGATCTTCTATGCTGCCCCCCCCCCCTCCCCCGTGTGATTCCTGAACGGCCGTGTATATACCGCGTGTATATAGAGACATTCCCAGCGTGTATACAGCGCCATCGAGAGGTAACCCATAGCAACCACTGCAACCTGATCAATCAGAGGCCAATTCTCATTGGTTGCTATGGGGTACAGCAGTTTGTTGTCATCGCTCTTTGAAGAAAAAGTTACCCCCCCCCCCCCCATACAGATATAAATATATTGATTATAGAATATCACCAACATTATATATATCAATTATTATGGATGACAGAATCAATAGACATTGTATTGATGATTGATTATAGGCCATCACAGACATTCTGTATCGATTGATTATAGATGACAGAGTTCCCAGACATTGTCATCAATAATCAATACATACAATGGGGTCTCTGTCATCTATAATCAATAATCGATACAGAGTTCCCAGACATTGTCATCAATAATCAATACATACAATGGGGTCTCTGTCATCTATAATCAATAATCGATACAGAGTTCCCAGACATTGTCATCAATAATCAATACATACAATGGGGTCTCTGTCATCTATAATCAATAATCGATACAGAGTTACCAGACATTGTCATCAATAATCAATACATACAATGGGGTCTCTGTCATCTATAATCAATAATCGATACAGAGTTACCAGACATTGTCATCAATAATCAATACATACAGGTCTGGGGGTTCTGTCATCTATAATCAATGTGACTGTGATGGTCTATAATCAATAATCAATACAGAATGTCTGTGATGGTCTACAATCAATCATAGATACATACAGAGTCCCCAGACCTGTATGTATTGATTATTGATTGTAGACCATCACAGACATTCTGTATTGATTATAGACCATCACAGTCACATTGATTATAGATGACAGAGTCCCCAGACCTGTATGTATTGATTATTGATTGTAGACCATCACAGACATTCTGTATTGATTATTGATCATCACAGTCACATTGATTATAGATGACAGAACCCCCAGACCTGTATGTATTGATTATTGATTGTAGACCATCACAGACATTCTGTATTGATTATTGATTATAGACCATCACAGTCACATTGATTATAGATGACAGAACCCCCAGACCTGTATGTATTGATTATTGATTGTAGACCATCACAGACATTCTGTATTGATTATTGATTATCATCACAGTCACATTGATTATAGATGACAGAACCCCCCCAGACCTGTATGTATTGATTATTGATCGGATAGCACACAGGACAGAACACAAAGACTTTATAACAGAAACGTTTCCAATGACAACAATACGGCCCGTTCAGGAATGGCGACCGTAACCCACAGCAACCAATCAGGACGCCCCTTCTCTGTAATCTGATTGGTTGTGATGGGTGCTGTTTGCTTCTCATGTTGAGGAACATTTATTACCAGCTTTGTCCCATTATTACCCCCCATTGGATTCTGTGCCGGAATACGATCTCAGTAATGTTTGTGATGGGTTTGCCCCCCGGGGTGAAAGCTGCTGTTTTCTGGTGAATTTGCCGCCGAATGGCGTCTGTCCCGCCCCCCGCGATGTACGGATGGAATTCAGCGCAGAAATTGCTGCGGATGGAACCTGATGCTACATTGTTACATTGCACCCATCCCCCGATCCCCCGATACAATGGAAGCGGATTACCTGATGATACATTGTTACTTTTTATCAATCGACTTTGAGTTGAACCAATAGAATGAAGCTGAAATCAACCGACCAATCAGAACCTAGAGGATCCCGACCGTGACACGGCCACACACCTGTCGATGAGATTCACTGGATTGGATGGAACAAGAAATGTGCCCCATAGACCCCCCAATCTCCCCGACCCCCTGATCCCCTCCCCCCGAACCCCCTTATCTCACCTGGACCCCCCGATCCTCCCGACCCCCTGATCCCCCCGGACCCCCAGATCCCCCGAACTGGAACCTGGACCCCCCGATCCTCCCAACCCCTTATCCCCCTGAACCCCCTTATCTCACCCCCCCCGATCCTCCCGACCCCCTGATCCCCCCGGACCCCCAGATCCCCCCGAACCCCCTTATCCACCTGGACCCCCCCCAATCCCCCGACCCCCTGATCCCCTCGGACCCCCAGATCTCCCGAACCCCCTTATCTCACCCCCCTGATCCTCCCCCCCCTGATCCCCCCGGACTCCCAGATCCCCCTGAACCCCCTTATCTCCACTGGACCCCCTGATCCTCCCGACCCCCCGGATCCCCCAGAACCTCCTTATCCCACCTGGACCCCCCTGATCCCCCCGGACTCCCAGATCCCCCCCCCTTATCTCACCTGGACCCCCCGATCCTCCTGACCCTCTGATCCCCCTGGACCCCCAGATCCCCCCGAACCTCCTTATCCCACCTGGACCCCCAGATCCCCCCACCTCCTTATCCCACCTGGACCCCCCGGACCCCCCCAGATCCCCCCCAGATCCCCCGTGGACCCCTAGATCCCCCCGACCATTCAGGGCTGAACAGCGATTGGCCGCGAGGGATTTGCCGCTTCGGACCGAAGATCTGAGTATTGGAGAAGTGATGGCGACTCGTTCCAATCATCGATCGATCCTTCACACCAATAACGGCGGGATGGGATTTCTGATCGTAATCGGAAGCCGATCGCTGGAAATCGCCACCGTTGGAGCGCGGCCAATCATCTGCAGGGGAGAAAGTTCCGGGACCCCCCAGCGTTGGGAGGAATGCTGCGCTGCAGCCTAGGTGGGCGATATGTGGGGGCCACACACGTCCCGATATCGCCCCGACGCTCGCTGTGACCCCCATGTAAGGGCCCCCCCCCCCCCCCCGGACGGACAGACAGGGTTACCGGGGTGGTGGATGGCGGCCGGACGTCCCTCTCCTGCGTCTCTCGCTGCATCCCGGCCAGCGGCGAGTTTTACAGCCCCCGGGGGAGGGGAGGGGGGAGGGGGCGGAGTTCCCCCTTTAGGATGAGGGGCCCCAGAAGTTTGCATTGTGGATCCTCTTTGAATATGGAGTCGGTAAGAGGCTCCAGCTGGCTGCCATGGCGACCAGCGCCGGGCAACCAGCTCTGAATGCGGCCGAACAATGGCGCGCTAAGCTGACGGTCACCCTATGGGCGGCTGTGCCAGGGGCTCCGGGCCCGGGGGGGGGGGAAGAGGGGGGGCATGGGATAGGTTCCAGATACCAGCAGAGGAGTTAGAGGGGCCAAAACTGGCCCCTGGGCCCTCCAACGCTTAAGATGGGCTGGGGGGGGGCAGTGATAGGCCTGCGTCTGGGGCAGCTGTGATTGGGGTGCATTGTATATGGGGGGGGGGTCAGGGGCCACATTGTATATGAGGGGGGTCGGGGGGGGCCACATTGTATATGAGGGGGGTCAGGGGCCACATTGTATATGAGGGGGGGTTCGGGGGGGCGCATTGTATATGAGGGGGGGTCGGGGGGCGCACATTGTATATGAGGGGGGTCGGGGGGGCCACATTGTATATGAGGGGGGTTCGGGGGTGCATTGTATATGGGGGGGGTCAGGGGCGCACATTCTATATGAGGGGGAGTCGGGGGGCGCATTGTATATGAGGGGTCGGGGGCACACATTGTATGTGAGGGGGGGTCGGGGGTGCACATTGTATATGGGGGGAGTCGGGGGGCGCATTGTATATGAGGGGGGTCCCGCACATTGTAGCACCCGGGGGGTCAGGGGCCACATTGTATATGAGGGGGGTCGGACCATTGTATATGGGGGGGTCAGGGACCCACGACCGATATTCGATTCGGGGGCGCACCATTGTATATGGGGGGGTCGGGGGCTCATTGCATATGAGGGGGGTCCCCCAATCCCGAGCACGATCCCCCGCGACCGATCCCCCGATCCAGAGCTCCACGACCGATTTTCCCCGATCTCCCCCCCGATCCAGAGCTCCGAGACCCACGACCGATCCCCCCGATCCCGAGCACCGCGACCGATCCCCCGATTCCCAAGCACCGTGACCGATCCCCCGATCCGGAGCTCCCACGACTGATTCCCCCCCCGATCCCGAGCACCGCGACCGAGCCCCGATCCCCCCGATCCCGAGCACCGCGACCGATCCCCCGATCCCGAGCACCGCGACCGATCCCCCGATCCCGAGCACCGCGACCGATCCCCGATCCCGAGCACCGCGACCGATCCCCCGATCCCGAGCATTGCGACCGATCCCCCGATCCCGAGCACCGCGACCGATCCCCCGATCCCGAGCACCGCGACCGATCCCCCATCCCGCGACCGCGATCCCAAGCACCGCGACGATCCCCCCGATCCCGAGCACCGCGACCCGATCCCCCGATCCCGAGCATCGCGACCGATCCCCCGATCCCGAGCACCGCGACGATCCCCCCGATCCCGAGCACCGCGACCGATCCCCCCGATCCCGAGCATCGCGACCGATCCCCCGATCCCGAGCACCGCGACCGATCCCCCGATCCCGAGCACCACGACCGATCCCCCGATCCCGAGCACACCGCGACCGATCCCCCGATCCCGCACCGCGACGATCCCCCCGATCCCGAGCACCGCGACCCGATCCCGAGCATCGCGACCGATCCCCCGATCCCGAGCACCGCGACCGATCCCCCGATCCCGAGCACCGCGACCGATCCCCCGATCCTGAGCACCGCGACCGATCCCCCGATCCCGAGTCCGAATTGCGACCGATCCCCCGATCCCGAGCACCGCGACGATCCCCCCCCCGATCCCGAGCACTGCGACCGATTCCCCCGATCCCGAGCACCGCGACCGATTCCCCCGATCCCGAGCACCGCGACCGATTCCCCCGATCCCGAGCTGCACCGCGACCCTTTTCCCCCGATCCCGAGCACCGCGACCGATTCCCCCGATCCCGAGCACCGCGACCGATCCCCCGAGCACCGCGACCGATCCCCCGAGCACCGCGACCGATCCCCCGATCCCGAGCATTGCGACCGATCCCCCGATCCCGAGCACCGCGACGATCCCCCCGATCCTGAGCCCCGCGACCGACCGATTCCCCCGATCCCGAGCACCGCGACGATCCCCCCGATCCCGAGCACCGCGACCGATCCCCCTATCCAGAGCACCGCGACCGATCCCCCTATCCAGAGCACCGCGACCGATCCCCCCCGATCCTGAGCACCGCAAACCGATCCCCCCATCCTGAGCTCCGAAACCGGATCACAATATCACCCCCCATTGTGGGAGGGGCAGACAGAAATATCTGGAATTCGGACTTTGTGGTCCGGTCGGGTTGTCGGGTTGGGAGTTCCGGGTTGTCGGTGAACGGCCGTTGTCAGGAGGATTTCAGTGCGTTGGATTCCGGGCCGAGGTGAGGAGCTGCCATGGGAACCGCTTTGTCCGGATGTTGGGATTCAGGGAAGGCAGTTGAGGGTTGGCAGTTGGGATGATAATTGTGTGATTGGTTGAGTCACGTTCAGTGTTTGTACAAAACAAAGTTTTATTTAGATAGAAGCGGAGACAAGGTGACGGGATTGTTCCTGGAAGAGCCCCTCTCACCCCCCCCCCCCCCCCGCCAGACTTCACACCCCTGCTCATTGTCTTGGTGGTGGAACCCTCACCCCACCCCCCCCCCCCCTCTATAAGGTGTCATGGCGGATGGCTCTGTAGATGACGGAAATCTTCTGTTGGTGCCTCACACCCCCCAACCACACCCCTCACCCCGCTCCGATCCCCATCACACCCTCACCCAATCACACCCCTCACCCCCCCGCTCACTTCTCGATCACCACCCGATCACACCCCCTCACCCGATCCCCAATCACACCCCTCACCCCGATCACACCCCTCACCCGATCACACTTCACCCTCACCCCGCTCACCCCGATCACACCCCTCACCCCGATCACTTCGCTCACCCCGATCACACCCCTCACCCTCACACCCGATCACCTCACTCACCCTGCTCACCCCGCTCACACCCCTCACCCGATCACCCGGTTGCCCAGATCACCCTGATCACCCCACTCACTCCACTCACCCAGATCACCCCCGCTCACCCCAATCACCCCGCTCACCCCAATCACTCCACTCACCCCGCTCACACCGATCACTCCGCTCACCCCAATCACCCCGCTCACCCTGCTCGCCCCAATCACTCCTCTCACCGCTCGCCCAGATCACCCCAATCCCGACTTACAGTGAAGTCGCAGGATTTGGAAGTGGGGCGAGATGCCGCTTTCAGGTGGATTTGCCGGACGTAGCGCATGGACTAGTAATTGGTGCGGCTCGGACCGGGTCAGAACCGCACTGATAGGACCGCGCTAATGCAGACAATAGACAAATCGCACGCCAAGTCCCACCCAGTGTGGGCGGGACTTAATGATTGTGATTTCTCTGAAGACTCTCTGCCCGCGTTTCCATGCGGCGTCGGCATCATCTGAGCATTCTGGTCGCGCTCGCGGTGTCTTTCATCGTTAATGGCGCCCCAGACGTGAAACAAATGCGGCAAAATGCAAAGTCGACAAAAACACGCCGCGCTCGACGCCGAGAAAGGTGCGTTTGTGGCATGGAGGGCTGCCCATTGAAATTCATTGGCTGCCCTCTATGTGTAGTGCGAAAAGGCACGCAAAAACTCGGAAAAACGCACGTTCTGGAGAAAGGACCCAAAGTCTGAGCCGCCTGGGAAAATGCACCCCTTCTCTGAGTTTACTGCAATCCCCCCCCCCCCCACACACTAGAGCATGAGAGGGAGGTTGCACAACCAGGAACCATGGAAGGTAAAGCCCGGCACCCAATCTCTGCGATACGCCCACCCAGCCTGGATTCATCTAATGGTGGACAGCGTGGACCTCCTGACTTTAGCACGCTTGCAGGGTTCCCTGCCCTGTATCGGTCGTGTGTCGCCTGCATCGGCTCTGGAAGGATCTCCACCTGTAGGGCGGTTGGGAATCGGTTGGAACATTTTCCCATCTCATGCAGAAGGGGGCAGCAGAGCTCAGGATATGGAGAATCCATCAGGGTTGGTCATCAGGTGGGTGAGGGGTGACCAGAGCTCCCAGCACACAATGTTCCCCCCACCATAGAGGTCACCCAACGTGTTTCTGCGTGTTCTCCAGATTCCTGGAACGGATCCATTCACCTCTATGAAGACAAATCCGTATAAATCCGGAAATCGATGGGAAGGACAGTACGTATACGAGCAGGAGCGGACTGACAACTCATGGGGCCCCCGGGCAATAGGGGATCATGGGGGGGATCCTGGAGCCCCTGGGCAATAATGGATCATGGGGCCCCTGTGTCCTTGCCCAAACTCAAAAAAGCCTATGAAAAAGGTACCAGGGGCATCTCATGGGGCCCCCTACTGACCCCGGGCCCTCGGGCAGTGCCCGAGCTTCCAAATGGTCAGTCCGCCCCTGTATACGTGGTCTACCTGAAGGAAGAGGTCCATGGCTCAGCTCCAACCAATAACCCCCCAAAAATGTGACCTACCAGTCCCTGGATGTGGGGACTGCATTCCTTTTCATTGATCCCGCCAGGAACACACTTCCTGTCTGAGGGTGACAACGCTCACTGTACTGCATCTATGGAGGGAACGAAGATGTTACCCAAGGACAACACACTCTCCTCATCTCCATAACGGAGGAGGTGTTCTGTAGTACCACCTGATAGGGGTAAGGGTCAGAATCCCCTGAATCAGAGACCCCTGGGCCTTGTAGTGGTTACTTGCCTTGCCACCCATTTCCTTGACACCACCCAGTATGGTGTCACCTTATCCTTGTGCTACTGATGGTCGATGGATAAGAGTCTGAAGACTGATTGGGATTTGAGTTTCGTTTTACGTTGACTTTTTTGTTTCTTCTGGCAGATAATCGGCCCGTGAACGGGATATTGCCCAACACAGAAACCCTCCAGATTGGGGGATGGGTCTGTGTGTACGTCATACATGGGCTTATCTCCATTCATGAGGAAATCTCCTCACCTTGTCGTTGTCACCCACATTGTTCACCTCCACCAGGAATTTATTGGCGGAATTGATCAGCGGTTAATCATCTCCCTTTATGAGCGGAAGACAACAGGAGAACAAACACAATCAGCTGAGCAAACCTCAAAGTGATAAAGAGGACCTGTTCTGCCTGAATGTTGTTTGTCCAAAATGAGGACCTGAGGGACCCCAACATGGGCAGGAGAACATCAGACTCCCCTGAACCTTCCGGAACCCCAGAATAATGGAGAGGTCAGAAGGGTGGGAATTGTACTCCAAAATGTGAACTAAGGTCTGATGGAATCTCAATCTCCTCCCGTTGTCCATGTAGGATCATTCTTGGGAAAGAACTCTCATAGGGTTGGAATTCTGTAGCCATTTACCATCGTGCGATCTTTGGGCATGTCTGTTACCCGAACGATTGTGCTCTGTACGTGTTTCCTGCATCTGGAGACGTCAGCTCGGTCTCGGGATGGAAGGCGCCTGGGGCATCCCAAAAGTGGGTGTCGTAGTGACCACCAATCAGATGACATCAGTGTCAAAAGATTTGAAAATGAACAAATGCCAACACGACCCCAAACTGGTCAGAATCCATGGATGGACCTCTTCCTCCAGCAATAGGTCGCTCTTCCCCGGTGAAGGGTCCATTGATCATTCCAATAGGTCTCGTGTCTTTCTGTGACCTTATGAGCAGTTTGGTTTGCTGGTGACACTTCGTTCAACATTAACACTTCTAGATATTAGATGTTGTGAACGGAAGATCTTCTGGGAAATGAAGGTCACCATCCATGGAAAGATCTTCCGCAAGTCTTGGGAGTTTGGCCTGATTTCAGGGAGTTGAGGAACATATAGGGGAAAGATCTGAAAATGAACAAATGCCACCACGACCCCAAACTGCTCAGAAAGATCCATGGATGGAACTCGTCCTCCAGCAATAGGTCACTCTTCATGGGTGAAGGGTCCATTGATCATTCCAATAGGTCTCGTGTCTTTCTGTGACCTTATGACCAGTTTGGTTTGCTGGTGACACTTCGTTCAACATTAACACTTCTAGATATTAGATGTTGTGAACGGAAGATCTTCTGGGAAATGAAGGTCACCATCCATGGAAAGATCTTCCACAAGTCTTGGGAGTTTGGTCTGATTTCAGGGAGTTGAGGAACATATAGGGGAAAGATCTGAAAATGAACAAATGCCACCACGACCCCAAACTGCTCAGAAAGATCCATGGATGGAGCTCGTCCTCCAGCAATAGGTCACTCTTCATGGGTGAAGGGTCCATTGATCATTCAATAGGTCTCGTGTCTTTCTGTGACCTTATGAGCAGTTTGGTTTGCTGGTGACACTTCGTTCAACTTAACACTTCTAGATATTAGATGTTGTGAACGGAAGATCTTCTGGGAAATGAAGGTCACCATCCATGGAAAGATCTTCCACAAGTTTTGGGAGTTTGACCTGATTTCAGGGAGTTGAGGAACATATAGGGGAAAGATCTGAAAATGAACAAATGCCACCACGACCCCAAACTGCTCAGAAAGATCCATGGATGGAACTCGTCCTCCAGCAATAGGTCACTCTTCATGGGTGAAGGGTCCATTGATCACTCCAATAGGTCTTGTGACTTTCTGTGACACATAGAAGCTCCTTATGAGCAGTTTGGTTTGCTGGTGACACTTCGTTCAACATTAACACTTCTAGATATTAGATGTTGTGAACGGACGATCTTCTGGGAAATGAAGGTCACCATCCATGGAAAGATCTTCCACAAGTCTTGGTCTGATTTCAGGGAGTTGAGGAACATATAGGGGGAATCAAGAGCACCACAACAAAGCCTGAGAGGTCCAGGAGAATTTATTTCATCCTTCAAGTTCAAAGGTAACAAAGCAACGTGCTTCAGGGGTTGTCAGGTTCTCCATTCATCAAGACTCCAGTGCTGGTTTGGACGGAGCAGACTTCCTCAACCTTTTTTACCAGGAGGAACCCCCTGAGATGATTAGATCTACACCACAGTGGTGGTCATTGATGGTGCATGAGAAAAACACCCAATTCAATGGTGGTCAATGTAGGGTGCCCATGTATTGGGGGTCAGTGGGAAGAATGTCCCTTACATTGGGGGTCAGTGGGAAGAATGTCCCTTACATTGGGGGTCAGTGGGAAGAATGTCCCTTACATTGGTGGTCAGTGGGAAGAATGTCCCTTACATTGGGGGTCGGGGGGAAGAATGTCCCTTACATTGGGGGTCAGTGGGAAGAATGTCCCTTACATTGGGGTCGGTGGAAGAATGTCCCTTACATTGGGGGTCGGTGGGAAGAATGTCCCTTACATTGGGGGTCGGTGGGAAGAATGTCCCTTACATTGGGGGTCAGTGGGAAGAATGTCCCTTACATTGGTGATCAGTGGGAAGAACGTCCCTTACATTGGGGGTCAGTGGGAAGAATGTCCCTTACATTGGGGGTCAGTGGGAAGAACGTCCCTTACATTGGTGGTCAGTGGGAAGAATGTCCCTTACATTGGAGGTCAGTGGGAAGAATGTCCCTTACATTGGGGGTCAGTGGGGAACGTCCCTTACAAGGTCAGTGGGAAGAATGTCCCTTACATTGGGGGTCAGTGGGAAGAACGTCCCTTACATTGGGGGGTCAGTGGGAAGAATGTCCCTTACATTGGGGGTCAGTGGGAAGAATGTCCCTTACATTGGGGGGTCAGTGGGAAGAATGTCCCTTACATTGGGGGTCAGTGGGAAGAATGTCCCTTACATTGGGGGGTCAGTGGGAAGAATGACATTGGGGGTCAGTGGGAAGAATGTCCCTTACATTGGGGGTCAGTGGGAAGAATGTCCCTTACATTGGGGGGTCAGTGGGAAGAACGTCCCTTACATTGGTGGTCAGTGGGGAAGAATGTCCCTTACATTGGGGGGTCAGTGGGAAGAACGTCCCTTACATTGGGGGTCAGTGGGAAGAATGTCCCTTACATTGGGGGGTCAGTGGGAAGAATGTCCCTTACATTGGGGGTCAGTGGGAAGAATGTCCCTAACATTGGGGGTCAGTGGGAAGAATGTCCCTTACATTGGGGGTCAGTGGGAAGAATGTCCCTTACATTGGGGGTCAGTGGGAAGAATGTCCCTTACATTGGGGGTCAGAGGAAAGAATGTCCCTTACATTGGGGGTCAGTGGGAAGAATCTTCCCCTATAGACAGTGAACTTGATTGTTGGTGTCTATGATGACGTACCAGAGAAACAAGAGGAGAAGATCCAGTGGTCCCATTCTGGTGGTCCTGCTGAGTGATGTTGATGCCAGAACGAAGGCCACCAGGAGGCAGAAGATCGATCCATCTCTGCTCATTGCTCAGTGAACCCTGGAAACCTCTGGAGGAACCATGGAGTTGCACAGAACACTGGCTGAGCGATGGATTGATGGTGGAAGGATTGATGGAGGATGGATGGATGGATGGAGGATGGATTGATGGAGGATGGATGGAGGATGGATGGATGGATGGATGGATGGATTGATGGAGGATGGATGGATTGATTTGGTGGAAGGATGGATTGATGGTGGAGGATTGATGGATGGATGGATGGATGGATGGAGGATGGATGGATGGAGGATGGATGGATGGAGTATGGATGGAGGATGGATGGATGAAGGATGGATGGATGGATGGATGGAGGATGGATGGAGGATGGAGGGATGGAGGAGTTGGCTTCCTCAATCCTTCCCTGGTTGTGTGATGTCTGTGAACGACTTTCTGTAGATGAGAGGGAGATGACAGGAGGAAGATGGCGGAGAGCGGGAGGAGCGTGGCTGCAGTGCCTGGTGTCTAGGTGGGGTGACTCCTCTGGGAAGTGTCGTCTCATTTCCAGAATTTCTGAGATTTCTTCAGATGTTATGAATGTATTTCACCAAAATTGTTACCGAATATTTTCACCGCCTGCCCTGGGCGCCGTCCGCCATTGTTGGTGGAGGAAACCGGAAGCCTCAGGCAGATCGAGAAAACATCGACATTCTTTTTTTTCCTGAATTGTTCTTTATTGTCTTTTATTCGTCCCGAACCTTCTACAGATTGGAGGGAACTCTGGTGGCTCATTTGTGGGATCACACGGGGCCCCGCGCAGGAACCTGAACTCTGACCTCCGGAACAGAGAAGTCAGAGGCGGCGATATCTGATAGGGCAGGAGGCTGGGAAGATGATGAAAGCTACGTGGGCCCTCAATTCCCTCCGTGTCACGCCGAGCGCCCGCCATTGACACGCCGAGCGCCCGCCATTGACACGCCGAGCGCCCGCCATTGACACGCCGAGCGCCCGCCATTGACACGCCGACGCCCGCCATTGACACGCCGAGCGCCCGCCATTCACACGCCGAGCGCCCGCCATTGACACGCCAAGCGCGCCCCGCCATTCACACGCCGAGCTCCCGCCATTGACACGCCGAGCGCCCGCCATTGACACGCCGAGCGCCCCCCAATGACACGTTGAGCTCCCGCCATTGACACGCCGAGCGCCCGCCCGCCGAGCTCCATTCATTGACACGCCGAGCTCCCGCCGAGCTCCCGCCATTGAAACGCCGAGCGCCCGCCATTGACACGCCGAGCGCCCCCCAATGAAACGCCGAGCGCCCGCCGACACGCCGAGCGCCCGCCATTCACATGCCGAGAATTGTAGAGGATTAGCAGAACGAACGGCTGACTTCACAAAGGAGCCCAAAGATCCGGTCGTTCCCATTGTAAGCCGGGGCCCCTCCACATTCCTGGCCCCGGACGTCGGCCTACAGCGCCCAATCTGGAGGCTCCGTGCCGCGCGGTGTGTGCGTTGTAAGCCGGGGCCCCTCCACATTCCTGGCCCCGGACGTCGGCCTACAGCGCCCAATCTGGAGGCTCCGTGCCGCGCGCGGTGTGTGTGTTGTAAGGCGGGGCCCCTATCAGCCTGAGAATCTCTGAGATGTTTTATTGTCTGATAATCCCGCTGAGAGCCGAGAGCAAAACAGACAAAAGGTGTTCAGCCGGAACGTCCCGCCCCATTGGAGGACTAGATTGTCAGCTCCTGAGACCAGAACCTCCTTCCCATTGGACCAGACCTTCACTGAGCACCACCAGGAGCCCCAAATCTACCCGACCCTTGTACCCCAACACCTCTACTGCACCCAACCTACCCCAACCCTTGTACCCCAACACCTCTACTGCACCCCAAACCTACTGCACCCCAACCCTTGTACCCCAACACCTCTACTGCACCCCAACCTACCCCAACCCTTGTACCCCCCAACACCTCTATTATACCCCAACATCTCTACTGCACCCCAACCTACCCCAACCCTTGTACCCCAACACCTCTATTATACCCCAACTCTCTACTGCACCCCAACCTACCCCAACCCTTGTACCCCAACACCTCTATTATACCCCAACATCTCTACTGCACCCCAACCTACCCCAACCCTTGTGCCCCAACACCTCTATTATACCCCAGTCTACCCCAACCATACACCGCCTTAACTGCTACTTCCATGTTATAGCCCAACCCCCCCATTGTACCACAACCCCCCCCCCCATTTCCCCCTACAGAACCCCAGCATCCCACCATACTACCTGAATCCCTCGCTCCATATTATACCCCAACCCCCATCATCTCTCCATTGTACCCCAATATACCCCTCTATCCCCCATCATCTCTCCATTGTACCCCAATATACCCCTCTATCCCCCATCATCTCTCCATTGTACCCCGATATGTACCCCCCCTCTATCCCCATCATCTCTCCATTGTACCCCAATATACCCCTCTATCCCCCATCATCTCTCCATTGTACCCCGATATACCCCTCTATCCCCCATCATCTCTCCATTGTACCCCGATATACCCCTCTATCCCCCATCATCTCTCCATTGTACCCCGATATATACCCCTCTATCCCCCCTTATCTCTCCATTGTACCCCCCGATATACCCCTCTATCCCCCATCATCTCTCCATTGTACCCCCCAATATACCCCTCTATCCCCCACCATCTCTCCATTGTACCCCAATATACCCCTCTATCCCCCATCATCTCTCCATTGTACCCCAATATACCCCTCTATCCCCCCTCATCTCTCCATTGTACCCCGATATACCCCTCTATCCCCATCATCTCTCCATTGTACCCCAATATACCCCTCTATCCCCCATCATCTCTCCATTGTACCCCAATATACCCCTCTATCCCCCCTCATCTCTCCATTGTACCCCAATATACCCCTCTATCCCCATCATCTCTCCATTGTACCCCAATATACCCCTCTATCCCCCATCATCTCTCCATTGTACCCCAATATACCCCTCTATCCCCCATCATCTCTCCATTGTACCCCAATATACCCCTCTATCTCCCCCATCATCTCTCCATTGTACCCCAATATACCCCTCTATCCCCCATCATCTCTCCATTGTACCCCAATATACCCCTCTATCCCCATCATCTCTCCATTGTACCCCAATATACCCCTCTATCCCCCATCATCTCTCCATTGTACCCCAATATACCCCTCTATCCCCCTATTAACATTCAGAACTTTGGTCGGGTTGGAAACGTTTGTCCAGTTTCCCCGTTGTTGTCTGTTGGCAGTGATCAGGTGATCCGTTATACCAATCAGACGCTCCGGAGCCCGTTACCTGGATAGACCTCCCCCTCCCCCCCCTCCAGAGCGGGATAGGTTGCAGGTCCGGCCCTTTCTGTGCCCCCTCCTGGTGAAGGGCCCAAGGCGTCTGCCTCTGCTGCCTCCCCCTCCGCTCCCGTCCCCAATCCCGGGATTGGTGTCACAACTGAAACGTTGGCGTTGTCCCTGGATGGGCTGAAATGTCGGCAGGTCAGGCGGGTTGTCACCTCCGGGTACATATTGACTCTCCACTTCACCGAAATCCATCGTCTTCTCGGGACAACGTGATGACAGACTCTTCTCACCGTGTGTGTGTGTGCCGAAATACCCGACTACTCCACCAGATACCCAACCTATATCTCACAGAGCCACACACCTCACAATCTGATTGTACAAAGCCGGCCACACACCTCACAATCTGATTGTACAAAGCCGGCCACACACCTCACAATCTGATTGTACAATCTGCCTAAAGCCGGCCACACACCTCACAATCTGATTGTACAAAGCCGGCCACACACCTCACAATCTGATTGTACAAAGCCGGCCACACACCTCACAATCTGATTGTACAAAGCCGGCCACACACCTCACAATCTGATTGTACAAAGCCGGCCACACACCTCACAATCTGATTGTACAATCTCCTTTAGCTATAATAACGAGAACATTGTGTGCCTGTGTTTGTATGGGAAGCAGAGATTCCAGCAGCACAAAAGGAGCCAATCAGTTCACGTGCTGATAGGAGGAGAGCAGCAGAGTGACCGAGAGATTGATGAGCTCATCCCTGCGCCGCTTCTCCTTTCACTGTCCAATCACAGGTCCGGGATGACCTGGAGGAAGGGGATTGGACGATGCCGGCCATCAGACTGAGGACATCTAGTGGCAGAAGAGAAGTATTGCGGGGGCGGCTCTGGGAGGAAAGGTGAGTATCGCAGGGATGGTGATGACTCCTCCTGGTGACCTCTGACCTAGTGAAGTCTTCTGGAAGATGTCGGTAAGTGGCTCAGATTAGAGGAAGATCTGTCCGTGAGATCCACCGATTACCGAGAGCTGCAGATAATCCTCCCCTGACATCAGAGGCCAACTAAGGGATGAACGTCTGTCCGAGGATTACTCGTCCTCCAATCATCGGCTCAGAGGAGGAATGTGGGGGCCAAGTGCCTCCTATCCAGGAATGTGGAGGGATCACCGGACCGAACCGGAGCCGTCCTACACACTGTGTACTGTATGTGGAAATGTGTGGGTGCCGGTCTATTGATTGATCAATCGACCAAATCAATGATCAATCCATCCATCTATCAATTATCTACCAATCAATGATCAATCCATTCGTTCCCCTGCTCCAGTCATCACATGTCCAGGCCCGTCTGAAGGTTCCCCTGCTCCAGTCATCACATGTCCGGGCCCGTCTGAAGGTTCCCCTGCTCCAGTCATCACATGTCCAGGCCCGTCTGAAGGTTCCCCTGCTCCAGTCATCATCACATGTCCAGGCCCGTCTGAAGGTTCCCCTGCTCCAGTCATCACATGTCCAGGCCCGTCTGAAGGTTCCCCTGCTCAAATCATCACATGTCCAGGCCCGTCTGAAGGTTCCCCTGCTCAAAGTCATCACATGTCCAGGCCCGTCTGAAGGTTCCCCTGCTCCAGTCATCACATGTCCAGGCCCGTCTGAAGGTTCCCCTGCTCCAGTCATCACATGTCCAGGCCCGTCTGAAGGTTCCCCTGCTCAAGTCATCACATGTCCAGGCCCGTCTGAAGGTTCCCCTGCTCTAGTCATCACATGTCCAGGCCCGTCTGAAGGTTCCCCTGCTCCAGTCATCACATGTCCAGGCCCGTCTGAAGGTTCCCCTGCTCAAGTCATCACATGTCCAGGCCCGTCTGAAGGTTCCCCTGCTCAAATCATCACATGTCCGGGCCCGTCTGAAGGTTCCCCTGCTGCAGTCCTCACACGTCCAGGCCCGTCTGAAGGTTCCCCTGCTCAAGTCATCACATGTCCAGGCCCGTCTGAAGGTTCCCCTGCTCCAGTCATCACATGTCCAGGCCCGTCTGAAGGTTCCCCTGCTCTAGTCATCCAGTCACATGTCCAGGCCCGTCTGAAGGTTCCCCTGCTCCAGTCATCACATGTCCGGGGCCCGTCTGAAGGTTCCCCTGCTCCAGTCATCACATGTCCGGGCCCGTCTGAAGGTTCCCCTGCTCCAGTCATCACATGTCCAGGCCCGTCTGAAGGTTCCCCTGCTCAAGTCATCACATGTCCGGGCCCGTCTGAAGGTTCCCCTGCTCAAGTCATCACATGTCCGGGCCCGTCTGAAGGTTCCCCTGCTCCAAGTCATCACATGTCCAGGCCCGTCTGAAGGTTCCCCTGCTCCAGTCATCACATGTCCGGGCCCGTCTGAAGGTTCCCCTGCTCCAGTCATCACATGTCCGGCCCGTCTGAAGGTTCCCAATGACCATCTGGATGATCCAGAGGAGGCATGGGAGAAAGTCATGTGGTCAGAGGAGACCAAAGGAGAACTTTTTGGTCTAAACTTCACTCGTCGTGTTTGGAGGAAACAGAAGGATGAGTTGCATCCCAAGAACACCATCCCTACTGTGAAGCATGGGGGTGGTAACATCATGCTTTGGGGGGGTGCTTTTCTGCGAAGGGGACAGGACGACTGCACTGTATTAAGGAGAGGATGAATGGGGCCATTTATGGTGAGATCTTCAGCAACAACCTCCTTCCCTCAGTCAGAGCATTGAAGACGGGTCGTGGCTGGGTCTTCCAACATGACAACGACCCGAAGCACACAGCCAGGAGAACCAAGGAGTGGCTCCGTAAGAAGCATATCGAGGATTCTGGAGTGGCCTAGCCAGTCTCCACACCTAAATCCAATAGAACATCTTTGGAGGGAGCTGAAACTCCGTGTTGCTCAGCGACAGCCCCGAAACCGACAGATCTAGAGGAGATCGGTGTGGAGGAGTCGGCCAAAATCCCTGTTGCAGTGCAAACCTGGCCAAGGACTACAGGAAACGTCTGACCTCTGTAATTGCAGACAAAGGCTTCTGTACCAAATATTAACACGGATCTTCTCAGGGGTTCAAATCCTTCTGTTCTATCTATCGGATCCCGTGTGATGATCGATGAACAATCCCCGTCCACCCCCCCATCTGCGGATTGTTCCGGAATGTTGGAGGGTGTGTGGGGTTAATCCCATCCTCCGTCTTCGGTTTCAGTCCGCAGACTGCGGGAGGTCTGACAGGTGGAGGTGTGATCGGGTGTCATCGGAGTCATTGTGCGGCACGAGGAGGAATGTGGAGGTGGGGCAGAACAATTCCTCCATCACTGATCCCTCCAACCAAAGGTGACCACACACCTGGCAATCTGATTGCAATCTCCTACCGACTCTCATCCAATGGGCTGAGCACAGACGGGACGGGCGGCTTAGATCTGTAATCACTGTCGTCTTAGTAAATCTAGAGGATTGTAACGTGTATTGCCGGGTTTATGGAGATCATATAGAGATCGTACGGGGGGGGGGGTTGTGCATCTATATCTTGGATTGTCCATCCATCCATCCATCCATCCATCCATCCATCCATCCCATCTACCCATCCATCCTTCCATCCATCCCTCCATCCCCCATCCATCCATCTCACCCATCCATCCATCCTTCCATCCATCCCTCCCATCATATCCATCCATCCATCCACCCTCCTCCCATCCCTCCCATCCATCCATCCCTCCCATCCATCCATCCCTCCATCCCATCCCATCCATCCATCCATCCTTCCATCCCTCCCATCCCTATCCCATCCATCCATCCATCCCATCCCTCCCCACCCTCCCATCCATCCATCCATCCCTCCCTCCCTCCCACCCTCCCATCCATCCCATCCCATCCATCATCCATCCCTCCTCCCATCCCTCCCATCCATCTATCCATCCCTCCATCCATCCATCCCCTCCCTCCATCCATCCTTCCATCCATCATCCCTCCATCAATCCATCCCTCCCTCCCATCCATCTCCATCCATCCATCCCCTCCCCTCCATCCCTCCCTCCCTCCATCCATCCATCCATCCCTCCATCAATCCATCCCATCCATCCTATCCATCCATCCCTCCCTCCCTCCATCCTCCATCCATCCCTCCCTCCATCCATCATCCATCCCCCTCCATCCCTCCCTCCATCCATCCTCCATCCATCCATCCTCCCTCCATCCACCTATCATATGTATATGATGTACAGGAGTTGTGACCTCATACACGGTTGGACGATGGGAATTGTTCTCAGCATTGTCTGGCGGATCCACAATAATCGATGTGATTGGTTCTGCTTCCCTGTAGAAGTTCCGAAGATCAGGATTGAGCGCAGATCTCACCGTCTGTGACGTCACCCAGATGTCGATAAACGGGCGCAGAGTTTGTGGACCAGAAATAAACGGAAATAAATTGTGACCAGGAAGGAAATCTCCAGAATGATCTGAGGAGCCCCAGTACAGGGCAGTCATGGGTGGGCCCTTCGTCCTCTGGGGGCCCCCGGGTACAGGGCAGTCATGGGTGGGCCCTTCGTCCACTGGGGGCCCCAGGTACAGGGCAGTCATGGGTGGGCCCTTCGTCCTCTGGGGGCTCCGGGTACAGGGCAGTCATGGGTGGGCCCCTTCGTCCTCTGGGGGCCCCGGGTACAGGGCAGTCATGGGTGGGCCCTTCGTCCTCTGGGGGCCCCGGGTACAGGGCAGTCATGGGTGGGCCCTTCGTCCTCTGGGGGCCCCGGGTACAGGGCAGTCATGGGTGGGCCCTTCGTCCTCTGGGGGCTCCGGGTACAGGGCAGTCATGGGTGGGCCCTTCGTCCTCTGGGGGCCCCGGTACAGGGCAGTCATGGGTGGGCCCTTCGTCCTCTGGGGGCCCCGGGTACAGGATGCAGTCATGGGTGGGCCCTTCGTCCTCTGGGGGCCCCGGGTACAGGGCAGTCATGGGTGGGCCCTTCGTCCTCTGGGGGCTCTGGGTACAGGGCAGTCATGGGTGGGCCCTTCGTCCTCTGGGGGCTCCGGGATACAGGGCAGTCATGGGTGGGCCCTTCGTCCTCTGGGGGCTCCGGGTACAGGGCAGTCATGGGTGGGCCCTTCGTCCTCTGGGGGCCCCGGGTACAGGGCAGTCATGGGTGGGCCCTTCGTCCACTGGGGGCCCCGGGTACAGGGCAGTCATGGGTGGGCCCTTCATCCTCTGGGGGCTCCGGGTACAGGGCAGTCATGGGTGGGCCCTTCGTCCTCTGGGGGCTCCGGGTACAGGGCAGTCATGGGTGGGCCCTTCGTCCTCTGGGGGCTCCGGGTACAGGGCAGTCATGGGTGGGCCCTTCGTCCTCTGGGGGGCCCCGGGTACAGGGCAGTCATGGGTGGGCCCTTCGTCTTCTGGGGGCCCCGGGTATAGCCGCCCATGCCCTTCCCCCTATAATAATTCATCCCGGATTGCACAGGCGTGTTTATGGCGAGGCGCGGCTCATTCTCGTGTTTATAGGGAAAGGTGAAGTTTTTATGACGGAGCCCAGAGGTCACATGATGGCCAATCCATGCACCCTGACCTGGTCCATATAACACGCTACACGTGCGGATGACATGTGCTGAGCACAACCGTCACTGAGCGACACCGGCACACGGGAGGCTGATGAGGACTGTAATTCTCCTTGTTTTAAGGGTGGCTCCGGCCAGAACCGGAACTTCAGTGTTTGCTGGATGTGGGGGAGGGATGAAGCGCCACGTGGGTATTCTGTGATCTCCACCCTCCTCGGGGGCGTTACCATAATCTCCACCCTCCTCGGGGGCATTACCATAATCTCTACCCTCCTCGGGGGGGGCGTTACCATAATCTCTACCCTCCTCGGGGGCATTACCATAATCTCCGCCCTCCTCGGGGGCGTTACCATAATCTCCGCCCTCCTCGGGGGCGTTACCATAATCTCCACTACTGCAACCCCCTCCTCCTCATTGGCTTATCTTTACATAGGCCACCCCCCTCCAGTCCATCATAAATGCTGCCGCCAGACTCCTCCACCTTACCTACCATTCCATGTCCCCCACCCCTTTCCTCCAATCCCTCCACTGGCCTCCACTCAGTGTCCCCCACCCCTTTCCTCCAATCCCTCCACTGGCCTCCACATGTCCCCCACCCCTTTCCTCCAATCCCTCCACTGGCCTCCACTCAGTGTCCTCCACCCCTTTCTCCAATCCCTCCACTGGCCTCCACTCAGTGTCCTCCACCCCTCTCTGCCAATCCCTCCACTGGCCTCCACTCAGTGTCCTCCACCCCCTCTCTGCCAATCCCTGCACTGAGCTTCTCTCCATCCTATGGAACTCCCTACCCCAATCTGTCCGGCTGTCTCCTAATCTATGCACCTTAGATGATCCCTGAAAACCTTTCTCTTTAAAGAAGTCTATCCTGCTTCTACCTAATGCACTGCGTTTTTACTTCCTCCATCAGCCCATCCCCCACAGCTATTACCTTTTGTATCCCTCAATCCTTCCTCTTAGATTGTAAGCTCCCAGGATCAGGGCCCTCATGGATTCCTCCTGTACCAAATTGTATTGTGACTGTAATGTCTGCCTTCATGTTGTACAGCGCTGCGCACACTGTTGGCGCCATTAAATCCTGTATAATAATCTCTGCTTTCCTTGGGGGCATTACCATAATCTCCACCCTCCTCGGGGGCATTACCATAATCTCCACCCTCCTCGGGGGCATTACCATAATCTCCACCCTCCTCGGGGGCATTACCATAATCTCCACCCTCCTGGGGGCATTACCATAATCTCCACCCTCCTCCTCGGGGGCATTACCATAATCTCCACCCTCCACGGGGGCATTACCATAATCTCCACCCTCCTCGGGGGCATTACCATAATCTCCACCCTCCTCGGGGGCATTACCATAATCTCCACCCTCCTCGGGGGCATTACCATAATCTCCACCCTCCACGGGGGCATTACCATAATCTCCACCCTCCACGGGGGCATTACCATAATCTCCACCCTCCTTGGGGGCATTACCATAATCTCCACCCTCCTCGGGGGCATTACCATAATCTCCACCCTCCTTGGGGGCATTACCATAATCTCCACCCTCCTCGGGGGCATTACCATAATCTCCACCCTCCTCGGGGGCATTATCATAATCTCCACCCTCCTTGGGGGCATTACCATAATCTCCACCCTCCTTGGGGGCATTACCATAATCTCCACCCTCCTCGGGGGCATTACCATAATCTCCACCCTCCTCGGGGGCATTACCATAATCTCCACCCTCCTCGGGGGCATTACCATAATCTCTCCACCCTCCTCGGGGGGCATTACCATAATCTCCACCCTCCTCGGGGGCATTACCATAATCTCCACCCTCCTCGGGGGCATTACCATAATCTCCACCCTCCACGGGGGCATTACCATAATCTCCACCCTCCACGGGGGCATTACCATAATCTCCACCCTCCACGGGGGCATTACCATAATCTCCACCCTCCTCGGGGGCATTACCATAATCTCCACCCTCCTCGGAGGGATTCTTGTATTCTCTGCTCTCCTCGGGGGCGTTTCCATAACCTCTGCTCTCCTTGGGGGTGTTTCCAGAACCTCTGCTCTCCTCGGAGGCATTTCCAGAACCTCTGCTCTCCTCGGGGGTGTTTCCAGAACCTCTGCTCTCCTTGGAGGCGTTCCCATAACCTCTGCTCTCCTCGGAGGCGTTTCCATAACCTCTGCTCTCCTCGGAGGCGTTCCCATACTCTTCAGACAATACTGACCTCCTGCCCTGGTTGCATTTTTGCCGGCTGGCGGTCTTGAAGGTCCGCAGAGAAGTGCCTGGCTGTCTCATATCATTGTCATATTCCACCAATCGTACAATAGAGTCCTCCATTGGCCCCCACAGACTGGAGTCGTCTTCTTCTTGTGGGGGATGTCTCTGGAGGACTCTGCGCAGCGGGAAGTGTCTCTGGAGGACTCTGCGCGGTGGGGGGGATGTCTCTGGAGGACTCTGCGCGGTGGGGGATGTCTCTGGAGGACTCTGCGCGGTGCGGGGGATGTCTCTGGAGGACTCTGCGCAGTGGGGGATGTCTCTGGAGGACTCTGCGCGGTGCGGGGGATGTCTCTGGAGGACTCTGCGCAGTGGGGGATGTCTCTGGAGGACTCTGCGCGGTGCGGGATGTCTCTGGAGGACTCTGCGCCGTGGGGGATGTCTCTGGAGGACTCTGCGCAGCGGGGGATGTCTCTGGAGGACTCTGCGCGGTGCGGGGGATGTCTCTGGAGGACTCTGCGCAGCGGGGGATGTCTCTGGAGGACTCTGCACAGCGGGGGGATGTCTCTGGAGGACTCTGCGCGGTGCGGGATGTCTCTGGAGGACTCTGCGCCGTGGGGGATGTCTCTGGAGGACTCTGTGCAGCGGGGGATGTCTCTGGAGGACTCTGCGCGGGTGCGGGGGATGTCTCTGGAGGACTCTGCGCGGTGGCGGATGTCTCTGGAGGACTCTGCGTGGTGGGGGATGTCTCTGGAGGACTCTGCGCAGCGGGAAGTGTCTCTGGAGGACTCTGCGCGGTGGGGGATGTCTCTGGAGGACTCTGCGTGGTGGGGGATGTCTCTGGAGGACTCTGCGCGGTGGGGGGATGTCTCTGGAGGACTCTGCGCAGCGGGGATGTCTCTGGAGGACTCTGCGCAGCGTGGGGGGGGATGTCTCTGGAGGACTCTGCGCGGTGCGGGGGATGTCTCTGGAGGACTCTGCGCGGTGGGGGATGTCTCTGGAGGACTCTGCGCAGTGGGGGATGTCTCTGGAGGACTCTGCGCGGTGCGGGATGTCTCTGGAGGACTCTGCGCCGTGGGGGATGTCTCTGGAGGACTCTGCACAGCGGGGGATGTCTCTGGAGGACTCTGCACAGCGGGGGGATGTCTCTGGAGGACTCTGCGCAGCGGGGGGATGTCTCTGGAGGACTCTGCGCAGCGGGGGGATGTCTCTGGAGGACTCTGCGCAGTGGGGGGATGTCTCTGGAGGACTCTGCGCAGCAGGGGGATGTCTCTGGAGGATTCTGCGCAGCGGGGGGGATGTCTCTGGAGGACTCTGCGCAGCGGGGGATGTCTCTGGAGGACTCTGCGCGGTGCGGGATGTCTCTGGAGGACTCTGCGCCGTGGGGGATGTCTCTGGAGGACTCTGCACAGCGGGGGATGTCTCTGGAGGACTCTGCACAGCGGGGGGATGTCTCTGGAGGACTCTGCGCAGCGGGGGGATGTCTCTGGAGGACTCTGCGCAGCGGGGGGATGTCTCTGGAGGACTCTGCGCAGCGGGGGGATGTCTCTGGAGGACTCTGCGCAGCGGGGGGATGTCTCTGGAGGACTCTGCGCAGCGGGGGATGTCTCTGGAGGACTCTGCACGGCGGGGGATGTCTCTTGAGGACTCTGCACAGCGGGGGGATGTCTCTGGAGGACTCTGCGCAGCGGGGGGATGTCTCTGGAGGACTCTGCACAGCGGGGGGATGTCTCTGGAGGACTCTGCGCAGCGGGGGGGGGATGTCTCTGGAGGACTCTGCGCAGCGGGGGGATGTCTCTGGAGGACTCTGCGCGGCGGGGATGTCTCTTGAGGACTCTGCACAGCGGGGGGATGTCTCTGGAGGACTCTGCGCAGCGGGGGGGATGTCTCTGGAGGACTCTGCGCAGCGGGGGATGTCTCTGGAGGACTCTGCACAGCGGGGGATGTCTCTGGAGGACTCTGCACAGCGGGGGGATGTCTCTGGAGGACTCTGCGCAGCGGGGGGATGTCTCTGGAGGACTCTGCACAGCGGGGGGATGTCTCTGGAGGACTCTGCACAGTGGGGGATGTCTCTGGAGGACTCTGCGCGGTGGGGGATGTCTCTGGAGGACTCTGCGCAGCAGGGGATGTCTCTGGAAGTGGCGCTCCTGGCTCCGATGATGTCACCGCAGTGGCGTTGGTTTGGCACTCTTGGCCCTCATTGTTTCGGAGGTGAGGGCACCTCGGCGTTGTGTCGTCTGTTTGCTCAGGTTGAGGAAGGTAACAGGAGGAGACAATGGAGGAGTCTGGGGGGGGGGGGGGAACCTATACATCCTCTGCTCTGCTAAGGGGGGACTCCGCTCAGGATGACTCTCCTCTCCAGGCCCATTGGTAGGTGGGTGGGGTCACCCCAAGAACGCAGGATAATAAAGCCATAACAGCTTCCAGCGAAGGCTTCTCACCCAGGGATCACCCACCGACCGAGCTCAGGAATCGGGGGGGCATCCTCAGGAGGGATTCCCCGGATCTCAGACCTCCCCGGAGGAAGGATCATCATTCTGGAGATATGAGGATGTCTGATCCCGGGATCCCCAGAATTCCTCCTCACTGATTGGATAGTCAGGAGACTCAGCACAGGCACCTATGAAGGGGGAGGGGATCACCATGGGGGGGCAAGGATCAATATGGGGGAAGGTATCATAATGGGGGGGTAGGGGATCACTATGGGGGGAGGGATCATTATGGGGGTTGGGGATCACTATGGGGGGAAGAGATCACTATGGGGAGAGGGGATCATGATGGGGGGAGGAGTTTGCTATAGGGGAAGGGATCACTGTGGGGGGGAGGGGATTGATATGGGGGAGAGATCACTGTGGGGGGGAAGAGATCACTCTGGGGGTTGGGGATCACTATAGGGGGTAAGGAGCACTGTGTGGGGAGGGGATTACTATGGGGGGAAGAGATCACTGTGGGGGGAGGGGATTGATATGGGGGAAGGGATCACTGTGGGGGGGAAGAGATCACTCTGGGGGTTGGGGATCACTATAGGGGGTAAGGAGCACTGTGTGGGGAGGGGATTACTATGGGGGGAAGAGATCACTATGGGGAGAGGGGATCATGATGGGGGGAGGAGTTTGCTATGGGGGAAGGGATCACTATGGGGGGAAGAGATCACTGGGGAAGGGATCACTGTGGGGGGAAGGGATTGATATGGGGGAAGGGATCACTGTGGGGGGAGGGGATTGATATGGGGGAAGGGATCACTGTGGGGGAGGAGTTTGCTATGGGGGAAGGGATCACTGTGGGGGGAGGGGACTGATATGGGGGAAGGGATCACTGTGGGGGGAGGAGTTTGCTATGAGGGAAGGGATCACTGTGGGGGGATAGGATTGATATGGGGAAGGGATCACTGTGGGGGGAGGGGATTGATATGGGGGAGGGATCACTGTGGGGGGAGGGGATTGATATGGGGGAAGGGATCACTGTGGGGGGAGGGGATCACTGTGGGGAGAGGGGATTGATATGGGGGAAGGGATCACTGTGGGGGGAGGGGATTGATATGGGGGAAGGGATCACTGTGGGGGGAGGAGTTTGCTATGGGGGAAGGGATCCTATGGGGGGAGGAGTTTGCTATGAGGGAAGGGATCCTGTGGGGGGAGGGGATTGATATGGGGAAGGGATCACTGTGGGGGGAGGGGATTGATATGGGGGGAGGGATCACTGTGGGGGGAGGGGAGGGGATACTGTGGGGGGAGGGGATCACTGTGGGGGGGGAGGGGATTGATATGGGGGAGGGGATCACTGTGGGGGGAGGGGATTGATATGGGGGAAGGGATCACTGTGGGGGGAGGGGATTGATATGGGGGAAGGGATCACTATGGGGGGAGGAGTTTGCTATGAGGGAAGGGATCACTGTGGGGGGAGGAGTTTGCTATGGGGGAAGGGATCACTGTGGGGGGAGGGGATTGATATGGGGGGAGGGATCACTGTGGGGGGGAGGGGATTGATATGGGGGAAGGGATCACTGTGGGGGGAGGGGATTGATATGGGGGAGGGGATCACTGTGGGGGGAGGGGATTGATATGGGGGAGGGGATCACTGTGGGGGGAGGGGATTGATATGGGGAAGGGATCACTGTGGGGGGAGGGGATTGATATGGGGGGAGGGATCACTGTGGGGGGAGGGGATTGATATGGGGAGGGGATCACTGTGGGGGGAGGGGATTGATATGGGGGAAGGGATCACTGTGGGGGGAGGGGATTGATATGGGGGAAGGGATCACTGTGGGGGGAGGGGATTGATATGGGGGAGGGGATCACTGTGGGGGGAGGGGATTGATATGGGGGAAGGGATCACTGTGGGGGGAGGGGATTGATATGGGGGGGAGGGATCACTGTGGGGGGAGGGGATTGATATGGGGGAGGGGATCACTGTGGGGGGAGGGGATTGATATGGGGGAGGGGATCACTGTGGGGGGAGGGGATTGATATGGGGGGAGGGGATCACTGTGGGGGGAGGGGATTGATATGGGGGAAGGGATCACTGTGGGGGGAGGGGATTGATATGGGGGAGGGGATCACTGTGGGGGGAGGGGATTGATATGGGAGAGAGATCAATAAATATCCATCTGTGGAGGTTTGGAGGTCCCTGCATGGTGGACTTGGAGACCCCTCGCTGGTATCACTGACGTGGCAGGGAGTCCACACTTGGTCGGGGCGCCCTCTTCTCCATTGTGGGAGGAGTCCTAGGAGGGCAGCTCCTGAGAGGAGCCAAGAGGAGCGTCTGTCCTACCCCTGAGCACCACACCTGACCGCAGGAGGTTCGCATCTTGGGGGAGGGTCGCAGGAGGGGATCACTGGGGCATCTTGGGGATAGCTGGGGGGGATCACTGGGGGGGGGGGTTACTGGGGGATCACTGGGGGGGGGGGGTTACTGGGGGATAGCTGGGGGGAGGGATCACTGGGGGGGGGTTACTGGGGGAGGGGATCACTGGGGGGGGGGGGTTACTGGGGGATAGCTGGGGGAGGGGATCACTGGGGGGGGGGGTTGCTGGGGGATCACTGGGGGGGGGGGGTTACTGGGGGATAGCTGGGGGAGGGGATCACTGTGGGGGGGGGGGTTACTGGGGGAGGGGATCACTGGGGGGGGGGTACTGGGGGTTAGCTGGGGGAGGGATCACTGGGGGGGGTTACTGGGGGATAGCTAGGGGGGGAGGAGATCATTGTGGGGAGATAATTATCATTAACAGGTAAGTCGTGGTTATATGGGGGGTAAGTGATCACTATGGGGGGAGGTGTAAGTGACATGTATGGAGGAAGGTTATAATTATAGAGAGGTAAGTGGCCATTGTGGGGGGGAAATCATCTTTATGGAGAAATTTTATGGAGAGGTAAGTGATCATCCAGGGGAGGGGGGTATTGTTATTATGGGGGGAGTGTCATTTTATTTAGGTAAGTGATCCATATAGAGAGGTGATTATAATTCTGGGGAGGTAAGTGATGATTGGGGGAGGGGGTTGTTATTAGGAGGGGGTAGGTGGTCATTCTGGGGAGGTAAGTGATGATTGGGGGAGGGGGATTGTTATTCTGGTGGTCATTCTGGGGAGGTAAGTGATGATTGGGGGAGGGGGGATTGTTATTAGGAGGGGGTAGGTGGTCATTCTGGGGGGTGGTGATGATTGGGGGAGGGGGGATTGTTATTCTGGGGGGTAGGAGGTGATTGGGGGAGGGGATTGTTATTAGGAGGGGGGGGTAGGTGGTCATTCTGGGGAGGTAAGTGATGATTGGGGGAGGGGGGGATTGTTATTAGGGGGGGTAGGTGGTAAGGTGATGATTGGGGGAGGGGATGATTAGGATGGGTTATGGTTATTCTGGGGAGGTAAGTGATGATTGGGGGAGGGGTGGTGCAGTGAAGGGTGGACAGGAAGGTGGGGGGAGGGGGGGCACATGGAAATGTTATTGCTCCGTCTCCGGGATCAGGCAGAGAATTGCACAGCCTGGGGCACTAATAGCCCGCTACGCGTCTCCTGCCATCCGACCAATCAGAGCACAGCAAGCATGGAGTCTGCAGAGGGAAGTGAACCTGTCACCTGGAAAGGGCATACATGTGAGCACTTCCCGCACTTTATACATTGTTACTGTCATATACACTTCCCGCACTTTATACATTGTTACTGTCATATACACTTCCCGCACTTTATACATTGTTACTGTCATTATAGATTATATACATTTCCCGCACTTTATACATTGTTACTGTCATTATATACGTTTCCCACACTTTATACATTGTTACTGTCATCATATACATTTCCCACACTTTATACATTGTTACTGTCATCATATACATTTCCCACACTTTATACATTGTTACTGTCATCATATACGTTTCCCACACTTTATACATTGTTACTGTCATTATATACGTTTCCCACACTTTATACATTGTTACTGTCATTATATACATTTCCACACTTTATACATTGTTACTGTCATCATATACATTTCCCACACTTTATACATTGTTACTGTCATCATATACATTTCCCACACTTTATACATTGTTACTGTCATCATATACGTTTCCCACACTTTATACATTGTTACTGTCATTATATACGTTTCCCACACTTTATACTTTGTTACTGTCATTATATACGTTTCCCACACTTTATACATTGTTACTGTCATTATATACGTTTCCCACACTTTATACTTTGTTACTGTCATTATATACGTTTCCCACACTTTATACATTGTTACGGTCATTATATACATTTCCCACACTTTATACATTGTTACTGTCATTATATACGTTTCCCACACTTTATACATTGTTACTGTCATTATATACGTTTCCCACACTTTATACATTGTTACTGTCATTATATACATTTCCCACACTTTATACATTGTTACTGTCATTATATACGTTTCCCACACTTTATACATTGTTACTTTTATCTTTCTATCTGTGAACTTGTCAGTAGAATAATATTTGTTTATCGTGGTGGGGGTAGGGGGGGTGGGGGTGGGGGGGGGGTCTATGCTGGGACCTTTCCAGGGACAGACCTCTCAGACTCAGGAGTGGCCTCACAGCAGAGTCAGCAGTCCGGGACCGTCCCCCTCCCTGGGATTTGGTTGTTAGTTGCCCCCCCCCCCCCCCAGGTGAAATCTGCAGAAGGGGTTAATGGCTGGAAGTTTCTATAAATAAGTTGGTAAATTTGTTTAGTGACCTCAGAGGTCCTCTCCACAGAACGCCTATCAGGCAGCAGGCGGGGCGGAGGAGGAGGGGGGGGGGGGGCGGCTGATCCACCTGCCTACAGGTGCCTGAGGGACTGAAGTTCTGGCAGACAGTCGGAGGAGCAGCAGACGGAGGAGCAGCCAAGATGTCCGTCACCACGACCCTCGCCTTCCTCACCCTCACGTTATGTAAGTGCCGCTTCTTCTGCCCCACACATTGGCCACTCCAATTGTTGGAGATTTGGGGGGGTCACAGGGGGTCGCACCAGGCGCAGAACCTGGGAATAGGTTTTGGGGTGTTCGTAGGAGATATCTGGGTCCCAAACTTCTCCTAGGCGTGGGGGGGGGCCACAGGGGTTATTGAGGACCCTGTGACTTTAGGAAGGTCAGGTGACATCTCCTCCAGAGATCCAGAATTTCCAGAGATCTGACCTCGGCTGGAATTGTAGAGAACGTTCTTCAGCAAAGAGCACCTTCATTTATTGGGGAGCGACGGTCAAGGGGCCCCCAGCCTGGAGAGGAGGAACATTCGGGGACTGAAGTTCTCAAGACATTTCATTTTTCTCTGCCGAGTAGATGGGAGTTCCCAACGTTTCATTGGAGGGGTACAAAGGAATAAAAATCGTAGGAGGTGGAGGAGACCAACCATTCCGGAGGGGTACTGGGGTCCGATCTGGTGATGATTGGGGGAGGGGATTGTTATTTGGAGGTGGTAGGTGGCCGTTCTGGGGGGGGGGGGGGGGGTAAGTGATGATTGGGGGGGGGGGATTGTTATTTAGAGGGTCATTTATTAGGGAGCGACAGTCAAGGGGCCCCCAGCCTGGAGAGAAGGAACATCGGGGACCAAAGTTCTCAAGACATTTCATTTTTCTCTGCCGAGTAGATGGGAGTTCCCAACGTTTCATTGGAGGGGTACAAAGGAATAAAAATCGTAGGATGGAGGAGACCAACCATTCCGGAGGGGTACTGGGGTCCGATCTGGTGATGATTGGGGGAGGGGATTGTTATTTGGAGGTGGTAGGTGGCCGTTCTGGGGGGGGGGGGGGGGGGTAAGTGATGATTGGGGGGAGGGGGATTGTTATTTAGAGGGTCATTTATTAGGGAGCGACAGTCAAGGGGCCCCCAGCCTGGAGAGAAGGAACATCGGGGACCAAAGTTCTCAAGACATTTCATTTTTCTCTGCCGAGTAGATGGGAGTTCCCAACGTTTCATTGGAGGGGTACAAAGGAATAAAAATCGTAGGATGGAGGAGACCAACCATTCCGGAGGGGTACTGGGGTCCGATCTGGTGATGATTGGGAGAGGATTGTTATTTGGAGGTGTAGGTGGCCATTCTGGGGGGGGGGGGGGGGGGTAAGTGATGATTGGGGGAGGGGGATTGTTATTTAGAGGGTCATTTATTAGGGAGCGACAGTCAAGGGGCCCCCAGCCTGGAGAGAAGGAACATCGGGGACCGAAGTTCTCAAGACATTTCATTTTTTCTCTGCCGAGTAGATGGGAGTTCCCAACGTTTACGAAGCCCCTTTGATTGGAGGGGTACAAAGGAATAAAAATCGTAGGATGGAGGAGACCAACCATTCCGGAGGGGTACTGGGGTCCGATCTGGTGATGATTGGGGGAGGGGATTGTTATTTAGAGGGTAATTTATTAGGGAGCGACAGTCAAGGGCCCCCAGCCTGGAGAGGAGGAACATTCGGGGACTGAAGTTCTCAAGACATTTCATTTTTCTCTGCCGAGTAGATGGGAGTTCCCAACGTTTCGTTGGGGGGTACAAAGGAATAAAAAATCGTAGGAGGTGGAGGAGACCAACCATTCCGGAGGGGTACTGGGGTCCAATCTGGTGATGATTGGGGGAGGGGATTGTTATTTAGAGGGTAATTTATTAGGGAGCGACAGTCAAGGGGCCACCAGCCTGGAGAGGAGGAACATCGGGGACCGAAGTTCTCAAGACATTTCATTTTTCTCTGCCGAGTAGATGGGAGTTCCCAACGTTTCGTTGGCGGGGTACAAAGGAATAAAAATGGTAGGATGGAGGAGACCAACCATTCCGGAGGGGTGCTGGGGTCCGATCTGGCTTTGGGGCCCCTGTTGAGTAGACCTCCTGCCGTAAATGTCATCTGGGAGAACTGGATACTCAAAGAGATGTTTGGGAGACGTAGAAGGTGCTGGGATAACAGCCCCGAAGTTCAGGGAGTTTTGGGGTCCCTACTGAGAATAGACGAGGCATCTACTTGCTGCGTTGGTATATATGGGGTGGGGGGGGGGGATGGGTAATCCACGTTTTGGAAGTAGTAAGAAGCCCCTTTGTTGTAGAAGCAGAAGATCTGGTCCACCAAACTCTCCGGAGGGGTAGAATGTCCCGGGGTCTGATCTGGGATGGGAAATCAGGTGGGAGAGGACAACATTTGTTCTTTGAGACGATCGGGAGACGAACAAGTCGTACGAAACGTCTTTGCTGTAGGGACAGAAAGCAGGACACCAACCATTGTGAAGGGGTCTGGCCTGAGGGTTTGGGGGTCCCTGATGAACACACCCCACGGTTAAATATTGTCAATGAGGGCATTTAGAGTTGAGAGAAAGTTGGTTTTTGAAAGTAATGTTCGGAAGACTTGGAAAGTAGCGTGACCGGATCTATGGGGGCCCCCGAAACTCAGGATGTGTATTGGGGTCCCTACCGAGCATACACAAGCCTTCAACCATTGTGGAGCTGAAGAGGGGCAATTGTTTAGAAGAATGGATGAGGAGACCTCTTGTAGAATTTAATGGGAGTCCTAATAATGTGGTAGATGTTGGTGGACCTAAGGGAGTGATTGGGGGCTTCTTCAGCAGGGACTTCTGATAGGGATCAGTGTAAGCTGTAGATGTTGGTGGACCTAAGGGTGTGATTGGGGGGCTTCTTCAGCAGGGACTTCTGATAGGGATCAGTGTAAGCTGTAGATGTTGGTGGACCTAAGGTGTGTGATTGGGGGGCTTCTTCGGAGGGCTGTGTAAAAGAGATCACGGTAAGCTGTAGATGTTGGTGAACCTAAGGGTGTGATTGGGGGGCTTCTTCAGTGGGGACGTCTGATAGAGATCACGGTAAGCTGTAGATGTTGGAGGACCTAAGGGTGTGATTGGGGGGCTTCTTCGGCAGGGACGTCTGATAGGGATCACGGTAAGCTGTAGATGTTGGAGGACCTATGGGTGTGATTGGGGGGCTTCTTCGGAGGGCTGTGTAAAAGAGATCACGGTAAGCTGTAGATGTTGGTGGACCTAAGGGTGTGATTGGGGGGCTTCTTCAGTGGGGACGTCTGATAGGGATCACGGTAAGCTGTAGATTTTGGAGGACCTAAGGGTGTGATTGGGGGGCTTCTTCGGCAGGGACGTCTGATAGGGATCACGGTAAGCTGTAGATGTTGGAGGACCTATGGGTGTGATTGGGGGGCTTCTTCGGATGGCCATCTAAAAGAGATCAAGGTAAGCTGTAGATGCTGGTAAAGAACGGCCAGTTCCATCACCCATGGACCTCCACTGAAGGGGTCGATGAAAGAAGCCATGGAAACGTTGAGGCTCACTGTGGTGATTTCCAGCCACCATGGAATAATAGTTTTACGTTCCGGTGGAACAATCCTTCGGCTGCCCCGGGGGTTGCGGCATAAGTCGACTCAAAGATAGCATTTTACGGGGGCGCGGCCACCGTGAAGGGGTAAACCTTTTATCGCTCTTCATACCTCAACGGATCTTTTGACATTTTATTCTACCAAGAACTGAAAGGTTCCCTCAAGACAACTACGAATGTCAAAGAAAATACAAAATTTCAATCTTTTTATCTTTTTTTTTGAGTTGAGGATAAAAAGTTCAATTACAGCTTTGTGAGAATGAGAGATTCCTATCTGGAACCTTCCGTGGTTAAATCTTCTGCGGGGGATTATCTGGTTGGGAGGAGAACGTTCTTTAGTCATTAAATCTGTAATCTCCTCTCTCCATCAGTGCAGGTGGAAGCTTTTTGATGTTAGAACGTTTCTTTTAACGAGATTTCCTGTTGGAAGGTGATATGTTGTTCCGTGAAGGAAGTTGATGAGATGAATTGTCCTTTTATTCGGAAAAAGCCCATGGTGTCAACGCTTCCGTAATGTTTCATTCTTCTTAACAGGTGCTCTAACGTATAATTTTCTGGTCAGTTTGTTCTATGACAACATTCTCTGTAGAAAGATCTGAAATCTCATCTTCTGGTTAGATTGTTCTGTAGCAATGTTCTCCATAAAAGATTCTGGAATCTCCTCCTCTGGTTAGATCCTTCTATGGTGATATTCTCCATGGAAAGTTCTGTAACGTCCTCCTCTGGTTAGATCCTTCTAGGATCATATTCTCCATAGAAAGTTCTGTAACGTCCTCCTCTGGTTAGATCCTTCTATGGATCATATTCTCCATAGAAAGTTCTGTAACGTCCTCCTCTGATTAGATTGTTCTGTGATGACTTTCTCCATAGAAAGTTCTGTAACGTCCTCCTCTGGTTAGATCGTTCTATGGTGATATTCTCCATGGAAAGTTCTGTAACGTCCTCCTCTGGTTAGATCCTTCTAGGATCATATTCTCCATGGAAAGTTCTGTAACGTCCTCCTCTGATTAGATCCTTCTATGATCATATTCTCCATGGAAAGTTCTGTAACGTCCTCCTCTGATTAGATCCTTCTATGATCATATTCTCCATGGAAAGTTCTGTAACGTCCTCCTCTGGTTAGATCCTTCTATGATCATATTCTCCATAGAAAGTTCTGTAACGTCCTCCTCTGGTTAGGTCCTTCTATGATGATATTATCCATGGAAAGTTCTGTAACGTCCTCCTCTGATTAGATCGTTCTGTGATGATATTCTCCATAGAAAGTTCTGTAACGTCCTCCTCTGGTTAGATCCTTCTATGATGATATTATCCATGGAAAGTTCTGTAACGTCCTCCTCTGATTAGATCGTTCTGTGATGATATTCTCCATGGAAAGTTCTGTAACGTCCTCCTCTGGTTAGATCCTTCTAGGATGATATTCTCCATAGAAAGTTCTGTAACGTCCTCTGATTAGATCGTTCTGTGATGATATTCTCCATAGAAAGTTCTGTAACGTCCTCCTCTGATTAGATCGTTCTGTGATGATATTCTCCATAGAAAGTTCTGTAACGTCCTCCTCTGATTAGATCGTTCTGTGATGATATTCTCCATAGAAAGTTCTGTAACGTCCTCCTCTGGTTAGATCCTTCTAGGATGATATTCTCCATAGAACGTTCTGTAATTTTGTTCTATGGTTAGATGATTGATAATGATTTTCTCCATAGAAAGTCCCGTAATGTCACCTTCTGGATAGATTGTTCTATCATGTTCTCTGTAGAAGGATCTGTAATGTAGTCTTCTGGATAGATTGTTGTTCTATCATGTTCTCTGTAGAAGGATCTGTAATGTAGTCTTCTGGGTAGATTGTTTTACACAATATTCTCCATAGAAAGTTGTGTTATGTCTTTCTCGGGTTATATTGTTCTATGATGATGTTCTCCATAGAAGCTTCCATAATTTGTTCTTACTTGTTTGTTCTACGATGATGTCTATGTGGAAGATTTGATAATGTCCTCCTCTGACTAGATTGTTTTATGATTATGTTCTCCATAGAACGTTTTGTAGTGTCATCTTCTGGCTAGAATGTTCTCTGTAGAAGGTCCATAATGTTGTATTCTGACTAGTTTGTTCTACAAAAAAGTTCTCCTTAGGAAGTTCTGCAATGTCATCTTCTGGCTAGATTGTTCTATGATGATGTTCTCTGTAGAAGGTTCTATAGTGTCATCTTCTGGCTAGATTGTTCTATGATGATGTTCTCTGTAGAAGGTTCTATAGTGTCATCTTCTGGCTAGATTGTTCTATCACGATGTTCTCCTTAAGAAGTTCAGTAATGTTGTCTTCCAGCTAGATTGTTCTATGATGATGTTCTCCACATAGAAGGTTCTGCAGAGTCATCCTCTAATTAGATTTTTCTATGAGGATGTCTCTGTAAAAGTTCTTGCAACATTGTCTTCTGGGTAGATTGAGTTGACGATATCTCTGTAGAAAGTTCTGTAATGTTGTTTTTTGGTCAGATTGTTCTACCATGATGTTCTCTTTAAAAAGTTCAGTAATGTTATCTTCCAGCTCGATTGTTCTATGATGATGTTCTCTATGGAAGGTTCTGCAATATCATCCTCTAGTTAGATTTTTCTATGAGGATGTCTCTATAGAAGTTCCTGTAACGTTGTCTTCTGGCTAGATTGACGTGACGATATCTCTGTAGAAATTCCCGTAATGTTGACTTCCAGCTAGATTGTTCTATGATAATGTTCTCCATAGAAGGTTCTGCAGAGTCATCCTCTAGTTAGATTTTTCTATAAGGATGTCTCTGTAGAAGTTCCTGTAACGTTGTCTTCAGGCTAGATTGATGTGACGATATCTCTGTAGAAAGTTCTGTATTGTTGTTTTCCAGCTTGATTGTTCTATGATGATGTTCTCTATAGAAGGTTCTGCAGATTGTTCTATGATGATGTTCTCTATAGAAGGTTCTGCAGAGTCACCCTCTAGTTATATTTTTCTATGAGGATGTCTCTGTAGAAGTTCCTGTAACGTTGTCTTCTGGCTAGATTGACGTGACGATATCTCTGTAGAAAGTTCTGTATTGTTGTCTTCCAGTTAGATCTATGATAATGTTCTCCATAGAAGGTTCTGCAGAGTCACCCTCTAGTTAGATTTTTCTATGAGGATGTCTCTGTAGAAGTTCCTGTAACGTTGTCTTCTGGCTAGATTGACGTGACGATATCTCTGTAGAAATTCCCGTAATGTTGACTTCCAGCTAGATTGTTCTATGATGATGTTCTGCATAGAAGGTTCTGCAGATTGTTCTATGATGATGTTCTCCATAGAAGGTTCTGCAGAGTCATCCTCTAGTTAGATTTTTCTATGAGGATGTCTCTGTAGAAGTTCCTGTAATGTTGTCTTCTGGCTAGATTGACGTGACGATATCTCTGTAGAAAGTTCTGTATTGTTGTCTTCCAGCTTGATTGTTCTATGATGATGTTCTCTATAGAAGGTTCTGCAGATTGTTCTATGATGATGTTCTCCATAGAAGGTTCTGCAGAGTCGTCCTCTAGTTAGATTTTTCTATGAGGATGTCTCTGTAGAAGTTCCTGTAATGTTGTCTTCTGGCTAGATTGTTTTACACAATATTCTCCATAGAAAGTTGTGTTATGTCTTTCTCGGGTTATATTGTTCTATGATGATGTTCTCCATAGAAGCTTCCATAATTTGTTCTTACTTGTTTGTTCTACGATGATGTCTATGTGGAAGATTTGATAATGTCCTCCTCTGACTAGATTGTTTTTATGATTATGTTCTCCATAGAACGTTTTGTAGTGTCATCTTCTGGCTAGAATGTTCTCTGTAGAAGGTCCATAATGTTGTATTCTGACTAGTTTGTTCTACAAAAAAGTTCTCCTTAGGAAGTTCTGCAATGTCATCTTCTGGCTAGATTGTTCTATGATGATGTTCTCTGTAGAAGGTTCTATAGTGTCATCTTCTGGCTAGATTGTTCTATGATGATGTTCTCTGTAGAAGGTTCTATAGTGTCATCTTCTGGCTAGATTGTTCTATCACGATGTTCTCCTTAAGAAGTTCAGTAATGTTGTCTTCCAGCTAGATTGTTCTATGATGATGTTCTCCACATAGAAGGTTCTGCAGAGTCATCCTCTAATTAGATTTTTCTATGAGGATGTCTCTGTAAAAGTTCTTGCAAACATTGTCTTCTGGCTAGATTGAGTTGACGATATCTCTGTAGAAAGTTCTGTAATGTTGTTGTTTTTTGGTCAGATTGTTCTATCATGATGTTCTCTTTAAAAAGTTCAGTAATGTTATCTTCCAGCTCGATTGTTCTATGATGATGTTCTCTATGGAAGGTTCTGCAATATCATCCTCTAGTTAGATTTTTCTATGAGGATGTCTCTATAGAAGTTCCTGTAACGTTGTCTTCTGGCTAGATTGACGTGACGATATCTCTGTAGAAAATTCCCGTAATGTTGACTTCCAGCTAGATTGTTCTATGATAATGTTCTCCATAGAAGGTTCTGCAGAGTCATCCTCTAGTTAGATTTTTCTATGAGGATGTCTCTGTAGAAGTTCCTGTAACGTTGTCTTCAGGCTAGATTGATGTGACGATATCTCTGTAGAAAGTTCTGTATTGTTGTTTTCCAGCTTGATTGTTCTATGATGATGTTCTCTATAGAAGGTTCTGCAGATTGTTCTATGATGATGTTCTCCATAGAAGGTTCTGCAGAGTCACCCTCTAGTTAGATTTTTCTATGAGGATGTCTCTGTAGAAGTTCCTGTAACGTTGTCTTCAGGCTAGATTGATGTGACGATATCTCTGTAGAAAGTTCTGTATTGTTGTTTTCCAGCTTGATTGTTCTATGATGATGTTCTCTATAGAAGGTTCTGCAGATTGTTCTATGATGATGTTCTCTATAGAAGGTTCTGCAGAGTCACCCTCTAGTTAGATTTTTCTATGAGGATGTCTCTGTAGAAGTTCTTGTATCGCTGTCTTCTGGCTAGATTGACGTGACGATATCTCTGTAGAAAGTTCTGTATTGTTGTCTTCCACTTAGATCTATGATGATCTCCATAGAAGGTTCTGCAGAGTTGTCCTCTAGTTAGATTTTTCTATGAGGATGTCTCTGTAGAAGTTCCTGTAACGTTGTCTTCAGGCTAGATTGATGTGACGATATCTCTGTAGAAAGTTCTGTATTGTTGTTTTCCAGCTTGATTGTTCTATGATGATGTTCTCTATACAAGGTTCTGCAGATTGTTCTATGATGATGTTCTCTAAGAAGGTTCTGCAGAGTCACCCTCTAGTTATATTTTTCTATGAGGATGCCTCTGTAGAAGTTCCTGTAACGTTGTCTTCTGGCTAGATTGACGTGGCAATATCTCTGTAGAAATTCCCGTAATGTTGACTTCCAGCTAGATTGTTCTATGATGATGTTCTCCATAGAAGGTTCTGCAGAGTCATCCTCTAGTTATATTTTTCTATGAGGATGTCTCTGTAGAAGTTCCTGTAATGTTGTCTTCTGGCTAGATTGACGTGACAATATCTCTCTTAGAAAGTTCTGTATTGTTGTCTTCCAGCTTGATTGTTCTATGATGATGTTCTCTATAGAAGGTTCTGCAGATTGTTCTATGATGATGTTCTCCATAGAAGATTCTGCAGAGTCACCCTCTAGTTAGATTTTTCTATGAGGATGTCTCTGTAGAAGTTCCTGTAACGTTGTCTTCTGGCTAGATTGTTCTATGATGATGTTCTCTATAGAAGGTTCTGCAGAGTCACCCTCTAGTTAGATTTTTCTATGAGGATGTCTCTGTAGAAATTCCCGTAATGTTGACTTCCAGCTAGATTGTTCTATGATGATGTTCTCTATAGAAGGTTCTGCAGATTGTTCTATGATGATGTTCTCCATAGAAGGTTCTGCAGAGTCACCCTCTAGTTAGATTTTTCTATGAGGATGTCTCTGTAGAAGTTCCTGTAACGTTGTCTTCTGGCTAGATTGTTCTATGATGATGTTCTCTATAGAAGGTTCTGCAGAGTCATCCTCTAGTTAGATTTTTCTATGAGGATGTCTCTGTAGAAGTTCCTGTAATGTTGTCTTCCAGCTTGATTGTTCTATGATGATGTTTTCTATAGAAGGTTCTGCAGATTGTTCTATGATGATGTTCTCCATAGAAGGTTCTGCAGAGTCGTCCTCTAGTTAGATTTTTCTATGAGGATGTCTCTGTAGAAGTTCCTGTAACGTTGTCTTCTGGCTAGATTGACGTGACGATATCTCTGTAGAAATTCCCGTAATGTTGACTTCCAGCTAGATTGTTCTATGATGATGTTCTCTATAGAAGGTTCTGCAGATTGTTCTATGATGATGTTCTCCATAGAAGGTTCTGCAGAGTCGTCCTCTAGTTAGATTTTTCTATGAGGATGTCTCTGTAGAAGTTCCTGTAACGTTGTCTTCTGGCTAGATTGACGTGACGATATCTCTGTAGAACGTTCTGTAATGTTGTTTTTTGGTCAGATTGTTCTACGACCGTGTTCTTCTAGAATGTCATTTTCTGGTTGGAATATTCTATGACATTTCTGGCTGGGATGTGTCTGATGTCCTTTCTCTGATGTCACCTCCTGCTCAGAACGTTCTGTACACCCCGGAATCAGATCCTTCTCATTGTTTTTGTAGTTGATGATCAGATTTGCCTGTCAGGTGACTTCCCGCCCCGTCCCCGGCTCTTCTGTTTCTATGTTATTATTATGTCCTCCGGAATCCAAAGAGGAACAATCTATAGAATTCTCCGTAAACCTTTGTCCCGGAGGTGGAACCGTCCATAGATCTATAACAATCAGGCAGTGCCAAGGCCCAACTCTGGCCAAAAGCTTGTCTTCAGTTTTGGATGGGGGGTGGTGGGGGATGGGCAGACTGACAATTCATGGGGCCCCGGGCAATAGGGGATCATGGGGCCCCTGTGTCCTTGCCCAAACTCAAAAAAGCCTATGAAAAAGGTACCAGGGGCATCTCATGGGGCCCCCTACTGACCCCAGGCCCTCGGGCAGTGCCCGAGTTTCCAAATGGTCAGTCCGCCCCTGGGGATGGGTGAAGAACTTATATCACAGATAGAATAAATGGATAAATTCTTGTATGTGTGTGGGGGCGTGGCCTCCCTATGTGGTAGAGGAGCCTCATACATCCGGTGTGTCCTTCATAGAGTATCTGCGCCACGTGACCGCCCTTTCTACTGTTTTACTGCCAAATGTCCCCCATTACGGAGGTCTGAGGTGGAAGAATGAGACAAAAAATGAAACCAGGTCGGAAGAATTCGGCCTGAAGGACGGTCCTTGTCCCGTCTCCCAGCAGTGGAAATGATGGCGGAAATTCCCAGAGGAAAAATGGTGGAAAACTTTGTGAACAGGAACATTATTGTCCCCTATGAGGAAATGATTGTCCCGATGAGTGGAATAATCTGACATCATATTTCATGTGGAAGTGGAGAAACCACCACCCTCCACTTTATTAATATGGGACCATTGGTGGAGAGACCATTGGTGGAGAGACCATTGGTGGAGAGACCATTGGTGGAGAGATCATTGGTGGAGAGACCATTGGTGGAGAGATCATTGGTGGAGAGATCATTGGTGGAGAGATCATTGGTGGAGAGACCATTGGTGGAGAGATCATTGGTGGAGAGACCATTGGTGGAGAGACCATTGGTGGAGAGACCATTGGTGGAGAGACCATTGGTGGAGAGACCATTGGTGGAGAGAGACCATTGGTGGGAGAGACCATTGGTGGAGAGACCATTGGTGGAGAGACCATTGGTGGAGAGATCATTGGTGGAGAGATCATTGGTGGAGAGATTATTGGTGGACAGACCATTGGTGAAGAGATTATTGGTAGGGAGACCATTGGTGGGGAGACCATTGGAGGAGAGATCACTGGTGGATAGATCATTGGTGGAGAGATTTTTGCTTTGGAAATCATTGGTGGAAATTATTGGTGATGACATCATTGGTGGAGAAATCATTAGTCGAGAGATCAATGGTGGAGAGATTATTGGTGGACAGACCATTGGTGGACAGATCATTGGTGGACGGGTCATTGGTGGACAGGTCATTGGTGGACAGGTCATTGGTGGACAGGTCATTGGTGGAGAGATCATTGGTGGAGCGATTACTGGTGGGGAGATTATTAGTGGAGAGATCGACGGTGAAGAGATTATTGGTGGGGAGATGATTGGTGGACAGATGATTGGTGGAGAGATGATTGGTGGACAGATCATTGGTGGACAGATGATTGGTGGAGAGATGATTGGTGGACAGATTATTGGTCAATGAAGGGTTAGTTGAATGATATTTTGGGAACTGTTCATCTACTGGGGATCATCGGGACGTCCAAACTGTAGAATATTTGGAAGGGGAATTGTTGGAGTTGGGATTGGAACTGATGGACTGTGCACTCATCATCCACTACAGAGCCGCAGAATCATTTGGAAGTCTCTGCTCTCTCCTCCCCAGACTCTGCCGTCTCTGCTCACTCCTCCCTGGACTCTGCCGTCTCTGCTCACTCCTCCCTGGACTCTGCCGTCTCTGCGCTCTCCTCCCCCGGACTCTGCCGTCTCTGCTCTCTCCCCCCTGGACTCTGCCGCTCTGCTCTGTCCTCCCCCGGACTCTGCCGTCTCTGCTCTCTCCCCCCTGGACTCTGCTCTCTCCCCCCCGGACTCTGCCGTCTCTGCTCTCTCCTCCCCCGGACTCTGCCGTCTCTGCTCTCTCCTCCCCGGACTCTGCCGTCTCTGCTCTCCTCCCCAGACTCTGCCGTCTCTGCCCTCTCGTCCCCGGACTCTGCCGTCTCTGCTCTCTCCTCCCTGGACTCTGCCGTCTCTGCTCTCTCCTCCCCGGACTCTGCAGTCTCTGCTCTCTCCTCCCCGGACTCTGCCGTCTCTGCTCTCTCCTCCTCGGACTCTGCCGTCTCTGCTCTCTCCTCCCCCGGACTCTGCCGTCTCTGCGCTCTCCCCCCTGGACTCTGCCGTCTCTGCTCTCTCCCCCCCGGACTCTGCCGTCTCTGCTCTCTCCTCCCCCGGACTCTGCCGTCTCTGCGCTCTCCTCCCCCGGACTCTGCCGTCTCTGCGCTCTCCTCCCCCGGACTCTGCCGTCTCTGCTCTCTCCTCCCCCGGACTCTGCCGTCTCTGCTCTCTCCTCCCCCGGACTCTGCCGTCTCTGCTCTCTCCTCCCCCGGACTCTGCCGTCTCTGCTCTCTCCCCCCGGACTCTGCCGTCTCTGCTCTCTCCCCCCCGGACTCTGCCGTCTCTGCTCTCTCTCCCCCCCGGACTCTGCCGTCTCTGCTCTCTCCTCCCCGGACTCTGCCGTCTCCGCTCTCTCCTCCCCCGGACTCTGCCGTCTCCGCTCTCTCCTCCCCCGGACTCTGCCGTCTCCGCTCTCTCCTCCCCCGGACTCTGCCGTCTCCGCTCTCTCCTCCCCCGGACTCTGCCGTCTCTGCTCTCTCCTCCCCGGACTCTGCCGTCTCTGCTCTCTCCTCCCCGGACTCTGCCGTCTCTGCTCTCTCCCCCCTGGACTCTGCCGTCTCTGCTCTCTCCCCCCCGGACTCTGCCGTCTCTGCTCTCTCCCCCCTGGACTCTGCCGTCTCTGCTCTCTCCCCCCCGGACTCTGCCGTCTCTGCTCTCTCCCCCCCGGACTCTGCCGTCTCTGCTCTCTCCCCCCCGGACTCTGCCGTCTCTGCTCTCTCCTCCCCGGACTCTGCCGTCTCTGCTCTCTCCTCCCCCGGACTCTGCCGTCTCTGCTCTCTCCTCCCCCGGACTCAGCCGTCTCTGCTCTCTCCTCCCCCGGACTCTGCCGTCTCTGCTCTCTCCTCCCTGGACTCTGCCGTCTCTGCTCTCTCCCCCCTGGACTCTGCCGTCTCTGCTCTCTCCCCCCCGGACTCTGCCGTCTCTGCTCTCTCCCCCCGGACTCTGCCGTCTCTGCTCTCTCCCCCCTGGACTCTCCCGTCTCTGCTCTCTCCCCCCTGGACTCTGCCGTCTCTGCTCTCTCCCCCCTGGACTCTGCCGTCTCTGCTTTCTCCTCCCTGGACTCTGCTGTCTCTGCTCTCTCCCCCCTGGACTCTGCCGTCTCTGCTCTCTCCCCCCTGGACTCTGCCGTCTCTGCTCTCTCCTCCCCGGACTCTGCAGTCTCTACTCTCTTCTCCCCCGGACTCTGCCGTCTCTGCTCTCTCCCCCCTGGACTCTGCCGTCTCTGCTCTCTCCTCCCCGGACTCTGCCATCTCTGCTCTCTCCTCCCTGGACTCTGCCGTCTCTGCTCTCTCCTCCCCGGACTCTGCCATCTCTGCTCTCTACCCCCCGGATCTGCGTCTCTGCTCTCTCCTCCCCGGACTCTGCCGTCTCTGCTCTCTCCCCCCTGGACTCTGCCGTCTCTGCTCTCTCCCCCCCCCTGGACTCTGCTGTCTCTGCTTTCTCCTCCCTGGACTCTGCCGTCTCTGCTCTCTCTCCTCCCCGGACTCTGCCGTCTCTGCTCTCTCCTCCCCCGGACTCTGCCGTCTCTGCTCTCTCCTCCCCGGACTCTGCCGTCTCTGCGCTCTCCTCCTCCCTCCACGTGTCCCGTGTTCTGCTCTGTAACTCCTCTGCATGCCAACCTGTGTGTTTTGGCATCAGACTCTGCGCCCCGAGGAAGAGTCACCTCCACCCAACTACAGACCACGGGGGTGAGAGGAGTTCACAGAGGGGGAGGGGGCATTCCTCCAATAGTAATAATACGAAACAATGGAGAGGAGAGAGCCACGGAGAGGACAGAGCAACGGGGAGGAAAGATCCACGGAGAGGACAGAGCCTGGGAGAGGACAGAGCCTGGGAGAGGACAGAGCCTGGGAGAGGACAGAGCCACGGAGAGGACAGAGCCACGGAGAGGACAGAGCCACGGAGAGGACAGAGCATCTTAGAGGACAGAGCCACTTAGAGGACAGAACCTTGGAGAGGACAGAGCCACGGAGAGGACAGAGCCACGGAGAGGACAGAGCCACGGAGAGGACAGAGCCACGGAGACCTACACATTCCATTCCTATTATACATTGATATAGCACTGACACATACCGTGGCGCAGTACGGCTCACACTGCACTATTAGTGGTACGTTTTCCATGTGGTGGGATTAGTTCTGTTATAATTTCTGATTTTCTCTTTTAGTGGTCGGGGCAGAGATCAGCGTTGGCACCACTAATACTACTACCACGGCACCAAATGCCACGGACACAACCGCAGCAAGTACCGCAAATAGTACTACAGCTGCACCACATGCCACGGACATAACCGCAGCAAGTAACGCAAGTACTGCAAACAGTACTACCGCTGCACCACATGCCACGGACACAACCGCAGCAAGTACCGCAAATAGTACTACCGCTGCACCGCATGTCACGGACACAACCGCAGCAAGTACCGCAAATAGTACTACCGCTGCACCGCATGTCACGGACACAACCGCAGCAAGTAACGCAAGTACTGCAAATAGTACTACCGCGGCACCACATGTCACGGACACAACCGCAGCAAGTAACGCAAGTACTGCAAATAGTACTACCGCGGCACCACATGCCACGGACACAACCGCAGCAAGTAACGCAAGTACTGCAAATAGTACTACCGCTGCACCACATGCCACGGACACAACCGCAGCAAGTACCGCAAGTACCGCAAATGGTACTACAGCTGCACCACATGCCACGGACACAACCGCAGCAAGTAACGCAAGTAACGCAAATAGTACTACCGCTGCACCACATGCCACGGACACAACCGCAGCAAGTAATGCAAGTACCGCAAATAGTACTACCGCTGCACCACATGCCACGGACACAACCGCAGCAAGTAACGCAAGTACTGCAAATAGTACTATTGCTGCACCACATGCCACGGACACAACCGCAGCAAGTAACGCAAGTAACGCAAATAGTACTACCGCTTCACCACATGCCACGGACACAACCGCAGCAAGTACCGCAAGTACCGCAAATGGTACTACAGCTGCACCACATGCCACGGACACAACCGCAGCAAGTACCGCAAGTACCGCAAATGGTACTACAGCTGCACCACATGCCACGGACACAACCGCAGCAAGTACCGCAAATAGTACCATTGCTGCACCACATGCCACGGGACACAACCGCAGCAAGTACCGCAAGTACAGCAAATAGTACCACTGCTGCACCACATGCCACGGACACAACCGCAGCAAGTAACGCAAGTAACGCAAATGGTACTACAGCTGCACCACATGCCACGGACACAACCGCAGCAAGTAACGCAAGTACCGCAAATGGTACTACAGCTGCACCACATGCCACGGACACAACTGCAGCAAGTAACGCAAGTACCGCAAATGGTACTACAGCTGCACCACATGCCACGGGCACAACCGCAGCAAGTAATGGAAACTCTACCAATAATACTTCAAATACTCAAAGCACTGCAAGTACCGTGACATCCACAGCAACTTCAAATGTCACAGGATCAACCACAGCTCAAAACACAAGCGTGGCCACAGCACCCAGCACCACTGTGGTACAGACCACAAGTCAGCTCATCACTACTATCTACATGAGGCTGCACATCACCAACGTGGAGTATTCCACCGTCCTCAATGATCCCACCTCCACCCTCTTCCTGGACCTGCAGACCAGGATCCAACAGCTGGTGAGGGATTTGTCTGGCCACGAATGTATATTGTCCTCCCACCATCCTCTGGGCATCATCTAATCTCTTGTTTGCATTCTTTACAGTTTAACAATGTGTATAACTGCTCCGCCTGCTCGACCCGTGGCACCTACCTCGGTGTATTAATTCTGACATTCAGGTTAGTAATGAATTTACACAACTTTTGTACAGACAGACGAGTGGCAAAGGAGGATTAGAGGATAGGCCCACGTAGGCAGAGGTCCAGGGTGACGATGTTTCCAGGGGAGGTAGTCTGCTATCTTATCAGGTATCCCCCTTATCTATACAAAGACTAAACAATGGAGATCGAACTTCCATACAGTGTAGATACTCCGTGGATGTACTGCGTGTACAGTGTATATACTCCGTGGATGTACTGCGTGTACAATGTATATACTCCGTGGATGTACTGCGTGTACAATGTATATACTCCGTGGATGTACTGCGTGTACAATGTATATACTCCGTGGATGTACTGCGTGTACAATGTATATACTCCGTGGATGTACTGTTTGTACAATGTATATACTCCGTGGATGTACTGCGTGTACAATGTGTATACTCCGTGGATGTATGTACAATGTACATACTCCGTGGATGTACTGCGTGTACAATGTATATACTCCGTGGATGTACTGCGTGTACAATGTATATACTCCGTGGATGTACTGCGTGTACAATGTATATACTCCGTGGATGTACTGCGTGTACAATGTATATGGATGTACTCCGTGGATGTACTGCGTGTACAATGGTGTATACTCCGTGGATGTACAATGTATATACTCCGTGGATGCTGCATGTGTATATACAATGTGCGTGTACAATGTATATACTACGTGGATGTACTGCGTGTACACTGCGTGCATGTATATACTACTCCGTGGATGTACTGCGTGTACAATGTATATACTCCGTGGATGTACTGCGTGTGTACAATGTATATACTCCGTGGATGTATGTGTGTACAATGTATATACTCCGTGGATGTACTGCAATGTATATACTCCGTGGATGTACTGCGTGTACAGTGTATATACTCCGGGATGTACAATGTATATACTCCGTGGATGTACTGCGTGTACAATGTCCGTGGATGTACTGCTCAATGTGTATACTCTGTGGATGTACTGCGTGTACAATGTATATATCCGTGGATGTACTGCGTGTACAATGTATATATCCGTGGATGTACTGCGTGTACAATGTATATAATCCATGGATGTACTGCGTGTGCAATGTATATGTATGTACTGCGTGTACAATGTGTATACTCCGTGGATGTACTGCGTGTACAATGTATATACTCCGTGGATGTACTGCGTGTACAATGTGTATACTCCGTGGATGTACTGCGTGTACAATGTGTATACTCCGTGGATGTACTGCGTGTACAATGTATATATCCGTGGATGTACTGCGTGTACAATGTATATACTCCATGGATGTACTGCGTGTACAATGTATATACTACGTGGATGTACTGCGTGTACAATGTATATACTCCGTGGATGTACTGCGTGTACAATGTGTATACTCCGTGGATGTACTGCGTGTACAATGTATATATCCGTGGATGTACTGCGTGTACAATGTATATATCCGTGGATGTACTGTGTACAATGTATATACTCCATGCATGTACTGCGTGTGCAATGTATATACTCCGTGGACAATGTATATACTCTGCGTGTACAATGTATATTCTCCGTGGATGTACTGCGTGTACAATAGTGTATGTAGATTCTGTAGATTCTCGTAGTACAATGTAGATTCTGTGCGTGGATTCAACTGATTCTACTGTAATTCTGTATATCCGTGGATGTACTCTGTTGTTTCTCTGTATATTCTCTGTAGATTCTGTACAATGTATATTCTGTAGATTCTCTGTGTACAATGATTACTCTGTAGATGTTCTGTAGATTTTCTCTGTAGATTCTGTAGATTCTCAGATTGTATATTCCGTGGAGATTCTACTGTAGATTCTCTGCAGATTCTGTAGATTCTGTAGATTCTCTGTAGATTCTGTAGATTTCTGTAGATTTCTGTAGATTCTCTGTAGATTCTCTGTAGATTACTGTAGATTTCTGTAGATTCTCTGTAGATTCTCTGTAGATTCTTAGATTCTCTGTAGATTCTGTAGATTCTCTGTAGATTCTCTGTAGATTCTGTAGATTTCTGTAGATTCTCTGTAGATTCTCTGTAGATTCTGTAGATTGTAGAATTTCTGTAGATTCTCTGTAGATTCTGTAGATTCTGTAGATTCTGTAGATTCTCTGTAGATTCTGTAGATTTCTGTAGATTCTGTAGATTCTCTGTAGATCTGTCTCTGTAGATTCTGTAGATTCTCTGTAGATTCTGTAGATTCTCTGTAGATTCTCTGTAGATTTCTGTAGATTTCTGTAGATTCTGTAGATTCTCTGTAGATTCTCTGTAGATTCTGTAGATTCTCTGTAGATTTCTGTAGATTCTTTGTAGATTCTGTAGATTCTCTGTAGATTCTGTAGATTCTCTGTAGATTCTGTAGATTCTGTAGATTCTTCTCTGTAGATTTCTGTAGATTCTGTAGATTCTGTAGATTCTCTGTAGATTCTGTAGATTCTGTAGATTCTGTAGATTCTCTGTAGATTCTGTAGATTCTGTAGATTCTTCTGTAGATTCTGTAGATTCTGTAGATTCTCTGTAGATTCTGTAGATTCTCTGTAGATTCTGTAGATTCTGTCTCTGTAGATTCTCTGTAGATTCTGTAGATTCTCTGTAGATTCTGTAGATTCTCTGTAGATGTAGATTCTGTAGATTCTCTGTAGATTCTCTGTAGATTCTGTAGTTTCTCTGTAGATTTCTGTAGATTCTGTAGATTCTCTGTAGATTCTCTGTAGATTCTCTGTAGATTTCTGTAGATTTCTGTAGATTCTCTGTAGATTCTGTAGATTCTGTAGATTCTCTGTAGATTCTGTAGATTCTCTGTAGATTTCTGTAGATTCTCTGATAGATTCTGTAGATTCTCTGTAGATTCTGTAGATTCTCTGTAGATTCTGTAGATTCTGTAGATTCTCTGTAGAGATTCTCTGTAGATTCTCTGTAGATTCTCTGTAGATTCTGTAGATTCTCTGTAGATTCTGTAGATTCTCTGTAGATTCTCTGTAGATTCTCTGTAGATTCTCTGTAGATTCTGTAGATTCTCTGTAGATTTCTCTAGATTCTCTGTAGATTCTCTGTAGATTAGATTCTCTGTAGATTCTCTAGATTCTGTAGATTCTCTGTAGATTCTGTAGATTCTGTAGATTCTCTGTAGATTCTCTGTAGATTCTGTGTAGATTCTCTGTAGATTCTGTAGATTCTGTAGATTCTCTGTAGATTCTGTAGATTTCTGTAGATTCTCTGTAGATTCTGTAGATTCTCTGTAGATTCTCTCTGTAGATTCTCTGTAGATTCTCGATTCTGTAGATTCTGTAGATTCTCTGTAGATTTCTGTAGATTCTCTGTTTCTGTAGATTCTCTGTAGATTCTGTAGATCTCTGTAGATTTCTTCTCTGTAGATTCTGTAGATTCTCTGTAGATTCTGTAGATTCTCTGTCTGTAGATTCTGTAGATTCTGTAGATTCTCTGTAGATTCTGTAGATTCTGTAGATTCTCTGTAGATTCTCTGTAGATTCTGTAGATTCTCTGTAGATTCTCTGTAGATTCTGTAGATTCTGTAGATTCTGTAGATTCTCTGTAGATTCTGTAGATTCTGTAGATTCTCTGTTAGATTCTCTGTAGAGATTCTGTAGATTCTGTAGATTCTGTAGATTCTCTGTAGATTCTGTAGATTCTGTAGATTCTCTGTAGATCTCTGTAGATTCTCTGTAGATTCTTAGATTCTCTGTAGATTCTCTGTAGATTCTCTGTAGATTCTCTGTAGATCTGTAGATTCTCTGTTCTCTGTAGATTCTCTGTAGATTCTGTAGATTCTCTGTAGATTTCTGTATAGATTCTGTAGATTCTCTGTAGATTCTGTAGATTCTCTGTAGATTCTGTAGAGATTCTCTGTAGATTCTCTGTAGATTCTGTAGATTCTCTGTAGATTCTCTGTAGATTCTGTAGATTCTCTGTAGATTCTGTAGATTCTCTGTAGATTCTCTGTAGATTCTGTAGATTCTCTGTAGATTCTCTGTAGATTCTGTAGATTCTCTGTAGATTCTCTGTAGTAGATTCTCTGTAGATTCTCTGTAGATTCTGTAGATTCTCTGTAGATTTCTGTAGATTCTCTGTAGATTCTCTGTAGATTCTGTAGATTCTCTGTAGATTCTCTGTAGATTCTTCTGTAGATTCTCTGTATTCTCTGTAGATTTCTGTAGATTCTCTGTAGATTTCTGTAGATTCTCTGTAGATTCTCTGTAGATTCTGTAGATTCTCTGTAGATTCTGTAGATTCTGTAGATTCTCTGTAGATTCTGTGTAGATTCTCTGTAGATTCTGTAGATTCTGTAGATTCTCTGTAGATCTCTGTAGATTCTCTGTAGATTCTGTAGATTCTCTGTAGATTCTGTAGATTCTCTGTAGATACTCCTTAGTTACTCTCCTTAGATGCTCCTTAGATGCTCCTTAGATGCTCCTTAGATACTCCTTAGATGCTCCTTATGATACTCTTAGATACTCTGCAGATGCTCCTTAGATACTCTGCAGATGCTCCTTAGATACTCTGATGCTCCTTAGATGCTCCTTAGATACTCCTTAGATGCTCCTTAGATACTCCTTAGATACTCTGCAGATGCTCCTTAGATGCTCCTCATATGCTCCTCAGATGCTCCTTAGATTAGATGCTCCTTAGATGCTCCTTAGATGCTCCTTAGATGCTCCTTAGATGCTTCTTAGATACTCTGCAGATACTCCTCAGATGCTCCTCAGATGCTCCTTAGATGCTCCTTAGATACTCTGCAGATGCTCCTCATATACTCCTCAGATGCTCCTTAGATGCTCCTTAAATGCTCCTTAGATACTCCTTAGATGCTCCTTAGATGCTCTGCAGATACTCGGTGTCATGCCTTGTCATCCTCCTTGCAGCCCTGGGTCCATCAATGCCGACACCCAGGCCCAATTCCGAGGGGTGGAGACTGCGGTCAATGTGCAGGACACCCTGACGAGGGCGCTCTCCGGCAGCAGCAATGAGCTGAATGGTCTGCGGATAGACAGCGTACAAGGTAAGTGACCGCAGCCTGAATCCTGGTGCCCAGGTGAGTTCTGGGTGGGGGAGGGGAAGAACAGCCATTTCCATACCTGGCGGTGACCCCGTCACATCCCTATACACAGGGTGTCACCAGGACAGGAAGTGGTGGGTCATCCTCTCCTCATTGGTTGTATGAGGTCAGGTCTGGTTTCTCCATCCAATCATCTTCTCTCCTTCCTCCCCACAGCCAGCACCTCACCATTCGCATCCAGTTCAGCCGCTGCGGTGCCGGGGTGGGGAATCGCCCTGCTGGTCCTGGTCTCCGTCCTCCTCTTCCTCCTCCTCATCTTCATCGTTGTCATGGTGAGTATTCGGGTCCCTTCCGGCCGTGGTGGTCCTGATGTTCTCCGGATTGCCGGACTCCTCCAGTCATTCTCCTCCTCTTCCCGCAGATCGTCCTGCTCTGCCGCCGGAGGAACTCCGGATACATGGACATGTTCACCAGCCGGGGCTCCTACCACTCCATGAACGACTACACGGCGTACCAGACGCACGGGCGCTACGTGGCCCCAAACAAGTATGAGGTGAGTGATGGCGACGGCTCCATACAGTGCTGCTCCCTGCCGTGGAGTCTCACTTCTGTCGTTCCCAATCGTGCTGAAACCAAACAGATAAACCCGCACAGAGCACCTACTTCAATGTGAGGTACAGAAAGCCCCGCCCCCGAGGTGCTACACGGAGGGAGGCGACACCCTTCAGTGCCTGCAATTCTGAAAACTCCTCCTACTGGCTGCTACTGGGACTGTCAGTGACATCACACTGGTGACGCCCACCATCCCTTCTCTCCTCCCTCCTCACCACCGGCCATTGTGGCTGCAAGCCTGATTTCAGCTTTCAGCTGGTGTGTGAGGAATGATCACGTGACGTGTGGAGGCATTTGTTCCTCTTGTATGTTATTCCCACCATATCAGTCACACGCCGGCCCCTTCCCACCCCCCTCGGGGTTAATGATTGACAGGCGAGATGTGCCGTGTCCAGGAGACGGAGAACAACAAATGAGAGAACACGCCCGAGGCCTGCCACCACCATCATCATCATCCTCATCATCTATCCTCATCATCATCACCGCCGCCCGCCCGGGGATTTGCCGCCGCCCGGGATTTGCATCTGTTTGACTTGCAAATGGTGACGGTGAGAAAAAGTCAACGTTGGCGGAGTCACCCCATAGCCCGCATAGGGAGGGGGAGGGGGTATAGAAAAATACAGTGCCACCATCATCATCCTCAATCACCACCCGCCATCATCATACCCGTACCAGAGGAGCTTACACTCTAATGTCCATCTGTTTGACTTGCAAATGGTCTGAAAAGAGGAGCTTGGCTCTAATGTCCCCTCCCCCATAGTCCCCAGTCTAGGGTACAGGGGAGGGGGCTTAGAAAATAATACCCCTGCCCCCACAGGGACCCCATCAACACTCCACAGGAGCTTACACTCTAACCCCCTCCCCCACAGTCATCAGTCTGTACCAGAGGAGCTTACACTCTAATGTCCCCTCCCCCACAGTCCATCAGTCTCTGTACCAGAGGAGCTTACACTCTAATGTCCCCTCCCCCACAGTCCCATCAGTCTCTGTACAGAGGAGCTTACACTCTAATGTCCCCTCCCCCACAGTCCCATCAGTCTCTGTACAGAGGAGCTTACACTCTAATGTCCCCTCCCCCACAGTCCCATCAGTCTCTGTACACAGGAGCTTACACTCTAATGTCCCCTCCCCCACAGTCCCATCAGTCTCTGTACAGAGGAGCTTACACTCTAATGTCCCCTCCCCCACAGTCCCATCAGTCTCTGTACAGAGGAGCTTACACTCTAATGTCCCCTCCCCCACAGTCCCATCAGTCTCTGTACCAGAGGAGCTTACACTCTAATGTCCCCTCCCCCACAGTCACATCATCAGTCTCTCTGTACCAGAGGAGCTTACACTCTAATGTCCCCTCCCCCACAGTCACATCAGTCTCTGTACCAGAGGAGCTTACACTCTAATGTCCCTAATGTCCCCCCCCCACAGTCCCATCAGTCTCTGTACACAGGAGCTTACACTCTAATGTACACCCACAGTATATATCCGGCTGGGTAGCTCGGCTGTCTGATGTTACCCCCCCCATGTCCTCCTACACGTTGTCCTTGTTGGCCGCATCCAGTTCTGTACAGCAGGAGCTGACACTGTAATGTCCCCTCCCCCACGAGTCCCATCAGTGATTTTAGAATGTACACAGGATAATTGCACAGTTTGATTGATGTTTGCATAATAAACGCTCGGCGAGCGGACTTGGGGATGACGCGGTAATTGGCGAGATTCGTGAGCGAGATTCGTCCGCCTACAATGACCGGGACCCTCCAGGGGTAATGATCCGGAGAAAACGATTGGATGCTTTGTGTCATATTTATTTGGATGATCATTGTATGGATGACGTCACGTGATTGTATGGATGACGTCATGTGATTGTATGGATGGCGTCATGTGATTGTATGGATGACGTCACGTGATTGTTGTATGGATGATCTCCTGTGATTGCATCGATGACGTCATGTGATTGTATGGATGACGTCATGTGATTGTATGGATGACGTCACGTGATTGTATGGATGACGCCACGTGATTGTATGGATGACGTCACGTGATTGTATGGATGACGTCACGTGATTGTATGGATGATCTCCTGTGATTGCATCGATCGATGACGTCATGTGATTGTATGGATGACGTCATGTGATTGTATGGATGATCTCCTGTGATTGCATCGATGACGTCATGTGATTGTATGGATGATCTCCTGTGATTGCGTCGATGACGTCATGTGATTGTATGGATGACGTCATGTGATTGTATGGATGACGTGTATGGATGATGTGATTGTATGGATGACGTCACGTGATTGTATGGATGACGCCACGTGATTGTATGGATGACGCCACGTGATTGTATGGATGATCTCCTGTGATTGCATCGATGACGTCATGTGATTGTATGGATGACGTCATGTGATTGTATGGATGGCGTCATGTGATTGTATGGATGACGCCACGTGATTGTATGGATGACGCCACGTGATTGTATGGATGACGCCACGTGATTGTATGGATGACGCCACGTGATTGTATGGATGACGCCACGTGATTGTATGGATGACGTCACGTGATTGTATGGATGACGTCACGTGATTGTATGGATGATCTCCTGTGATTGCATCGATGACGTCATGTGATTGCATGGATGACGTCATGTGATTGCATGGATGGCGTCATGTGATTGCATGGATGGCGTCATGTGATTGTACGGATGATGTCATGTGATTGTACGGATGACGTCATGTGATTGTATGGATGATCTCCAGTGATTGTATGGATGACGTCATGTGATTGCATCGATGACGTCATGTGATTGTATGGATGACGTCATGTGATTGTATGGATGATCTCCAGTGATTGTATGGATGACGTCATGTGATTGTATGGATGACGTCATGTGATTGTATGGATGACGTCATGTGATTGCATCGATGACGTCATGTGATTGTATGATGATCATGTGATGACGTCATGTGATTGTATGGATGACGTCATGTGATTGTATGGATGACGTCATGTGATTGCATCGATGACGTCATGTGATTGTATGGATGACGTCATGTGATTGCATCGATGACGTCATGTGATTGTATGGATGACGTCATGTGATTGTATGGATGACGTCATGTGATTGCATCGATGACGTCGTGATTGTATGGATGACGTCATGTGATTGCGCGGATGACGTCATGTGATTGCGCGGATGGCCTGACATGATTATGGTGGGAGGTCGTTGCCGGCTGTACGGAGCCATGTTAGGCTGGGAGGGGCTGACTGATGGGCCCTCCAATGGGCTCAGCGGACAGGAAGTGATGCGTGCGTCGCAGATTACCGCCCCCCCAGAACCGCCCCCGACTTGTAACATTTCCCATTTTTGGCCCCTAGAACATAGAAATAGCCCCGCCCCCCAGTCAGGCGGTTGGATTGATGGCAGATTTTTGCGCTCGGCTCGCATTTTCGCAGTCTTTCCCGTGTGAGCGCGAGCGGCTGTCTCCTCCCCCCGACGGGCGATGATTGATGGACGACCCTGAGAAGAGTGTCAACAAATACAATCACCCCGCCGCTGATTTGTAAACACGACGCGCCATGTTTGCGGTTTACACAAAGGCGTTGATGTGGGCGGCGGCCAGTTAATGATTAGCGGCCAATGACTCACCACAACCCCGCCCCTCCCCCGCCACAGCGCCAAAGTGTCACGATTGTCCCATCAATCTGACCATAGAAAGAGCGAACTGATTCAGACCAGAGAGACAATGGCGGGCACACGGAAAACACACGGAAAACACACGGAAAACGCACGGAAAACGTGCTAAAATCCCAATATGCGCAAGTCACATGTCCGTATTCCCATCTGCATGGAGACAGGCATGGCGAGGAGGCAGAAAATGTACAGAGCACGCACAGAACACGGACAGAACACGCACAGAACACAGACAGAACACGCACAGAACACGGACAGAACAGGCACAGAACACGGACAGAACACGCACAGAACACGCACAGAACACGCACAACACACGCACAGAACACGGACAGAACACGGACAGAACACACGCGCAGAACACGGACAGAACACGCGCAGAACACGGACAGAACACGCGCAGAACACGGACAGAACACGCGCAGAACACGGACAGAACACGCGCAGAACACGGACAGAGACAAGAAACACGCGCAGAACACGCACAAACACGGACAGAACACGCACAGAACACGGACAGAACACGCACAGAACACGCACAGAACACGCACAGAACACGCACAGAACACGCACAGAACACGCACAGAACACGCACAGAACACGCACAGAACACGGACAGAACACGCGCAGAACACGGACAGAACACAGACAGAACACAGACAGAACACGCACAGAACACAGACAGAACACAGACAGAACACGCACAGAACACGGACAGAACACGCGCAGAACACGGACAGAACACGCGCAGAAACACGGACAGAACACGCGCAGAACACGGACAGAACACGCGCAGAACACGCACAGAACACGGACAGAACACGCACAGAACACGGACAGAACACGCACAGAACACGGACAGAACACGCACAGAACACGCACAGAACACGCACAGAACACGCACAGAACACGCACAGAACACGGACAGAACACGCGCAGAACACGGACAGAACACAGACAGAACACAGACAGAACACGCACAGAACACAGACAGAACACAGACAGAACACAGACAGAACACGCACAGAACACAGACAGAACACAGACAGAACACGCACAGAACACAGACAGAACACGCACAGAACACAGACAGAACACGCACAGAAAATGCACAGAACACAGACAGAACACGGACAGAAAACGCACAGAACACACACAGAAAATGCACAGAACACGCACAGAACACAGACAGAACACACACAGAGAAAATGCACAGAACACGGACAGAAACACGCACAGAAAATGCACAGAACACGGACAGAAAATGCACAGAACACGCACAGAAAATGCACAGAACACGGACAGAAAATGCACAGAACACGGACAAAAAAAATGCACAGAACACGCACAGAAAATGCACAGAACACGCACAGAACATGGACAGAAAATGCACAGAAAATGCACAGAACACGCACAGAAAATGCACAGAAACACGGACAAAAAATGCACAGAACACGCACAGAACATGGACAGAAAATGCACAGAACACGCACAGAAAATGCACAGAACACGCACAGAACATGGACAGAAAATGCACAGAACACACGCACAGAAAATGCACAGAGAACACGCACAGAAAATGCACAGAACATGGACAGAAAATGCACAGAACATGCACAGAACACGGACAGAAAATGCATAGAACACGCATGGAAAATTTCATGCATTGTATTACATTTTAAGGCGACACAATAAAAGTCGCTGACAAGGCACTGAGGACGATCGCACACACATGCTCTGACGCGATGACGTCACATAGGACTTGGGTCACACCCACCAGTGTGGCCCCGCCTGCGCTTTCCATGGACTGCCGCACACGCGTGTAGTGCTGCGTCGCCATGCAGTTTGTTGCGTGTGCAGAAAGGGAAAGCGATTTTTGTTGCCGGTTCCCGCGGTCGGTAACGTGAACTTCGCCCTTCGGTCCGCCAGGCCTGCACGCCAAATCGCGTGTTTTCCTGACATGTCGCTGGGCAGACACGCGGCGACGCCACGAATCGGTAATGGAAACCCCACACGGCGGCGAATGTGCGTTTCTGAGTGCAGATGCATGGCTGCCCGGAGAGCGCCCCCGTCTGGTCACGCGTGTAGGGAGCACCTGCGGAATTTTCACTTCCATGACCAGCTGTCTGGAGGGGCGGCAGCGTGGGGGTGCGCAGCACTTGGTGGGGGGAGGGGGATCCTGCTCTCTCCACTGTCCAATGGCAGTTATCTGTGGGTCGGACAGAGCTGAGGACACGCCTCTTTCTTAGTACTGACCCCCTCTGGGGAGTGAGGCCGGCTGCCCTTGAGGATAGGTTGCAGGTTCCGCCCCTTTTTGCACCCCTCTTCTCTGCCGAAGCACCCAAGGCACCTCCCCCTTCTGCTCCCCCCCCTTGTCATGCCCATCCCTCGGATTTAATACTTATTGAACCTCTGGATTGCCGCCTTGTATGTGGGAGGAGCCAGTAAAGGCAGCCAATCACACGGAGCCTGTCCAGTGGTTTCCTCCGGACAACCTCCCACCATCTCTGCCATGGGGACCCCATTTGTGTTGGTACCCCTGGATTGTGAGATGGACCTGTCATGGCGGAGTTCTGTGAGCCTCCTGGTTCTGGGGGGTCCGGCCTCGGGGGGGGGTGACAGGTTCTCTTTTTGGGGTGGCACCTCTGACAGTTCTCGTTTCTTCTCTTTCAGACAGCCGGGAATGGAACCAAGAACCAATACTCCTACTCCAACCAGGGCCTGGAGACCGACAACCTGTGAGAGCGCTCCTCGGGGGAGGGACCTATGACTGGAGAGACGCTGGGACATTTCATTGGTGGAGGACTGGGGATACAAGGCTCCTCCTCCGGGAACTCTTCCTTCTATGGAACTCCGCCTGAAACGGAACTCTGACCCCGCCCTCAGGCCTGCGAACTCGGCTTAAAGGGGAACTCCCCCCGCTATATCATTCCTGCTATGGGACATCTACACTCCTTCCTGTCTATAGTGTCCACAGGCCTCTAACCGCCAGGAGGTAACCCTCAGCTGCCACCCCTTCCCTGCTCTGCTCCTGCATGAGAACCAAGGGCGTTCCGTGGGACCGGGAGAGCGCTCCGATATGGGGGGGGGGGGCTCCTGTGTCTGATTCTCAGCTCGCCCCCCCTCTGACACAACCAATGCCTACGGATCTCACTATCACCTGTATGTGGAATGCAGCTGGAGAAGTGAGACTCTGTAATGGCGGAAGATCCAGGAATCCTGCCGGTGCCCCACCCCTCCCCCACCCTGAATGTCAGATTTGGGCGGAGTGCCTCGTCAATGTGAACGCTTCCATAGAACTGACAGCCAATGTGCATCCAGTCGGTGCGCTGATTGCGGTGAGGTGCTGAGTCAGAGCGCACGTTCCCCTCCCCCCCGTGGGTGAATGTGACAGCGCCTGGGGGACTACAAGTGCCAGCATGACCCCAACATATCAGACACACGTGTGCATCCTCCTCCCCGCGTCTTACCACATTCACCCCACATTCACCCAGTCCTCAGTCTGATGACATTCACTCCACATTCACCCAGTCCTCAGTCTGATGACATTCACCCCGTCCTTCTGATGACATTCACCCCACATTCACCCAGTCCTCAGTTGATGACATTCACCCCCACATTCACCCAGTCCTCAGTCTTTCCACATTCACCCAGTCCTCAGTCTGATGACATTCACCCCACATTCACCCAGTTCTCATCTGATCCACATTCACCCAGTCCTCAGTCTGATGACATTCACCCCACATTCACCCAGTCCTCAGTCTTTCCACATTCACCCAGTCCTCAGTCTGATGACATTCACCCCACATTCACCCAGTCCTCATCTTTCCACATTCACCCAGTCCTCAGTCTGACCACATTCACCCCACATTCACCCAGTCCTCAGTCTTTCCACTTTCACCCAGTCCTCAGTTTGATGACATTCACCCCACATTCACCCAGTCCTCAGTTTGTGACATTCACTCCACATTCACCCAGTCCTCAGTCTGATGACATTCACCCCACATTCACCCAGTCCTCAATCTGATCACATTCACCCAGTCCTCAGTCTGATCACATACGTCCCACATTCACCCAGTCCTCAGTCTGATCACATTCACCTCACATTCACCCCACATTCACCCAGTCCTCAGTTTGATGACATTCACTCCACATTCACCCAGTCCTCAGTCTGATGACATTCACTCCACATTCACCCAGTCCTCAGTCTGATGACATTCACCCCACATTCACCCAGTCCTCATCTGATCACATTCACCCAGTCCTCAGTCTGATCACATACGTCCCACATTCACCCAGTCCTCAGTCTGATCACATTCACCTCACATTCACCCCACATTCACCCAGTCCTCAGTCTGATCACATTCACCCCACATTCACCCAGTCCTCAGTCTGATCACATTCACCCCACATTCACCCAGTCCTCAGTCTTATCACATTCACCCCACATTCACCCAGTCCTCGGTCTTATCACATTCACCCCACATTCACCCAGTCCTCAGTCTGATCACATATTCCCACATTGGCACCCGCTCTCAGTCTCGTCCCATGCACCCCACACTGACTCCGCTCTCAGTCTCATCCCATGCACATTGACTCCGCTCTCAGTCTCATCCCATGCACATTGGCCCCGCTCTCAGTCTCATCCCATGCACATTGACTCCGCTCTCAGTCTCGTCCCATGCAAATTGACTCCGCTCTCAGTCTCATCCCATGCACATTGGCCCCGCTCTCAGTCTCATCCCATGCACATTGGCTCCGCTCTCAGTCTCATCCCATGCACATTGGACTCCGCTCTCAGTCTCGTCCCATGCACATTGGCTCCGCTCTCAGTCTCGTCCCATGCACATTGGCCCCGCTCTCAGTCTCGTCCCATGCACATTGGCTCCGCTCTCAGTCTCATCCCATGCACATATGACTCCGCTCTCAGTCTCATCCCATGCACATTGACTCCGCTCTCAGTCTCATCCCATGCACATTGGCCCCGCTCTCAGTCTCATCCCATGCACATTGGCCCCGCTCTCAGTCTCATCCCATGCACATTGACTCCGCTCTCAGTCTCGTCCCATGCACATTGGCTCCGCTCTCAGTCTCATCCCATGCACATTGGCTCCGCTCTCAGTCTCATCCCATGCACATTGACTCCGCTCTCAGTCTCGTCCCATGCACATTGACTCCGCTCTCAGTCTCATCCCATGCACATTGGCCCCGCTTTCAGTCTCATCCCATGCACATTGACTCCGCTCTCAGTCTCATCCCATGCACATTGGCCCCGCTTTCAGTGCTCATCCCATGCACATTGGCTCCGCTCTCAGTCTCATCCCATGCACATTGACTCCGCTCTCAGTCTCGTCCCATGCACATTGACTCCGCTCTCAGTCTCGTCCCATGCACATTGGCCTTGCTCTCAGTCTCGTCCCATGCACATTGACTCCGCTCTCAGTCTCGTCCCATGCACATTGGCCCCGCTCTCTCAGTCTCGTCCCATGCACATTGGCTCCGCTCTCAGTCTCGTCCCATGCACATTGGCCCCGCTCTCAGTCTCGTCCCATGCACATTGGCCCCGCTCTCAGTCTCGTCCCATGCACATTGGCCCCGCTCTCAGTCTCGTCCCATGCACATTGGCCCCGCTCTCAGTCTCATCCCATGCACATTGGCTCCGCTCTCAGTCTCGTCCCATGCACATTGACTCCGCTCTCAGTCTCGTCCCATGCACATTGGCTCCGCTCTCAGTCTCATCCCATGCACATTGACTCCGCTCTCAGTCTCATCCCATGCACATTGGCCCCGCTCTCAGTCTCGTCCCATGCACATTGACTCCGCTCTCAGTCTCGTCCCATGCACATTGGCCCCGCTTTCAGTCTCATCCCATGCACATTGGCTCCGCTCTCAGTCTCATCCCATGCACATTGGCCCCGCTCTCAGTCTCATCCCATGCACATTGGCTCCGCTCTCAGTCTCATCCCATGCACATTGACTCCGCTCTCAGTCTCGTCCCATGCACATTGACTCCGCTCTCAGTCTCGTCCCATGCACATTGGCCTTGCTCTCAGTCTCGTCCCATGCACATTGACTCCGCTCTCAGTCTCGTCCCATGCACATTGGCCCCGCTCTCAGTCTCGTCCCATGCACATTGGCTCCGCTCTCAGTCTCGTCCCATGCACATTGGCCCCGCTCTCAGTCTCGTCCCATGCACATTGGCCCCGCTCTCAGTCTCGTCCCATGCACATTGGCCCCGCTCTCAGTCTCGTCCCATGCACATTGGCCCCGCTCTCAGTCTCATCCCATGCACATTGGCTCCGCTCTCAGTCTCGTCCCATGCACATTGACTCCGCTCTCAGTCTCATCCCATGCACATTGACTCCGCTCTCAGTCTCATCCCATGCACATTGGCCCCGCTCTCAGTCTCATCCCATGCACATTGGCCCCGCTCTCAGTCTCGTCCCATGCACATTGGCTGTGTTGCTCTGTATCTGATCATTGTATATATATAAATGTGGGGGGATGGTGGCGGTTGGGGGTGGGGGAGGGTTGCAGTCGGCGCGGTTCCAGAGACGCTGTCTGCTCGATGTGACGGTTCGATGACGGCACCTGCGCTGAGCCCGGCTCTGACAAAGGCCTTATTTATTGTACATGGCGGATTATCTGCGCACATCCATGCTGCCGGCGGATTATCTGCGCACTCCATGCTGCCGGCGGATTATCTGCGCACTCCATGCTGCCGGCGGATTATCTGCGCACTCCATGCTGCCGGCGGATTATCTGCGCACTCCATGCTGCCGCCGGATTATCTGCGCACTCCATGCTGCCGCCGGATTATCTGCGCACTCCATGCTGCCGCCGGATTATCTGCGCACTCCATGCTGCTGCTGCTCTCACCTGGAACACAGACTGTTACTAATCCGGAGCTTTCCGGAACGCTCAGACGCCAAGACGGCGGGACGTCTGTGAGCGGATCTGATGGTGACACGACATTCCGAGGAGGCTGAGCCCTGCACCAAAGCCCCGCCCCCGAGGAACACTACAACGTGACTTCCCATTTACTGACCTTACTATGTTTGTTTTTTCTGTAATGCAAAAAGTCTCGGCCAATCGTATTGTAAGATCTGATCTGGTGAATGTCGGGGAGGGAGAGCTGCCGGCCCACCATACACTGTACAATCCGTGAAATTCACGTAATATGAGGACCCCCGTTATCTATCCAATCCTCGTAGTACGGGATTGTCGGATCTGCAGGAGATTGTACAACTTTGATGACCATATATTTACAGCATTGCTTTTCCAGGGGCCCCAGGCAGATCTGAGGGTCCCTAGGGGTGTGGCCAGGATGTCCCCCTGGGCTGCCTAGCCCCGCCCTCAGAGTAATCTATTTATATCTGTATTATTAATGATTTATTTTCAATAAAGAAAATTAAACAAATCGATTCCAATTAATTCACATGACGGGGGGGGGGGGGGTCACAGGGCCCACCTTGGACAGAAGACTGGTCTTGTCTCCGCCCTCTGCTGTAGTGGGTGGAGCCTGCTGGGCCCCTCCCACAGCTCTTCTCTCTGCACCGCCCCGTGATGAGGTCACTGCTACGTTTACAAGGTAATATCTGGGTTTACATCCAGCTGATGTTGAGGAATATATTTGGTTTTGTGCTCCGGGGTTCCCCTTTAAGTGGATCTCTGTGATATAACGATGAGTCGGATTTCCTGGCGTTATCCTCGGGGGAGGTACGGGACGCGGCTCCGCCCTCTGATGGCGGCCTCCATGGGGTCAGGAGATTCGGAATCCTCCGAGGTTACAGGGGAACTCCGCCATGGTTCTGTGTTGGGGACTCTCAGGGGTGAAGGATGTTGTCAGTCACATGACCCGGGCGTGGCCTTTCCCAATTCTCTATTGTTTTAGGTAAACAGTGATATCAGTCACATGACCTCACCGCCCCGATCTTATCGCCTGACCACACCGGGCGCTGCCGGATTCACCTGGGACCCCCCCCGCCCCCACCTCCGGGCCGTCACCCATAACAACCAATCATCCACCTGGGACCCCCCCCCGCCCCCACCTCCGGGCCGTCACCCATAACAACCAATCATCCACCTGGGCCGTCCCCCCCCCGCCCCCACCTCAGGGCCGTCACCCATAACAACCAATCATCCACCTGGGACCACCCCGCCCCCACCTCCGGGCCGTCACCCATAACAACCAATCATTCACCTGGGACCCCCCCCCCGCCCCCACTCAGGGCCGTCACCCATAACAACCAATCATTCACCTGTGACCCCCCCCCGCCCCCACCTCAGGGCCGTCACCCATAACAACCAATCATTCACCTGGGATCCCCCGCCCCCACCTCCGGGCCGTCACCCATAACAACCAATCATTCACCTGGGACCCCCCCCGCCCCCACCTCCGGGCCGTCACCCATAACAACCAATCATTCACCTGTGACCCCCCCGCCCCCACCTCAGGGGCCGTCACCCATAACAACCAATCATTCACCTGGGACCTCCCCGCCCCCACCTCCGGGCCGTCACCCATAACAACCAATCATTCACCTGGGATCACCCCGCCCCCACCCTCAGGCCCGTCACCCATAACAACCAATCATTCACCTGGGACCCCCCGCCCCCACCTCCGGGCCGTCACCCATAACAACCAATCATTCACCTGGGATCACTCCGCCCCCACCTCAAGGCCATCACCCATAACAACCAATCATTCACCTGGGACCCCCCCGCCCCCCCACCTCCGGGCCGTCACCCATAACAACCAATCGTTCACCTGGGATCCCCCCCGCCCCCACCTCAAGGCCGTCACCCATAACAACCAATCATTCACCTGGGACCTCCCCGCCCCCACCTCCAGGCCGTCACCCATAACAACCAATCACTCACCTGGGACCCCCCCCGCCCCCACCTCAGAGCCGTCACCCATAACAACCAATCATTCACCTGGGACCCCCCCCGCCCCCACCTCCGGGCCATCACCCATAACAACCAATCATTCACCTGGGACCCCCCCCGCCCCCACCTCAGGGCCGTCACCCATAACAACCAATCATTCACCTGGGACCCCCCCCCCCCCCCCCCCACCTCCGGGCCGTCACCCATAACAACCAATCATTCACCTGGGACCCCCCCCCCCCCCACCTCAGGGCCGTCACCCATAACAACCAATCATTCACCTGGGATCCCCCCCGCCCCCACCTCCGGGTCATCACCCATAACAACCAATCATTCACCTGGGATCCCCCCGCCCCCACCTCAGAGCCGTCACCCATAACAACCAATCATTCACCTGGGACCCCCCGCCCCCACCTCTGGGCCATCATCCATAACAACCAATCATTCACCTGGGACCCCCCCCGCCCCCACCCTCTGGGCCATCATCCATAACAACCAATCATTCACCTGGGACCCCCCTGCCCCCACCTTTAGGCCATCACCCATAACAACCAATCATTCACCTGGGATCCCCCCCGCCCCCACCTCCGGGCCGTCACCCATAACAACCAATCATTCACCTGGGATCCCCCCGCCCCCACCTCAGGGCCGTCACCCATAACAACCAATCATTCACCTGGGATCACCACGCCCCCACCTCCGGGCCGTCACCCATAACAACCAATCATTCACCTGGGATCACCCCGCCCCCACCTCCGGCCGTCACCCATAACAACCAATCATTCACCTGGGATCACCCCGCCCCCACCTCCGGGCCGTCACCCATAACAAAATAATCATTCACCTGGGATCACCCCGCCCCCACCTCAGGGCCGTCACCCATAACAACCAATCATTCACCTGGGATCACCCCGCCGCCACCTCCGGGCCGTCACCCATAACAACCAATCATTCACCTGGGATCACCCCGCCCCCACCTCCGGGCCGTCACCCATAACAACCAATCATTCACCTGGGATCCCCCTGCCCCCACCTTTGGGCCGTCACCCATAACAACCAATCATTCACCTGGGACCCCCCCCTGCCCCCACCTCCAGGCTGTCACTCATAACAACCAATCACAGTCCATTCGTCAGTTTTCTGGGAGCAACCAACATGTGCGGGAGCGAAGAGCAAAGGGAGGATGTACAGGGAGGTCGGAGGATGGGATTCCCATACATCTCCATAGTGGGATAACCACCAGAAGGGGGCTTTCCTTGGGCACAATGTTACTATAGATGATTGATCGATCATTTACCAGTCTATGTATGTCCTGGACCTGATGGTGACCCCTGAGGAAGTCAGCCTCGCCCTATGAAACGTGTCAGTTGAAGATCTCCCTGTGATATATAGAATCCCGGGATGGATCATCTATATTCCTGGACCTGATGGTGACCCCTGAGGAAGTCAGCCTCGCCCTATGAAACGTGTCGGATGAAGATCTCCCTGTAATATATAGAATCCCGGGATGGATCGTCTATTTTCTTGGACCTGATGGTGACCCCTGAGGAAGTCAGCCTCGCCCTATGAAACGTGTCAGATGAAGATCTCCCTGTGATATATAGAATCCTGGGATGGATCATCTATATTCCTGGAACTGATGGTGACCCCCTGAGGAAGTCAGCCTAACGCCCTATGAAACGTGTCAGATGAAGATCTCCCTGTGATATATAGAATCCCGGGATGGATCATCTATATTCCTGGACCTGATGGTGACCCCTGAGGAAGTCAGCCTCGCCCTATGAAACGTGTCAGATGAAGATCTCCCTGTGATATATAGAATCCTGGGATGGATCGTCTATTTTCCTGGACCTGATGGCGACCCCTGAGGAAGTCAGCCTCGCCCTATGAAACGTGTCGGATGAAGATCTCCCTGTGATATATAGAATCCCGGGATGGATCGTCTATTTTCCTGGACCTGATGGTGACCCCTGAGGAAGTCAGCCTCGCCCTATGAAACGTGTCGGATGAAGATCTCCCTGTGATATATAGAATCCCGGGATGGATCGTCTATTTTCTTGGACCTGATGGTGACCCCTGAGGAAGTCAGCCTTGCCCTATGAAACGTGTCGGATGAAGATCTCCCTGATATATAGAATCCTGGGATGGATCGTCTATTTTCTTGGACCTGATGGTGACCCCTGAGGAAGTCAGCCTCGCCCTATGAAACGTGTCAGATGAAGATCTCCCTGTGATATATATAGAATCCCGGGATGGATCGTCTATTTTCCTGGACCTGATGGGACCCCTGAGGAAGTCAGCCTCGCCCTATGAAACGTGTCGGATGAAGATCTCCCTGTGATATATAGAATCCCGGGATGGATCGTCTATTTTCCTGGACCTGATGGTGACCCCTGAGGAAGTCAGCCTCGCCCTATGAAACGTGTCGGATGAAGATCTCCCTGTGATATATAGAATCCCGGGATGGATCGTCTATTTCCTGGACCTGATGGTGACCCCTGAGGAAGTCAGCCTCGCCCTATGAAACGTGTCGGATGAAGATCTCCCTGTGATATATAGAATCCCGGGATGGATCGTCTATTTTCCTGGACCTGATGGTGACCCCTGAGGAAGTCAGCCTGCCCTATGAAACGTGTCGGATGAAGATCTCCCTGTGATATATATAGAATCCCGGGATGGATCGTCTATTTTCTTGGACCTGATGGTGACCCCTGAGGAAGTCAGCCTCGCCCTATGAAACGTGTCGGATGAAGATCTCCCTGTGATATATAGAATCCCGGGATGGATCGTCTATCGTCTGATGGTGAACCCTGGAACCTGATGGTGAGATCCCCTGAGATATATAGAAAATCCCAGATGGATCGTCTATTTTCCTGGACCTGATGGTGACCCCTGAGGAAGTCAGCCTCGCCCTATGAAACGTGTCGGATGAAGATCTCCCTGTGATATATAGAATCCCGGGATGGATCGTCTATATTCCTGGACCTGATGGTGACCCCTGAGGAAGTCAGCCTCGTCCTATGAAACGTGTCGGATGAAGATCTCCCTGTGATATATAGAATCCCGGGATGGATCGTCTATATTCCTGGACCTGATGGTGACCCCTGAGGAAGTCAGCCTCGCCCTATGAAACGTGTCGGATGAAGATCTCCCTGTGATATATAGAATCCCGGGATGGATCGTCTATTTTCCTGGACCTGATGGTGACCCCTGAGGAAGTCAGCCTCGTCCTATGAAACGTGGCGGATGAAGATCTCCCTGTGATATATAGAATCCCGAGATGGATCGTCTATTTTCCTGGACCTGATGGTGACCCCTGAGGAAGTCAGCCTTGCCCTATGAAACGTGTCGGATGCAGATCTCCCTGTGATATATAGAATCCCGGGATGGATCATCTATATTCCTGGACCTGATGGTGACACCTGAGGAAGTCAGCCTCGTCCTATGAAACGTGTCCAATGAAGATCTCCCTGTGATATATAGAATCCCGGGATGGATCGTCTATTTTCCTGGACCTGATGGTGACCCCTGAGGAAGTCAGCCTCGCCCTATGAAACGTGTCGGATGAAGATCTCCCTGTGATATATAGAATCCCGGGATGGATCGTCTATTTTCCTGGACCTGATGGTGACCCCTGAGGAAGTCAGCCTCGTCCTATGAAACGTGTCCAATGAAGATCTCCCTGTGATATATATAGAATCCCGGGATGGATCGTCTATATTCCTGGTGGTGACCCCTGAGCTGGGAGCTCTGTGGGACGGCAGAGAAGACCACCGGATGGCCCCCCCACTGTTCTATCACATGTCTGAGGTCAGAGGTTATCTCCCGATGGCGTGATATCAGTGCAGACATATCACACAGACATTCCTGGCATGTCGGTGCTGTGCCAGCTGCTAAAGTGAGCGGGGGAGTGTCAGGGCTCAGCAATGCCAGTATTTGTATGTAAATATCAGTGCTGGGCCTCCAAGGGGGGGCTCCACAGGACGGTATGATCAGTGCTGGACCTGCAAGGAGGGGGTTCCACAGGACGGTATGATCAGTGCTGGGCCTACAAGGAGGGGGGCTCCACAGGACAGTATGATCAGTGCCGGACCTACAAGGAGGGGGCTCCACAGTATACTATGATCAGTGCCGGACCTCCAAGGAGGGGGCTCCACAGGACGGTATGATCAGTGCTGGACCTCCAAGGAGGGGGGCTCTACAGGACGGTATGATCAGTGCTGGACCTGCAAGGAGGGGGCTCCACAGGACAGTATGATCAGTGCCGGACCTGCAAGGAGGGGGCTCCACAGGACAGTATGATCAGTGCTGGGCCTACAAGGAGGGGGCTCCACAGGACGGTATGATCAGTGCAGGACCTCCAAGGAGGGGGCTCCACAGGACGGTATGATCAGTGCTGGACCTACAAGGAGGGGGCTCCACAGGACGGTATGATCAGTGCTGGACCTCCAAGGAGGGGGCTCCACAGGACAGTATGATCAGTGCTGGACCTCCAAGGAGGGGGCTCCACAGGACGGTATGATCAGTGCTGGACCTCCAAGGAGGGGGCTCCACAGGACGGTATAATCAGTGCAGGACCTCCAAGGAGGGGGCTCCACAGGACAGTGATATCAGTGCTGGGCCTACAAGGGGGGGGGGGGGGGGGGGGGGGCTCCACAAGACAGTATGATCAGTGCAGGACCTCCAAGGAGGGGGCTCCACAGGACAGTGATTTCAGTGCCGGACCTACGGGGGGGGGGGGGGCTCCACAGGACAGTATGATCAGTGCTGGGCCTACAAGGAGGGGGGCTCTACAGTATACTATGATCAGTGCCGGACCTACAAGGACGGGGGACCTCCACAGGACGGTATGATCAGTGCCGGACCTCCAAGGAGGGGGGGGGGGCTCCACAGGACAGTGATATCAGTGCTGGGCCTACAAGGAGGGGGCTCCACAGGACAGGGGGCTCCACAGGACAGTGATATCAGTGCTGGGCCTACAAGGAGGGGGCTCCTACAGGAAGTGATATCAGTGCTGGGCCTACAGAGGAGTTGGCTCCAGAGGACAGTGATATCAGTGCTGGACCTACAAGGAGGGGGCTCCAGAGGACAGTGATATCAGTGCTGGACCTACAAGGAGGGGGCTCCACAGGACAGTGATATCAGTGCTGAGCCTACAAGGAGGGGGCTCCAGAGGACAGTGATATCAGTGCGGCAGATGAGGGGTTAGTGGAGTCACGCAGTGTGGCGGTTGGGTTGGCATCTCGTGTCTCGGCCTGTGGTTGGTATGTACTGTGTTTGCTCTGTCAGCCGTGAGAGGCTGCAAACCTGTAATTGACTTTTTTCCACCCTCCCCTCCCCCAGCCTAACACGGAGCAGAGAGTTGCGGGTTACAGCACACCTAAATTGTTGGCCCCCCTCCTGAACCGCCGATGGTGGTCGTACCCATCCCCCATTGCCCCATCTCTCGGAAGTCCCAACATTTCCATATAAAGCTGATATCCAAAAAGAAGTCATTCGAAAAAGTCCATCTATTCTCTTATCCCAGACGTTGAGCTGCCATTGACCCCGCCCACCCGCCACAAAGGAGGGCCCCATCATGAGTTCCCCATTTTGGGGTTCTCTTTGATGAAAGAACCTGACGGCCAGCAGACTGCGAATATGACTTCTGGAGACCAGGAGACCCAGCTGAGAGCTCATCCTCCTCCATGCGTCAGGACCTGCCTGGAACAATCAACTTTACCATCTGTTTATGGTGCCGGAACGTTCTTCTGTGCCCAGGAATTTTATTGGCTTTTTAATGTGTTATTCCATTTCTGTACATATGACTCCAGAGCAACGAAAACCGGCAAACCTTTATTTACACGGAACATATGTGAACCATCTACATACGTGGAGGGGATCTATTCACACATACCACAGATAATCTTCATCAGTTCTAGGGCTGTAGAGATGCAGCAAGGAACTCTTCTACAATGGAATATTCCAACTACCGAAGGTACAAGGTCCAGATAGAAAAGTATAAATAGGTAGGTACAAGGTCTCCAGATAGGTAGGTACAAGGTCTCCAGATAGGAAGGTACAAGGCCTCCAGATAGGTAGGTACAAGGTCTCCAGATAGGTAGGTACAAGGTCTCCAGATAGGAAGGTACAAGGCCTCCAGATAGGAAGGTACAAGGCCTCCAGATAGGAAGGTACAAGGGCCTCCAGATAGGTAGGTACAAGGTCTCCAGATAGGTAGGTACATGATCTCCAGGTAGGATGATACAAGGTCTCCAGATAGGTAGGTACAAGGTCACCAGATAGAAAAGTATAAATAGGAGGATACAAGGTCTCCACATAGGAAGATACAAGGTCTCCAGATAGGAAGATACAATGTCTCCAGATAGGAAGATACAATGTCTCCAGATAGGTAGGTACAAGGTCTCCAGATAGGAAGATACAAGGTCTCAAGGTAGGATGATACATGATCTCCAGATAGGAAGATACAAGGTCACCAGATAGAAAAGTATAAATAGGAGGATACAAGGTCTCCAGATAGGTAGGTACAAGGTCTCCACATAGGAAGGTACAAGGTCTCCAGGTAGGAAGATACACGATCTCCAGATAGGTAGGTACAAGGTCTCCTGATAGGAAGATACAAGGTCTCCAGGTAGGATGATACAAGGTCTCCAGATAGGTAGGTACAAGGTCTCCTGATAGGAAGATACAAGGTCTCCAGATAGGAAGATACATGATCTCCAGATAGGAAGATACAAGGTCTCCAGATAGAAAAGTACAAGGTCACCTGGCCAGGATCTGAACCCCCGACTTCTGCTGATTCTGGCAGTAGCTCATCTTGCTAAGCCACCTGAGATGCTGGAGAACGTCCTGTCTGATTCCTTGGACAATCTTGCCTTGTACCTTATTTCTGGTGACCCTTGAACTCCTTGCTCCTCCCATGAGGTCTCCAGATAGGAGGATACAAGGTCTCCAGATAGAAAGATAAAAAGCCACCTGATAGGAAGACAGAAGGTCACTAGATAAGATGATGCAAAGTCTCCAGAGAGGACAATTCAAAGTTACCAGATAAAAAAATACAAAACCATGAGACAGAAAGATACAAGGTCTCCGGACAGGAAGGTACAAGGTCACCAGACAGGAAGGTACAAGGTCTCCGGACAGGAAGTTACAAGGTCTCCAGATAGGAAAGTACAAGGTCTCCACATAGGAAGGTACAAGGTCTTCGGATAGGAAGGTACAAGGTCTTCGGATAGGAAGGTACAAGGTCTCCAGATAGGAAGGTACAAGGTCTCCGGATAGGATGATACAAGGTCTCCGGATAGGATGATACAAGGTCTCCGGACAGGAAGGTACAAGGTCTCTGGATAGGAAGGTACAAGGTCTCCAGTTAGGAAGATACAAGGTCTCCAGATAGGAAGATACAAGGTCTCCAGATAGGAGGATACAAGGTCTCCAGACAGGAAGATACAAGGTCTCCAGTTAGGAGGATACAAGGTCTCCAGATAGGAAGGTACAAGGTCTCCAGATAGGAGGATACAAGGTCTCCAGACAGGAAGGTACAAGATCTCCGGACAGGAAGATACAAGGTCTCCAGATAGGAAGGTACAAGGTCTCCAGATAGGAGGATACAAGGTCTCCGGACAGGAAGGTACAAGATCTCCAGATAGGAAGGTACAAGGTCTCCAGATAGGAGGATACAAGGTCTCCAGATAGGAGGATACAAGGTCTCCGGACAGGAAGGTACAAGATCTCCAGATAGGAAGGTACAAGGTCTCCAGTTAGGAGGATACAAGGTCTCCAGATAGGAAGGTACAAGGTCTCCAGATAGGAGGATACAAGGTCTCCAGACAGGAAGGTACAAGATCTCCGGACAGGAAGATACAAGGTCTCCAGATAGAGATAGGAAGTACAAGGTACAAGGTCTCCAGATAGGAGGATACAAGGTCTCCGGACAGGAAGGTACAAGATCTCCAGATAGGAAGGTACAAGGTCTCCAGATAGGAGGATACAAGGTCTCCAGATAGGAGGATACAAGGTCTCCGGACAGGAAGGTACAAGATCTCCAGATAGGAAGGTACAAGGTCACCGGGTTGGGATCTGAACCCCCGACCTCGGCTGATTCTGTTAGTAGCTCTTCTTGCTGAGCCACCTGAGGTGCTGGAGAACATCCTGTCTGATTTCTTGGACAATCCTGCCTTGTGCCTTATTTCTGGTGACCCTTGAACTCCTTGCTCCTCCCATGAACTTCCTATTTCAGCCATGTCTCTGCCAGGTGATTGGCCATATCTTTCTCCTTCGCATACTTGCAGCTGTCCTTATCTCCACTACTACTCGTTACCGACCTTTGGCTCGTTCCTTGACTACGCTTGTGATCCCAACCTGCTACATCTGCTACTAGAACCCGGCCTGCTCTGCTCCTGGTGGGGCGATCCTGAGGACCGCGACCTGGTACTAACACGCAGCAAAAACCCATCCCCACCGTCAGGAGCTCTGGTGGACTCCGGTTAGACCCCGCACCTCAGGTGAGGCCATGTCGTCCACCAGGGTGACCTGCTGCTTTTACCACAGACATTCTGTAGGTCACTCGTTATTTCGGGAGGAACCACAGTCCATGTATGAAGAGGTTCTATCTGCAATGTATGTGAAGGACGGGGGACATACCCAGGAGCTTTTCCTTGTGGACTCTTTGGATGTGTCTCTGTCTGCTCTGGGATTGGCTGCCCAGCGGCAGCGCCGGGGTTAATAGCTTGCATGACCCGTCTCTGCCGTTCTCAATATTTGTCATCAGATTTCACGCCATTCCTCCATGTGATGGGTGGAGGCCAAACCAGGAAACCGAAACTTTCTGCTCTACTTGGAAACCAATTTGCATAAAATATTTTGTTTACGCTATAAAAACCCGTTCAACGATCCCGCGGAACTCCGAAACTTCCACTCCGGGGAGTCGCCGCTCCTCATAGACAATCAATGAGAGCCGAGTTCAGTACGAGGCCATGGAGGCCGAACCCAGAGGTGGCCAAACTAGGTGGGGGAGGGGAGTGCCCGTTATTACATCACCTTTTCATAAATACGTCTTCTATATTTCTATCTGGTGACAACTCTAGACTGTCAGCTCCTGGGGTCAGGGTCTCATTATAGACTGTCAGCTCCTGGGGTCAGGGTCTCATTATAGACTGTCAGCTCCTGGGGTCAGGGTCTCATTATAGACTGTCAGCTCCTGGGGTCAGGGTCTCATTATAGACTGTCAGCTCCTGGGGTCGGGGTCTCATTATCCCCCCTAGACTGTCAGCTCCTGGGGTCAGGGTCTCATTATCCCCCCTAGACTGTCAGCTCCTGGGGTCAGGGTCTCATTAGAGACTGTCAGCTCCTGGGGTCAGGGTCTCATTATAGACTGTCAGCTCCTGGGGTCAGGGTCTCATTATAGACTGTCAGCTCCTGGGGTCGGGGTCTCATTATCCCCCCTAGACTGTCAGCTCCTGGGGTCAGGGTCTCATTATAGACTGTCAGCTCCTGGGGTCAGGGTCTCATTATAGACTGTCAGCTCCTGGGGTCAGGGTCTCATTATAGACTGTCAGCTCCTGGGGTCAGGGTCTCATAGACTGTCAGCTCCTGGGGTCAGGGTCTCATTATAGACTGTCAGCTCCTGGGGTCAGGGTCTCATTATAGACTGTCAGCTCCTGGGGTCAGGGTCTCATTATCCCTGTAGACTGTCAGCTCCTGGGGTCAGGGTCTCATTATCCCTGTAGACTGTCAGCTCCTGGGGTCAGGGTCTCATTATCCCCCCTAGACTGTCAGCTCCTGGGGTCAGGGTCTCATTATCCCTGTAGACTGTCAGCTCCTGGGGTCAGGGTCTCATTATAGACTGTCAGCTCCTGGGGTCAGGGTCTCATTATCCCTGTAGACTGTCAGCTCCTGGGGTCAGGGTCTCATTATAGACTGTCAGCTCCTGGGGTCGGGGTCTCATTATCCCTGTAGACTGTCAGCTCCTGGGGTCGGGGTCTCGTAGACTGTCAGCTCCTGGGGTCAGGGTCTCATTATCCCTGTAGACTGTCAGCTCCTGGGGTCGGGGTCTCATTATCCCTCTAGACTGTCAGCTCCTGGGGTCAGGGTCTCATTATAGACTGTCAGCTCCTGGGGTCGGGGTCTCATTATCCCTGTAGACTGTCAGCTCCTGGGGGGTCGGGGTCTCGTAGACTGTCAGCTCCTGGGGTCAGGGTCTCATTATCCCTGTAGACTGTCAGCTCCTGGGGTCGGGGTCTCATTATCCCTCTAGACTGTCAGCTCCTGGGGTCAGGGTCTCATTATAGACTGTCAGCTCCTGGGGTCAGGGTCTCATTATAGACTGTCAGCTCCTGGGGTCAGGGTCTCATTATAGACTGTCAGCTCCTGGGGTGAGGGTGTCACAATGAGCAGAGTTGGGTAATCGGGGGGCGGAGTTTGGCGCAGGGGGGGAGGTGACGCGGTATAAAGGTGATTCGGTGACATTATACGAGGAAACAATCAATAAAAGTTACAATGTAATCTCTGATCGCTGAAAATCCAATTTTCTGAATTGCTGGGCAGTAAAGAGGACCTGTCACCCGCCTTCAGGGACAAATCCCGGACACGCCCCAATATACAGCAACCCAATCATTCTTCAGTCCCTGACTGTGCTGAGGTGATGTCATCAGTCTGCTGAAGGAGGAGGAGCCGTTTTCCTCAGTCTCCCCTCCCCCAGTGATCAGACTGTACATTGTAACTTTGTAGGAGGAGGCATTTCCTCAGTCTCCCCTCCCCCAGTGATCAGACTGTACACTGTAACTTTGTAGGAGGAGGAGGCATTTCCTCAGTCTCCCCTCCCCCAGTGATCAGACTGTACATTGTAACTTTGTAGAAGGAGGAGGAGCATTTCCTCAGTCCCCCCCTCCCCCAGTGATCAGACTGTACATTGTAACTTTGTAGAAGGGGAGGAGTCATTTCCTCAGTCCCCCCCCCCGGTGATCAGACTGTACATTGTAACTTTGTAGAAGGAGGAGGAGCATTTCCTCAGTCCCCCCCCTCCCCCAGTGATCAGACTGTACATTGTAACTTTGTAGAAGGAGGAGGAGGCATTTCCTCAGTCCCCCCTCCCCCAGTGATCAGCCTGTACATTGTAACTTTGTAGGAGGAAGAGGATCGATCTATTTATTATTTATCTATTGATCTAACTGACCTGCAGCTGAGAGGTGGCTTGATTGTGACTTCACTGGCCGCATGCTTGTTGCAGATCCATGGATTGAAGCCAGGCGGGGCTCAGCAGACACCATTCTCTCCTGGTAGTCATGGTTTGGTATTTGCTGCCCTCTGGTGGGCAGAGCTGAGAGGAGAGATTTTGTGGCAGGAATCTGTATACGGAGAATAAATAATGATTTGCTTCCCCTCCCCCACACTGAGGAGCCCAAGGATGAGGGTTTTCTATGTCATACTGATCCCTGGTCTTATTGTCAGGTGACCCCTGACTGGTTCCACCAATCACAGCTCCCCTCCTGCTGTTGCCTTTGTTGCCTCCTTCCCCAGCACAGGCGCCTCTCGAGTTCTGCTTCCCCCTACAGGACATCGAAGCTCCTCCCCCCTCCAGACATACAAAAAAAAAACAGCCAATCAGGTGCAGATCCTCCACATTGCTGTTTATTATCATCTGTCCATCTACTACACAGAGCCGTCACCGTCTGCAATGTACTACCTATAAGTGGTGATGAATGGCAGGGAGCCCCGCCCCCGAGGATCTCAGCCCCTCGTGTCCTCAGGGGATGTCATTGTGCTCCTCCACTGGTGGGCGGAGTGAAGGATGAAGGCAGAGATGCATGATTGGCTATTCCCTCTGTACACGGGAACATGCATAGCACTGAGGAGCGGCCGAGGGGGGCCACAGGCGGGGCTCGCGGTCTGCATGCGTGTGTGTGCGTGTGTGTGTGAGTGTGTGCGCATGCGTGTGTCATGGTCATCCTGTGCAGAACACATACACATAGAAAAGGGAAGACGTTCCCTACAAAACGTTTTATCTCAACTAAAAAGTGCGTAGAAATCGGTGGCGATGAAGGACGGCGCTCGGACGGGGGAGGGGTGTAACCCTGTTACTGGGGGTCCGGGGGAGGGGTCACAGTGGGTCCAGCCCAGATTGAGGGGGACAGAAGGGCAGATAGACGAAGACGATGAATGCACGCGCTCCCATGATGCAATGTGTTGCACATCGAACCCTTCCTAGTCCATCTATCGTAGCGTCATTCCGATCTTGAACCGCAGAGCGCGCCCCGGTGGGGGTGTTGGCGGTCGGGCGCCCTGGCGGCCATGTCTTCCGCTATGTGTGATGGGCACAAAGGGCTGCAGGTTGCCCCCCCAGAGGGAACTCAGTGACTCGGCCTCTCCCTCTATGGAGTCACTCCGATTTGCTGAAGCCGCTTATCGTCACCTTGCGCTCGTGTTTAATGGAGACCAGTTCCTGCAGCTGGAGGGCCCCACCGCCAATAAAGCAGAAGGCCGGGCACACGGGGCCCGAACAGTCCACGCTGCCCTCCCACAGGCCGCGGTGGGACACGGCGTCAAAGAAGCCCACGCGGCCCTTCTCGTAGTCGAGGCAGACGCCCAGGCGCGGGGGGGAGGGGCATGGTACATCCAGTGGGGTCCCGGGAGGTGGGCGGGGAGCCGTGCGGCTGCAGAATCTTGCCCATGCCGATCGTCAGGAAGCAGAAGGATGGAGATACGTCCATTGTGGCATCTTCTGCTCCGGAGTCGTGTCCGCTGTCCGGGTCATAGCGGCTGCCTGAGAGAGAGAGAGGGAGAAAATAATCAATCACCCTATACGCCATGACTCACCGATCAATATATCATCTATACCGATCAATACATCCTCCACACCAATTAATACATCCTCCATACCGATCAATACATCATCCATACCAATCAATACATCATCCATACCGATCAATATATCATCCATACCAATCAATATATCATCCACACCGATCAATACATCATCCACACCGATCAATACATCATCCACACCGACCAATACATCCTCCATACCGATCAATACATCATCCATACCAATCAATATATCATCTATACCAATCAATATATCATCTATACCGATCAATACATCATCCATACCAATCAATATATCATCTATACCAATCAATACATCCTCCATACCGATCAATACATCATCCATACCAATCAATATATCATCCACACCGATCAATCAATACATCATCCACACCGATCAATACATCATCCACACCGATCATATATCATCATCGATCACATCACAATACATCCTCCATACCGATCAATACATCATCCATACCAATCAATATATCATCTATACCGATCAATACATCCTCCATACCGATCAATACATCATCCATACCGATCAATACATCATCCACACCGATCAATACGTCATATAAACCGATCAATACATCATCCACACCGATCAATACATCTATAAATCATGGTGTACAGACCCGGAACTCGGCACAGGGATGGTGGGAACCCCTGATAATGGTGGAATATGATTGGCTCCTCTAGTGATGGGGGTGGAATGTGATTGGCTCCTCTAGTGATGGGGGTGGGGTTGGCTCCTCTAGTGATGGGGGTAGAATATGATTGGCTCCTCTAGTGATGGGGACGGGGTTGGCTCCTCTAGTGATGGGGGGGGTGGAATGTGATTGGCTCCTCTAGGGATGGGGGTGGGGTTGGCTCCTCTAGGGATGGGGTGGGGTTGGCTCCTCTAGTGATGGGGGTGGGGTTGGCTCCTCTAGTGATGGGGGTGGGGTTGGCTCCTCTAGTGATGGGGGTGGAATGTGATTGGCTCCTCTAGTGATGGGGGGTGGAATGTGATTGGCTCCTCTAGTGATGGGGGGTGGGGTTGGCTCCTCTAGGGATGGGGGGGGGTTGGCTCCTCTAGTGATGGGGGTGGAATGTAATTGGCTCCTCCAGTGATGGGGTGGGGTTGGCTCCTCTAGGGATGGGGGGGGGGGGGGGGTTTTGCTCCTCTAGTGATGGGGTTGTTTGGCTCCTCTAGTGATGGGGGTGGGATTGGCTCCTCTAGTGATGGGGGTGGGATTGGCTCCTCTAGGGATGGGGGTGGGGTTGGCTCCTCTAGTGATGGGGGGGTGGGGTTGGCTCCTCTAGGGATGGGGGTGGGGGGTGGCTCCTCTAGGGATGGGGGTGGGGTTGGCTCCTCTAGTGATGGGGGTGGGATTGGCTCCTCTAGTGATATGGGTGGGGTTGGCTCCTCTAGGGATGGGGGTGGGGTTGACTCCTCTAGTGATGGGGGGGTGTTTGGCTCCTCTAGTGATGGGGGTGGGGTTGGCTCCTCTAGGGATGGGGGGGGTGTTTGGCTCCTCTAGTGATGGGGGTGGGGTTGCCTCTAGGGATGGGGGGGGGGTTGGCTCCTCTAGGGATGGGGGGGGGGGTAGTATGTGATTGGCTCCTCTAGTGATGGGGGTGGGGTTGGCACCTCTAGTGATGGGGGGGTGTTTGGCTCCTCTAGTGATGGGGGTGGGGTTGGCTCCTTTAGTGATGGGGGGGGGGTTGGCTCCTCTAGTGATGGGGGTGGGGTTGGCTCCTCTAGGGATGGGGGTGGGATTGGCTCCTCTAGGGATGGGGGTGGGATTGGCTCCTCTAGTGGGGTTTGGGGGGGGGTGTTTGGCTCCTCTAGTGATGGGGGGTGGGGTTGGCTCCTCTAGGGATGGGGGGTGGGGTTGGCTCCTCTAGGGATGGGGGTGGGGTTGGCTCCTCTAGTGATGGGGTGGGGTTGGCTCCTCTAGGGATGGGGGTGGGGTTGGCACCTCTAGTGATGGGGGGGTGTTTGGCTCCTCTAGTGATGGGGGTGTTTGGCTCCTCTAGGGATGGAGGTGGGGTTGGCTCCTCTAGGGATGGCTCCTCTAGGGATGGGGGTGTTTGGCTCCTCTAGTGATGGGGGTGGGGTTGGGTGGGGTTGGCACCTCTAGTGATGGGGGGTGTTTGGCTCCTCTAGTGATCCTCGGGGGTGGGGGTTGGGGTTGGCACCTCTAGTGATGGGGGTGGGGTTGGCTCCTCTAGTGATGGGGGTGGGGTTGGCACCTCTAGTGATGGGGGGGTGGGGTTGGCACCTCTAGTGATGGGGGGGTGTTTGGCTCCTCTAGTGATGGGGGTGGGGTTGGCATCTCTAGTGATGGGGGGGGTGTGATTGGGGTTCCTCTAGTGATGGGGGGGTGTTTGGCACCTCTAGTGATGGAGTTGGGGTTGGCTCCTCTAGGGATGGGGGTGTTTGGCTCCTCTAGTGATGGGGGTGGGGGGTGGGGTTGGCACCTCTAGTGATGGGGGGTGTTTGGCTCCTCTAGTGGATGGAGTTGGGGTTGGCTCCTCTAGGGATGGGGGTGTTTGGCTCCTCTAGTGATGGGGGTGGGGTTGGCACCTCTAGTGATGGGGGGGGTGTTTGGCTCCTCTAGTGATGGGGGTGGGGTGGCACCTCTAGTGATGGGGGGGGTGTTTGTTTGGCTCCTCTAGGGATGGGGGTGTTTGGCTCCTCTAGGGATGGGGGTGGGGCTCTCACCTCGGGCTCACCACGTCTTGCGGCATTTGGAATAATTCCTGTAATTTGCTCTCCTGGCCGACGCCCACCTTCACCACGTAGGAGCTGGGGTCCACGGTGCACTCCCAGTAGTAGCGGCCCTGAGTGATGGCGACGTCCCCGAGCACCAACTCCATGGAGACGTGGCAGCTGGTCATCAGGCGCTCGGCGGCGAACAGCATGGGGACCCCCGGGACGCTGCGCACCGCCCTCCGATCCTTGCTGACCACCAGGCGGTCCCCGCGGGAAGCCGCAGCTGCTGTCCAGGAAGAAGTTCAGCACTGCGGAGAGAGAGAAGAGCGCGGGGCCCCCACAGTTAGGACCTCGCATTGTGGAGGCTTCACTTCATTAGAGACTGCAAGGCATCCAGCAAACAGACCCTGCATGGTGTCCGGCAGGGAGGAGGACCATCAGGGACCATCAGCCACAAATCCACAATATTTGTAACAATCGGCCCCCATAGGAGTGCGACCTACCGGCAGAGATATGGCTCATATACCATGGATACATCTATATACCCAACACTCCCGCCTGCCGACATACCTACAGCCACCTATATATACACTGATCTATATATGACAGGTAGGTTGGTGTTGGGTTAGAGGTAGGTTGGTGTTGGGTTAGAGGTAGGTTGGGGTCCAGGTTAGAGGTAGGTTGGTGTTGGGTTAGAGGTAGGTTGGGGTCCAGGTTAGAGGTAGGTTGGGGTCCAGGTTTGAGGTAGGTTGGGGTTCAGGTTAGAGGTAGGTTGGTGTTGGGTTAGAGGTAGGTTGGGGTCCAGGTTAGAGGTAGGTTGGTGTTGAGTTAGAGGTAGGTTGGGGTCCAGGTTAGAGGTAGGTTGGGGTCCAGGTTTGAGGTAGGTTGGGGTTCAGGTTAGAGGTAGGTTGGTGTTGGGTTAGAGGTAGGTTGGGTTAGAGGTAGGTTGAGGTTGGGTTATTGGTAGGTTGGGGTTCAGGTTAGAGGTAGGTTGAGGTTGGTTTATTGGTAGGTTGGGGTTGTGTTAGAGGTAGGTTGGTGTTGGGTTAGAGGTAGTTTGGGGTTTGGTTAGAGGAGGTAGGTTGGTGTTGGGTTAGAGGTAGGTTGAGGTTGGGTTATTGGTAGGTTGGGGTTCAGGTTAGAGGTAGGTTGAGGTTGGGTTAGAGGTAGGTTGGGGTTGGGTTAGAGGTAGGTTGGTGTTGGGTTAGAGGTAGGTTAGGGTTCAGGTTAGAGGTAGGTTGGGGTAGGGTTAGAGGTAGGTTGGTGTTGGGTTAGAGGTAGGTTGGGGTTCAGGTTAGAGGTAGGTTGAGGTTGGGTTAGAGGTAGGTTGGGTTAGAGGTAGGTTGAGGTTGGGTTGAGGTAGGTTGGTGTTGGGTTAGTGGTAGGTTGGGGTTGGGTTAGAGGTAGGTAGGTGTTGGGTTAGAGGTAGGTTGTTTGGCGTTCAGGTTAGATGTAGGTTGGGGTTCAGGTTAGAGGTAGGGTGGTGTTAGGTTAGAGGTAGGTCGGGTTGAGGTAGGTTGGTGTTGGGTTAGAGGTAGGTTGGGTTAGTGGTAGGTTGGGGTTGGGTTAGTGGTAGGTTGGGGTTGGGTTAGAGGTAGGTTGAGGTTGGGTTAGAGGAAGGTTGGGGTTCAGGTTAGAGGTAGGTTGAGGTTGGGTTAGAGGTAGGTTGGGGTTCAGGTTAGAGGTAGGGTGGTGTTGGGTTAGAGGTAGGTTGGGTTGAGGTAGGTTGGTGTTGGGTTAGAGGAAGGTTGGGTTAGTGGTAGGTTGGGGTTGGGTTAGAGGTAGGTTGGGGTTGGGTTAGAGGTAGGTTGGGGTTCAGGTTAGAGGTAGGTTGAGGTTGGGTTAGAGGTAGGTTGGGGTGGGGGTTAGAGGTAGGTTGGGGTTGGGTTAGAGGTAGGTTGGGGTTCAGGTTAGAGGTAGGTTGGGGTTCAGGAGAGGTAGGTTGGGGTTTGGTTAGAGGTTGGTTGGGGTTGGGTTAGAGGTAGGTTGGGGTTGGGTTAGAGGTAGGTTGGGGTTCAGGTTAGAGGTAGGTTGGGGTTGGGTTAGAGGTAGGTTGGGGTTGGGTTAGAGGTAGGTTGGTGTTGGGTTAGAGGTAGGTGGGGGTTGGGTTAGAGGTAGGTTGGGGTTCAGGTTAGAGGTAGGTTGAGGTTGGGTTAGAGGTAGGGTTGGGGTTTCAGGTTAGAGGTAGGTTGGGGTTGGGTTAGAGGTAGGTTGGGGTTCAGGTTAGAGGTAGGTTGGGGTTGGGTTAGAGGTAGGTTGGGGTTCAGGTTAGAGGTAGGTTGGGGGTAGAGGGGTGTGGAGTTAGAGGTAGGTTGGTGTTGGGTTAGAGGTAGGTTGGGGTTGGGTTAGAGGTAGGTTGGGGTTCAGGTTAGAGGTAGGTTGAGGTTGGGTTAGAGGTAGGTGGGGTTCAGGTTAGAGGTAGGTTGAGGTTGGGTTAGAGAGGTTGGGGTTGAGGTTAGAGGTAGGTTGAGGTTGGGTTAGAGGTAGGTTGGGGTTCAGGTTAGAGGTAGGTTGAGGTTGGGTTAGAGGTAGGTTGGGGTTCAGGTTAGAGGTAGGTTGAGGTTGGGTTAGAGGTAGGTTGAGGTTGGGTTAGAGGTAGGTTGGGTTAGAGGTGGGTTGGGGTTGGGTTAGAGGTGGGTTGGGGTTCAGGTTAGAGGTAGGTTGAGGTTGGGTTAGAGGTAGGTTGGGGTTGGGTTAGAGGTAGGTTGGGGTTCAGGTTAGAGGTAGGTTGAGGTTGGGTTAGAGGTAGGTTGAGGTTGGGTTAGAGGTAGGTTGGGGTTGGGTTAGAGGTGGGTTGGGGTTCAGGTTAGAGGTAGGTTGGTGTTGGGTTAGAGGTAGGTTGGGGTCCAGGTTAGAGGTAGGTTGGGGCTGGGTTAGAGGTAGGTTGGGGTTCAGGTTAGAGGTAGGTTGAGGTTGGGTTAGAGGTAGGTTGGGGTTCAGGTTAGAGGTGGGTTGGGTTAGAGGTAGGTTGGGGTTCAGGTTAGAGGTAGGTTGGGGTTCAGGTTAGAGGTGGGTTGGGTTAGAGGTAGGTTGGGGTTCAGGTTAGAGGTAGGTTAGGCTTAGAAAACAACGTTTTGTGATCTTTCTGCAGACAATTCATCCTGAAGAGTTCCTGAGTTCCCTCGGGTGTCTCCTGTGTGTGGAGCTCAGAGATGGTGGGACTCTGGCCATACCCCGGGACAGATCACTCTGGACATGACCTCAGTCTCCTCTCTGATTGACAGAGAATGAGGTGCCTCAGAGCGGGTGAGCTGTCAGAGCGGGTGAGCTGTACCTAGAGCAGGTGAGCTGTACCTAGAGCAGGTGAGCTGTACCTAGAGCAGGTGAGCTGTACCTAGAGCAGGTGAGCTGTACCTAGAGCAGGTGAGCTGTACCTGGAGCGGGTGAGCTGTACCTGGAGCGAGTGAGCTGTACCTGGAGCGGGTGAGCTGTACCTGGAGCGAGTGAGCTGTACCTGGAGCGGGTGAGCTGTACCTGGAGTGGGTGAGCTGTACCTGGAGGGGAGTGTGGAGTGGTGCAGGTAGATGTCCTCGCTGTATTCCCCGTATCCGGCCTTGTTGTAGCCTCGCACCCTCAGCACATACACGCTGTCAATGTCGGGCCCCTCTAAGACGGTGCTCAGGCCCCAGATCTCCTCCCGCCGTTGCCACAGCTTGAGGGTCTTGTGTTTGGGGTCGGTTTTGCGATACTCCACCGTGTAGTGCCAGGCGGGGGCCGAGTCCTGGGGGAGGCGCCAGCTCAGGTAGATCTGGTCATAGGCGTACGTACGCTGGGTGTCGATAACGGGAGCATCTGGAGCTGGAGGGGGAGGAAGGAGAACAGTAAGAGAGGATGGACAGGAAGGTGAATGGAGGAGGAGCGAGCAAAGTGGGAAGAAGAGAGGGAGAAGTCCATGCTGAGAGAGGGAGAGAGTCCTCGTTACTGCAGATCCCAGATCAGAGAACGAGCAGAAGGATGCAGGCAGAGAGTCAGTCCAAGGAGCCTGGAGAGTCAAGAGGAAGCCAGGGTGATAGAGGAGATGAGGACCGGAAGATGCAGGAGATGAGGAGAGGGGGATCAGCGGATGGGGAGAGCAGAACACAGGAGAAAAGGAGAGAACATAGGAGATGAGGAGAGCATCTGAGATGGGGAGAGAACATAGCATCTGAGATGAGGAGAGCATCTGAGGAGGATGAGGAGAGCATCTGAGATGAGGAGAGCATCTGAGATGAGGAGAGCATCTGAGATGAGGAGAGGAGAGCATCTGAGATGAGGAGAGGAGAGCATCTGAGATGAGGAGAGCATCTGAGATGAGGAGAGGAGAGCATCTGAGATGAGAAGAGGAGAGCATCTGAGATGAGGAGAGGAGAGCATCTGAGATGAAGAGAGGAGAACATAGGAGATGAGGAGAGCATCTGAGATGAGGAGAGGAGAGCATCTGAGATGAGAAGAGGAGAGCATCTGAGATGAGGAGAGAGCATCTGAGATGAGGAGAGGAGAGCATCTGAGATGAGAGAGGAGAACATAGGAGATGAGGAGAGCATCTGAGATGAGGAGAGGAGAACATAGGAGATGAGGAGAGCATCTGAGATGAGGAGAGGAGAACATAGGAGATGAGGAGAGGAGAGCATCTGAGATGAGGAGAGGAGAACATAGGAGATGAGGAGAGGAGAGCATCTGAGATGAGAAGAGGAGAACATAGGGAGATGAGGAGAGCATCTGAGATGAGAGAGAGGAGAACATAGGAGATGAGGAGAGGAGAGCATCTGAGATGAGGAGAGGAGAACATAGGAGATGAGGAGAGCATCTGAGATGAGAAGAGGAGAACATAGGAGATGAGGAGAGGAGAGCATCTGAGATGAGGAGAGGAGAACATAGGAGATGAGGAGAGGAGAGCATCTGAGATGAGGAGAGGAGAGCATCTGAGATGAGGAGAGGAGGAGAGCATCTGAGATAAGTAGAGGAGAACATAGGAGATGAGGAGAGCATCTGAGATGAGAAGAGGAGAACATAGGAGATGAGGAGAGGAGAGCATCTGAGATGAGGAGAGCAGAACATAGGAGATGAGGAGAGCATCTGAGATGAGAAGAGGAGAACATAGGAGATGAGGGAGAGGAGAACATCTGAGATGAGGAGAGGAGAACATAGGAGATGAGGAGAAGAAGGAGAGGAGAGCATCTGAGATGAGGAGAGGAGAGCATCTGAGATAAGTAGAGGAGAACATATGAGATGATGAGGAGAGCATCTGAGATGAGGAGAGGAGAGCATCTGAGATGAGGAGAGCATCTGAGAGAGCATCTGAGATGAGAGAGAGGAGAACATCTGAGATGAGGAGAGGAGAACATAGGAGATGAGGAGAGCATCTGAGATGAGGAGAGGAGAACATAGGAGATGAGGAGAGGAGAGCATCTGAGATGAGAGATGAGAGAGAAACATAGGAGATGAGGAGGAGAACATAGGAGATGAGGAGAGGAGATCTGAGATGAGAAGAGGAGAACATAGGAGATGAGGAGAGGAGAGCATCTGAGATGAGGAGAGGAGAACATAGGAGATGAGGAGAGCATCTGAGATGAGGAGAGGAGAACATAGGAGAGAGGAGAGCATCTGAGATGAGAAGAGGAGAACATAGGAGAAGAGGAGAGAGAGACATAGGAGATGAGGAGAGGAGAGCATCTGAGATGAGGAGAGGAGAACATAAGAGATGAGAGAGAGCATCTGAGATGAGAAGAGGAGAACATAGGAGATGAGGAGAGGAGAGCATCTGAGATGAGGAGAGGAGAACATAGGAGATGAGGAGAGGAGAGCATCTGAGATGAGGAGAGGAGAGCATCTGAGATAAGTAGAGGAGAACATAGGAGATGAGGAGAGCATCTGAGATGAGAAGAGGAGAACATAGGAGAGGAGGAGAGCATCTGAGATGAGAAGAGGAGAACATAGGAGATGAGGAGAGGAGAGCATCTGAGATGAGGAGAGGAGAACATAGGAGATGAGGAGAGGAGAGCATCTGAAATGAGGAGAGGAGAGCATCTGAGATGAGGAAAGGAGAGCATCTGAGATGAGAAGAGGAGAACATAGGAGATGAGGAGAGGAGAGCATCTGAGATGAGGAGAGGAGAGCATCTGAGATGAGGAGAGGAGAACATCTGAGATGAGGAGAGGAGAAACATCTGAGAGATGAGGAGAGGAGAACATCTGAGGAGATGAGGAGAGATGAACATCTGAGATGAGGAGAGGAGAACATCTGAGATGAGGAGAACATCTGATGAGATGAGGAGAACATCTGAGATGAGGAGAGGAGAACATCTGAGATGAGGAGAGGAGAACATAGGAGATGAGGAAAGGAGAACACAAGAGTTGAGGAGAAAAACTGAGATGTGGATGAGAATGAGGAGAAATATAGGAGACAAGGAAAGGAGAACACAAGATATGGAGAACATAGGAGACTTGGAGAGAAGAGGAGAACATAGGAGATGAGGAGAGGAGAACATAGGAGATGAGGAGGAACAGAGGAGAGGAGAAACAGGAGATGAGGAGAGGAGACATAGAGGAGAGGAGAACATAGGAGATGAGGAGATGAGGAGGATAGGAGAATGAGATGAGGAGGAACATAGAGATGAGGAGGAGAAGAGAGGAGAGGAGGAGGATAGGAAACAGAGGAGAATAGGAGGAGAGAGAGAGAACATAGGAGATGAGGAGGACATAGGAGATGAGGAGGATATAGGAGATGAGATGAGGAGGAGATGAGGAGGAGGATATAGGAGGAATGATAGGAGATGAGGAGGATATAGGAGATGAGGAGGAGGAGATGAGGACATAGGAGATGAGGAGATGAGGTCACAGGGAATGGGGAACAAAATCCATTATTGGGAATAATGAAAACAAAAAGCTGTAATGAAGGAGGAAAGTAGAGGAGATGAAAAATAAAAGATAAGTCTAGAAGATAAGAGAACAGAGGATGGAGATGGAGGACAGAAGATGGAGATGATGGACAGAGGATGGAGATGGAGGACAGAAGATGGAGAGGGAGGACAGAGGATGGAGATGGAGGACAGAAGATGGAGATGGAGGATAGAGGATGGAGATGGAGGACAGAAGATGGAGTTGGAGGATATTGGATAGAGGATGGGGTCAGAGGATGGAGATGGAAGACAGTAGATGGAGATGGAGGACAAAGGATGAAGATGGAGGACAGAAGATGGAGATGGAGGACAAAGGATGGAGATGGAGGACAGAAGATGGAGGATATTGGATAGAGATAGGGTCAGAGGATGGAGATGAAGGACAGAAAGATGGATGGAGATGGAGGACAAAGGATGGAGATGGAGGACAGAGGATGGAGAAAGAGGACAGAGGATGGAGATGCAGGACAAGGGATAGAGATGGAGGACAAAGGATGGAGATGGAGGACAAAGGATGGAGATGGAAGATGGTGATCAGAGAAGCAGGACAAAGGATGGAGGACAGAAGATGGAGATGGAGGACAGAGGATGGGGATGGAGGACAGAGGATGGAGATGGAGTACAAAGATGGAGATGGAGGACAGAGGATGGGGATGGAGGACAGAGGATGGGGATGGAGGACAGAGGATGGAGATGGAGGACAAAGTATGGAGATGGAGGACAGAGGATGGGGGATGGAGGACAGAGGATGGGGATGGAGGACAGAGGATGGAGATGGAGGACAGAGGATGAAGATGAGGCTCATGGAGACAGAGAACAGATGGCGGACACATAGGGGTGAAAGGCCAGAATTATCCTAAACATAGAAGAAGATAAAAGTAAATCAAAGTGGAGGCCATCTTGGAACAGGAGGGTGGAGCTTCCCCTTAGCAGTGGGTGGGGACAGGGACAGGGAGGGAGGAGAAGGGGAGGTCCGAGCCTCTGAGGAGGAGAGCGGATTGGTAACTTGCCTCTTCTGTCTCCCGGACTGCAGGTCACACTGAGAGGCCTACAAACAGAGAGAGGGACATGTGGGTCTGAGATGGGCCACATCTGGGCCACTAGGGCCCCCTGCAGGAGGAAAGAAGGACCCCCAGTCTGCACTAACAATCCCATCCTGCCTGCTGGCATACTGTGAGCGCGGCGCGCCATTTAAAGGGCCACTCCACCATTAACCTCCATGTCAGTTATGGTTGGGTTCTAGAAGGAACCCCCCCCCCAGGGTCTTCCCTCTCTCGGGGCCCCTGGGCCCCAAACTCTCAGTGCCGGACGTTTCTCAGGTGGACACAGCAGGAGTGAGACTTCACAATTGTTGGGGGCGTGGCTGGAATCTGACATTTTTGGTGGAGTGACCTTTTAATGTCTGACATCATATAATGGAAGGACTGGAGCTCCTCCCCCCCATAGGGGGCCGACCTACCAATAGCCCCTCCCACCTTCAGGTGATAGAACCCAAATCCCCCAATCCGCATCTGGTCTGCTCTCTCCTGATTGGCCGGAATTTAATTTCCTGGGGGGGGGGGTATAAATACATCCTATCAGGAGGGGATCCTACCGGGAAGAGGGCTTTACAGTAACAGCTGCAGGAAGGGTTCATTGCAGTAACAGCTGCAGGAAGGGTTCATTACAGTAACAGCTGCAGGAAGGATTCATTCAGAAACAGCTGCAGGAAGTTCAAACAGCTGCAGGAAGGATTCATTACAGAAACAGCTGCAGGAAGGATTCATTACAGTAACAGCTGCAGGAAGGGTTCATTACAGTAACAGCTACAGGAAGGGTTCATTACAGTAAACAGCTGCAGGAAGGATTCATTACAGAAACAGCTGCAGGAAGGGGTTCATTACAGTAAACAGCTACAGGAAGGGTTCATTACAGTAACAGCTGCAGGAAGGGTTCATTACAGTAACAGCTGCGGGAAGGATTCATTACAGAAACAGCTGCAGGAAGGGTTCATTACAGTAACAGCTGCAGGAAGGGTTCATTACGGTAACAGCTGCGGGAAGGGTTCATTACAGTAACAGCTGCAGGAAGGGTTCATTACAGTAACAGCAGCGGGAAGGATTCATTACATTACAGCTGTAACAGCTGCAGGAAGGGATCATTACAGTAACAGCTGCGGGAAGGATTCATTACGGTAACAGCTGCAGGAAGGGTTCATTACGGTAACAGCTGCGGGAAGGATTCATTACGGTAACAGCTGCAGGAAGGATTCATTACGGTAACAGCTGCGGGAAGGATTCATTACGGTAACAGCTGCAGGAAGGATTCATTACGGTAACAGCTGCAGGAAGGATTCATTACGGTAACAGCTGCAGGAAGGGTTCATTACGGTAACAGCTGCAGGAAGGGTTCATTACGGTAACAGCTGCAGGAAGGATTCATTACGGTAACAGCATTACGGTAACAGCTGCAGGAAGGATTCATTACGGTAACAGCTGCGGGAAGGATTCATTACGGTAACAGCTGCAGGAAGGATTCATTAACGGTAACAGCTGCGGGAAGGATTCATTACGGTAACAGCTGCGGGAAGGATTCATTCATTGCACGAACGGTAACAGCTGCACGAAGGGTTCATTACGGTAACAGCTGCGGGAAGGATTCATTACGGTAACAGCTGCGGGAAGGGTTCATTACGGTAACAGCTGCGGGAAGGGTTCATTACGGTAACAGCTGCGGGAAGGGTTCATTACGGTAACAACAGCTGCGGGAAGGGTTCATTACGGTAACAGCTGCGGGAAGGGTTCATTATGGTAACAACTGCAGGAAGGGTTCATTACGGTAATAGCTGTAGGAAGGGTTCATTACGGTAACAGCTGCAGGAAGGGTTCATTACGGTAACAGCTGTAGGAAGGATTCATTACAGTAACAGCTGCGGGAAGGGTTCATTATGGTAACAACTGCAGGAAGGGTTCATTACGGTAACAGCTGTAGGAAGGATTCATTACAGTAACAGCTGCGGGAAGGATTCATTACAGTAACAGCTGCGGGAAGGGTTCATTACAGTAAGAGCTGTGGACTTTTACTATAGGATAACATGGAATTACAGCTGTTGTGAGGTCAGGAAGTTTGTGGTTTTGTGTTTTTCTCTTCTCAGGACCAAGGTGAAGTCTGAGAGGATGAGTTTGCTGGACGTACCGGCTGTAGTCATGTGATCCATCAAGCTATAATTATCACCTAACTGAAAGTGCACTGAAGGCATGCCACAATGACCCCGCAGGAAACAGTACTGCCTGACACTTCAGCATGCCTTATATGCCCCAGATGCTGGATTATGGCACTTCTGGCAATAATTGTGACCATCTACCAGCCCTCATAGCAGATATTCCATCCTCCATGCGGCTCTGCAGCATTTCCACTCTCTAATGGACATTCCCTGGAGGAGAGTCCAGATTTACCTCTGACGAAGCTCAGTTCAGTCAGTAACTTCAGCTCTCTACTGACGTCCAGCTTGAATGGTGGGAGAGGGACGCAGGCCGCCGAGCGGAAGGTCTGAACGGAGTCGATGGCTCGGATGATCCTGAGGAAGGAGAAGACAACATCAGAACATGGGAGGAGGTCTATGGAGGAGACCCTCTTATATCATACATGGGAGGAGGTCTATGGAGGAGACCCTCTTATATCAGAACATGGGAGGAGGTCTATGGAGGAGACCCTCTTATATCAGACATGGGAGGAGGTCTATGGAGGAGACCCTCTTATATCAGAACATGGGAGGAGGTCTATGGAGGAGACCCTCTTATATCAGACATGGGAGGAGGTCTATGGAGGAGACCCTATTATATCATACATGGGAGGAGGTCTATGGAGGAGGAGACCTTCTTATATCAGAACATGGGAGGAGGTCTATGGAGGAGGACCCTCTTATATCAGAACATGGGAGGAGGTCTATGGAGGAGACCCTCTTATATCATACATGGGAGGAGGTCTATGGAGGAGACCTTCTTATATCAGAACATGGGAGGAGGTCTATGGAGGAGACCTTATATCAGAACATGGGAGGAGGTCTATGGAGGAGACCTTCTTATATCAGAACATGGGAGGAGGTCTATGGAGGAGAACTTCTTATATCAGAACATGGGAGGAGGTCTATGGAGGAGACCTTCTTATATCAGAACATGGGAGGAGGTCTATGGAGGAGAACTTCTTATATCAGAACATGGGAGGAGGTCTACGGAGGAGACCTTCTTATATCAGAACATGGGAGGAGGTCTATGGAGGAGACCTTCTTATATCAGAACATGGGAGGAGGTCTACGGAGGAGACCTTCTTATATCAGAACATGGGAGGAGGTCTATGGAGGAGACCCTCTTATATCAGAACATGGGAGGAGGTCTATGGAGGAGACCCTCTTATATCAGAACATGGGAGAGGTCTATGGAGGAGACCTTCTTATATCAGAACATGGGAGGAGGTCTATGGAGGAGACCTTCTTATATCAGAACATGGGAGGAGGTCTATGGAGGAGACCCTCTTATATCAGACAGAACATGGGAGGAGGTCTATGGAGGAGACCTTCTTATATCAGAACATGGGAGTCTATGGAGGGTCTATATGGAGGAGAGGTCTATGGAGGAGACCTTCTTATCATACATGGGAGGAGGTCTATGGAGGAGACCTCTCTATATATCATGGGAACATGGAGGGACCCTCTTATATCATACATGGGAGGAGGTCTATGGAGGAGACCCCTCTTATATCAGAACATGGGAGGAGGTCTATGGAGGAGACCCTCTTATATCAGAACATGGGAGGAGGTCTATGGAGGAGACCCTATTATATCAGAACATGGGAGGAGGTCTATGGAGGAGACCTTCTTATATCAGAACATCTCACAATTTTTATTGGCATTGAGCGCGGCTGCTGTCTGTACTGTGATTGGATGGAATGAGGCTGACGAATCAGCATGGATCTAGCACCCTGGTGGTTGTCGGGTCTCACCGCTCATGCAGCTGTTTTGCCGCTAGGACAAAGCACGGCTGTTCCGTCTCCTTCATCACCTCCTGAGCGTAGCACACCAGCCCCGAATTCTCCAACAGCGTCTGCCGCTCCCACACCTGGGCCTCCAGCACACAACGCCGCTCCCGCTGCCGCTCCGCAATGTCCCGGCTCAGCGAGGCCTGCTTGTCGTCCAGGGCGGAGCGCAGCGCTCCAATCAGCTGCAGAGCCTCTTCCTGGGCCTTCCCTCCATTCATCTGTAGGGTCATTATTGAGCAATTATTGGGAAAGTATGGCATATTTATTGATTATTGGGTCATTCTTGACATGTATGTCGGGGGGGGGGGGTCACAGGGAGGAGGGTAATGCCTGTATGTATGTCGGGGGGGGGGGGGGGTCACAGGGAGGAGGGAGGATGGTGACACCTGTATGTCGGGGGGGGGGGGGGTCACAGGGAGGAGGGAGGATGGTGACACCTGTATGTCGGGGGGGGGGGGTCACAACAGGGAGGAGGGAGGATGGTGATGCCTGTATGTTGGCGGGGGGTCAGAGGGAAGAGGGAGGATGGTGATGCCTGTATGTTGGCGGGGGGGGGTCACAGGGAGGAGGGAGGATGGTGATGCCTGTATGTTGGCGGGGGGGTCACAGGGAGGAGGGAGGATGGTGACACCTGTATGTCGAGGGGGGGGGTCACAGGGAGGATGGAGGATGGTGACACCTGTATGTCGGGGGGGGGGGGGGGGGGGGGAGGTCACAGGGAGGATGGAGGATGGTGATGCCTGTATGTTGGGGGGGGGGGGTCACAGGGAGGATGGTGACACCTGTATGTCGGGGGGGGGTCACAGGGAAGAGGGAGGATGGTGGCACCTGTATGTCGGGGGGGAGGATGGTGACACCTGTATATGTCGGGGGGGAGGATGGTGACACCTGTATGTCTGGGGGGGGGGTCACAGGGAAGAGGGAGGATGGTGGCACCTGTATGTCGGGGGGGAGGATGGTGACACCTGTATGTCGGGGGGGGGAGGATGGTGACACCTGTATGTCGGGGGGGGAGGATGGTGACACCTCTATGTCTGGGGGGGGGGTCACAGGGAAGAGGGAGGATGGTGGCACCTGTATGTCGGGGGGGAGGATGGTGACACCTGTATGTCGGGGGGGAGGATGGTGACACCTGTATGTCGGGGGGGAGGATGGTGACACCTGTATGTCGGGGGGGGGAGGATGGTGACACCTCTATGTCTGGGGGGGGGTCACAGGGAAGAGAGGGAGGATGGTGGCACCTGTATGTCGGGGGGGAGGATGGTGACACCTGTATGTCGGGGGGGGGGGGAGAATGGTGACACCTGTATGTCTTGGGGGGGAGGATGGTGACACCTGTATGTCTGGGGGGGGTCACAGGGAAAGGGGAGGGATGGTGGCACCTGTATGTCGGGGGGGGGGAGGATGGTGACACCTGTATGTCGGGGGGGGGAGGATGGTGACACCTGTATGTCTGGGGGGGGTCACAGGGAAGAGGGAGGATGGTGACACCTGTATGTCGGGGGGGAGGATGGTGACACCTGTATGTCGGGGGGGGGGGGGGTCACAGGGAGGAGGGAGGATGGTGGCACCTGTATGTCGGGGGGTACGGGGAGGGTGATGGGCGGGGTCATGTAGATTGTCCCGCCTCCCTCTGCCTCCTGTATGGCAGAACTGAGGATCTGGGGGTTCTTATGACAATTTACCAGCATGCTGGCCAATCTCCAAGGACATGTGACTGCCTCCCCTCCTCCCCTGACATCATCGTTTCTGTACAATCAAATAATGGGGAGTTTTGGGTTCTCCTGATGATTTGCCAGCATGCTGGTTGATTTCTGGGGACACAGGACAGTGATTTCTTCTCCCCCTCCCCCCTTCTATGAAATGTTAGTGTCGTGAGCAGCGGGTATTGGTGGGGGGGGGGGCAGAATTTGGGGCGATCAGCGGGGTATTGGGGGGGTGCAGAATTTGGGGCGATCAGCGGGTATTGGGGGGGGGCAGAATTGAGGGCAATCAGCGGGTATTGCGGGGGGGGGGGGGGGGCAGAATGGGGGGTGATCAGCGGGTATTGGGGGGGGGCAGAATTGGGGGCGATCAGCGGGTATTGGGGGGGCAGAATTTGGGGCGATCAGCGGGTATTGGGGGGGGCCAGAATTTGGGACGATCAGCGGGTATTGGGGGGGGGGCAAAATTGGGGGCGATCAGCGGGTATTGGGGAGGGCAGAATTGGGGGGGAGATCAGTAGGTATTGGGGGGGCAGAATTGGGGGCGATCAGCGGGTATTGGGGGGGGCAGAATTGGGGGCGATCAGGCGGTATGGGGGGGGGGTATGGGGGGGGGGCAGAATTGGGGGCGATCAGCGGGTATTGGGGGGGGGCAGAATTGGGGGGCGATCAGCGGGTATTGGGGGGGCAGAATTTGGGGGGTGATCAGCGGGGTATTGGGGGGGGGGGGGGCAGAATTGGGGGCGATCAGCAGGTATTGGGATTGGCAGAATTGGGGGCGATCAGCGGGTATTGGGGGGGGGGCAGATTTGGGGGCGATCAGCGGGTATTGGGGGGGGCAGAATTTGTGGTGATCAGCGGGTATTGGGGGGGGCAGAATTGGGGGGCGATCAGCAGGTATTGGGGGGGGGCAGAATTGGGGGGCGATCAGCAGGTATTGGGGGGGTAGAATTTGGGGTGATCAGCGGGTATTGGGGGGGGGGCAGAATTTGGGGAAGATCAGCGGGTATTGGGGGGGGGCAGAATTGGGGGGGGGGCGATCAGGGGTATTCAGCGGGGGGGGGGCAGAATTGGGGGCGATCAGCGGGTATTGGGGGGGCAGAATTTGGGGGGTGATCAGCGGGTATTGGGGGGGGGGGGGCAGAATTGGGGGCGATCAGCGGGTATTGTATAGGGGGGGGGGGATTTGGGGGGGGGGGGGCAGAATTTGGGGGTGATCAGCGGGTATTGGGGGGGGGGGCAGAATTGGGGGCGATCAGCGGGTATTGGGGGGGCAGAATTTGGGGGGGGGGGGGATCAGCGGGTATTTGGGGGGGGCAGAGTTGGGGGCGATCAGCGGGTATTGGGGGGGCAGAATTTGGGGCGATCAGCGGGTATCAGCGGGTATTGGGGGGGGCAGGGGGGCGGGGTCAGAATTTGGGGCGATCAGCGGGTATTGGGTGGGGGCAGAATTGGGGGGCGATCAGCAGGGTATTGGCGGGGGGCAGATTGGGGGCGATCAGCGGGTATTGGGGGGGCAGAAAGTGTCAGGGGGCGATCAGCGGGTCAGCGGGGTCTGCGGGGGGGGGCAGAATTGCGGGGCGATCAGCGGGTATTGGGGGGGGGGGGGCATCAGCGGGTATTGGGGGGGGGCAGGGGGCGATCAGCGGGTATTGGGGGGGCAGAATTGGGGGGGCAGGATCAGCGGGTATCAGCGGGTATTGGGGGGGGCAGGCAGATCAGCAGGTATTGGGGGGGGCGATCAGCGGGTATTGTATTGGGGGGGCAGAATTGGGGGCAGATCAGCGGGTATTGGGGGCGGGTATTGGGGGGGGCAGAATTTGGGGGCGATTTTGGGGGGGGCAGAATTTGGGGCGATCAGCGGGTATTGGGGGCATCAGCAGGGTATTGGGGGCAGATCAGCGGGTATTGGGGGGGCAGAATTGGGGGCGCGATCAGCGGGTATTTGGGGGGGCAGCAGAATCAATTGGGGGGGCGATCAGCAGGTATTGGGGGGGGCAGAATTTGGGGCGATCAGCGGGTATTGGGGGGGGCAGAATTGTGGGGCGATCAGCGGGTATTGGGGGGGGGGCAGAATTTGGGGCGATCAGCGGGTATTGGGAGGGGGCAGAATTTGGGGGATCATTGGGGGGTGGGCGATGGGTATTGGGGGGCAGAATTGGGGCGCGATCAGCGGGTATTGCGGGGGGGGGGGCAGATTGTTGGGGGATCAGCAGCGGGTATTTGGGGGGGCAGATTGGGGGCGATCAGCGGGTATTGGGGGGGGCAGAATTGGGGCGGGGCGATCATTTGCGGGTGACTTCCGCTGGGTATTGGGGGGGGGGGCAGAATCATGAATGGGGTGGGGCAAGCAGGGGTATTGGGGGGGGGCTGAATTGGGGGCGATCAGTATTGGGGCGCGATCAGAATGTGGGGCGATTGCGGGTATTGGGGGGGGCAGAATTTGATCAGCGGGTATTGGGGGGGCGATCAGCGGGTATTGGGGGGGGGGGCAGAATGTGGGGCGATCAGCGGGTATTGGGGGGGGCAGAGTTGGGGGGCGATGGGACGTTTCCAATAGGGAGGAGATTCTCACCTCCGTTGCTTTTGTTCCTCTCCAGCTCACAGATCTGATCCCCTGCACGGCGGGCTGACTGCCCAGGATGTACGCCAGACTCTTACGGAGCTTCTCCTGCAACACAAGACATCCCATGATGCTCCTCCTGCCATCGCCTAGGCAACGGTACATATATGTCGCATCGCATTTCCCCGAGATACAACATCCCCCCCATGGGGGGGGTCACATACATGCGGTGCGGTACGTCACATGTGATGATCGGAGGCGACAACGTACCCCATGATGTGTGGATCTAATGCTCACCAAGAACACGCAGGACCCTTTTTTTTTTGGGTTCGCACCAGAATCAGATCACACGGGTTAGTCACGCACAATCGGGGTACATCCGATTCCTGCACTTCGCACGCGTTTTGTGGACGATAACTCTAACATACACACGCCTGCAGCGCTTCACATGAACGGGGACAACAGCGATTCTGATGCGGTGCCAAATTCACACTGAAAACGCTGCAAATTCCAACCGCCTCATCCGTGTGGATCCCGATGCCGAGCGATGTACATCCGTCAGTGTGATCCCAGTCCCCCCAGCCGAGCGATGTACATCCGTGTGATCCCAGTCGAGCGATCTACATCGATGTACCGCGTATGATCCCGATCCGAGCGATGTACATCCAGTTGTGATCCCGATCCCGAGCGATCTACATCCGTGTGATCCCAGTCCTGAGCGATGTACATCCGTGTGATCGCAATCCGAGAGATCTACATCCGTGTGATCCGATCCGAGCGATGTACATCCGTTGTGATCCCAGTCCAGAGCGATGTACATCCGTGTGTGATCCCAGTCCTGATGCGATCTACATCCGTGTGCTATCCCAGATCCGATAGGCGATCTACATGCTTGTGAACCAATCCGAGCGATTACATCCGTGTGATCCCAGCTTCTTCTCCTGAGCGATGTACATCCGTGTGTGATCGCAATCGAGCAATCTACATCCGTGTGATCACGAATACCGAGCGATGTACATCCGTGTGATCCCTGTTTCCGAGCGATGTACATCCGTGTGATACCCAGATTCCCGAGCGATCTACATCCGTCGTGTTATCCATGAATCGAAGCGATCTACATCCTTGTGATCCCAATGCCTGAGCGATCTACATATGGGTGTGATCCCATCTTCCGAGCGATCTACATCCGTTGTGTGATCCCGATCCGACGGGGCGCGATCAACATCCGTGTGATCCGATGATCATGATCCGAGCGATCTACATCCGTGTGATCCCAATTCCGTATGAGCTCGATCGAGCGATCTACATCCGTGTGATCCCAAATCCCGAGCGATCTACATCCTGTGTGATCAACATCCCTTGGTTGCACTCCGATACGCGATCTACATCCGTGTGATCCGAATCCGAGGCGATCTACATCCTCCCAGATCCCAGTCCTGTGTGATCCAAGAAAAAATATCGTGTAGATCCACCATCCCTCGTGAACCCAATCCGAGAGTTCCCCCCCCGTGTGATCCGAAGCTCTGTGATCCGAGGTGACTCCGAGTCCCGATCGATCTAACATCCGTGTGATCCACAAATCCCCGACGGTGATCTACATCCGTGTGATCCCGGAATCTGTTGTTTACCCGAGCGATCTACATCCGTGTGATCCCAATCCCGAGAGATCTACATCCGTGTGATCCGAAATCCGAGCGATCTACATCCGTTGTGATCCTGATCCGAACGATCTATGTCCTTGTGATCCCAGTCACCGAGCGATATTCTACATCCGTGTGATCCCAATCCGAGCGATCTACATCCGTGTGATCCCGGGATCAGTGTACCGAGAGAGCGTATCTACATCCGTGTGATCCCAGTCCGAGCGATCTACATCCGTGTGATCCCGGTCCAAGCGATCTACATCCGTGTTTTGATCCCATCCGAGGATCGTCCGTTTGAGAGATCTCTACATCGTCAATTGTGATCCCGTGTCCGAACGATCTACATCCGTGTGATCCCTGGTCCGAGCGATCTACATCCGTGTGATCCCGGTCCAAGCGATCTACATCCGTGTGATCCCGGGATCAGTGTTTGAGAGATCTACATCCGTGTGATCCCAGTCCGAGCGATCTACATCCGTGTGATCCCGGTACCCGAGCGATCTACATCCGATTGTGATCGAGTGATCCATGTCCGGTGTGATCCCGGTCCGAGCGATCATACATCCGTGTGATCCCGTATCCAAGCGATCTACATCCGTGTGATCCCGGGCATCAGTGTTTGAGAGATTCTACATCCGTGTGATCCCTGTGTTCCATCCGATTTAGTCCGAGCGATCTACATCCGTTGTGATCCGGGTCCGAAGCGATCTACATCCGTGTTGTGATCCCGGGATCAGTGTTTGAGAGATCTACATCCATGTGATCCTGGTCCGAGCGATCTACATCCGTGTGATCCCGGTCCGAGCGATCTACATCCGTGTGATCCCGGTCCGAGCGATCTACATCCGCGTGATCCCGGCTCGAGTGTTCTGCATCGTGTGATCCCGGGATCAGTGTTCGAGAGATCTACATCCGTGTGATCCCGGGTCCCCGAGCGATGTGATCCGGGATCAGTGTTCGAGCAATCTACATCTGTGTGATCCCGGTCCGAGCGATATTTGATCTTCTATGATATTAGAACACGGAACACGCAGCAGGCTGTGCGGGACGTCACCTCATGTTATATGACATCACAAGAAGTGTCACAAAAACACAACAATGTATCCCCGATATTGTATAGTATGATATGATCCCGGGACACAACATACGGGGCGGAGCGTGTGTGTCATACTATATACTGCCATGTCACATGATGTATACAACACAACAATGTATCTGATCTCCCATATCACATTATATCACGACTGATGCTGATACATTGTACTGAGTCTGGTTACATGTTATATCCTGTTACATTGTATCATATTAAATGATATCTTATTTATACAGAATGTCCTATTACATTTATATATATTTTATCCTCTTACATTGTAATATTCCAAATTATTTAAATATTATATTACACTGTATTACATTATTCCGGTATTAAATTACATATTATTTATATATTATATCCTATTACAGGGTATTATATTTTATTTATACATCATATTTTATTACACTGTATTATGTTATATTAAATGATATGTTACTTATATAGAATGTCCTATTACATTAATATATATTATATTATATCCTGTTACATTGTAATATACCAAATAATGTGTTATTTTATATATTTATATATTACGCTGTATTATGTTATTCCGGTATTAAATTATATATTATATCCTATTACACTATATTATGTTATATTAAGAATATATCTACTACATTGTAATTATACCAAATTATATATTATATCCTCTCACATGGTATTATATTTTATTCATACATCATATCTTATTACACTGTATTTTGTTATCGGTATTCAATTATATATTATTTATATTATTATATCTCATTACACTTTATTTTTTATGTTTTATTTATATATTATATCCTATATTATGTTATATTAAATTATACATTATTTATATATTATATCCCATTACAGTGTATTATGTTATATTACATTATATATATTATTTATATATTATATTATACTGTATTAAATTATACATTTATAATATTATATCCCGTTACACTTTTTTTTATGTTTTATTTATATATTATATCCTGTATTATGTTGTACTAAATTTTACATTATTTATATTATTATATCCCGTTACACTGTTTTTTTTAATTATGTTTTATTTATATATTATTATATATTACACTGTATTATGTTTATATTTGTATTAAATTTTACATTATTTATATATTATATCCTGTTTACACTGCTTTTTTATTCTGTTTTATTTATATATTATATCTTTATTATATATTTTTTTTTTTTTTTATTCTGTTTTTATTTTATTATTATATCTTTATTATTATATGTTTTTTATTTCTTTTTTATTTATTATATTTATATCTTTTATTTATTATATGTTTTTTATTTGTTTTTATTTATATATTATTATCTTTTATTATATATGTTTTTTTTTTCTTTTTTTATTTTTTATATTTTTTTTTTTTTTTTTATTATTTTTTTATTCTGTTTTATTTATATATTATATCTTTATTATATATGCTTTTTATTTGTTTTATTTTATATATTATATCTTTATTATATATGTTTTTATCTGTTTGTTTTATTTATATATTATATCTTTATTATATATGTTTTTTATTCTGTTTTATTTATATATTATATCTTTATTATATATGTATTTTTTTATTCTGTTTTATTTTATATATTATATCTTTATTATATATGCTTTTTATTCTGTTTTATTTATATATTATATCTTTATTATATATGCTTTTTATTCTGTTTTTATTTATATATTATATATCTCATTACACTTTAATGTTTTATTTATTATTATATCCTATATTATTTATATAAACTCTAACATTATTTATATATTATATCCATTACATTCTTTTTATTCTGTTTTTATTTATATATTATATCTTTATTATATATGACTTTTTTATTCTGTTTTATTTAATATATTATATCTTTATTATATATGTTTTATTTATTTTTATTCTGTTTTAGTTTATATTTATATCTTTATATATATTGTTTTTTATTCTGTTTTATTTATATATTAATATTCTTTATTATATATGCTTTTTATTCTGTTTTTATTTATATCATTTATATCTTTTTATTATATTGTTTTTATTCTGTTTTATTTATATATATATATCTCATTAGTATACTTTATTTTTTATGTTTTATTTATATATTATATCCTATATTATGTTATATTAAAAGTATACTTTTTATTTAGTATATTATATCTGATATTACACTGTTTTTTATATTACTGTTTTTTTCTGTTTTATTTATTTTTATTATTCTTTATTTATATATGCTTTAGATATTCTGTTGTTTTTTTATATACATTATATCCCTATAGGTATTACACTGTTTTTTTAATTCTGTTTTCTTTATATTTATATATATTAATGCTTATGTATTCTTTTTTTTATATTATTTCATACTTCACTTTTTATTTCCTTTTTATAAAACACATAATAAAGTCTGGGGTTGTCCGTTGTTTAGTCCGTAGTAATGAGCGTATTTCTCGCGCGCTCTGTGTATATGGCGCCATGGCGGCCATCTTACCCGTTAGTGCCTGGTAGTGCGCTGATAATGGGGGGTGATTTTGTGTTCCGCTGTGGGTGCGGCTGCACTCGGCAGATCTGGCCACACCAGGCGTTGGCAGGTCTTGCAGTAGAGCGTGGACCTCCTCCTTGTGGTCGGGGCAGGTCAGACCCTGGGGGAGATAAAACAAGATGGCGTCAGAGGCGTTCTAGTCCCGGGCCCGTGCCTGGGTCCAACCATCTCCGACTCTCACCTTGGTTTGAAGCTCAGGGTCGGAGGCGTGGGCTCGTGTTGGGGCCTTCTGGGCTCAGCTCCCCAGGGGTGGTAGAGTTTGAAGCACTCGTTGCAGAAGCTGGCCCGGCACTCGTGGTGCAGCCCTTGCTGGCCCTCCTGCTGGGGGGGTTTACAGAACTGGCACATGATGGCGGCGGCTGATGTTGACCGTCTGCCTGGGGTAGCGCTCCACCACCCGCTCCAGGGTCAGGTTCCGGAACAGGTTGCCCAGCCCCCGCTCCCCGAGGTCCACATCATCATGCTGGCAGGACGGACACGGGAAGAGGTCCCATCTGTGGGTGGGCAGGGCCACGTTTCCTGCTCAGGATAAGTGCCAAATCCTGCCGGGTTGAGAGGAGAAACAAACAACCAGGACATGATCCTCGATGGCCAATACATGAGCAGATCGGGGAACAGATCTAGGTTCTCCGTGAGTTAATCCGTGAGGATAAGAGGACCTATTGGTACATGGAGGGGCCTCCCTCAGGAGCCCTTTGGTAGCAGATCTGTGCCTGAGATGGAGGTCACATACATGGGTCATCCACCACCAGACCAGCAAAGGACCGTCCTCTGACTAATCCCGAGTGCTGAGGACCAAAGCTAACAGAAATGGAGTCTAGGGGAACTTTCTTCATGGAACCCCTGGAGCGGTCCTACTGAGACCCTCAAATATACGGGGGGCTCCGCTGTTTCACCTACCTTTTGGACGCTTACTTACACACAAGTGATATCGATATCCTATCAGACTTGTATGGAACCCCATAAATGAATCCCTTAGTGACCCCCAAAGCCATATCTCCTCCTCATCCCCAGCATATATCTTCTCATCCCCCTCCTCACAACCCCCATATCTGTTTCTCCTCATCCCCCTGTCTGCAACCCCTATATCTTCTCCTCACCCCTCAGCAACCCCCATATATCTCCTCTCATCCCCCTCAGCAACCCCCATATCTTCCTCCTCATCCCCTCAGCAACCCCCATCATATCATCTCTCTCATCACCTCAGCAAACCCCCCCATCGCTCATTCTCCTCATCACCATCTAAGCAATCCCCCATATCTTCTCTCATCACCCTCAGCAACCCCCATATCTTCTCCTCATCCCCCTCAGCAACCACTATATCCCCCTCTCCTCCTATTCTCCTCTCATCCCCCTCCACAACCCCCATTCTCCTCTTCTCATCATCCTCAATGACCCCCCCATATCTCACACCTCATCATCCCCCTCAAAGCAACCCCCCCATATCTCCACCTCCTCCTCGCAGTAACCCTTCCCATATCTCCTCCTCATACCCCCTCAGTGAACCCCCATATATCTCTCCTCAGTGACCCCCCATATCTTCTCCTCATCTCCTCCTCCATATATCACCTTTCAGTGACCCCATTACCCCCACCTAAAATCTCTCCTCATCCATCCTCAGTGACCCCCCATATCTCCTCTTCGATCTCTCTCAGTGACCCCATATATCTCCTCCTCATATCCCCCTCAGTGACCCTTATATCTCCTCCTCATTCCCTCTCAGTGACCCCCCATATCTCCTCAGTGACCCATTATATTGCAGTGGACCCCCAGATATCTCCTCCTCATCCCCTCAGTGACCCCCATATTCCTCAATCCCCCTCAGTGACCCCCCACATATCTCCCTCCTCATCTCCCTCAGTGACCCCCCCATATCTCCTCCTCATCCCCCTCAGTGATGACCCCCATATCTCCTCCTCATCATCCCCTCAGTGACCCCCCATATCTCATCATCCCCAAGTGACCCCCCATATCTTCTCCTCATTCCGCCTCAGTGACCCCCATATCCGCTCCTCATCCCCCCTCAGTGACCCCCCATATCTATCATCCTCTAAACTCGTATTCCTCATCGCTCAGTGACCCCCCATATCTCCTCCTCATTCCCCTCAGTGACCCCCCATCATATTCCTCCTCATTCCGCCCTCATTCCCCTCTGTGACCCCCCATATCTCCTCCTCATATCTTCCTCCTCTCATTCCCCTCAGTGGACCCCCCATATCTTCGCCTCCTCATCTCCCCCTCAGTGACCCCCCCATATTCTCCTCCTCATCCCCTCAGTGACCCCCCAATATCTCCTCCTCATTACCCCTCAGTGACCCCCACATATCCTCCTCATTGTCCCCCTCAGTGACCCCCCCATATCTCCTCATTTTCCCCTCAGTGACCCCCCATCATCTCCTCCATCATTCCCCTCAGTGACCCCCCCATATCTCCTCCTCATTCCCCTCAGTGACCCCCACATTCTCCTCCTCATCCCCTCCAGTGACCCCCCACCATCTCCTCCTCATCCCCCTCAGTGGACCCCCCATATCTCCTCCTCATTCCCCTCAGTGACCCCCCATATCTCCTCCTCATTCCCCTCACTCCAGTGACCCCCCCCATATCTCCTCCTCATTCCCCTCAGTGACCCCCCCATATCTTCCTCCTCATCCCTCCTCAGTGACCCCCATATCTCCTCCTCAACCCCTCAGTGACCCCCCTTATATCTCTTCATACCTCTCAGTGACCCCCCATAATCTCCTCCCTCTTTCCCTCAGTGACCCCCATATATCTCCTCCTCATTCCCCTCAGTGACCCCCCATATCTCCTCCTCATTTCCCCTCAGTGACCCCCCATATCTCCTCATCTCTGCATAGACCCCCCCCCCCCCCCCGGCTCAGCATTCAGTATACAGAGCCCCCATCAGATGTGTGTGTCTCCCTCCATTCCTCGGGTTGGGTGGGGCCGTGGTGGGGCACTCACCTGATTTGATGAGGCGCTCCTGAGCTTCGCGCAACGACCCTCCTGCCCATGCGGGGGCTGCGGGTGGAGGGGAGGAGGCACTGGTGAGTTGGTTTGTTCGGAAGCGAAGTTGGGGTCACAGACGTACCCTCTCTGGAGGAGGATTTCGCTGGCACATACATGACACACGTTGTGCTTACACGCAGGATGACGGGGGGGTGCTTGTACATCTCCTTACACACTGGGACACAAGAGCTCACGCTCCATGTTCTTCATACTGGTCTGTGGAGAGAAACAACATGCCAGGATTACCAGCACTCCCAAACCAATTCCCTTACAGATTATAAACACTGCTCTGTGATGACATCACTGTACTGTTCTCCTTCTACTCGATTATAAACACTGCTCTGGGATGACATCACTGCACCACTCTCCTCCCACAATCCTCCACATCCCTTTTATAAACACTGCTCTGTGAGGACATCACTGTACTGTTCTCCTCCCACAGTCCCCCACAGACTATCAGACTATAAACACTGCTCTGGGATGACATCACTGTACCGCTCTCCTCCCACGATTAGAAACACTGCTCTGGGATGACATCACTGTACCGCTCTTCTCCCACGATTATAAACACTGCTCTAGGATGACATCACTGTACCGTTCTCCTCCCACAATCCTCAGTGTGATGTGCCTATTGGATATGCTGAGTATTCAGTCTACTAGACGGGGATAATTATGGCCACCAACCGCCGAGTCTGGAAAGAGGAACTGAGATACAACGGCTCCGTACACACTTCTACACTCATCACCCCACAATGAACATTGCATGAAACATGAGGGCCACACAAAGCCCCACCACCACCTAGAGGGCCACACTAAGCCCCACCACTAGCTAGAGGGCCACACTAAGCCCCACCACCACCTAGAGGACCACAGTAAGGCCCACCACCACCTAGAGGACCACAGTAAGGCCCACCACCACCTAGAGGACCACAGTAAGCCCCACCACCAGCTAGAGGGCCACACTAAGCCCCACCACCACCTAGAGGACCACAGTAAGGCCCACCACCACCTAGGACCACAGTAAAGCCCCCACCACCACCTAGAGGACCACAGTAAGGCCCACCACCACCTAGAGGACCACAGTAAGCCCCACCACCAGCTAGAGGGCCACACTAAGCCCCCACCACCACCTAGAGGACCACAGTAAGGCCCACCACCACCTAGAGGACCACAGTAAGGCCCACCACCACCTAGAGGACCACAGTAAGGCCCACCACCACCTAGAGGACCACAGTAAGCCCCACCACCAGCTAGAGGGCCACACTAAGCCCCACCACCACCTAGAGGGCCACAGTAAGCCCCACCACAACCTAGAGGACCACAGTAAGGCCCACCACCACCTAGAGGACCACAGTAAGGCCCACCACCACCTAGAGGACCACAGTAAGGCCCACCACCACCTAGAGGGCCACAGTAAGCCCCACCACCACCTAGAGGGCCACAGTAAGGCCCACCACCACACCTAGAGGGCCACACTAAGCCCCACCACGACCTAGAGGACCACAGTAAGCCCCACCACCACCTAGAGGACCACAGTAAGCCCCACCACCAACTAGAGGACCACAGTAAGGCCCACCACCACCTAGAGGACAAAACTAAGCCCCACCACCACCTAGAGGGCCACACTAAGCCCCACCACCAGCTAGAGGGCCACACTAAGCCCCACCACGATCTAGAGGACCACAGTAAGCCCCCACCACCACCTAGAGGACCACAGTAAGGCCCCACCACCACCTAGAGGACCACAGTAAGGCCCACCACCACCTAGAGGACCACGGTAAGCCCCACCACCAGCTAGAGGGCCACACTAAGCCCCACCACCACCTAGAGGGCCACAGTAAGCCCCACCACCACCTAGAGGACCACAGTAAGGCCCACCACCACCTAGAGGACCACAGTAAGGCCCACCACCACCTAGAGGACCACAGTAAGGCTCACCACCACCTAGAGGACCACAGTAAGCCCCACTACCACCTAAAGGGCCACGCTAAGCCCCACCACCACCTAGAGGGCCACACTAAGCCCCACCACCACCTAGAGGGCCACGCTAAGCCCCACCACCACGTAGAAGACCAAACTAAGCCCCACCACCACCTAGAGGGCCACAGTAATGCTCATCACCACCTAGAGAACCACAGTAATGCTCATCACCACCTAGAGAACCACAGTAAGGCTCACCACCACCTAGAGGACCACAGTAAGCCCCACTACCACCTAGAGGGCCACACTAAGCCCCACCACCACCTAGAGGGCCACACTAAGCCCCACCACCACCTAGAGGACCAAACTAAGCCCCACCACCACCTAGAGGACCAAACTAAGCCCCACCACCACCTAGAGGGCCACACTAAGCCCCACCACCAACTAGAGGACCACAGTAAGGCCCACCACCACCTAGAGGACAAAACTAAGCCCCACCACCACCTAGAGGGCCACACTAAGCCCCACCACCAACTAGAGGACCACAGTAAGCCCCACCACCACCTAGAGGGTTACATTTATCCTCACCACCACCTAGAGGACCTCACTAAGCCCCACCACCACCTAGAGGGCCACACTAAACCCCACCACCACTAAGAGGACCAAACTAAGCCCCACCACCACCTAGAGGACCAAACTAATCCCCACCACCACCTAGAGGGCCATACTAAGCCCCACAACCACCTAGAGGGTCACATTTATCCTCACCACCACTTGGAGGACCACACTAAGCCCCACCACCACCTAGAGGGCCACACTAAGCCCCACCACCACCTAGAGGACCAAACTAAGCCCCCACCACCACCTAGAACACCGCAGTAAGGCCCACCACCACCTGGAGGACCAAACTAAGCCCCACCACCACCTAGAGGACCAAACTAAGCCCCACCACCACCTAGAGGGCCACACTAAGCCCCACCACCACCTAGAGGACCACACTAAGCCCCACCACCACCTAGAGGGCCATACTAAGCCCCACCACCACATAGAGGGCCATACTAAGCCCCACCACCAACTAGAGGACCACAGTAAGGCCCACCACCACCTAGAGGGTCACATTTATCCCCACCACCACCTAGAGAGCCACACTAAGCCCCACCACCTAGCAGGTCATACTAAGCCCCACCACAACCTAGAGGGTCTCATTTATCCCCACCACCTAGAGGGACACACACTAAGCCCCACCATCCACCTAGAGGGCCACACTAAGCCACACCATCCACCTAGAGGGCCACACTAAGCCCCACCACCACCTAGAGAGACATACTAAGGCCCTCCACCACCTAGAGGGCCATACCACCAGCTTGAGAGTGCAGGAAGGACTAAGCTGACCAAAAACAACATGGCCGTTGGGCGCACTCTCCCCCCCCCCCCAGGTGGACATGGCCTTAGTGGGGAAATCATGGACCTCCCGTGCCATTATCCTCCCAGAACCCCCCCGGGGAGTTATGCCGTTGGTTATCAGAGGATTATGAACACTAAGCCCCACCACCACCTAGAGGGCCACACTAAGCCACACCATCCACCTAGAGGGCCACACTAAGCCCCACCACCACCTAGAGAGACATACTAAGGCCCTCCACCACCTAGAGGGCCATACTAAGCCCCACCGCCACTTATAGGGACACACTTATCCCCACCACCATGAGCGCCACACTAAGCTTTACCATTACCATTAGGGCCACACTAAAACTTCACCACTGCCATGTGCACTATGTTAAATCCCACCACCCATCAGGAGAGCTGCACTAAGTCACACCACACCATGAGGGCCACACTAAGGCCCACCACTACCATGAAGGCCACACTAACACTTACCACTGCCATGAAGGCCACACTAAACTTCACCACTATCATGAAGGCCACACTAAGTCCCACCACTACCATGAAGGCCACACTAAGTCCCACCACTGCCATGAAGGCCACACTAAGTCCCACCACTACCATGAAGGCCACACTAAGTCCCACCACTACCATGAAGGCCACACTAAGTCCCACCACTACCATGAAGGCCACACTAAGACTTACCACTGCCATGAGGACCACACTAAGCTTCACCACTACCATGAAGGTCACACTAACACTTACCACTGCCATGAGGACCACACTAAACTTCACCACTACCATGAAGGCACACTAAGTCCCACCACTACCATGAAGGCCACTCTAACACTTACCACTGCCATGAGGACCACACTAAACTTCACCACTACCATGAAGGGCACACTAAGTCCCACCACTACCATGAGGACCACACTAAGTCCCACCCACTACCATGAAGGACACTAACACTACCAAGTCCCACCACTACCACCATGAAGGCCACACTAAGTCCCACCACTACCATGAAGGCCACACTAAGTCCCACCACTGCCATGAAGGGCACACTAAGACTTACCACCACCAAGAGGACTACACTAAGCTTCACCACCAGCTTGAGAGTGCAGGAAGGACTAAGCTGACCAAAAACAACATGGCCGTTGGGCGCACTCCCCCCCCCCCCCCCCAGGTGGACATGGCCTTAGCGGGGAAATCATGGACCTCCCGTGCCATTTCTCCTCCCAGAACCCCCCCGGGGAGTTATGCCGTCGGTTATCAGAGGATTATGAATACGGCGGTGTGACCACAGAGGTCCCGAGGTTCCATCTCCCCACCATTGTCACTCTGGGGTCTATCACACGTTCTCCCAGGTCCCTGCGTCACGCCCTCCCGGGGCCCCTCCCTGTCTGCTTCACCTTGTTCCCTCTCCGAGCTGCCATGTCCTCCCAGGTTGTCATAGAGAGAGGGAGGGACTCTGCAGCTTCTCCTCATCCCCGGGAAGATGGAGGATGCAGTTGCCGTGGTAACCACTAGATGTGCTGCAGCTCCAGCGACGGCCGAGGAGGGGGGAACGCCGCCGCTCTACGAACGCTCCCCTCCCCCCACCGCCGTACATTTCCAGAAATAACATACAACGTAACAAATACAATCGTTACAACGTATCCTTCTATCGCCCGCCTGATCCTCCCCCCCCCCCCCCACCAATGTACCGACATCGGCCCCCGCAGCGGCCCCGCCGACCGCAGAGCACGCCGCATGCCTGCACATGATGTCTGCTCCTGGCCGCCCTCCAGACATGACACACACATGTCACTTACACTGATCCGCACCAAGGCGTCCATGATGGAGGTGAACGCCTGCAGGTCGTCTCCCTGCGCCATGATCCCCGCCGAGCTTCTCCTGCAGGACCCTACCGAGGAACGGTGCAAAGGATGCTCCGCCGAGGGGGAGGGAGGGGGATGCAGGGAGCATGAGCAGTGCGAAGGAGGAGGATGAGAGGACCGCACTGATCTGTGAGATTCCCATCCAATCCGTACAAGTCCCGGCATCTGGAGGATGGACCATGCACAGTCCCCACTTCTCCTGTCCCGGATGCCGGGTGTCATTCTCGATATCTGTCCCTATTCTGTATGTATGGACTCTGCACACAGTCCCACTCCTCCTGTCCTGGATGCCGGGTGTCATTCTCGGTATCTGTCCCTATTCTGTATGTATGGACTCTGCACAGTCCCTCTCCTCCTGTCCGGGATGCCGGGTGTCATTCTCGGTATCTGTCCCCATTCTGTATGTATGGACTCTGCACATTCTCGCGTATCTGTCCCCATTCTGTATGTACTCCTCCTGTCCCGGATGCCGGGTGTCATTCTCGGTATCTGTCCCCATTCTGTATGTATGGGACTCTGCACAGTCCCACTTCTCCTGTCCCGGATGCCGGGTGTCATTCTCGGTATCTGTCCCCATTCTGTATGTATGGACTCTGCACAGTCCCACTTCTCCTGTCCCGGATGCCGGGTGTCATCTCGGTATCTGTCCCCATTCTGTATGTATGGACTCTGCACAGTCCCACTTCTCCTGTCCTGGATGCCGGGTGTCATTCTCTCGGTATCTGTCCCTCATTCTGTATGTATGGACTCTGCACAGTCCCCACTTCTCCTGTCCTGGATGCCGGGTGTCATTCTCGGTATCTGTCCCCATTCTGTATGTATGGATGGACCCTGCACAGTCCCACTTCTCCTGTCCTGGATGCCGGGTGTCATTCTCGGTATCTCCTCCCATTCTGTATGTATGGACTCTGCACAGTCCCACTTCTCCTGTCCCGGATGCCGGGTGTCATTCTCGTATCTGTCCCCTTCCCATTCTGTATGTATGGACTCATGCACAGTCCCACTTCTCCTGTCCCTGGATGCCGGGTGTCATTCTCGGTATCTGTCCCTATTCTGTATGTATGGACTCTGCACAGTCCCACTTCTCCTGTCCTGGATGCCGGGTGTCATTCTCAGTATCTGTCCCCATTCTGTATGTATGGACTCTGCACAGTCCCACTTCTCCTGTCCTGGATGCCGGGTGTCATTCTCAGTATCTGTCCCCATTCTGTATGTATGGACTCTGCACAGTCCCACTTCTCCCGTCCTGGATCATTCTCGGGTGTCATTCTCGGTATCTGTCCCCATTCTGTATGTATGGACTCTGCACAGTCCCCACTTCTCCTGTCCTGGATGTCGGGTGTCATTCTCGGTATCTGTCCCCATTCTGTATGTATGGACTCTGCACAGTCCCACTTCTCCCGTCCTGGATGCCGGGTGTCATTCTCGGTATCTGTCCCCATTCTGTATGTATGCATGGACTCTGCACAGTCCCACTTCTCCTGTCCCGGATGCCGGGTGTCATTCTCGGTATCTGTCCCCATTCTGTATGTATGGACTCTGCACAGTCCCACTTCTCTGTCCTGGATGCCGGGTGTCATTCTCAGTATCTGTCCCCCATTCTGTATGTATGGACTCTGCACAGTCCCACTTTCTCCCTCCTGGATGCGGGTGTCATTCTCGGTATCTCTGTCTCTCATTCTGTATGTATGGACTCTGCACAGTCCCACTTCTCCTGTCCCGGATGCCGGGTGTCATTCTCGGTATCTGTCCCCCATTCTGTATGTATGGACTCTGCACAGTCCCACTTCTCCTGTCCCGATGCGGGTGTCATTCTCGGTATCTGTCCCCATTCTGTATGTATGGACTCTGCACAGTCCCACTTCTCCTGTCCTGGATGCGGGTGTCATTCTCGGTATCTGTCCCCATTCTGTATGTATGGACTCTGCACAGTCCCACTCCTCCTGTCCCGGATGCCGGGTGTCATTCTCGGTATCTGTCCCCATTCTGTATGTATGGACTCTGCACAGTCCCACTTCTCCTGTCCGGATGGCGGGTGTCATTCTCGGTATCTGTCCCCATTCTGTATGTATGGACTCTGCACAGTCCCACTTCTCCTGTCCTGGATGCGGGTGTCATTCTCGGTATCTGTCCCCATTCTGTATGTATGGACTCTGCACAGTCCCACTTCTCCTGTCCTGGATGCCGGGTGTCATTCTCGGTATCTGTCCCCATTCTGTATGTATGGACTCTGCACAGTCCCACTTCTCCTGTCCCGGATGCCGGGTGTCATTCTCGGTATCTGTCCCCATTCTGTATGTATGTAGGATGGATCTGCACAGTCCCCACTTCTCTGTCCCGGATGCCGGGTGTCATTCTCGGTATCTGTCCCCATTCTGTATGTATGGACTCTGCACAGTCCCACTTCTCCTGTCCCGGATGCCGGGTGTCATTCTCGGTATCTGTCCCCATTCTGTATGTATGGACTCTGCACAGTCCCACTCCTCCTGTCCCGGATGCCGGGTGTCATTCTCGGTATCTGTCCCTATTCTGTATGTATGGACTCTGCACAGTCCCACTTCTCCTGTCCCGGATGCCGGTGTCATTCTCGGTATCTGTCCCCATTCTGTATGTATGGACTCTGCACAGTCCCACTTCTCCTGTCCTGGATGCGGGTGTCATTCTCGGTATCTGTCCCCATTCTGTATGTATGGACTCTGCACAGTCCCACTTCTCCTGTCCTGGATGCCGGGTGTCATTCTCGGTATCTGTCCCTCTTCTGTATGTATGGACTCTGCACAGTCCCACTTCTCCTGTCCCGGATGCCGGGTGTCATTCTCGGTATCTGTCCCCATTCTGTATGTATGGATATTTATTTATTTGTATAAACAAACAAATTACAAGGTAACAAAACTGTAACCATCATAAAACAAACAGCACATAAACCAACAATGTAACAACTGCTTACATCTTCTTCACGTCAAAAACACATCAGTTTTAAATGAAATGAAAAGTTATACACAGAATTTTGATACTAATAAATCCATCCCATAAGTGGATATTCCATCCATCCTCAGCTCTAAACTCTTTATATTCCTCCAGTACGGCGTGACGACTCTGCACCTCCCTCAGCTCTAAACCTTGGTCCTCCAGAGGACTACGGCTGCGATCCACCTCGACTCTGGTGCAGGTGGACTATACGTCTGCGACTACGTCTGCGACTCTCCTGGCCAGGAACAGCTCGTTGTGCATGGCTACCTTGGTCCTCCGAGAGGACTACGTCTGCGACTCTCCTGGCCAGGAACAGCTCGTTGTGCATGGCTACCTTGGTCCTCCGAGAGGACTACGTCTGCGACTCTCCTGGCCAGGAACAGCTCGTGTGCATGGCTACCTTGGTCCTCCGAGAGGACTACGTCTGCGACTCTCCTGGCCAGGAACAGCTCGTTGTGCATGGCTACCTTGGTCCTCCGAGAGGACTACGTCTGCGACTCTCCTGGCCAGGAACAGCTCGTTGTGCATGGCTACCTTGGTCCTCCGAGAGGACTACGTCTGCGACTCTCCTGGCCAGGAACAGCTCGTTGTGCATGGCTACCTTGGTCCTCCGAGAGGACTACGTCTGCGACTCTCCTGGCCAGGAACAGCTCGTTGTGCATGGCTACCTTGGTCCTCCGAGAGGACTACGTCTGCGACTCTCCTGGCCAGGAACAGCTCGTTGTGCATGGCTACCTTGGTCCTCCAGAGGACTACGTCTGCGACTCTCCTGGCCAGGAACAGCTCGTTGTGCATGGCTACCTTGGTCCTCCGAGAGGACTACGTCTGCGACTCTCCTGGCCAGGAACAGCTCGTTGTGCATGGCTACCTTGGTCCCTCAGAGGACTACGTCTGCGACTCTCCTGGCCAGGAACAGCTCGTTGTGCATGGCTACCTTGGTCCTCCGAGAGGACTACGTCTGCGACTCTCCTGGCCAGGAACAGCTCGTTGTGCATGGCTACCTTGGTCCTCCAGAGAGGACTACGTCTGCGACTCTCCTGGCCAGGAACAGCTCGTTGTGCATGGCTACCTTGGTCCTCAGAGGACTACGTCTGCGACTCTCCTGGCCAGGAACAGCTCGGGTGTGCATGGCTACCTTGGTCCTCAGAGAGGACTACGTCTGCGACTCTCCTGGCCAGGAACAGCTCGTTGTGCATGGCTACCTTGGTCCTAATAGAGAGGACTACGTCTGCGACTCTCCTGGCCAGGAACAGCTCGTTGTGCATGGCTACCTTGGTCCTCCGAGAGGACTACGTCTGCGAGGAGCTCGTCATGGCGACCTGGTCCTCCGAGAGGACTACGTCTGGCCAGGAACAGCTCGTTGTGCATGGCTACCTTGGTCCTCAGAGGACTATTCGTCTGCGACTCCTCCTGGCCAGGAACAGCTCGTTGTGCATGGCTACCTTGGTCCTCCAGAGGACTACTACCTGGTCCTCCGAGAGGACTTACGTCTGGGTGCGACTCTCCTGGCCAGGGAACAGCTCGTTGTGCATGGCTACCTTGGTCCTCCGAGAGGACTAACGTCTGCGACTCTCCTGGCCAGGAACAGCTCGTTGTGCATGGGGACCTTGGTAGGGGGTCCTAAGAGAGGACAGCTCGTTGGATGGTCTCCTCAGAGGACTCTCCTGGCCAGGAAACAGCTCGTTGTGCATGGCTACCTTGGTCCTCCCGAGAGGACTACGTCTGCGACTCTCCTGGCCAGGAACAGCTCGTTGTGCATGGCTACCTTGGTCCTCCGAGAGGACTACGTCTGCGACTCTCCTGGCCAGGAACAGCTCGATGTGCATGGCTACCTTGGTCCTCAGAGGACTACGTCTGCGACTCTCCTGAACAGCTCGGTGTGGCATGCTACCTTGGTCCTCCGAGAGGGTCTGGACTCTCCTGGCCAGGAACAGCTCGTTGTGCATGGCTATGGGGGTATAATAGTCTGGGACGGAGGGGGGGATGGGGGGTCATTTGGATCGAGGGGGATGGGGGTATAATAGAGGGACGGAGGGGGGATTGGGGGTATAATAGAGGGGAGGGGGAGGGGGGAATCGGGACGGAGGGGGGATCGGGGTATAAATAGAGGGACGGGAGGGGGGATGGGGGTGTAATAGAGGGACGGAGTGGGGGGGGTAATAATAGTGGGAGGGTGTCTAATATAGGGGGAGGGGATGGGGTAATAATAGAGGGAGGGAGGGGGATGGGGGTATAATAGAGGGACGGAGGGGGGATGGGGGGGTGTAATAGAGGGGGGAGGGGGGATGGGGGTTATAATATAGAGGGAGGGAGGGGGGACGGGGGTATAATAGAGGGAGGGAGGGGGGGATGGGGGTGTAATAGAGGGACGGAGGGGGGATGGGGGTGTAATAGAGGGACGGAGGGGGATCTGGGGTATAACTGGGAGGGAGGGGGTGCGGGGTATAATAGAGGGACGGAGGGGGGATGGGGGTGTAATAGAGGGACGGAGGGGGATCGGGGTATAGAGGGACGGAGAGGGGGGATAATAATAGAGGGACGGAGGGGGGATGGGGGTATAATAGAGGGAGGGAGGGGGGCGATGGGGGTATAATAGAGAGGGGGGGGGATGGGGGGTATAATAGAGGGAGGGAGGGGGGATGGGGGTATAAATAGAGGGACGGATGGGGGGATGGGGGGTGTAATAGAGGGACGGAGGGGGGGGATGGGGTATAATAGAGGGGGGGAGGGGGGATGGGGGGTATAATAGAGGGGACGGGAGGGGGGGATGGGGGTGTAATAGAGGGACGGAGGGGGGATATGGGGTATAATATAGAGGGAGGGAGGGGGACGGGGGTATAATAGAGGGACGGAGGGGGGATAGAGGGACGGAGGGGGGGGGTATAATAGAGGGACGGAGGGGGGATGGGGGTATAATAGAGGGGACGGAGGGGGGATGGGGGTATAATAGAGGGACGGGAGGGGGGATGGGGGGTATAATAGAGGGACGGGGGGAGGGGGGGGATGGGGGGGGTAAAATAGAGGGACGGAGGGGGATGGGGGTATAATAGAGGGACGGAGGTTGGGGACGGGGGGTATAATAGAGGGACGGAGGGGGGAGGGGGGAGGGGGGTATATATAAGGGACGGAGGGGGGATGGGGGGATATAATAGAGGGACGGAGGGGGGATGGGGGGTATAATAGAGGGACGGAGAGGGGGGGGATGGGGGTATAATAGAGGGACGGAGGGGGGATGGGGTGTAATAGAGGGGGGGAGGGGGGGATGGGGGTATAATAGAGGGACGGAGGGTAATAGGATGGGGGGGAGGGGGGGATCGGCCGGGGTATAATAGAGGGAACGGAGGGGGGAGGGGGTAATAAGAGGGGTATAATAGAGGGGGAGGGGGGATGGGGTATAATAGAGGGACGGAGGGGGGATGGGGGTATAATAGAGGGACGGAGGGGGGATGGGGGTATAATAGAAGGGAGGGGGAGGGGGGGGTATAATAGAGGGGGGGATGGGGGGTATAATAGAGGGGGGGGAGGGGGATGGGGGATATAAAATAGAGGGACGGAGGGGGGATGGGGTATAATAGAGGGGGGGAGGGGGGATGGGGGGTAAATAGATGGGTGTTGTGGGGTATATAGACGGGGTATTGGGGCATTATGGGGGTTTTCGGGGTATAATATGCGGGGCTCAGTATTGGATGACGTGTAACATATGAGCGGTATATACGGTGACATCAGGCGGGTGTAGTTATGACTTCCGGTCGGAAGGTGTCGCTGTGAGTTGGGTGTAGCGGCGGCAGGTGTGGAGTAGGGGCGGGGTTCCGGTGGAGTAGTGGGGGTGTTCCTGTGTAGTAGCATAGTGGGCGGGCCGGGAGGCCGGTGTGTGTGGTGAGGTGTCCGTTTTGTCGGGGGATGTGGTCGGTGTAGATCGGTGTGGCGGAGGACACAGTGATGGGGGTGAGACAGTACTGGGGGCTCGGTAGGTGTGGAGGGGTATAATAGCGGGGTTTGGTAGTGATGACGTGTCTCTCCTTGTATAGAGGGGGAAAGGGGGAGGGGGCAGGTAATAGGGGGGATCCTGTACAATGCAGGGGGGGGGTATCCTCCTTTAGGGACTACAGAACCCCCCCCCAGTGGGGAAGGGGGCGGGTGTCTGGGGGGGTATCTCCTCCTCCTCTCAGTTGTACCCCATTGGGGGGATTTCGGGTCATTTCCTGGGACCAGAGACACCCCCCCCCCCCAGAGGGAACCCATCCTGGGATTCCCTCCATTCTGTTCTAGGGATGACACTTCCACTGGAGGCCAAGGACCCCTCCCCCCCAATACTTACCCTGACCCCTCCCCCATATACTTACCTGACTTACCTGACCCCTCCCCCCCATATACTTACCTGACCCCTCCCCCATATACTTACCTGACCACCCCATCCCCCCCATATACTTACCTGACCCCTCCCCCATATACTTACCTGACCCCTCCCCCCAAATACTTACCTGACCCCTCCCCCAAATACTTACATGACCCCTCCCCAAATACTTACCTGACCCCCTCCCCCCAAATACTTACCTGACCCCTCCCCCATATACTTACCTGACCCCTCCCCCCATATACTTACCTGACCCCTCCCCCATATACTTACCTGACCCCTCCCCCATATACTTTACCTGACCCCTCCCCCATTTACTTACCTGACCCCTCCCCCATATACTTACCTGACCCCTCCCCCATTTACTTACGTGACCCCTCCCCCACCCCTCCCCCATTTACTTACCTGACCCCATTCCCCCCCCCTCCCTCCATATACTTACCTGACCCTCCCCAATTTTACTTACCCCCCCCCATATACTTACCTGACCCCTACCCCCCCATATACTTACCTGACCCCTCCCCCATATACTTACCTGACCCCTCCCCCCATATATACTACCTGACCCCTCCCCCCATATACTTACTCCCCCTGACCCCCTCCCCCCAATATACTTACTTACCTGACCCCTCCCCCCATAATACTTACCTGACTTACCCTGACCCTCCCCATTTACTTACCTGACCCCTCCCCCTTACCTTGACCCCTCCCCCATATACTTACCTGACCCCTCCCCCATTATACTTACCTGACCCCCTCCCCCCATTTACTTACCTGACCCCTCCCCCCATATACTTACCTGACCCCTCCCCCATATTTACTTACCTGACTCCCTCCCCCATATACTTACTTACCCTCCTCCCCAACCCTTACCCCCCCCAATACTTACCTCCCCCCATACAATATTACCTGACCCCCCCCCATATACTTACCTGACCCTCCTCCCCCATATACTTACCTGACCCCTCCCCCATATACTTACCTGACCCCACCCCTCCCCATATACTTACCTGACCCCTCCCCCCATATTACTTACCTGACCCCTCCCCCCATATACTTACCTGACCCCTCCCCCATATACTTACCTGACCCCTCCCCCATATACTTACCTGACCCCTCCCCCATTTACTTACCTGACCCCTCCCCCATATACTTACCTGACCCCTCCCCCCCTCCCCCCATATACTTACCTGACCCCTCCCCCATTTACTTACCTGACCCTCCCCCCTTCCCCCCATATACTTACCTGACCCCTCCCCCATATACTTACCTGACCCCTCCCCCATATACTTACCTGACCCCATTATACTTACCTCCCCCCATATACTTACCTGACCCCTCCCCCATATACTTACCTGACCCCTCCCCCCATATACTTACCTGACCCCTCCCCCATATACTTACCTGACCCCTCCCCATATACTTACCTGACCCCTCCCCCCATATACTTACCTGACCCCTCCCCCATATACTTACCTGACCCCCTCCCCCCATATTACTTACCTGACCCCTCCCCCATATACTTACCTGACCCCTCCCTCCCATATACTTACCTGACCCCTCCCCCATATACTTACCTGACCTCCCCCCATATACTTACCTGACCCCTGACCCCCCCCCATATACTTACCTGACCCCCTCCCCCATATACTTACCTGACCCCTCCCCCATATACTTACCTGACCCCTCCCCCATATACTTACCTGACCCCTCCCCATATACTTACCTGACCCCCTCCCCCCATATACTTACCTGACCCCTCCCCCATATACTTACCTGACCCCTCCCCCATATACTTACCTGACCCCTCCCCCCATATACTTACCTGACCCCCTCCCCCATTTACTTACCTGACCCCTCCCCCCTTCCCCCCATATACTTACCTGACCCCTCCCCCCATATACTTACCTGACCCCCCCCCATATACTTACCCCTCCCTGACTGACCCCCCCCATATACTTACCTGACCCCCCCCCTGACCCCCCCCATATACTTACCTGACCCCTCCCCCATATACTTACCTGACCCCTCCCCCATTTACTTACCTGACCCCTCCCCCCATATACTTACCTGACCCCTCCCCCATATACTTACCTGACCCCTCCCCCATATACTTACCTGACCCCTCCCCCCATATACTTATACCTGACCCCTCCCCCCATATACTTACCTGACCCCTCCCCCATATACTTACCTGACCCCTCCCCCATATACTTACCTGACCCCTCCCCCCATATACTTACCTGACCCCTCCCCCATATACTTACCTGACCCCTCCCCCATATACTTACCTGACCCCTCCCCCCATACTTACCTGACCCCTCCCCCATATACTTACCTTACCTGACCCCTCCCCCCATATACTTACCTGACCCCTCCCCCCATATACTTACCTGACCCCTCCCCCCATATACTTACCTGACCCCTCCCCCCATTTACTTACCTGACCCCTCCCCCCATATACTTACCTGACCCCTCCCCCCATATACTTACCTGACCCCTCCCCCATATACTTACCTTGACCCCTCCCCCATCTCTCTGTCTCCCTCTAGCGGTCAGTACAGGGATCTCTGTGATTGGTTGGTGGTGATGATGTCATCCCTCTCTCTCTGTCTCCCTCTAGCGGTCAGTACAGGGATCCTCTCCTGATTGGTTGGTGGTGATGATGTCATCTCTCTCTCCTGTCTCCCTCTAGCGGTCAGTACAGGGATCTCTCTCTGATTGGTTGGTGGTGATGATGTCATCTCTCTCTCTGTCTCCTCTAGCGGTCAGTACAGGGATCTCTCTGATTGGTTGGTGGTGATGATGTCATCTCTCTCTCTGTCTCCCTCTAGCGGTCAGTACAGGGATCTCTCTGTGATTGGTTGGTGGTGATGATGTCATCTCTCTCTCTGTCTCCCTCTAGCGGTCAGTACAGGGATCTCTCTCTGATTGGTTGGTGGTGATGATGTCATCTCTCTCTCTGTCTCCCTCTAGCGGTCAGTACAGGATCTCTCTCTGATTGGTTGGTGGTGATGATGTCATCTCTCTCTCTGTCTCCTCTAGCGGTCAGTACAGGGATCTCTCTGATTGGTTGGTGGTGATGATGTCATCTCTCTCTCTGTCTCCCTCTAGCGGTCAGTACAGGGATCTCTCTGTGATTGGTTGGTGGTGATGATGTCATCTCTCTCTCTGTCTCCCTCTAGCGGTCAGTACAGGGATCTCTCTGTGATTGGTTGGTGGTGATGATGTCATCATCTCTCTCTCTGTCTCCCTCTAGCGGTCAGTACAGGGATCTCTCTCTGATTGGTTGGTGGTGATGATGTCATCTCTCTCTCTGTCTCCCTCTAGCGGTCAGTACAGGGATCTCTCTCTGATTGGTTGGTGGTGATGATGTCATCTCTCTCTCTGTCTCCCTCTAGCGGTCAGTACAGGGATCTCTCTGATTGGTTGGTGGTGATGATGTCATCTCTCTCTCTGTCTCCCTCTAGCGGTCAGTACAGGGATCTCTCTGTGATTGGTTGGTGGTGATGATGTCATCTCTCTCTCTGTCTCCCTCTAGCGGTCAGTACAGGGATCTCTGTGATTGGTTGGTGGTGATGATGTCATCTCTCTCTCTGTCTCCCTCTAGCGGTCAGTACAGGGATCTCTCTGGCGCTCTCCTCGTTGGTGGCGTTGTTGCTCTTCGCCGGGATGCAGATGTTCAGCCGTCAGTTGGCGTCTTCGGAGTGGTTGACCATCCTGGGAGGATTACTGGGCTCCGGAATCTTCTTCTTCTCCCTCACTGTATCCTTCCGCCATGGCAGACAATGTGTGGGGGAGGGGCTGATAGGAGGGGGAGGGGCCATATGTTCCCCATGTCCTCCTCTTCCTCCCTCCCTCCTGACATCGGCCTGAGCTCTGTGTGCTGTGTGTGTTTCCCCCCCCCCCCCCCCACCATCCCGGGGGGGGGGGGGGGTATGTTCAGTACCATCTCTGGGATCTGATTGTAGGCGGAGTTCTCCTTAACGCTCATCTCAGGCCTTCAATAACCTGGAGAACATCATATTCGGGAAAGGCTTCCAGGCCAAGGTGTTCCCAGAGGGTGAGTACCGCCCCCTAATGGTGTTCCCAGAGGGTGAGTACCGCCCCCTAATGGTGTTCCCAGAGGGTGAGTACCGCCCCCTAATGGTGTTCCCAGAGGGTGAGTACCGCCCCCTAATGGTGTTCCCAGAGGGTGAGTACCGCCCCCTAATGGTGTTCCCAGAGGGTGAGTACCGCCCCCTAATGGTGTTCCCAGAGGGTGAGTACCGCCCCCTAATGGTGTTCCCAGAGGGTGAGTACCGCCCCCTAATGGTGTTCCCAGGGAGGGTGAGTACCGCCCCCTAATGGTGTTCCCAGAGGGTGAGTACCGCCCCCTAATGGTGTTCCCAGAGGGTGAGTACCGCCCCCTAATGGTGTTCCCAGAGGGTGAGTACCGCCCCCTAATGGTGTTCCCAGAGGGTGAGTACCGCCCCCTAATGGTGTTCCCAGAGGGTGAGTACCGCCCCCTAATGGTGTTCCCAGAGGGTGAGTACCGCCCCCTAATGGTGTTCCCAGAGGGTGAGTACCGCCCCCTAATGGTGTTCCCAGAGGGTGAGTACCGCCCCCTAATGGTGTTCCCAGAGGGTGAGTACCGCCCCCTAATGGTGTTCCCAGAGGGTGAGTACCGCCCCCTAATGGTGTTCCCAGGGAGGGTGAGTACCGCCCCCTAATGGTGTTCCCAGGGAGGGTGAGTACCGCCCCCTAATGGTGTTCCCAGGGAGGGTGAGTACCGCCCCCTAATGGTTTTCCCAGGGAGGGTGAGTACCGCCCCCTAATGGTGTTCCCAGGGAGGGTGAGTACCGCCCCCTAATGGTGTTCCCAGAGGGTGAGTACCGCCCCCTAATGGTGTTCCCGGGGAGGGTGAGTACCGCCCCCTAATGGTGTCCCCGGGAGGGTGAGTACCGCCCCCTAATGGTGTTCCCAGAGGGTGAGTACCGCCCCCTAATGGTGTTCCCAGAGGGTGAGTACCGCCCCCTAATGGTGTCCCAGAGGGTGAGTACCGCCCCCTAATGGTGTCCCCAGAGGGTGAGTACCGCCCCCTAATGGTGTTCCCAGGGAGGGTGAGTACCGCCCCCTAATGGTGTTCCCAGAGGGTGAGTACCGCCCCCTAATGGTGTTCCCGGGGAGGGTGAGTACCGCCCCCTAATGGTGTTCCCGGGGAGGGTGGGAGTACCGCCCCCTAATGGTGTCCCCGGGGGGGAGGGTGAGTACCGCCCCCTAATGGTGTCCCCGGGGAGGGTGAGTACCGCCCCCTAATGGTGTCCCCGGGGAGGGTGAGTACCGCCCCCTAATGGTGTCCCCGGGGAGGGTGAGTACCGCCCCCTAATGGTGTCCCCGGGGAGGGTGAGTACCGCCCCCTAATGGTGTCCCCGGGGAGGGTGAGTACCGCCCCCTAATGGTGTCCCCGGGGAGGGTGAGTACCGCCCCCTAATGGTGTCCCCGGGGGGTGAGTACCGCCCCCTAATGGTGTCCCCGGGGAGGGTGAGTACCGCCCCCTAATGGTGTCCCCGGGGAGGGTGAGTACCGCCCCCTAATGGTGTCCCCGGGGAGGGTGAGTACCGCCCCCTAATGGTGTCCCCGGGGAGGGTGAGTACCGCCCCCTAATGGTGTCCCGGGGAGGGTGAGTACCGCCCCCTAATGGTGTCCCCGGGGAGGGTGAGTACCGCCCCCTAAAGGTGTTCCCAGAGGGTGAGTACCGCCCCCTAATGGTGTCTGCGGGGAGGGTCACTCTGAAGAGATGGATCTCCATGGGGGTATGTCATCTGGAGGGGTGGGTTTCCATGGGGTGGTCATGAGAAAGGGTGGGGGCGAGTCACTAGGAGGGGAGGAGCTCCATGGGGTGGGTCACCTGGAGAGGTGGGTCTCCATTGGGGTGTGTCACAGGGAGGGGTGGGTCTCCATGGGGGTGTGTGTCACAGGGAGGGGTGGGTCTCCATGGGGTGTGTCACAGGGAGGGGTGGGTCTCCATGGGGTGTGTCACAGGGAGGGGTGGGTCTCTCTCTGGGGGTGAGTCATCAGGAGGGGTGGGCCCCAAGGGGTGGGTCACCAGGAGGGGCGTGTATTTTCCTGTGGGCGGGGGATGGGATTGTCATGCTGATCCTCTGATTTCTCTTCCAGTCCTGGTCTGTCTGTTCATCGCTCTCTTTGCCTCCGGATTGGTCCATCGAGTGTGCGTCACCACATGGTCAGTACCAGCAGAGCCCCGCCCCCTCTTATGACATCAGGGACACGAAGGGGGAGGAGATTATTTCCTGCACATCACTGACTTCCTGTCCATGGTGGCCCCCCGTCAGGTTCTGTTGTCTGTGTCCCCGAGGGGGAGAGTCTCCATCTCTGGTCCTACTGGTCCCAGAACAGGAAGTGACAGCTGTCTATGGGGGCATCCCCTCCCCCCACACTTCCTGCTGTGTCTTCAGTACAGGAAGTGCCGGGAAATCTTCCCGGTGGGGGAGGGGGGATAGAACCTGCTGTTGGAACTCTCCCCTCCTCCATCCAGAACTGGAAGTAATTGTTCTGCCGGAGATTCCCTTTAGGTTGACCACACCCCCTAATCTGATTGGCCGATCTCCAATAAATGAACATATGTGATGTATGCGGAGTCCCGCCTGAACAGATCGTCCAATCCGATTGTAATGTGTGAAATCCGCCCCAACCTGTTCCAAGCTCCTCCCTCTGCACTGCATGTAAAGCTCCGTCCTGATTGGCTGAGCACAGGGAGGGGGGAGTGGTTTCCTTCAGGATAGGCAAAGGCTGTCGATTAGGATTGGCTGTTGCTCTCATTAACCACACCCCTTCTCCTCCCCTCTTCAGCTTCATCTTCTCTCTGGTGGATCTCTACTACGTGAACAAGATCTCCTCCGGCCTCTACCAGGCGGTGACCCCGGCGGTGACCCCGGGAAAGGTGGTGGGCAAGAGTAAGAAGAGATCCTGACCGGCCCCTCCCCCTCATACTGTACATTCCACCCCCATGTGTCAATAAAGTGCCACAGATTTCTACTACTGTCCGTGTGCCGCCTCTTCTTCCTGTCATTGGTCCGCCCACATCGCAGGTCACTGGTCCGCCCACATTCTGTACCTCCCAGGTCACTGGTCCGCCCACATTCTGTACCGCCCACGTCCCGGGTCACTGGTCCGCCCACATTCTGTACCGCCCCCATTGCGGGTCACTGGACCGCCCACATTCTGTACCGCCTACGTTTCGGGTCACTGGACCGCCCACATTCGTACCCACCCCGTCCCGGGTCACTGTTCCACCCACATTCTGTACGCCCACGTCCCGGGTCACTTCCACCTACATTCTGTACCCTCCACGTCGGGTCACTGGTCCGCCCACATTCTGTGTCCCCTCCCAGGTCACTGGTCCGCCCACATTCTGTACCGCCCCCGCGGGTCACTGGTCCGCCCACATTCTGTACCTCCCAGGTCACTGGTCCGCCCACATTCTGGGTCATAGGACCACCCACATTCTGTACCGTCCATGTCCCGGGTCACTGGTCCGCCCACATTCTGTACCGCCCAGGTCACTGGTCATTCTGTACCGCCCACGTCCCGGGTCATAGGACCACCCACATTCTGTACCGCCCATGTCCCGGGTCACTGGTCTGCCAACATTCTGTACCGCCCCACGTTCCGGGTCACTGGACCGCCCACATTCTGTACCGCCCCACATTCTGTCACTGGACCCGCCCACATTCTGTACCGCCCACACTGGTCCACCCCCACATTCTGTACCGCCCACGTCGCGGGTCATAGGACCGTTCACATTCTGTACCACCCAAGTCCCGGGTCACTGGTCCGCCCACATTCTGTACCGCCCAAGTCCCGGGTCACTGGTCCGCCCACATTCTGTACCGCCCATGTCCAGGGTCACTGGTCCGCCCACATTCTGTACCGCCCATGTCCAGGGTCACTGGTCCGCCAACATTCTGTACCGCCCACGTCCCGGGTCACTGGTCCGCCCACATTCTGTACCGCCCACGTCCCGGGTCACTGGTCCACCCACATTCTGTACCGCCCACGTCCCGGGTCACTGGACCACCCCACATTCTGTACCCCCATGTCCCGGGTCACTGGACCGCCCACATTCTGTACCGCCCATCCCGGTCCCGGGTCACTGGACTGTCCACGTCCCGGGTCATAGGACCGCCCACATTCTGGACCGCCTATATTCCAGATCATTGGACCGCCCATACTGGAACCTGATTGGCTGTTCAAGGCAGCACTGTATAGGTGAGGAGTGATCCTTTAACTCGGCATTCTGAATGTAAGAAATACTCCAACTAAGTTCCTGGGAGGTACCTCCTACATCCAAGTCCGCCCCCTCCTGCTATTACTGGGAGGTACCTCCTACATCCAGCTCCACCCCTTCCTATTACTGGGAGGTACCTCCTACATCCAGCTCCGCCCCCTCCTGCTATTACTGGGAGGTACCTCCTACAGCTCCGCGCCCCCTCCTGCTATTACTGGGAGGTACCTCCTACATCCAGCTCCGCCCCTCCCTATTACTGGGAGGTACCTCCTACATCCAGCTCCGCCCCTCCTGCTATTACTGGGAGGCACCTCCTACATCCAGCTCCGCCCTCTCCTATTACTGGGAGGTACCTCCTACATCCAGCTCCGCCCCCTCCTGCTATTACTGGGAGGTACCTCCTACATCCAGCTCCCCCCCCTCCTGCTATTACTGGGAGGTACCTCCTACATCCAGCTCCGCCCCCTTCCTATTACTGGGAGGTACCTCCTACATCCAGCTCCGCCCCCTCCTGCTATTACTGGGAGGTACCTGAGGTACCTTCCCTACATCCAGCTCCGCCCCCTCCTGCTATTACTGGGAGGTACCCTCCTACATCCAGCTCCCCCCTCCTATTACTGGGAGGTACCTCCTACATCCAGCTCCGCCCCCTCCTATTACTGGGAGGCACCTCCTACACACCAGCTCCGCCCTCTCCTATTACTGGGAGGTACCTCCTACATCCAGCTCCGCCCCCTCCTGCTATTACTGGGAGGTACCTCCTGCATCCAGCTCCGCCCCTTCCTGCTATTACTGGGAGGTACCTCCTACATCCAGCTCCGCCCCCTCCTATTACTGGGAGGTATCTACCTCCTACATCCAGCTCCACCCCCTGCTATTACTGGGATGTACCTCCTACATCCAGCTCCGCCCCCTCCTGCTATTACTGGGAGGTACCTCCTACATCCAGCTCCGCCCTCCTGCTATTACTGGGAGTTATCTCCTACATCCAGCTCCGCCCCCTGCTATTACTGGGAGGTACCTCCTACATCCAGCTCCGCCCTCCTGCTATTACTGGGAGGTACCTCCTACATCCAGCTCCGCCCCCCTGCTATTACTGGGAGGTACCCTCCTACATCCAGCTCCGCCCCCTCCTATAACTGGGAGGTACCTCCTACATCCAGCTCCGCCCCCTCCTGCTATTACTGGGAGGTACCTCCTACATCCAGCTCCGCCCCCTCCTGCTATTACTGGGAGGTATCTCCTACATCCAGCTCCCCCCCCCCTCCTATTACTGGGAGCTATCTCCTACATCCAGCTCCGCCCCTCCTGCTATTACTGGGAGGTACCTCCTACATCCAGCTCCGCCCCCTCCCTATTACTGGGAGGTACCTCCTACATCCAGCTCCCCCCTCCTGCTATTACTGGGAGGTACCTCCTACATCCAGCTCCGCCCCCTCCTATTACTGGGAGGTATCTCCTACATCCAGCTCCGCCCCCCTGCTATTACTGGGAGGTACCTCCTACATCCAGCTCCGCCCCCTCCTGCTATTACTGGGAGGTACCTCCTACATCCAGCTCCGCCCCCTGCTATTACTGGGAGGTACCTCCTACATCCAGCTCCCCCCCTCCTATTACTGGGAGGTACCTCCTACATCCAGCTCCGCCCCCCCCCCTTCCCCACCGCCATTAGTGGCAAATATTGAATGTCAGAACACAGCTGCCCCTCCCTCCCGGTAATCTATGAATGTCATTGGATAATACAAAGTAACACATTGGGGGGGGGGGGGGAGGGGGGGGTGTATGAATCATTCACACAGACCAATCTTCCTGTATTCATTCCTGTGATCTGCGGCTCCATCTAGTAGTGGCCACAATGTGGTACATTCCTCCCCGAGGTATTCCAGAAAACTTCCACATTGTGGCCACTAGGGAGGAGATCGATTTTTCTGCCCCCCCGAGAGACGCCCGACCTGCCGGAGTACGCGGATAGCCAATGTTTTCTACCCGATAAAGCCGGAGCTCCGCCCAAAGCGACCGTCCAATCCGTGAATAGAAATCAATATTTTGATGTTTCTGTAAAACTTGAAAAAAAAAACCCCGTAATCCGTCCCGTGTTGTACAGTCTGTTCCCCGCCCCCCCCAATTCCGGCAATCCCTCCTCCATGTGTCTGGTGTCCCCGTTCCACACTGGAGCCTCCGGGGTCACTATTGGTGGGGGGCGGAACGAAACGCCGAGCCGGACCTACAAGACGAAACATGAAAGGGAAATCCGAAAAAGTCTGAAGAGGGCGGAGCTGGGTGTCCCCCCCCCCCCCCCCCATCCCCCATCCCCCCCCCCGCCCAGCGCAATGTGGGGGAGAGACTGGGACAATTCTGAGGATTTCTCACTCCCGGCCTTCAAAATAACCCCCCCCCCCCATCCCAGTGTCCTGTGGTCACCCCCACCCCCCCCCAATATCCTTCATAGTCACCCCCACCCATCTGCAGAGTCACCCCCCCCCCCCCCCCATGTCCTTATAGAGTCAGTCAGTCCCCCCCCCCCCCCATCCTGGCATCCTGCAGAGTCACCCCCCCATCCCAGTGTCCTGCAGTCCCCCCCCCCCCCCCCCCATGTCCTTCATAGTCCCCCCCCCATCCATGTCCTGCAGAGTCACCCCCCCCCCCCATCCCAGTGTCCTGTCCAGTCCCCCCCCTCCCCTCCCCCATGTCCTTCATAGTCACCCCCACCCCCCCTCCCCCCCATCCTGGCATCCCAGAGTCACCCCCTGCATCCCAGTGTCCCCCCCCCCTCCCTTCCCCTCCCCCATGTCCTTCATAGTCACCCCCCCATCCTGGCATCCTGCAGAGTCACCACCCCCCCCCCCCCCCATCCCAGTGTCCATAGTCCCCCCCTCCCCCCCCCCATCCTTCATAGTCACCCCCCCCATCCTGGCATCCTACAGAGTCACCACCCCCCCTCCCCCCCCCATGTCCTTCATAGTCACCCCCCCCCCCCATCCTGGCATCCTGCAGAGTCACCCCCCCCCCCCCCCCCCCAGTGTCCTGCAGCAGTCCAGTTCCCCCCCCCCCCCCCCATGTCCTTCATAGTCACCCCCCCCCCATCCTGGCATCCTGCAGAGTCACCCCCCCCCATCCCAGTGTCCTGCAGTCCCCCCCCCCCCCCCCTCCCCCATGTCCTGTCCTTCATAGTCACCCCCCCCCCATCCTGCATCCTACAGAGTCATCCTACCCCCCCCCCCCCCCCCCCCCATGTCCTTCATAGTCACCCCCCCCCCCCCCCTGGCATCCTGCAGAGTCACCCCCCCCCCCCATCCCAGTGTCCCCTGGCAGTCCCCCCCCCCCCCCTCCCCCATGTCCTTCATAGTCACCCCCCCCCCCCATCCTGGCATCCTGCAGAGTCACCCCCCCCATCCCAGTGTCCTGCAGTCACACCCCCCCCCCCCCCCTCCCCCCATGTCCTTCATAGTCACCCCCCATCCCCTGGCATCCTGCACAGAGTCACCCCCACCCCCCCCCCCTCCCCCCATGTCCTTCATAGTCACCCCCCCCCCCCCCCCCCCATCCTGGCATCCTGCAGAGTCACCCCCCCCCGTCCCATACTCACCCCCCCCCAGTGTCCTGCAGTCACCCCCCCCCCCCCCCCCCATGTCCTTCATAGTCACCCCCCCATCCTGGCATCCTGCAGAGTCACCCCCCCCCCCCCCATGTCCTTCTTAGTCACCCCCCCCATCCTGGCATCCTGCAGAGTCACACCCCCCTTCCCCCCCATGTCCTTCATAGTCACCCCCCCCCCCATCCTGGCATCCTGCAGAGTCACCCCCCCTCCCCCCCCATGTCCTTCATAGTCACCCCCCCCCCATCCTGGCATCCTGCAGAGTCACCCCCCCCCATGTCCTTCATAGTCCCCCCCACCCCATCCTCCATTCCTGGTACTCACTGTCCCTCCACCTATACCTGGACTATCACTGTAGGAGGAGTACAAGTACCATGGACCGGAGGAGCGCAGAAAGTCGCAGAATTCACTTCTAGAACAATCATCAGAACGTCACAGCGATGGAGGACAGTGTATCAATGGTTTGGGGGGGGGGAGCCCCGGAGCTGGGGGGGGGGGGGAGCCCTGGAGCTGGGGGGGGGGAGCCCTGGAGCTGGGGGGGGAGCCCCGGAGCTGGGACCTGCAGGACCCCATCAGTCAGAGAACATGGCAGGGAAGAGTTGTCACATTTGGGTCTCCAATCCTGGCCAGCTTGGTGGGGATCGGTGTAGTGATCTGTTGTGGCCACCTGAGGGCGACCCATCGCTCCACCGATTGTAGATTGTATGCTGGTCGCCTTCCTGAGAGTCGTAATACCGGCTGTGGCCAGAAGATGGCGGCCCAGAGAGTGACAGAGCCCTGCGATGTGCACTCTGGAGCTCAGAGACAGGACGAGACAATCCGACACAACGGAGCTCAGAGACAGGACGAGACAATCCGACACAACGAGCTCAGAGACAGGACCAGACAATCCGACACAACGAGCTCAGAGACCGGACCAGACAATCCGACACAACGATCTCAGAGACAGGACGAGACAATCCGACACAACGAGCTCAGAGACAGGACGAGACAATCCCCACACCAACGGAGCTCAGAGACAGGACGAGACAATCCGACACAACGAGCTCAGAGACAGGACGAGACAATCCCACACCAACGGAGCTCAGAGACAGGACGAGACAATCCGACACAACGAGCTCAGAGACAGGACGAGACAATCCGACACAACGAGCTCAGAGACAGGACGAGACAATCCCACACCAACGGAGCTCAGAGACAGGACGAGACAATCCGACACAACGAGCTCAGAGACAGGACGAGACAATCCGACACAACGGAGCTCAGAGACAGGACGAGACAATCCGACACAACGAGCTCAGAGACAGGACGAGACAATCCGACACAACGAGCTCAGAGACAGGACGAGACAATCCGACACAACGGAGCTCAGAGACAGGACGAAACAATCCGACACAACGAGCTCAGAGACAGGATGAGACAATCCGACACAACGGAGCTCAGAGACAGGACGAGACAATCCGACACCAACGGAGCTCAGAGACAGAACCGACAATCCGACACAACGAGCTCAGAGACAATCCGACACAACGGAGCTCAGAGACAGGACGAGACAATCCGACACAACGGAGCTCAGAGACAGGACGAGACAATCCCACACCAACGGAGCTCAGAGACAGGACGAGACAATCCGAAACCAACGGTGCTCAGAGACAGGACGAGACAATCCGACACAACGGAGCTCAGAGACAGGACGAGACAATCCGACACAACGAGCTCAGAGACAGGACGAGACAATCCGACACAACGGAGCTCAGAGACAGGACCAGACAATCCGACACAACGAGCTCAGAGACAGGACCAGACAATCCGACACAACGATCTCAGAGACAGGACGAGACAATCCGACACAACGGAGCTCAGAGACAGGACGAGACAATCCGACACAACGAGCTCAGAGACAGGACGAGACAATCCGACACAACGGAGCTCAGAGACAGGACGAGAAACAATCCGACACAACGAGCTCAGAGACAGGGATGAGACAATCCGACACAACGGAGCTCAGAGACAGGACGAGACAATCCGACACCAACGGAGCTCAGAGACAGAACCGACAATCCGACACAACGAGCTCAGAGACAATCCGACACATCCGACACGGAGCTCAGAGACAGGACGAGACAATCCGACACAACGGAGCTCAGAGACAGGACGAGACAATCCCACACCAACGGAGCTCAGAGACAGGACGAGACAATCCGAAACCAACGGAGCTCAGAGACAGGACGAGACAATCCGACACAACGGAGCTCAGAGACAGGACAAGACAATCCGACACCAATGGAGCTCAGAGACAGGACGAGACAATCCGACACAACGGAGCTCAGAGACAGGACGAGACAATCCGACACCAACGGAGCTCAGAGACAGGACGAGACAATCCCACACCAACGGAGCTCAGAGACAGGACGAGACAATCCCACACCAACGGAGCTCAGAGACAGGACGAGACAATCCGACACCAACGGAGCTCAGAGACAGGACGAGACAATCCGACACAACGAGCTCAGAGACAGGACGAGACAATCCGACACAACGAGCTCAGAGACAGGACCAGACAATCCGACACAACGAGCTCAGAGACCGGACCAGTACGAGACAATCCGACACAACGGAGCTCAGAGACAGGACGAGACAATCCGACACAACGGAGCTCAGAGACAGGACGAGACAATCCGACACAACGGAGCTCAGAGACAGGACGAGACAATCCGACACAACGAGCTCAGAGACAGGACGAGACAATCCGACACAACGAGCTCAGAGACAGGACGAGACAATCCGACACAACGGAGCTCAGAGACAGGACGAAACAATCCGACACAACGAGCTCAGAGACAGGATGAGACAATCCGACACAACGGAGCTCAGAGACAGGACGAGACAATCCGACACCAACGGAGCTCAGAGACAGAACCGACAATCCGACACAACGAGCTCAGAGAGGACAATCCGACACAACGGAGCTCAGAGACAGGACGAGACAATCCGACACAACGGAGCTCAGAGACAGGACGAGACAATCCCACACCAACGGAGCTCAGAGACAGGACGAGACAATCCTTCCCAACGGTGCTCAGAGACAGGACGAGACAATCCGACACAACGGAGCTCAGAGACAGGACGAGACAATCCGACACAACGAGCTCAGAGACAGGACGAGACAATCCGACACAACGAGCTCAGAGACAGGACCAGACAATCCGACACAACGAGCTCAGAGACAGGACGGAGACAATCCGACACAACGATCTCAGAGACAGGACGAGACAATCCGACACAACGGAGCTCAGAGACAGGACGAGACAATCCGACACAACGAGCTCAGAGACAGGACGAGACAATCCGACACAACGGAGCTCAGAGACAGGACGAAACAATCCGACACAACGAGCTCAGAGACAGGACGAGACAATCCGACACAACGGAGCTCAGAGACAGGACGAGACAATCCGACACCAACGGAGCTCAGAGACAGAACCGACAATCCGACACAACGAGCTCAGAGACAATCCGACACAACGGAGCTCAGAGACAGGACGAGACAATCCGACACAACGGAGCTCAGAGACAGGACGAGACAATCCCACACCAACGGAGCTCAGAGACAGGACGAGACAATCCGAAACCAACGGTGCTCAGAGACAGGACGAGACAATCCGACACAACGGAGCTCAGAGACAGGACAAGACAATCCGACACCAATGGAGCTCAGAGACAGGACGAGACAATCCGACACAACGGAGCTCAGAGACAGGACGAGACAATCCGACACCAACGGAGCTCAGAGACAGGACGAGACAATCCCACACCAACGGAGCTCAGAGACAGGACGAGACAATCCCACACCAACGGAGCTCAGAGACAGGACGAGACAATCCGACACAACGGAGCTCAGAGACAGGACGAGACAATCCGACACAACGAGCTCAGAGACAGGACGAGACAATCCGACACAACGAGCTCAGAGACAGGACCAGACAATCCGACACAACGAGCTCAGAGACGGACCAGACAATCCGACACAACGATCTCAGAGACAGGACGAGACAATCCGACACAACGAGCTCAGAGACAGGACGAGACAATCCGACACAACGGAGCTCAGAGACAGGACGAGACAATCCGACACAACGAGCTCAGAGACAGGACGAGACAATCCGACACAACGGAGCTCAGAGACAGGACGAGACAATCCGACACAACGGAGCTCAGAGACAGGACGAAACAATCCGACACAACGAGCTCTCAGAGACAGGACTGAGACAATCCGACACAACGGAGCTCAGAGACAGGACGAGACAATCCGACACCAACGGAGCTCAGAGTAGAGAACCGACAATCCGACACAACGAGCTCAGAGACAATCCGACACAACGGAGCTCAGAGACAGGACGAGACAATCCGACACACAACGGAGCTCAGAGACAGGACGAGACAATCCCACACCAACGGAGCTCAGAGACAGGACGAGACAATCCGAAACCAACGGTGCTCAGAGACAGGACGAGACAATCCGACACAACGAGAGCTCAGAGACAGGACGAGACAATCCGACACAACGAGACTCAGAGACAGGACGAGACAATCCGACACAACGAGCTCAGAGACAGGACCAGACAATCCGACACACAACGAGCTCTGTAGAGACAGGACAGACAATCCGACACAACGATCTCAGAGACAGGACGAGACAATCCGACACAACGGAGCTCAGAGACAGGACGAGACAATCCGACACAACGAGCTCAGAGACAGGACGAGACCCGACACAACGGAGCTCAGAGACAGGACGAAACAATCCGACACAAGAGAGCTCAGAGACAGGATGAGACAATCCGACACAACGGAGCTCAGAGACAGGACGAGACAATCCGACACCAACGGAGCTCAGAGACAGACGACAATCCGACACAACAGCTAGAGACAATCCGACACAACGGAGCTCTGAGACAGGACGAGACAATCCGACACAACGGAGCTCAGAGACAGGACGAGACAATCCCACACCAACGGAGCTCAGAGACAGGACGAGACAATCCGAAACCAACGTGCTCAGAGACAGGACGAGACAATCCGACACAACGGAGCTCAGATGACAGGACGAGACAATCCGACACCGCTCAATGTAGAGAGCTCAGAGACAGGACGAGACAATCCGACACAACGGAGCTCAGAGACAGGACGAGACAATCCGACACCAACGGAGCTCAGAGACAGGACGAGACAATCCCACACCAACGGAGCTCAGAGACAGGACGAGACAATCCCACACCAACGGAGCTCAGATGACAGGACGAGCACAATCCGCACTTACAGGAGATCCCTTCCCTCAGACAGGACCTCTGAGTACAATCCCACACCTGTCGGAGCTCTTACAGGAGAGACAATCCCCCACACTCAACGGAGCTCAGAGACAGGACGAGACAATCCGACACCAACGGAGCTCAGAGACAGGACGAGACCCTTCCCACACCAACGGAGCTCAGAGACAGGACGAGACAATCCCACACCAACGGAGCTCAGAGACAGGACAAGACAATCCGACACCAACGGAGCTCAGTAGACAGGACGAGACAATCCGACACAACGGAGCTCAGAGACAGGACGAGACAATCCGACACAACGGAGCTCAGAGACAGGACTATTACTGATACAGTAGTGACACCAACAATCATGGCACACCCTGTATGTAGGCTCCGCCCACCATTGCATACAGTAGAAACCGGGACCCTTCCCTCACACTCGCCTCTGTATGTACAGGACTCCCACTATGTCCGCTCTTACAGTAGAGATCCCTTCCCACACACACCTCTGTATGTACAGGATCCGCACTATGTCCGCTCTTACAGTAGAGATCCCTTCCCTCACACACCTCTGTATGTACAGGACTCCGCACTGTCTTCCTTTACAGTAGAGATCCCTTTCCTCATACACACCTCTGTATGTACAGGACTCCGCACTGTCCGCTCTTACAGTAGAGATCCCTTCCCTCACACTAACCTCTGTATGTACAGGACTCCGCACTGTCGCTCTTACAGTAGAGATCCCTTCCCTCACACACCTCTGTATGTACAGGACTCCGCACTGTCTGCTCTTACAGTAGAATCCCTTCCCTCACACACATCTCTGTATGTACAGGACTCCGCACTGTCTATGCTCTTACAGTAGAGAACCCTTCCTCACACACACCTCTGTATGTACAGGACTTTGCTATCTCCACTCTTACAGTAGAGAATCCCTTCCCTCACAGACTTACCTCTGTATGTACAGGACTCCGCACTGTCTGCTCTTACAGTAGAGATCCCTTCCCACACACACACCTCTGTATGTACAGGACTCCGCACTGTCTTCCTCTTACAGTAGAGATCCCTTCCCCACACACACACCTCTGTATGTACAGGACTCCGCACTGTATCGCTCTTACAGTAGAGATCCCTTCCCTCACACTCACCTCTGTATGTACAGGACTCCGCACTGTCCGCTCTTACAGTAGAGATCCCTTCCCTCACACACCTCTGTATGTACAGGACTATCCGCACTGTCTGCTCTTACAGTAGAGATCCCTTCCCACACACACCTCTGTATGTACAGGACTCCGCACTGTCTGCTCTTACAGTAGAGATCCCTTCCCTCACACACCTCTGTATGTACAGTTTACTCCGCACTGTCTGCTCTTACAGTAGAGATCCCTTCCCTCACACACCTCTGTATGTACAGGACTCCGCACTGTCTGCTCTTACAGTAGAGATCCCTTCCCTCACACACCTCTGTATGTACAGGACTCCGCACTGTCTGCTCTTACAGTAGAGATCCCTTCCCTCACACACCTCTGTATGTACAGGACTCCGCACTGTCTGCTCTTACAGTAGAGATCCCTTCCCTCACACACCTCTGTATGTAAAGGACTCCGCACTGTCTGCTCTTACAGTAGAGATCCCTTCCCACACACACCTCTGTATGTACAGGACTCCGCACTGTCTGCTCTTACAGTAGAGATCCCTTCCTCACACACACCTCTGTATGTACAGGACTCCGCACTGTCCGCTCTTACAGTAGAGATCCCTTCCCTCACACACCTCTGTATGTACAGGACTCAGCACTGTCGCTCTTTTACAGTAGAGATCCCTTCCCCTCACACACCTCTGTATGTACAGGACTCCGCACTGTCTGCTCTTACAGTAGAGATCCCTTCCCTCACACACCTCTGTATGTACAGGACTCCCGCACTGTCTGCTCTTACAGTAGAGATCCCTTCCCTCACACACTGTATGTACAGGACTCCGCACTGTCTGCTCTTACAGTAGAGATCCCTTCCCTCACACACCTCTGTATGTACAGGACTCCGCACTGTCTGCTCTTACAGTAGAGATCCCTTCCCTCACACACCTCTGTATGTACAGGACTCCGCACTTATCGCTCTTACAGTAGAGATCCCTTCCCTCACACACCTCTGTATGTACAGGACTCCGCACTGTCTGCTCTTACAGTAGAGATCCCTTCCCTCACACACCTCTGTATGTACAGGACTCCGCACTGTCTCGCTCTTACAGTAGAGATCCCTTCCCTCACACACCTCTGTATGTACAGGACTCCGCACTGTCTGCTCTTACAGTAGAGATCCCTTCCCTCACACACCACCTGTATGTACAGGACTCCGCACTTATCGCTCTTACAGTAGAGATCCCTTCCCTCACACACCTCTGTATGTACAGGGACTCCGCACTGTCTGCTCTTACAGTAGAGATCCCTTCCCTCACACACCTCTGTATGTACAGGACTCCGCACTGTCTGCTCTTACAGTAGAGATCCCTTCCCTCACACACACCTGTATGTACAGGACTCCGCACTGTCTGCTCTTACAGTAGAGATCCCTTCCCTCACACACACCTCTGTATGTACACAGGACTCCTCACTGTCTGCTCTTACAGTAGAGATCCCTTCCCTCACACACCTCTGTATGTACAGGACTCCTCACTGTCTGCTCTTACAGTAGAGATCCCCTCCCTCACACACACCTCTGTATGTACAGGACTCCGCACTGTCTGCTCTTACAGTAGAGATCCCTTCCCTCACACACCGTGGGTTGCTCTGCTCTCGTTTAGAGATCCCTTACATAAAGCTAGTTGTGGATTGCTTTAGAGGGGAGGGGGTGGGGGCGGAGCCTCTGGAAGGTTCTGGTGTCCCCATTGGGCAGATTTCTCTGACTTCCTGCTGTGGTCACCCCATAGGAAGCCCCTCCTCCACCTCTCTGGTCAGGTGATCTACTGATATTGTTGTTGTTGGGGGGGGGGTAAGAGTTCTGATTGGTCGCTGTATGGGGGGGGGGGGGGGGGCGGGAGGGGTCTCGATATATTCTCTGCCCAGTAGAGATCCCCCCCCGCACACCGACCCGCAGAGCTGACAATCGGATCTCCAGGTGTGTGCCGAGTCAGCAGTCGGGGGCGGAGCCGGGCGATGAGTAACTTCGAGTCAGGAATTCATCTAGACAACCAACCGCAGAACTCCTGGGGGGGGGATCATCGACTGAGGGGGGGGATCATCGACTGAGGAGGGGGATCATCGACTGGGGGGGGATCATCGACTGAGGAGGGGGGATCATCGACTGGGGGGGGATCATCGACTGAGGGGGGGGATCATCGACTGAGGAGGGGGATCATCGACTGGGGGGGGATCATCGACTGAGGAGGGGGATCATCGACTGGGGGGGAACATCGACTGAGGGGGGGGATCATCGACTGAGGGGGGGGATCATCGACTGAGGAGGGGGATCATCGACTGAGGAGGGGGGATCATCGACTGAGGGGGGGGATCATCGACTGAGGAGGGGGGATCATCGACTGGGGGGGAACATCGACTGGGGGATCATCGACTGGGGGGGGATCATCGACTGAGGGGGGGGATCATCGACTGAGGGGGGGGGGGGACATCGACTGAGGGGGGGATCATCGACTGAGGGGGGGATCATCGACTGAGGAGGGGGGATCATCGACTGGGGGGGGATCATCGACTGAGGGGGGGGGATCATCGACTGAGGGGGGATCATCGGACTGAGGGGGGGGATCATCGACTGAGGGGGGGGATCATCGACTGAGGGGGGGATCATCGACTGAGGGGGGGGGGCATCGACTGGGGGGGGATCATCTACTGGGGGGGATCATCGACTGAGGAGGGGGGGGGGGAATCATCGACTGAGGGGGGGGATCATCGACTGAGGGGGGGGACCATCGACCGAGGGGGGGGGGGGATCATCGACTGAGGGGGGATCATCGACTGAGGGGGGGATCATCGACTGAGGGGGAGATCATCGACTGAGGGGGGGGGATCATCGACTGAGGGGGGGGATAATCGACTGAGGGGGGGGATCATCGACTGAGGGGGGGGGATCATCGACTGAGGGGGGGATCATCGACTGAGGGGGGGGATCATCGACTGAGGAGGGGGGATCATGGACTGAGGGGGTTATCATCGACTGAGGGGGGGATCATCGACTGAGGGGGGGGATCATCGACTGAGGGGGGGGTTATCATCGACTGAGGGGGGGGATCATCGACTGAGGGGGGATCATCGACTGAGGGGGGGGGATCATCGACTGAGGGGCGGATCATCCACTGAGGGGGGGATCATCCACTGAGGAGGGGGATCATCGACTGAGGGGGGGGGATCATCGACTGAGGGGGGGATCATCGACTGAGGAGGGGGATCATCGACTGAGGGGGGGATCATCGACTGAGGAGGGGGAATCGACTGAGGAGGGGGGATCATCGACTGAGGGGGGGGGATCATCGACTGGGGGGGGATCATCGACTGAGGGGGGGATCATCGACTGAGGAGGGGGATCATCGACTGAGGGGGGGGATCATCGACTGAGGGGGGGATCATCGACTGAGGGGGGGAGATCATCGACTGAGGGGGGGGATCATCATCGACTGAGGGGGGGGGGGGATCATCGACTGAGGGGGGGGATCATCGACTGAGTGGGGGGGATCATCGACTGAGGAGGGGGATCATCGACTGAGGGGGGGGGGGGGGGATCATCGACTGAGGGGGGGGATCATCGACTGAGGGGGGGGATCATCGACTGAGGGGGGGGATCATCGTCTGAGGGGGGCGGATCATCGACTTAGGGGGGATCATCGTCTGAGGGGGGGGATCATCGACTGAACTGCTACATCTGCAGGACAGCTGGTTCTGTTGGAGAACACCAGACTTACCAGCCGGATCCCCAGGAAAGCAGAGGAGCACTGCCATATAAGGAGTGGGGGAGGGGCTCAGCACACCCACTGGAGGTGAATTGTAGATCAGGGGGGATGGGGGGAGGGGCTCTGCAGAGGAGATTTCTCCACTCCGACATGATTATTGGATGGTGATTGGTGGGTGGAGTCTCTGTGTGCCCCGCCTGTGCAGAGCTCCCCACCCCCTTCATGTACAGGGTGAGCATTGTGGGCGGAGTTTGTGGAGGTGATATCTGTGTCCCCTATGGGGGGGATTCTGCTCACTTCCTGTCCCGGTGACACCATGTATGGGGGACACAGCGGTCCCCTATGGGGGGTGATATCCCACGTGATCACTGTTCCTCTGCGTCTCTCTCATCCCCTGATCTCTGCGGTGAGGGGCGGGGCTCATGCTCGGAATCACGTGACTCCTCCCTGGACTACACTTCCCGGCATCCCCTGGAGCTGCTTCCTCCACACACCGGAAGTGAGGCTCAGACCGGAAGTGGGTGATCCGGGTGAGTGATGTGGCGGGGATTCTTGTGTTGGGGCAGAGAGGGGGGAGGGGTGAGATCTTCATCCCCCAGTGGGACCCCCATAGAGGAGGATGGGGGGTGTGTGTCTGTATTACAGCCCCCTCCCCCCATGATAACAGGATTGGGGGGACATTTCTCGGCACACACCCCACTTCCTGTCCAGGCTGAGCGATTGGGGGAGGTACACGGGGGGGGGGTGTTTTGTAAGGATATGAGGGTACAGGGGGGGAGGGTTTTTGGGATATGGGGGTACTGAGGGTGGGGGGGACGGGGGGTTGGGAGTACACAGGGGACATGGGGGTTGTAGGGATATGGGGGTACACGGGGGTTGTAGGGAGATGGGGGGTACACGGGGGGGGGGTTGTAGGGAGATGGGGGTGCACTGGGTTGTAGGGATACGGGGGTACACTGGGGGGAGTTGTACGGATATGGGGGTACACGAGGGGGGTTGTAGGGACATGGGGGTACATGGGGGGTTGTAGGGATATGGGGGGTACACGGGTTTTAGGGATACGGGGGTACACGAGGGGGGTTGTAGGGATATGGGGGTACATGGGGGGTTGTAGGGATACGGGGGTACACACGGGTTATAGGGATATGGGGGTACACGGGGGGGTTGTAGGGATATGGGGGGTACACGGGGGGGGGGTTGTAGGGAGATGGGGGTACACAGGGTTGTAGGGATACGGGGGTACACGAGGGGGGTTGTAGGGATATGGGGGTACACGGGGGGGTTGTAGGGAGATGGGTGTTGTAGGGATATGGGGGGTTGTAGGGATATGGGGGGTACACGGGGGGTTGTAGGGATATGGGGGTACACGGGGGATGTAGGGATATGGGGGTACACGGGTTGTAGGGATATGGGGGGTTGTAGGATATGGGGGTACACGGGGGGTTGTAGGGAGATGGGGGGTACACGGGTTTTAGGGATACGGGGGTACACGAGGGGGGTTGTAGGGATATGGGAGTACATGGGGGGTTTGTAGGGATACGGGGGTACACGGGTTATAGGGATATGGGGGTACACGGGGGGGTTGTAGGGATATGAGGGGTACACGGGGGGTTGTAGGAGATGGGGGTACACGAGGGGGGTTGTAGGGATATGGGGGTACACGGGGGGGTTGTAGGGAGATGGGTGTTGTAGGGATATGGGGGTTGTCCAGGGATATGGGGGTACACGGGGGGGTTGTAGGGGATATGGGGGTACACGGGGGATGTGGGATATGGGGGTACACGGGTTGTAGGGATATGGGGGTACATGGGGGGTTGTAGGGATATGGGGGTACACGGGGGATGTAGGGATATGGGGGTACACGGGGGGATGTTGGGAGTACACAGGGGAGATGGGGGTTGTAGGGATATGGGGGTAACAAACACGGGGGGGTTGTAGGGATATGGGGGTACACGGAGGGGTTGTAGGGATATGGGGGTACACGGAGGGTTGTAGGGATATGGGGGTACACGGGGGGGGGATGTTGGGAGTACACAGGGGAGATGGGGGTTGTAGGGATATGGGGGTACACGGGGGGTTGTAGGGATATGGGGTACACGGGGGGATGTTGGGGAGTACACAGGGGAGATGGGGGTTGTAGGGATATGGGGGTACACGGGGGATTGTAGGGATATGGGGGTTGTTGGGATATGGGGTTACACGGGGGGGTTGTTGGGATATGGGGGTACACGGGGGGTTTGTAGGGATATGGGGGTACACGAGGGGTTGTAGGGATATGGGGGTACACGGGGGATGTAGGGATATGGGGGTACACGGGGGGATGTTGGGAGTACACAGGGATATGGGGGTACACGGAGGGGGTTGTAGGGATATGGGGGTACACGGGGGGTTGTTGGGATATGGGGGTACACGGGGGGGGGGATGTTGGGAGTACACAGGGGAGATGGGGGGTTGTTAGGGATATGGGGTACACGGGGGTTGTAGGGATATGGGGGTTGTTGGGATATGGGGTTACACGGGGGGGTTGTTGGGATATGGGGGTACACGGGGGGGATGTTGGGAGTACACAGGGGAGATGGGGGTTGTAGGGATATGGGGGTTGGGATATGGGGGTACACGGGGGGTTGTTGGGATATGGGGGTACACGGGGGTTGTTGGGATATGGGGGTACACGGGGGACTTTGGGGCGCACACTTTAATCATTCACTGACTCCGCCCCCTTCTCTCCACAGCTGCAGACATGACGAAGTTGGCGCAGTGGCTGTTGGGACTAATCCTGCTGGGCGGAGCCTGGGTGACGCTGACCTTTGACCTGCTGGGTCTGGATCCGCCCCGGGCCTGTTGGGAGGTGCTGTGGCCCCTCCCCGTCTACCTCCTGGTGGTCTTCGGCTGTTACTCTCTGGCCACCATTGGCTACCGCGTGGCCACCTTCAATGACTGCGAGGACGCCGCCCACCAGCTTCAGGATCAGATCCGACAGGCCAGGAGGGAGCTGAGCCGGAGGGGGATGAGCTTCTGAGAGCGCAGCCAATGGCCTCGCTCCGTAATGTGGGGACAGGGGCGGAGCCATCACCAGACCCTAGTGATCAACCTTTGGGGTGGAGCCGTCACCAGACTGAACAGTGACCGACTTTGGGGGCGGAGCCATAACCAGAGCACACCATGAGGAACTTTGTGGGCGGAGCTTTGCTTGTTGCTGACAATAACTCTCTGCCATTGGTCACATTGTACCTCAGTCAGGTGCTATTGGACTGGTGAGGAGGCGGAGTCTAGATCCATTCCTGTTTGCCACACCCCCTCTGCTCAATGTTCCTGGTCATGTGATGCCCCACACAGCTATACATCGTTACCCCACAGCCACGCCTACTTCCTGCGGGTTCAGGTCATGTGATCTGTGTGCAGACACACCGTCCAATAATAAAGAGGCAGAGATCCAGTCCGAGGTGTCTGTTGTTGTTGTGCAGCATTGGGGGAACCTCCCAGAATCATAGAGGTGAATCCTGTCCTGTGATTGGTTTTTGTGTATATATGTGGGGGAGGGGGACTGGAGCCAGGTGGGCCTTCTGGGTAATGGGCCCCTAACAGGTCATATTTGGGGCCCCATACCAGGTAGGTGGTACATGTGTGTTGGTTGCGGCAGGTGATGTACAGCAGACGTGCTGCTGGCTCCTACCCAGAATCCTCCGGGGCCCCACCAGGCCACCTGACAAGCAGGAACATGTCCCCTGTAATCCATCCCCCCCACCGCAAGGAGCACCCGTCAGGGGTCCCCACCGTCCCTGTGCCCATTATGAGGGGTCCCCCACCGTCCCTGTGTCCATTTATGGGGGTCCCCACCGTCCCTGTGTCCCATTATGGGGGTCCCCACCGTCCCCTGTGCCCATTGAGGGGTCCCCACCGTCCCTGTGCCCATTTGAGGGGTCCCCACCGTCCCTGTGCCCATTATGAGGGGTTCCCACCGTCCCTGTGCCCATTATGAGGGGTTCCCACCGTCCCTGTGCCCATTATGACTTCCCGGACTGAGATGGCGGCTCAGAAATGACACACAACCATGTACATCCCGGTGTCGGTGCATTTCCTGGCCCTGTTCACAAATGTCTGACACAGATCAGCCCCTGCTGCAGCCTCTCACCTTGGGAATCGCTACTAAGTTACAATGTACAGTCTGATCACTGGGGGAGGGGAGATTGAGGAAATGCCTCCTCCTGCCTGCAGCAGACTGATGACATCATCTCAGCCTAGGCCCAGTCCCTGCGCGGGGGACGGCTCTTCTCATCCTCTTCCTGTACGTGGAGCCTTGTCCGGGATCAGTGAGGAGTGGACCTGTCATGTGAGGGGTGCGGTGAGCGGAGTCAGACACGGGACACGGGAGGAAAACATACATGATTTATTTATAAAATAATCATACAAAGATTCCGGCACTTTGGTGAATCCCCGCAGTCCCCACCCCCCCCCGCGCCCCCCTCCCCCCCGCACAGTCCCCTCCCCCACCATCAGAAGAGGCAGCCATGACAGTGGATGTGTCAGGTGAAGAGGCGTTGTCACCAGCAGAGAGGTGCGGCCCGTTCTGACACGGCGGAGTCCAGGGACCCCGAGGCTGCAGGTCAGATGGAACGAACGCTCTCCGTCCACCGGGGGCGCTACACATCAGGACACTCCCCCCAACGCAGGGACTGCAGATGGTCTGCTGGGAGTTGTAGTCTCAGGAAAGGCATAGATTGGTTTAAGTGCAACTACCACCAGGCTGTAGAGGGGCGTGTACCAACCCGTGTACCGCCCACTTCTGGGTACCACACCCGCCCACCCTGTGTACTGCCCCCGTCCCCCCGCCCACCTCTGTATACTAACCCCCTGTGTACTGCCCCCCGCCCCCCGTGTACCGCCCACCTCTGTATACTAATCCCGTGTAACTGCCCCGCCCCCCGTGTACCACACACCTCTGTATATCAAACAACACCCCGTGTACCGCCCCACCTCTATATACCAACACCCCGTGTACCGCCCCTGCCCCCCGTGTACCGCCCACCTCTGTATACTAACACCCTGTGTACTGCCCCCCCCCCCGTGTACCGCCCACCTCTGTATACTAACCTCCGTGTACTGCCCCCGCCCACCTCTGTATACTAACACCCTGTGTACTGCCCCCGCCCCGTGTACCGCCCACCTCTGTATACTAACCCCGTGTACTGCCCCCCGCCCCCCGTGTACCGCCCACCTCTGTATACTAACACCCTGTGTACTGCCCCCCCCCCCCCCGTGTACCGCCCACCTCTGTATACTAACACCCTGTGTACTGCCCCCGCCCCCCGTGTACCGCCCACCTCTGTATACTAACCCCGTGTACTGCCCCCGCCCCCCGTGTACCGCCCACCTCTGTATACTAACACCCTGTGTACTGCCCCCGCCCCCCGTGTACCGCCCACCTCTGTATACTAAACCCCGTGTACTGCCCCCCCCCCCCGTGTACCCCGCCCACCTCTGTATACTAACACACCCTGTGTACTGCCCCCGCCCCCCGTGTACCGCCCACCTCTGTATACTCAACACCTCTGTACCGAGTACTGCCCCCGCCCGCTACCGCCCACCGTACTGTGCACTCCCGTGTACTGCCCCCGCCCCCCGTGTACCGCCCACCTCTGTATACCAACACCCCGTGTACTGCCCCCCCGCCCCCCGTGTACCGCCCACCTCTGTATACTAAACACCCTGTGTACTGCCCCCGCCCCCCGTGTACCGCCCACCTCTGTATACTAAACCTCCGTGTGTACTGCCCCCCGTACCGCCCACCTCTGTATACTAACCCCGTGTACCGCCCACCTCTGTATACTAACACCCTGTGTACTGCCCCCGCCCCCGTGTACCGCCCACCTCTGTATACTAACCCCGTGTACCGCCCACCCTGTATGTATACTAACCCCGTGTACCGCCCACCTCTGTATACTAACCTCCGTGTACTGCCCCCGCCCCCTGTGTACCGCCCACCTCTGTGTATACTAACACCCTGTGTACTGCCCCCGCCCCTGTGTACCGCCCACCTCTGTATACTAACACCCTGTGTACTGCCCCCGCCCCCTGTGTACCGCCCACCTCTGTATACTAACACCCTGTGTAACCGCCCACCTTCTGTAAACTAACCTCCGTGTACTGCCCCCGCCCCCGTGTACCGCCCCCCGCCCCCTGTGTACCGCCCACCTCTATACTAACCCCGTGTACTGCCCCCCCCCCCCGTGTACCGCCCACCTCTGTATACTAACTAACCGTGTACTGCCCCCGCCCCCCGTGTACCGCCCACCTCTGTATACTAACACCCTGTGTACTGCCCCCGCCCCCCGTGTACCGCCCACCTCTATACTAACCCCTGTGTACCCCTGTACCGCCCACCTCTGCCCCCCGTGTACTGTACCCCCCCCCCAATACTAACACCCCTGCCCCCGCCCCCATGTACCGCCCACCTCTGTATACTAACACCGTGTACTGCCCCCGTGTACCGCCCACCTCTGTGTATACTAACACCGTGTGTACTGCCCCCGCCCCCCGTGTACCGCCCACCTCTGTATACTAACACCCTGTGTACTGCCCCCGCCCCCCGTGTACCCCCACCTCTATATACTAACCTCCGTGTACTGCCCCCGCCCCCGTGTACCGCCCACCTCTGTATACTAACACCCTGTGTACTGCCCCCCCGCCCCCCGTGTACCGCCCACCTCTATATACTAACCTCCGTGTACTGCCCACCTGGGTACCAATCACCTCTGTGCCACCATAATAAATTTATGGGGGTAGGAGTGGGAGTGTACAGCATGCTGTGCGCACAGATCTGGGCCCCTGTGACGGGAGCGCGCTCCAGGCTGTGCGCACAGAGCGGGGCCCCTGTGACGGGAGCGTGCTCCATGCTGTGGCCCCTGATTCCCGTACGATGGGAGTGTTCCACTCATCAGCTCCGCGTACAATGGACTGTCTGTGTCCTGATGACAGCCAGTCCCGGCTCCTTCACACTCGGTTTCCTGGCGGGAGGGGCGGCCGCGCTGTTTGTGTAGCTGCTCTGCTCTCTCCTGACTCAGCCGCTAGTGAAGTGCTGACCGGCCCCGGGCGGGGTCACAGGGGGCCACACAATGCAAACCGCCCGCGTCAGCGCAAATCCCCTCCGAGAGTGTCCGAGCGCCTGGGATCAATCCCCTCCCCCGATCTACTGCAGCGTGACAGGTCCCCTTCACCGATCAGAAAATAAAAAGTGCTTTATTGTGCAGAAGCCCCGGGCCCCAGAAGAGACAGAGCCCCGGGCCCCAGAAGAGACAGCCCCATGTATAAAGGGCCCCAGAAGAGACAGAGCCCCATGTATAGAGGGCCCCAGAAGAGACAGAGCCCCGGGCCCCAGAAGAGACAGAACCCCGTGTATAGAGCACCCCAGAAGAGACAGAGCCCCGTATATAGAGGGCCCCAGAAGACACAGAGCCCCGGGCCCCATGGCAGTGCCCAGTGTAGCCCCAGAATAAAGTGCGTCAGCATGTTCAGGCACATGGTAGGGTGGCGCGCCGCGTTGCGCTCTCACGCCGGCAGGTAGCGGTAGGACGGTTGCTCCTGGGGGGTAGCGCCAGAACAGCCAGATCCTCAGCAGGCTGGTCACAATCCCGGGGAAGTTTGGAACCTGCAGGACAGAGATGACAGTGAGGACCCCACATGCACCCCCCCGGTAGGCAGACACACGTGGCGTCACGCGCACTCACCATGATGTAGGCATCGTTGAGCTGCATGCCGTACAGCACCCAGGAGGTGGAGGTCAGGAAGGTGGTGATGGTCAGCGGCATGGACAGGCACTTGGTGGACTTGGTTCTGATGATCTGGGCCTGGAGGTGGAGCAGAAGGTAGGTGATTGGTTTCAGGATGAACAATGCCCCGCCCTACACTACTGCACCCAATCAGAATTCCCTCAGGGTTCTAGCCACACCCACCGTGCCACCTCGGGTTCTCACCATCCTGGTTTCAGGATGAACAATGCCCCGCCCTACACTACCCTTCTGCACTGCGCCCCAATCAGAATCCTTCATGCGTTCTAGCCACACCCACTGCACCACCTCGGGTTCTCACCATCCTGGTTTCAGGATGAACAATGCCCCGCCCTACACTACTTCTGCACCCAATCAGAATTCCTTCAGCGTTCTAGCCACACCCACACTGCGTCACCTCAGGTTCTCACCAGCCTCCGGTGCTGGAACTGAACGCCACTGAGGGGCGGGATCTGTGTTCCAGCAGAGAAACTGATTGGCTGAAGATCAAACTTCAACCAAAAAGTGTAGCGGGAGGCGGTGACCTCCAGGAGCGGCGGGTGGACGTCAGGTGAGATCAGGAAATGTTGGGTCAGCTGACCAATGAGACTCCCTCTAGCTGTACCCCCCACTGCGGCCAGTGTGTTGCGGGGTCCCAGCTCCGCCCCCTATAGGCCCTAAAGGAGGACGACACTTGCCAGGTCAGCCAGCGGAGACAAGTACATGCTGATGGTGAAGACGCTGCAGAAGAGGCCCAGCTGGTTGAGGCGGAGGCCGGCGTCGGGGATCCACAGGGAGAAGTAGACGAACGCCACAACTAGGACTGCGGCCCCCAGGAGGACCTGAGAAAGGGGGCGCCGCTGCAGAGAACGAGACAGTCATCAGAGACAAGTGCGACAACACGAGGGAGACTGACACACAGATGAGGTCATACCTTCTCCGGGAATAGAAGAGGAAAGCGGCCATGTAGAGAGTCTGCAGGGAGGCCCCGATGGAGTTCACCGTCATCAGAGTCCCATCCCCCTTCAGATATCCGTAATACAACCAGCCCAGGTTGCTGCAAGGGAGGGACTCTGATTACAATGCTGACCTACAATTCTCCAACGTGCCCGCCCCCGCGGACCCACAATCCTCCACTCGCTGCCCCCGCGGACCCACAATCCTCCACTCGCTGCCCCCGCAGACCCACAATCCTCCACTCGCTGCCCCCGCGGACCCACAATCCTCCCTCCTCGCTGCGCCCGCCCCCGCGGACCCACAATCCTCCACTCGCTGCGCCCCCCCCCGCGGACCCACAATCCTCCACTCGCTGCGCCCGCCCCCGCGGACCCACAATCCTCCACTCGCTGCGCCCGCCCCCCCGCGGACCCACAATCCTCCACTCGCTGCGCCCGCCCCCGCGGACCCACAATCCTCCACTCGCTGCGCCCGCCCCCGCGGACCCACAATCCTCCACTCGCTGCGCCCGCGCCCCCCGCGGACCCACAATCCTCCCACTCGCTGCGCCCGCCCCCGCGGACCCACAATCCTCCACTCGCTGCGCCCGCCCCCGCGGACCCACAATCCTCCACTCGCTGCGCCCAGCCCCCGCGGACCCACAATCCTTCACTCACTGTGCCCTCCCCCGCAGACCCACAATCCTTCACTCACTGTGCCTTCCCTGCGGACACACAATCCTTCACTCACTGTGCCCTCCCCCGCAGACCCACAATCCTTCACTCACTGTGCCCTCCCCTGCGGACACACAATCCTCCACTCACTGCGCTTGCCCCCCGCAGACCCACAATCATCCACTCACTGCGCCCTCCCCCGCGGACCCACAATCATTCACTCACTGTGCCCTCCCATACAGACCCACAATCCTCCACTCACTGTGCCAGCCCCCGCAGACCCACAACCCTCCACTCACTGTGCCCTCCCCCGCGGACCCACAATCATTCATTTACTGCACCCTCCCCCGCAGACCCACAATCCTCCACTCACTGCGCCCTCCCCCGCAGACCCACAACCCTCCACTCACTACACAAACCCCAACACACTCTGGAAACATCCAGCCCACACACTTGGCCGTCCTGCAGGTAAGATTGCATGCAGTCCCCCAGACTCACCCAATACATGACAGAGGTGCAGGAGGAGCCAAACCTACTTCAGATCGGTGGTGAGGAACGGCAGGAACTGGATATTGTCCACACTCTTCCTGGAGACCATTAGCCGGAGATCTGACCTGCGTGGGTACAAGACATGAATGGAGCTGCTGGTGGGATGACAGGAGACATATTCTTCATATCAACTCCACTATAATGGCTGGGCTGCCAGTGACACCAACACTTATTATCGTGGCCACCTACCTCAGAGACAGGGAGGTGAGGGAGGGGACGCTGTGCAGAAGACACAAGACCACTGTGTGTGGTCATAGAGAGACAGGCCGGAGGACAGACACGGAGAAGGAAGGGAGACGGACGGGAGGACACGGAGAAGGAAGGGAGACGGACGGGAGGACACGGAGAAGGAAGGGAGACACGGACGGGAGGACACGGAGAAGGAAGGGAGACGGACGGGAGGACACGGAGAAGGAAGGGAGGACGGACGGGAGGACACGGAGAAGGAGGGAGACACGGACGGGAGGACACGGAGAAGGAAGGGAGACGGACGGGAGGACACGGAGAAGGAAGGGAGACGGACGGGAGGACACGGAGACGGAGAGGACACGGAGAAGGAAGGGAGGACACGGACGGGAGGACACGGAGAAGGAAGGGAGGACACGGACGGGAGGACACGGAGAAGGAAGGGAGGACACGGACGGGAGGACACGGAGAAGGAAGGGAGGACACGGACGGGAGGACACGGAGAAGGAAGGGAGGACACGGACGGGAGGACACGGAGAAGGAAAGGAGGACACGGACGGGAGGACACGGAGAAGGAAGGGAGGACACGGACGGGAGGACACGGAGAAGGAAGGGAGGACACGGAGAAGGAAGGAAGACGGATAGAAGGACACGGAGAAGGGAGCCGGACGGGAGGACACGGAGAAGGAAGAAAGGTGGACAGGAGGACACGGAGAAGGAAGGGAGACAGACAGGAGGACACGGAGAAGGAAGGGAGGCGGACAGGAGGACATGGAGAAGGAAGGGAGGCGGACAGGAGGACACGGAGAAGGGAGGCAGACAGGAGGAGGAAGGGAGGTCACGGCAATGGATGTGATATGGAGAAGTGGATATTGTGGGCAAGCAAATGGTGGATGGGAGGACAGGAGGAGGATACGGAGGTGGACAGGAGGACACGTAGAAGGACGTGAGGTGGATGGGAGGATAGGGAAGCGGACGGGGAGGACGTGGAGGACAGGGAAGAGGACACGGAGGACGACATGAAGGTGGACACAGAGAAGGACACGGAGGTGGACGGAAGACACGTAGAAGGACGAGAGACGGACAGGTGGACGCGTAGGAGGACAGGGAAGAGGACAGGGAAGCGGACACGTAGGAGGACATGAAGGAGGACACAAGGTGGACGGGGGAGGACGCGTAGGAGGACAGGGAAGAGGACACGTAGGAGGACATGAAGGAGGACACAAGGTGGACGGGAGGACACGGAGGAGGACAGGGAAGCGGACACGGAGGAGGACATGAAGGAGGACACAAGGTGGACGGGAGGACACGGAGGAGGACAGGGAAGCGGACACGGAGGAGGACATGAAGGAGGACACAAGGTGGACGGGAGGACAGGGAAGACAGGGAAGCCACGGAGGAGGACATGAAAGAGAACACAAGGTGGACGGGAGGACACGGAGGAGGACAGGGAAGAGGACAGGGAAGCGGACACGTAGGAGGACATGAAGGAGGACACAAGGTGGACGGGAGGACAGGGAAGCGGACACGGAGGAGGACAGGGAAGCGGACACGGAGGAGGACATGAAGGAGGACACAAGGTGGAGGGAAGCGGACACGGAGGAGGGACAGGGAAGCGGACACGGAGGAGGACATGAAGGAGAACACAAGATGGACGGGAGGACACGGAGGTGGATAGACAGATGAGGGTCGCCGTTGGCCCTCGGTGGGGCAGATTGCCACCATTACACCCCCTCAGTACTGATCACATATTGATTGCACAGAAGTCTCTCGGTGAGGTGGATGAGCTCCATATCAGCCCCAGAACCTGTATAATGCCATGTTCCGGTATGCAGGGATGAGGTGGCAGCTCCCTCCGATGGGGGTGAGAGAAGTTATAGTAGAGGATTCCTCCGGGGGCATCACATAGATCTGTCGGGGGGAGGACACGACCGGAGGAGCTCCGGGTGCGGAGGGCGCACAGGCCGGAGATCCGGGGACTGGCGCGGAAAGCTGCATGGGAAGGGGGCGGAGCGGAGCTGCCGAGCAGTCACTCGAGGCCGGGGGTCCGGACACACTCACAGGCCGCTTGAGAACATAGAAACGGTGAAGAGGATGCAGGCGGCGGAGAGGAGCCACAAAACGTCCATGGTGAGCCGAGGATGAGGATGGCGGAAGAGGAGAAGGAGGCGGCCAGGTATATAACCCTCCCCCATAGGAGGAGCTCCACCATCAACTGCCACCTCACATCATCCCCATCAACTGCCACCTCACATCTTCCCCATCAACTGCCACCTCACATCTTCCCCATCAACTGCCACCTCACATCATCCCCCGCCAACTGTCACCTCACATCATCCCCCGCCAACTGTCACCTCACATCATCCCCATCAATCTGCCCACCCCACATCATCCCCATCATCTGCCACCCATCATCCCCATCAACTGCCACCTCACATCATCCCCATCAACTGCCACCCTCACATCATCCCCATCATCTGCCACCTCACATCATCCCCATCAACTGCCACCTCACATCATCCCCATCAACTGCCACCCCCACATCATCCCCATCAACTGCCACCCTCACATCATCCCATCAACTCTGCCAATCATCAACTAATCACATCATCCATCATCTGCCAACTCACATAATCCCCATCCTCTGCCACCTCACATTATCCCCATCAACTGCCACCCCACATCATCCCCATCCTCTGCCACCCCACATCATCCCCATCATCTGCCACCTCACATTATCCCCATCAACTGCCACCTCACATCATCCCCATCATCTGCCACCTCACATCATCCCCATCCTCTGCCACCTCACATTATCCCCATCTCTGCCACCTCACATTATCCCCATCAACTGCCACCTCACATCATCCCCATCATCTGCCACCTCACATCATCCCCATCTCTGCCACCTCACATCATCCCCATCCTCTGCCGCCTCACATCATCCCCATCCTCTGCCCGCCTCACATCATCCCCATCAACTGCCACCCCACATCATCCCCATCCTCTGCCACCTCACATTATCCCCATCAACTGCCACCTCTCACATCATCCCCATCATCTGCCACCTCACATCATCCCCATCCTCTGCCACCTCACATTATCCCCATCAACTGCCACCTCACATCATCCCCATCAACTGCCACCTCACATCATCCCCATCATTTGCCGCCTCACATCATCCCCATCAACTGCCACCTCACATCATCTGCCACCTCACATCATCCCCATCAACTGCCACCTCACATCATCCCCATCATTTGCCACCCCACATCATCCCCATCAACTGCCACCCCACATCATCCCCATCAACTGCCACCTCACATCATCCCCATCAACTGCCACCACCTCACATCATCTGCCACCCCACATCATCCCCATCAACTGCCACCTCACATCATCCCCATCAACTGCCACCTCACATCATCTGCCACCTCACATCATCCCCATCAACTGCCACCTCACATCACCCCCATCAACTGCCACCCCTCACATCATCCCCATCAACTGCCACCTCACATCATCCCCATCAACTGCCACCTCACATCATCCCCATCATCTGCCACCTCACATCATCCCCATCAACTGCCACCCACATCATCCCCATCAACTGCCACCCCATCCCCAACTGCCACCTCACATCATCCCCATCAACTGCCACCTCACATCATCCCCATCAACTGCCACCTCACATCATCCCCATCAACTGCCACCTCACACATCCCCATCAACTCATCCCCATCATCACTGCCACCCCACATCATCCCCATCAACTGCCACCCACATCATCCCCATCATCTGCACCTCACATCATCCCCATCAACTGCCACCTCACATCATCTGCCACCTCACATCATCCCCATCAACTGCCACCCCACATCATCTGCCCCATCACATCAACTCCCCCATCCACATCATCCCCATCAACTGCCACCTCACATCATCCCCATCAACTGCCACCCTCACATCATCCCCATCAACTGCCACCTCACATCATCTGCCATCACATCAATGCCCCCATCAACTGCCACCTCACATCATCCCCATCAACTGCCACCTCACATCATCATCCCCATCCCTCCATCATCTGCCACCTCACATCATCCCCATCAACTGCCACCTCACATCATCATCCCCATCAACTGCCACCTCACATCATCCCCATCAACTGCCCCCCACATCATCCCCCATCAACTGCCACCTCACATCCCCACATCACCCCATCCCCATCATCTGCCACCTCACATCATCCCCATCATCTGCCACCTCACATCATCCCCATCAACTGCCACCTCACATCACATCATGCCACCCCATCATCTGCCACCCCATCATCCCCATCAACTGCCACCTCACATCATCCCCATCAACTGCACCCCACATCATCCCCATCATCTGCTGCCACCTCACATCATCCCCATCAACTGCCACCTCACATCATCCCCATCATCTGCCACCTCACATCATCCCCATCAACTGCCACCTCACATCATCCCCATCAACTGCCACCTCACATCATCCCCATCAACTGCCACCTCACATCATCATCCCCATCAACTGCCACCTCACATCATCCCCATCAACTGCCACCACACATCATCCCCATCAACTGCCCCCTCACATCATCCCCATCAACTGCCACCTCACATCATCCCCATCAACTGCCACCACCCTCACATCATCCCCATCATCTGCCACCTCACATCATCCCCATCAACTGCCACCTCACATCATCCCCATCAACTGCCCACCCCCATCATCACTGCCACCTCACATCATCCCCATCAACTGCCACCTCACATCATCCCCATCAACTGCCACCCATCACATCATCCCCATCAACTGCCACCTCACATCATCCCCATCATCTGCCACCTCACATCATCCCCATCAACTGCCACCCCACATCATCCCCATCATCATCCACCTCACATCATCATCATCTGCCACCTCACATCATCCCCATCAACTGCCACCACCCACATCATCCCCATCAACTGCCACCTCACCATCCCCCATCATCTGCCACCTCAACTCACCCCATCACTGCCCCCTCACATCATCCCCATCAACTGCCACACTCATCCCCATCATCTGCCACCTCACATCATCCCCATCAACTGCCACCACCTCACATCATCCCCATCAACTGCCACCCTCACATCATCCCCACAACTGCCACCCCATCACTGCCCCATCTCACATCATCTGCCACCCTCACATCATCCCCATCAACTGCCACCTCACATCATCCTGCCATCACTGCCACACATCATCCCCATCAACTGCCACACACATCATCATCCCCATCAACTGCCACCCACATCACCCCCATCAACTGCCACCTCACATCATCCCCATCAACTGCCACCTCACATCATCCCATCAACTGCCACCCCACATCATCCCCATCAACTGCCACCTCACATCATCCCCATCAACTGCCACCTCACATCATCCCCATCAACTGCCACCTCACATCATCCCCATCAACTGCCACCTCACATCATCCCCATCAACTGCCACCTCACATCATCCCCATCATCTGCCCCCCACATCATCCCCATCAACTGCCACCACATCACATCATCCCATCAACTGCCACCCCACATCCCCATCAACTGCCACCCCACATCATCCCCATCAACTGCCACCCTCCCCATCATCCCCATCAATCTGCCACCTCACACATCATCCCCATCATCACTGCCACCTCACATCATCCCCATCAACTGCCACCCTCACATCCCCATCAACATGCCCCCATCATCATGCCATGCCACCACCTCACATCATCCCCATCAACTGCCACCTCACATCATCCCCATCAATCTGCCACCCTCACATCATCCCCATCATCTGCCACCTCACATCATCCCCATCATCCCCACTCTCACATCATCCCCACATCCACTCCCCATCAACCCATCAATGCCACCTCACATCATCCCCCACCTGCCACCACATCATCATCATCCATCAACTGCCCTCACATCATCCCCATCATCTGCCACCCCACATCATCCCCATCAACTGCCACCTCACATCATCTCATCAATGCCACCCCCACCCCATCAACTGCCACCCCACATCATCCCCATCAACTGCCACCTCACATCATCCCCATCAACTGCCACCCCACATCATCCCATCATTGCCACATCATCATCCCCATCACTCCCTCCCATCATCCCCATCCCCCACACATCATCCCCATCATCTGCCACCACACATCATCCCCATCATCTGCCACCCTGACATCAATCCCCATCAACTGCCAACCTCACATCATCCCCATCAACTGCCACCCATCATCATCTGCCACCTCACATCATCCCCATCAACTGCCACCTCACGTCATCCCCATCAACTGCCACCTCACATCATCTGCCACCTCACATCATCCCCATCAACTGCCACCACACATCATCCCCATCATCTGCCACCTCACATCATCCCCTCATCATCTGCCACCTCACATCATCCCCATCATCTGCCACTGCCTCACATCATCCCCATCACTGCCACCTCACATCATGACCAACTGCGGACCCTCACCTCATGACCATCAACTGCACCACATCACACAGTACAACTGATGACCTCACATCATCTGCAACCTCACACGTCATCCCAGACTGTTCGACCTGCAATCACTGTCACCACATCATCCCCATCTTCTGCCACCTCAAATCATCCCCATCAACTGCCACCAGTCACATTATCCCCCCCCCCCCCTGCGGACATAGTACAGGAGATGACCAGAGACTGCGGACAGTACAGGAGATGACCAGAGACTGCGGACATAGTACAGGAGATGACCAGAGACTGCGGACATAGTACAGGGGATGACCAGAGACTGCGGACACAGTACAGGAGATGATCAGAGACTGCAGACACAGTACAGGAGATGACCAGAGACTGCGGACACAGTACAGGAGATGACCAGAGACTGCAGACATAGTACAGGAGATGACCAGAGACTGCAGACACAGTACAGGAGATGACCAGAGACTGCGGACATAGTACAGGAGATGACCAGAGACTGCGGACACAGTACAGGAGATGACCCAGAGACTGCGGACACAGTACAGGGGATGACCCAGACTGCGGACACAGTACAGGAGATGACCAGAGACTGCGGACATAGTACAGGAGATGACCAGAGACTGCAGACATAGTACAGGAGATGACCAGAGACTGCAGACACAGTACAGGAGATGACCAGAGACTGCAGACATAGTACAGGAGATGACCAGAGACTGCAGGGTACAGGAGATGACCAGAGACTGCAGACACAGTACAGGAGATGACCAGAGACTGCGGACACAGTACAGGAGATGACCGGAGACTGCTGGACACATAGTACAGGAGATGACCAGAGACTGCGGACACAGTACAGGAGATGACCAGAGACTGCGGACACAGTACAGGAGATGACCAGAGACTGCGGACACAGTACAGGAGATGACCAGAGACTGCAGACATAGTACAGGAGATGACCAGAGACTGCAGACATAGTACAGGAGATGACCAGAGACTGCGGACACAGTACAGGAGATGACCAGAGACTGCAGACATAGTACAGGAGATGACCAGAGACTGCAGGGTACAGGAGATGACCAGAGACTGCAGGGTACAGGAGATGACCAGAGACTGCAGGGTACAGGAGATGACCAGAGACTGCAGGGTACAGGACACAGTAATGGATACATTGTATTTAGTATATTTGATTCTTTTGTTGCTTTTTAGTCATTTGTTTTGTTTTGCAGGAAATCCGAGAATGTCTGATCCCGAGGGATGGGGAGAGTCCCAGGTATGTCTGAACCCCTCCCCCCCACACCTGAACCCCTCCCTCCCACACCTGATCCCCCCCCCCCCTGAACCCCTCCCCCCCACACCTGAACCCTCCCCCCCCCCACACCTGACCCCCCCCCCCCCCACACCTGAACCCCTCCCCCCCCCACACCTGATCCCCCCCCCCCCACACCTGAACCCCTCCCCCCCACACCTGATCCCCCCCCACTGCCCCTCTTTCGGTGATAATAGAGGAATTGTAGTTGGATATCCTGTTGGGAAGTGGCTGTGAAGAGGCACACCTGTGTGAGAAGCCTTTGCTGGAAGCTGCCATTTGGCGGTGTGATGGTGTTAATGATGGAAATTGCTTTGATTGCTGGGAGACCTCAGTAGACCCGGCTCCAGGAAGGGCTGTGTCCTGTGTGCGTGGGCCCCTGACCTTCCTCTCAGGGGCCCATTGTCACCGCACGGGAGGAGGACCTGGCTTTGATCCTGACCTGAGCTAGCGATGGGATGGATTTAGCAGGAGGATGATAAGGGACCGCCTGGGGACGTCATATGTGGGGGCTCCTCCTACCCACGCCCCCCCGGTGACACCTATGATTTTGGTGGTGGGGGGGGGGGGGAGGGCGTAATGTTTCCAATCGTTGTCTGATGGGGGAGATTTCCTGTCTCTTGGGAGAAGACAGGAAATGAGGAGAAATCTCTCCATAGTTGGGGGTTTTCTCTTTTAGGTGTCTCCATTGGGAGATTTCCCGTCACTTCCTGCTCCGGTGACAACAGTAACATTTTGGGTTGCCCATCACTTTCTGATGCCACCAGGACAATATAGAGGGGGAGAATCTTCCCAGAGGGGACACACATACCCCACCCCCCTCCGTACACGTCTCACCCCCGGCTCCACTCTCTGGTTGTGGGAGGTCTCCACTCGCCATGTGTGCTGAGCTTTTCTACAAACATCTTCCTGCGGGGGTCCCCCCCTCCGGGGGTGGTGGGGGGGGGGGCACTCCGGCATGGTCTCCTATTGGTGAAGCAGATTAAAGCCACAAGCTGTACAAACGAGGGAGGGGCGCATGAGATCTCCTCCTCCTGGGGGAGCCATCCACGGAGCTCCTCTCTTCTCCCTGATCAAGGTGGAGCTGGGGGGGTGCGGAATCATGTGACTGAGATGTAAACCCCCCCCCCCCAGAGCTGGAGTTAAAACCTAGTGGTCGGTCATGTGACCTCCATATAAACCCCCCCCCCACGATTTTAGATTTGGAGTGTGGATGGGATAGAACCCCCCGTGTCCCCCTGGGGAGAGTCACCCTCTATTGGTGTCACCGAGACAGGAAGTGATGAAAAATCATCTAATGGTGACATCTGTATAAAAGGGAATCTCCCTTATCCTGTACAGATTTCCTCTCACTTCCTGTCGTGTCTCTGGAACAGGAAGTGAAGGGAAATCTCCCCAACAGGACACAGGAATGTGACACCGGGTAACCCTCTCCAACTCCACCCAAAACTAAAAGAATGTCCGGATCCCCTTTAAATGTGTGTTCAGTAACCTTCCCTCCCCTTTGTGTGGGGATCCCCCCAATCCGTCATACAGTCCGGCTTGGGGGGGGGGCGTGTCCCCAATAACCCCCCAATCGGCTCCACGCCGTCTCTGCTTCACCCATAACCACCCCGCCAAGAAAAAAGACACGGAGGGTGAATGTTACTTTTTATTACATAAGATAGAAAACAAAGTCCTATAAAAGCATAGATCTCTTCTGTACAACTATACAACTTCACATCCGGCCGGGAACAGCGCAGGGGGCGGGGCTTGGGGGTCAGCTTATCGCTCAGGAGAGGGGCACAGGGGGCGGAGTTTGGGGGTCAGTTGATCATGCAGACCAAAAAGGAGGCGGCGTTTTGGGGTCATTTAATCGCTCATGCCAGGAAGAGTGCAGGGGGTCAGTTGATCCTTTAGGCCAGGAAGAGTGCAGGGGGGGGTTTGGGGGTCAGTTGATCGCTCAGACCAGGAAGAGCACTGGGGGTCAGTTGATCCTTTAGGCCAGGAAAGAGCGCAGGGGGCGGGTTTGGGGGTCAGTTGATCACTCAGGCCAGGAAGAGTGCAGGGGGTGGGGTTTGGGGGTCAGTTGATCACTCAGGCCAGGAAGAGTGCAGGGGTGGGGTTTGGGGGTCAGTTGATCACTCAGGCCAGGAAGAGTGCAGGGGGTGGGGTTTGGGGTCAGTTGATCTCTCAAACCAGGAAGAGCACTGGGGGTCAGTTGATCCTTTAGGCCAGGAAGAGCGCAGGGGGCGGGGTTTGGGGGTCAGTTGATCACTCAGGCCAGGAAGAGTGCAGGGGGTGGGGTTTGGGGGTCAGTTGATCACTCAGGCCAGGAAGAGTGCAGGGGGTCAGTTGATCCTTTAGGCCAGGAAGAGCACAGGGGGCGGGGTTTGGGGGTCAGTTGATCACTCATGCCTGGAAGAGCCCTGGGGGTCAGTTGATCGCTTAGACCAGGAAGAGCGCAGGGGGCGGGGTTTGGGGTTCAGTTGATCACTCAGGCCAGGAAGAGTGCAGGGGGGGTCAGTTGATCCTTTAGGCCAGGAAGAGCACAGGGGGGCGGGGTTTGGGGGTCAGTTGATCACTCATGCCTGGAAGAGCCCTGGGGGTCAGTTGATCCTTTAGGCCAGGAAGAGCCCAGGGGGCGGGGTTTGGGGGTCAGTTGATCACTCAGGCCAGGAAGAGCGCAGGGGGCGGGGTTTGGGGTTCAGTTGATCACTCATGCCTGGAAGAGCCCTGGGGGTCAGTTGATCCTTTAGGCCAGGAAGAGCCCAGGGGGCGGGGTTTGGGGGTCAGTTGATCGCTCAGACCAGGAAGAGCACTGGGGGTCAGTTGATCCTTTAGGCCAGGAAGAGCGCAGGGGGCGGGGTTTGAGGGTCAGTTGATCACTCAGGCCAGGAAGAGCGCAGGGGGTGGAGTTTTGATCACTTAGGCTGGGAAGAGCAAGGGGCGGGGTTTTGAGGGTCATTTGATCACTCAGGCTGGGAAGAGAGCGAGGGGCGGGGTAGGGTTTTTTTTGGGGGTCAGTTGATCACTCAGGCCAGGAAGAGCGCAGGGGGTGGAGTTTTGATCACTCAGGCTGGGAAGAGCGCGAGGGGCGGGGTTTGGGGCTTGTCCAGCTCCGCCCACTCGGGGGTTGGCAGTTAGTGGTTTATACAGTGAATACTAAAGTCCTCTATAAATATTCTCTATAAAATCTGCGTATTTACATGTGTACATGTGGCCATGCGTCCTTCGTATTTACATGTGTACATGTGGCCATGCGTCCTTCGTATTTACATGTGTACATGTGGCCATGCGTCCTTCGTGCCGGCCCGGCACCACAATACTGTCATTGTTTCAGCTGCGCACTTATTGCTTTCATCTCATAGAGATTAGGGAGGAAGGTTGGGGGGGGGGGGGGGTCGGGGTGGAGATCTCTGCCCGCGAGACTCTGAGATATTGACCCCCCCCACCATGGCGGTCAGTCTTGTGCCTGCACATGGGCGCAGCTGCTCGGAAAGTGCACCGTGGTCACGGTTCTTTGGCTACATACAAGCGCTATGAGTGTCATGGAGACGTTGCTTCTCTTTGGTCACATGACTCGTGTCTAGGCTCTGACGTTTGGCACTGGTCCAGTCCTGTCCAGCTGTATACAGTCCGGAATGTTTCATCACAGTCCAAGCACCAGGACTAAGGGGAGGAGGAGTCCAAAGATGAGGAGCGAGGCGGGTCTGCTGGTCGAATTCTGAGCGACGCTCTTCATGACTCCGGGAGGGTCGTCTGCTGGCCCATCTGTAGAGAGAAGAGGAGGCAAAAAGGTCTGAGACTTTGTCAGCTGGTGGAGGGCTGGGGGGTCAGGTAAGAGAAGATATGACCAACCAGAGGGGCCAGGGGTCAGGTAGAAGGACCTATGACCAACCAGGGGTCAGTAGAAGGTAGAAGGACCTATGACCAACCAGGGGTCAGGTAGGAGGACGTATGACCAGCCAGAGGGGTTGGGGGTCAGGTAAGAGAAGATATGACCAACCAGAGGGGCCAGGGGTCAGGTAGAAGGACTTATGCCCAACCAAGGGTCAGGTAGGAGGACGTATGACCAGCCAGAGGGGCCAGGGGTCAGGTAGAAGGACCAATGACCAACCATGGGTCAGGAAGGCGGATGTATGACCAGCCAGAGGGGCCAGAGGTCAGGTAGAAGGACCTATGACCAACCATGGGTCAGGTAGAGAAGGTAGAAGGACCTATGACCAACCAGGGGTCAGGTAGGAGGACGTATGACCAGCCAGAGGGGTTGGGGGTCAGGTAAGAGAAGATATGACCAACCAGAGGGGTCAGGTAGAAGGACTTATGCCCAACCAAGGGTCAGGTAGGAGGACGTATGACCAGCCAGAGGGGCCAGGGGTCAGGTAGAAGGACCAATGACCAACCATGGGTCAGGAAGGCGGATGTATGACCAGCCAGAGGGGCCAGAGGTCAGGTAGAAGGACCTATGACCAACCATGGGTCAGGAAGGAGGACGTATGACCAGCCAGAGGGGCCGGGGTCAGGTAGGAGGACGTATGACCAGCCAGAGGGGTCAGGTAGAAGGACCTATGACCAACAATGGGTCAGGAAGGAGGACATATGACCAGCCAGAGGGGCCGGGGGTCAGGTAGGTGGACCTATGACTAGCCAGGGGTCAGGTAACAGGATGTATGACCAGCCAAAGGGGCCGGGGGTCAGGTAGGAGGACGTATGACCAGCCAGAGGGGTCAGGTAGAAGGACCTATGACCAACCATGGGTCAGGAAGGAGGACGTATGACCAGCCAGAGGGGCCAGGGGTCAGGTAGGTAGACCTATGACCAGCCAGGGGGGCCAGGGGTCAGGTAACAGGATGTATGACCAGCCAGAGGGGCCGGGGGTCAGGTAGGAGGACATATGATCAGCCAGGGGGCCAAGGCCAGGCAGGAGGATGAAGGAATGTATGACTAACTAGGGGGTCAGGTAGGATGTATGACTAACTAGGGGGTCTTATGACCAGCCAGAGGGGCCGGGGTCAGGTAGGAGGACGTATGACCAGCCAGAGGGGTCAGGTAGAAGGACCTATGACCAACCATGGGTCAGGAAGGAGGACGTATGACCAGCCAGAGGGGCCAGGGGTCAGGTAGGTAGACCTATGACCAGCCAGGGGGCCAGGGGTCAGGTAACAGGATGTATGACCAGCCAGAGAGGGCCGGGGGGGTCAGGTAGGAGGACATATGATCAGCCAGGGGGGCCAAGGCCAGGCAGGAGGATGTATGACTAACTAGGGGGTCAGGTAGGAGGTCTTATGACCAGCCAGAGGGGCGGGGGTCAGGTAGGAGGAGGACATGTGACCAGCCAGAGAGCCAGGTAGGAGGACATGTGACCAGATGAAGGGCCAGGGATCAGGTTGGAGGACATATGATCAGCCAGGGGGGCCGGGGCCAGGCAGGAGGATGTATGACTAACTAGGGGGTCGGGGGTCAGGTAGGAGATCTTATGACCAGCCAGAGGGGCGGGGGTCAGGTAGGAGGACATGTGATCAGATGAAGAGCCATGGGTCATGTTGGAGGACAAATGAGCCAGGGGTCAGGTAGGAAGACAGGTAGGATGACCAGCTAGGGGTGGCGGGGGTCAAGTAAGAGGACATTTGACCAGTCAGAGAGGCCAGGGGTCAGGTACGAGAACGTATGACCAGCCAGAGGGGCCAGGGGTCAAGTAGAAGGACGTATGACCAGCCAGAAGGCCAGGGGTCAGGTAGGAGGACATGTGATCAGATGGAGGGGCTGGCTCATCACAAGCCCACAGAGATCCCACCACCCTGTAGGGTGTAGGAAACCCTCAGGTGGTTCCAGCATCTACCAAACCGTGAGATTTCAGTTCTGTGCGGAGTGTCCCTTTAACTTGCAGGGCCGGGCCAGTAACACGAAGGCTGAGGCTCGGCAGAAGGCCGGGGAGTGAACAGCTCAGCATCTGGATCTCATTGCCGGGATTGGGGCGGGATAGGGCGGCTGACATTGAGGGGTTCCCCCCGGGCCCACACTCCTACCCTGCTCTGATTACAGCAAACAGCAAAGCATGATGGGAACTTACCCGAGAGGACTCCGGATCGCGGGGTGTGGACGTTGGTGAGCGGCTCTTGAGCTGCGGAGACAAAGAGAGAAGTTTTCATATCGGCTCTCCTACATTAATCTGTGTAATTACAACATGTCAGGACACGTAGGGGTTAACAAAGGGGGAGGGGCCAGGTATTTGCCTGCATGCTGGAAAATCTCCGCTTTTTCACCCCCACATTCCCCCTATAGGATACAAAAACTCAGCTGAACCGCAGCAAGCTTTATTGATAGCAGAGAAGGTCAGACGGACATGTGACTCCACCCCTTGAGCGTTTGGCCCAATGGGCTTCACAACAGGAGGTTCTATGGGAATATTTTCCCATTCTTATCACGTCTGCCTGGAACAACCTGACCTCGGCTGAGTCACCGAACTATTGTCAGGCTGAATGATAGAAAAATCGTCTTCTGCAGGAGCTCCGTCTGGGAAATCACATGAGTAAACGGTATTGAGGGAGCTGGCAGGAAACAACCACCGCGTCTGGAGCCAGAACAATGTCTGGGGGAGGGGAGGATGGATCGGGGGCAGAGATTGGTCATTTAGGGATGCACTCCCCTTTAGGCACTTTGGTGCCCTGGCTGGGGATGAGAAGGTTGGGCGGCACAGCTGGGGTTCGGGAGATTGGCGGCCTGGCTTGGGATGGGTATGGTTGGTGTCCCTGCTCGGGATGGGGAGGTTGGTAGCCTGGATTGGAATGGGAAGGTTGGCGGCCTGGATTGGAATGGGAAGGTTGGCGGCCTGACTTGGATGGGAAGGTTGGTGGCCTGGATTGGAATGGGAAGGTTGGCGGCTTGACTCGGGATGGGAAGGTTGGTGGCCTGGATTGGAATGGGAAGGTTGGTGGCCTGGATTGGAATGGGAAGGTTGGTGGCCTGGATTGGAAATGGGAAGGTTGGTGGCCTGGCTCGAGATGGGAAGGTTAGCGGCCTGGATTGGGATGCCTGGAAGGTTAGCGGCCTGCCTCGGTTGGTGGCCTGGCTGGAAATGGGAAGGTTGGCGGCCTGGCTGGGGATGGGGAGGTTGGCGGCCTGGCTGATTGGGATGGGGAGGTTGGCGGCCTGGCTCGGGATGGCACGGTTGGTGGCCTGGCTGAGGATGGGGAGGTTGGTGGCTTGGCATGGCACGGTTGGTGGCCCAGCTCGGGATGGGACGGTTGGTGTCCCTGCTCAGGATGGGAAGGTTGGTAGCCTGGATTGGAATGGGGAAGGTTGGGGGCCTGGATTGGAATGGGAAGGTTGGGGGGCCTGGATTGGAATGGGAAGGTTGGTGGCCTGCCTCGGTTGGTGGCCCAGCTCAGGGATGGGACGGTTGGTGTCCCTGCTCAGGATGGGAAGGTTGGTAGCCTGGATTGGAATGGGAAGGCCTGCCTCGGGGGGCCTGGCTCGGGATGGGACGGTTTGGTGTCCCGGCTCGGGATGGGAAGGATGGGTTGGTGGAACAGATTGGACACTTAGAATGCGTCGGTACAAACAGTTCCAGACAGGAGCTTACAGAGTTCAGGAGCCAGTCAGTCTGATGTCATGGAGAAAGCTCAGATGTTGGTCATTTTTTAGGTGTTTTGGTGCTCCGACTCGCAGATCTCTCCAGACCGCGTGTAGTCTTCTCCCCCCCCCCCCCCCCCCATTGTGGACAGAAGTCTGGGTACTTACTGTGTAGTCTTCTCCCCCCCCCCCCTCCCTGTTGTGGACAGAAGTCTGGGTACTTACTGTGTAGTCTTCCCCCCCCCCCCCCCCCCATTATGGACAGAAGTCTGGTCACTTACTGTTTAGTCCCCCCCCCCCCCCCCCCCCCCCCATTATGGACAGAAGTCTGGTCACTTACTGTTTAGTCCCCCCCCCACCCCCCCCCCCCCCCCCCCCCCCCCCCCCATTGTGGACAGAAGTCTGGGTACTTACTGTTTAGTCCCCCCCCCCCCCCCCCCCCCCCCCATTGTGGACAGAAGTCTGGTCACTTACTGTTTAGTCCCCCCCCATTGTGGACAGAAGTCTGGGTACTTACTGGCTTTGCCGGCCACGTGGACCTTCAGCTTGAGGCAGGACTCTCCGTGATGGTGGAAGGGTTTGGCTACAAAGAGAAGAGAATTTCACGGTGAGATAGAAGTCAGCAGCTGGAGGATGACCCCCACACCCCTCCTCCGCCCCACACACAATGGACAATCTCCCAGCAGGAACCCCCCCCTTTCACCCGCCTTCCCGAACTTGTTGTGCTGATTCCTGCGAAGAGGACCTGTCTGTACTATCCTGACACGCCCAACCAGACAGCGGCGGCGTCCTGTCCGTGCTTGCGCTGGGATGAGCCTTGCCGTGCCAGCTCAGACTCGTTCCCAGGAGAGCCGCCTCTGGAACAAAGGACGGGGATTACTCCACCGATCCCCCCCAAAACACAGCTGGGTGTACGCCCACAAATCCACTGTGTGAGGGAGAAACAACCCCCCCCATATGTGAGGGAGAGACAACCCCCCCTTATAGAGGGAGAGACAACCCCCCATATAGAGAGACAACCCCCCATATGTGAGGGAGAGACAACCCCCCCTTATAGAGGGAGAGACAACCCCCCCCCCCATATGTGAGGGAGAGACAACCCCCCATATGTGAGGGAGAGACAACCCCCCATATGTGAGAAACAACCACCCCATATGTGAGGGAGAGACAACCCCCCCATATGTGAGAAACAACCCCCCCATATGTGAGGGAGAGACAACCCCCCATATAGAGAGACAACCCCCCATATGTGAGGGAAAGACAACCCCCCCTTATAGAGGGAGAGACAACCCCCCATATGTGAGGGAGAGACAACCCCCCCTTATAGAGGGAGAGACAACCCCCCATATAGAGAGACAACCCCCCCTTATAGAGGGGAGAGACAACCCCTCATATGTGAGGGAGAGACAACCCCCCCTTATAGAGGGAGAGACAATCCCCCATATGTAGGGAGAGACAACCCCCTTATAGAGGGAGAGAAACAGACCCCCCCCCATATGTGAGAGAAACAACCCCCCCATATGTGAGGGAGAGACAACCCCCCATATGTGAGAACCCCCCCATATGTGAGGGAGAGACAACCCCCCCATATGTGAGGGAGAGACAACCCCCCCAGAACTTCCACCGAGCGACAATCCACCCCATAGACTTGTGTGCGGATCACAGGAGGCGCTTGTTGTGCTCACTGCTCGCCCTTCACCTGGAATCTTATCGATCGCTTCTCAAAGTCCAATCAGATAAGAGAAAATCAGGTTTTTTTCCTCCTTCACAGAATGAAATGAGGGCATTGACACCCACCCCACTGCAAGTGTCACCAATCATTTATCTTCCTGAACCCCCGTCACCCCATGGTGGATTCTGTCTCATAGGGTCTCCAGTCCTGAGATGTCCACATAGTTCTCAATGGAGCTGGGAACTCAGCACAGGGATGGTGGGAACCCCTCATGGGCCAATGGGCACAGTAGGCATACAGGCGACCCGGCAACTCAGCACAGGGATGGTGGGAACCCCTCATAATGGGCACAGCAGGCATACAGACCCGGGAACTCAGCACAGGGATGATGGGAACCCTTCATAATGAGCACAGGGATGGTGGGAACCCCTCATAATGGGCACAGCTGGTGTACAGACCCAGGAACTCAGCACAGGGATGGTGGGAATCTCTCATAATGAGCACAGGGATGGTGGGAATCCCCCATTTAATGTGCATTGAACCCCGACCTCCTTATCTTGGCGCCACTTACATATATAATAGTAGCTGTTTCCCTCCTTGAACTCTTTCCCAAGGCTAAAGGCGGTAAACTTCTGGAACTTTTCACGGAACTTCTCAGGCCCATGCGGGGCGAAGGGCTTGATGCACTCCCAGCGGACCTGGTTCTTGGAAAGCGGTTTGCAGGTTGTGTACTCCTCATAATCCACCAGGAATAGGGTGTAGCGTTCCACTGTTCTCCCCGGGACGTTCTCTTCCTCATAGTGGGGGCACACGATGTCCAGGTAGTCGTTGAGTCTGACTTCTACCGAATAATCGTCCCACAGGAAGCTGCGGAGAGAGGAGAGACGTGATTGGTCAGTGGAAGGAGACAGAACCTATACCAGATTGGACCCCTTCAGGAAGAGAATTCCAAACTGGGCCCATCAAGAGCAGAGCCTATCCCCAACTAGAACCATCAAGAAGAGAGCCTATCCCCAACTAGAACCATCAAGAGGAGAGCCTATCCCCCAACTAGAACCATCAAGAGGAAAGTCTGTCCCCAAACTAGAACCATCAAGAGGAGAACCTATTCCAAACTGGCCCCTTCATGAGGAGAACCTATTCCAAACTGGACCATTCAAGAGGAGAGTCTGTCCTAAACTAGAACCATCAAGAGGAGACCCTGTCCTAAACTAGAACCATCAAGAGGAGAGCATATCCCAAACTAGAACCATCAAGAGGAGACCCTGTCCTAAACTAGAACCATCAAGAGGAGAGCATATCCCAAACTAGAACCATCAAGAGGAGACCCTGTCCTAAACTAGAACCATCAAGAGGAGACACCCTGTCCTAAACTAGAACCATCAAGAGGAGAGCATATCCCAAACTAGAACCATCAAGAGGAGACCCTGTCCTAAACTAGAACCATCAAGAGGAGACCCTGTCCTAAACTAGAACCATCAAGAGGAGACCCTGTCCTAAACTAGAACCATCAAGAGGAGAGCCTATCCCAAACTAGAACCATCAAGAGGAGAGCCTATCCCAAACTAGAACCATCATGAGGAGAACCTATTCCAAACTGGACCCTTCATGAGGAGAACCTATTCCAAACTGGACCCTTCATGAGGAGAACCTATTCCAAACTGGAGCCTTCATGAGGAGAACCTATTCCAAACTGGAGCCTTCATGAGGAGAACCTATTCCTAAACTGGACCCTTCATGAGGAGAACCTATTCCAAACTGGACCCCCTTCATGAGGAGAACCTATTCCAAACTGGACCCTTCATGAGGAGAAACCTATTCCAAACTGGACCCTTCATGAGGAGAACCTATTCCAAACTGGACCCTTCATGAGGAGAACCTATTCCAAACTGGACCTTAGGAGAGGCCATGCCACCTCTTTATCTGCCCCCCTTATGGTTCGCTTTTGCTTGGTTCCTATGACCAGCCATTCTCAGCCAGGGTTCCTTCAGAGGTTTCTAGAGTTCCTTCATCTGTGGCTGAGTGACCTCCCATCTAAAGGTGCCTACATAATTCGGTGGGCAAGACCACTTGCCGGGTCAAATGCGTGATACCAGTGTTCTGTATAGTTGTCTGGATGGGGGGGCATGTTTCCCACTGACCCCCAATGGACTGGTGTTAGCAAGGGTCCCCTGACATAGCAAAATGATTTCATTGGTTCTCCTGGAGAGAAGTGGTTGAGAAAGGCTTCTCTAAGGTGAAGTCCACATGGACAGTATGGTTGACCCAAGGCCGTGGCCCCCTAGCGATACTTTGCGGTTCGTCTTTCTAAATGAGATATTTTGTAACAATTTTAGTAGAAGTTTATGGGCCCCGAAATATTCCAGCAACTCAACACGCAGATTGTGAGGTATGTGAATTATGAAAAGCGCGCACTGTTCCTGTAATCGGGATATTTGTGGCCCTTCCCGGAGCACGGAGCACAAAGCGCCCGTCATTCCAGAAGGGTTTCCTGCCATGTCATGCACAATGGCGCCTTGTACCCGATTACCACTCGGTATAAACATAGAACATCGTAAAATGATAAAAATGTGGCGGGACAGCGAGGGGCTCTCGGGGGCCACAGAGGGGATCCTTGTTGGTGGAAGAGTCAGCGGTACGGCTTCTGTCACATCAATGTGGACGGGACTTTGGTTTTGGCACTACTGCTGGGGTTCATCATTCTACCCAACTACTGATGGGGTTCATTCTACTGACACCCCACTACTGAAGGGGTTCATCATTCTACTGACACCCCCAACTACTGATGGGGTTCGTCATTCTACTGACACCCCACTACTGAAGGGGTTCATCATTCTACTGACACCCCAACTACTGATGGGGTTCATTCTACTGGCACCCCACTACTGAAGGGGTTCATCATTCTACTGACACCCCACTACTGAAGGGGTTCATCATTCTACTGACACCCCAACTACTGATGGGGTTCGTCATTCTACTGACACCCCACTACTGAAGGGGTTCATCATTCTACTGACACCCCAACTACTGATGGGGTTCATTCTACTGGCACCCCCACTACTGAAGGGGTTCACCATTCTACTGACACCCCACTACTGATGGGGTTCATTCTACTGGCACCCCACTACTGAAGGGGTTCATCATTCTACTGACAGCCCACTATGATGGGGTTCACCATTCTACTGACACCCCACTACTGAAGGGGTTCATCATTCTACTGACACCCCAACTACTGATAGGGTTCATTCTACTGGCACCCCACTACTGAAGGGGTTCACCATTCTACTGACACCCCACTACTGATGGGGTTCATCATTCTACTGACACCCCCACTACTGATGAGGTTCATCATTCTACTGACAGCCCACTACTGATGAGGTTCATCATTCTACTGACACCCCAACTACTGATGGGGTTCATCATTCTACTGACAGCCCACTACTGATGAGGTTCATCATTCTACTGACAGCCCACTACTGATGAGGTTCATCATTCTACTGACACCCCAACTACTGATGGGGTTCATCATTCTACTGACAGCCCCACTACTGATGAGGTTCATCATTCTACTGACACCCCAACTACTGATGGGGTTCATCATTCTACTGACAGCCCACTACTGATGGGTTCATCATTCTACTGACACCCCACTACTGATGGGGTTCATCATTCTACTGACAGCCCACTACTGATGGGGTTCATCATTCTACTGACACCCAACTACTGATGGGGTTTCATTCTACTGGCACACCCCCACTACTGATGGGGTTCACCATTCTACTGACACCCCACTACTGATGGGGTTTCATTCTACTGGCACCCCACTACTGAAGGGGTTCATCATTCTACTGACACCCCACTACTGAAGGGTTCATCATTCTACTGACACCCCAACTACTGATGGGGTTCATTCTACTGACACCCCACTACTGATGGGGTTCATCATTCTACTGACACCCCACTACTGAAGGGGTTCATCATTCTACTGACACCCCACTACTGATGGGGTTCGACATTTTACCGACACTCCTCTACTGATGGGGTTCATCATTCTACTGACACCCCAACTACTGATGGGGTTCAACATTCTGACACCCCACTACTGATGGGCTTCACCATTCTACTGACACCCCACTACTGATGGGGTTCATCGTTATACTGACCCCCCACTACTGATGGGGTTTGACATTTTACCGACACTACTGATGGGGTTCAACATTCTGACACCCCACTACTGATGGGGTTCACCATTCTGACACCCCACTACTGATGGGGTTATCGTTCTACTGACCCCCCACTACTGATGGGGTCACCATTCTACTGACATCCCCCCTACTGATGGGGTCACCATTCTACTGACATCCCCCTACTGATGGGGTTCATTGTTCTACAGACACCCCCTCTACTGATGGGTTCATTGTTCTACAGACACCCCTGTACTGATGGGGTTCAAAGTTCTACTGACACCCCCCTACTGATGGAATTCACTGTCCTACTGACACCCCCCTTACTGATGGGGTTCAAAGTTCTACTGACACCCCTCTACTGATAGGTTTTACTGTTGTACAGTCATCCCTCTACTGATGGGGTTCATTGTTCTACTGACACCCCCCTACTGATGGAATTCACTGTCCTACTGACACCCCCCTACTGATGGAATTCACTGTCCTACTGACACCCCCCTACTGATGGAATTCACTGTCCTACTGACACCCCCCCTACTGATGGAATTCACTGTCCTACTGACACCCCCTTACTGATGGGGTTCACTGTTGTACTGACACCCCCCTACTAATGGGGTTCACTGTCCTACAGACACCCCCTACTGATGAGGTTCACTGTCCTACTGACACCCCCCCACTGATGGGGTTCACTGTCCTACAGACACCCCCTACTGATGGGGTTCATTGTTCTCCTGACACACCCCTTACTGATGGGGTTCACTGTCCTACAGACACCCCCTACTGATGGGGTTCACTGTCCTACAGACACCCCCTACTGATGGGGTTCATTGTTCTCCTGACACCCCCTTACTGATGGGGTTCACTGTCCTACTGACACCCCCTTTACTGATGGGGTTCATTGTTCTCCTGACACCCCCTTTACTGATGGGGTTCACCATTCAGGGACCCCAGGGGCTCCGTGATCCATCAGACGTATGTTTTGTGAGGAGCACACGTATGTTTTATGAGGAGCACACGTATGTTTTGCGAGGAGCACACGTATGTTTTGCGAGGAGCACACGTATGTTTTGCGAGGAGCACACGTATGTTTTGCGAGGAGCACACGTATGTTTTGCGAGGAGCACACGTATGTTTTGTTCCGGGAACTATGTGGAATTTTTGTGTTTTGGCAAGTCAGGATGTTCCTGCGCAATCTCATAGCTTGGGGCCACCAGCCGTGACCCCGGGGCATTGAAAGTCCTACGTGGGGGTGAGTCAGTCAGGAGGAAGGCGCTGGCAGAGTTAATCGCTGTACGCCGTGTCAGGTGGGAATAGCCGCCTCGCCCTGACACTTGCGCAATGTTCAGCTCACACTCAAGTCTGGAGGATTTGGAGAATTTCTACTCCTACACTGAGCACAGATCAAGAGGACCTGTCATTGGGAGCCAGAAAATCCCACCCAAGGCTCGCCAGGCATTATGGCCATCCGGCGCTTCAACAGTCATACTACCGGAGGTCTGGTGACAAAATATCAGCCCCTAGTATGTAGGACGGGTCCTCTTCCACCCGCTGCTCCCCGCCGTAGACCCGGCGTCTTGGCCCCGGTGAGCCTGGTGTCAGTCTAAGCAGTTGGTTCCTGTCAGCCCCAGGGTGTCACACATCCTCATTAACCCCAATCCCCCCAGCAGACAGACTGGCTCCACTCCACACTGATCCTGTCACAAGGTCAGACCATGAAAGGGGCCGGGGCCCAGGGGACCTGGGGGCCACAACGCCTCTGACACCTGGAAATCTTGCCTAGACACTGCAGTGAAATGGGAGACGCCGAGAGCCCCCCCTTTCCTTTTCCTCTATCAGCATCTTCTGAAAAGCCTTCGGTGTCATCTCCGTCCCCCACTCCTCTTCCACATGAACCCCGTCCTCTGCTCCTCTGTCTGCCACATGAACCCCGTCCTCTGCCCCTCTGTCTGCCACATGAACCCCGTCCTCTGCTCCTCTGCTCCTCTGTCTGTGCCACATGAACCCCGTCCTCTGCTCCTCTGTCACATGAACCCCATCCTCTGCTCCTCTGTCACATGAACCCCGTCCTCTGCTCCTCTGTCTGCCACATGAACCCCGTCCTCTGCCCCTCTGTCTGCCACATGAACCCCGTCCTCTGCTCCTCTGTCACATGAACCCGTCCTCTGCTCCTCTGTCTGCCACATGAACCCCGTCCTCTGCTCCTCTGTCACATGAACCCCATCCTCTGCCCCTCTGTCACATGTCCTCTGCCCCTCTGAACCCCATCCTCTGCCCCTCTGTCTGCCACATGAACCCCGTCCTCTGCTCCTCTGTCACATGAACCCCATCCTCTGCCCCTCTGTCTGCCACATGAACCCCGTCCTCTGCCCCTCTGTGCCACATGAACCCCGTCCTCTGCCCCTCTGTCACATGAACCCCGTCCTCTGCTCCTCTGTCTGTCACATGAACCCCGTCCTCTGCCCACGTCTGCCACATGAACCCCCGTCCTCTGCCCCTCTGTCTGCCACATGAACCCCGTCCTCTGCCCCTCTGTCACATGAACCCCGTCCTCTGCCCCTCTGTCTGCCACATGAACCCCGTCCTCTGCCCCTCTGTCACATGAACCCCGTCCTCTGCCCCTCCGTCTGCCACATGAACCCCGTCCTCTGCCCCTCCGTCTGTCGCATGAACCCCGTCCTCTGCCACATGAACCCCGTCCTCTGCCCCTCCGTCTGCCACATGAACCCCGTCCTCTGCCCCTCCGTCTGTCGCATGAACCCCGTCCTCTGCCACATGAACCCCGTCCTCTGCCCCTCCGTCTGCCACATGAACCCCGTCCTCTGCCCCTCTGTCTGTCGCATGAACCCCGTCCTCTGCCACATGAACCCCGTCCTCTGCCCCTCTGTCTGCCACATGAACCCCGTCCTCTGCCCCTCTGTCTGCCACATGAACCCCGTCCTCTGCCCCTCTGTCACATGAACCCCGTCCTCTGCCCCTCCGTCTGCCACATGAACCCCGTCCTCTGCCCCTCCGTCTGTCGCATGAACCCCCCGTCCTCTGCCACATGAACCCCGTCCTCTGCCCCTCCGTCTGCCACATGAACCCCGTCCTCTGCCCCCCTCTGTCTGAACCCCGCATGAACCCCGTGAACCCCGTCCTCTGCCACATGAACCCCGTCCTCTGCCCCTCTGTCTGTCACATGAACCCCATCCTCTGCCCCTCTGTCTGTCACATGAACCCCATCCTCTGCCCCTCCGTCTGCCACATGAACCCCGTCCTCTGCCCCTCTGTCTGCCACATGAACCCCGTCCTCTGCCCCTCTGCCACATTGAACCCCGTCCTCTGCCCCTCTGCCACATGAACCCCCCACTTCTCTTCTCCCCCCAACACTTTCTTTTCTCTCCTCTGTATCTTCTCTTTTCTGTTCTCTCACCTCTGTCTCCTCTCCCCTCCTCTGTCTTCTCTCCCTCTTCTCTCTTCTCTGTCTCTTCTTTTACTTCTTCCCCCCTCTCTACTCTCTTCTCCCTCCTGTCCATCCTCTGTTCTCTTCTCTCTCTTCTTCCTCCACCACTTCTATTTTCTCCTCTCTCTGCCTTCTCTCTCTCCTTCCTCTGTCTCATCTCTCCCTCCTTCTCCTCTTGCCTCCTCCTCTCTCCTTTCCCTCCTCTTCTCCCCTCCCTCCTCTCCCTCCTCTCCTCTCCCTCCTGCTCTCCTCTTCCTCCTTCTCTCTCCTCCTCTCCTCTTCTCTCCTCTCCCTCTCTCTCCTCTCTCCTCTCTCTCCTTCCCTCTCCTTCTCTCCTCTTCTCTCCTCCCTCCTTCCCTCTCCTCCTCTCCCTCCTTCTCTCCTCTTCTCTCCTCTCTTCTCCTCTCCCTCCTTCCCTCTCCTCCTCTCCCTCTCCTCTCTCCTCTCTTCTCCTCTCCCTCCTTCTCTCTCTCTTCTCCTCTCCTCCTCCTTCTCCTCCTCTCCCTCTTCTTCTCCTCTCCCTCCTCTCTCTCTCTCTCTTCTCCTCTCCCTCCTTCTCTCCTCTCTCTCTCCTCTCCTCCTCCTCTCCTCCTCCCTCCCTCCTTCCCTCTCCTCCTCTCCCTCCTTCCCTCTCTCCTCCTCTCTCTCTCTCTTCTTTTGTTCTCTCTCCTGTAACTTTTTCTTCCTTACATTGATTCTTATTCCCCAGTTTCTCCTCTCTCTCCCTTCTCCTCTGTCTCTTTTCTTCCCTCCCCCCCCCCCCCTACTTCTCTCCTCTAACTTTTCCTTCTATACTCTAATCCTCCTTCCTCTTCTCTCTCCGGGCCCTTCACCCCCTCCCCCGGGGCCCTCAGTATTTGGGTGCTCATGCCTCTCCCTCTCTCTGCCCCATAGAACATACAGAATAGAAGTCACATCATTAAGGAGGCTGAAAGAAGATGGCGATGAGCGCGGCCATTCATGCAGGCCGTGTTTAAATGTTAATTCCCTCTAATTGAGGAGCCGCTGGTCCAACAAACACCACCCCCCCCCCCCCCCACCCGGCTGCACCATTCATGGCGGGGTGAGCAGGGACTTCTTTTCCTGCAATGCCCTGCATGTGTCCACCATGGACCCCCCAGGAACTGGCACAGCCACCTTTGCCGAGAGGCCGCTCCCTGCCTGGATGTCCCTGTTGTGGTGGTTGGGGGAGGGGGGCTATGCAGGTTATCCCAGCTGGAATGCAGCCGCGGCACGCACAGAGCACCTGGACTGCCATCATTATGTCTCTGCTGTCATCTCTGGACACGAAACGGACACCTGCGTCTGTCCAAGACGGGGGAAGGGGGGCGCTCAGGGCGGAGGGCCAACAAACACAACATTCAGATGATTCCATGTATTCTACAACCACAATTCATCCACCAAATGGTACCATTGTGAACGGTTACTCCACCCAACCTGGAATCAGGATGGATGGTGGCAGGGGTCACGTTACCAAAACCTGACGTCACCTTTGGATGAAGTTTGCTCTAGTTTTGGTGGTCTGTGTGGAGTCTGTAGTCATTGTGTTTTGGGTGGCTTCTGGGAAATAACCCCCCCCCCCCATTTATTCTCTCTCCAGGAACATTCCTCCATCTCAGTTGGTGGTTCTCTATTGTGCCAAATTGACCCCTCAGCTCCAGTGACTTCTCTGACCAGGAAAGTTCAGGAGAAGTTTCTGCTCAGGGTGGAGGCAAAGTCCTGTTGGTCTAGTTTTGGTAGTGTTTGTGTTTTGGGTGGATTCTGGAAAATAATCCCCCCCACCCCACTTATTCTCTCTCCAGGGACTTCCCTCCACCACCATCAGTGGTTCTCCGTTTGTGCCGGATTGACCCCTCAGCTCCAGTGACAACTCTTCTGACCAGGAAGGTTCAGGAGAAGTTTCTGCTCGGGGTGGAGGCCGAGCCCTTGTGGTCTAGTTTTGGTAGTCTGTGTGGAGTCTATAGTGTTTGTGTTTTGGGTGGCTTCTGGGAAATGATCCTCCCACCCCACTTATTCTCTCTCCAGGGACTTCTCTCCACCACCATCAGTAGTTCTCCGTTTGTGCCGGATTGACCCCTCAGCTCCAGTGACAACTCTTCTGACCAGGGAAGTTCAGGAGAAGTTGTTGCTGTGGTGGAAGTCGAGCCCTTGTGGTCTAGTTTTGGTAGTCTGTGTGGAGTCTATAGTGTTTGTGTTTTGGGTGGATTCTTGGAAATGATCTCCCCCCCACCCCACACTAGGCTTGTTCTCTAAGGACTTCCCTCCACCACCATGAGCAGTTCTCCATTTGTGCCGGAATGACCCCTCAGCTCAACTCTTCTGGCCAGGGAAGTTCAGGAGAAGTTGTTGCTGTGGTGGAAGTCGAGCCCTTGTGGTCTAGTTTTGGTAGTTGATGTGGAGACTATAGTGTTTGTGTTTTGGGTGGCTTCTGGGAAATGATCCCCCCCCACCCCACCCCACTTATTCTCTCTCCAGGGACTTCCCTCCACCACCATCAGTGGTTCTCCATTGTGGCAGATTGTCACCTCAGCTCCAGTGACAACTTCTCTGACCAGGAAAGTTCAGGAGAAGTTTCTGCTCGGGGTGGAGGCCAAGTCCTTGTGGTCTAGTTTTGGTAGTCTGTGTGGAGTCTATAGTGTTTGTGTTTTGGGTGGATTCTTGGAAATGATCTCCCCCCCCACCCCACACTAGGCTTGTTCTCTAAGGACTTCCCTCCACCACCATGAGCAGTTCTCCATTTGTGCCGGAATGACCCCTCAGCTCAACTCTTCTGGCCAGGGAAGTTCAGGAGAAGTTGTTGCTGTGGTGGAAGTCGAGCCCTTGTGGTCTAGTTTTGGTAGTTGATGTGGAGACTATAGTGTTTGTGTTTTGGGTGGCTTCTGGGAAATGATCCCCCCCCCCCACCCCACTTATTGTCTCTCCAGGGACTTCCCTCCACCACCATCAGTGGTTCTCCATTGTGGCAGATTGTCACCTCAGCTCCAGTGACAACTCTTCTGACCAGGAAAGTTCAGGAGACGTTTTTGCTCGGGGTGGAGGCCAAGTCCTTGTGGTCTGGTTTTGGTAGTCTGTGTGGAGTCTATAGTGTGTGTGTTTTGGGTGGATTCTGGGAAATTATCCCCCCCCCCCCCACTCAGCTTTTTCTCTCTCCAAGGACTTCCCTCCACCACCATGAGCAGTTCTCCGTTTGTGCCGGATTGACCCCTCAGCTCCAGTGACAACTCTTCTGACCAGGGAAGTTCTGGAGAAGTTGTTGCTGGGGGTGGAGGCCGAGCCCTTGTTGTTTTGGCAGAGTGTGTTTGGAGCGCTGCCACGCGAGGAGAGGGGAGCGCAGGGTAGGAGCACGTAATCCGGCGTTAATCATTTACTGGCCCCGATAGCGGGACGGCCTCGAAGGCGACGTGTGAGTTTAGGCTCCGCTCCCGGCCAGGCCCCAAATCTCTTGTTTGCTTTCTTTTTTTTTGTATTAGTGAGACCCGCATTGTGCCGGAGGCTCCCCGTGTACAGCCCAGCGTATTGTCTCCAGACGCGGGGAGGGGACGCCACGAACAGCGCCCTTTTGTTCTCCCCGTTCGTGTCACCCTAATGAAGGCCCATTAAAAAGCACAAGTGGCACTCCATAGCGTGGAAGACTCTTCTCCTCTGTTATCATTGGCGTGACATCTGACGGTCCGGGAGCCATATTGTGGCCGGGAAAAGTCTTTCCCAATCCGTGCGCACACCGCCAGCGCCCACATTTCACTTGTGTGGTATAGACGTTGGCACCGCGCAAATAAACACCCCCCCCTCCCCCACCTCCGATTCCCGACATCCACACACTTTCCCACACTTCCCACCATCTCCGCTCCCTTCCTGTGTGCCGTGGCAGCGCCTGCCGCAGTCTTGTGATCTCCCGCCATTCTATAAGGGGCCTCCGTTCACATCTGGTGCGTCGCGCTTGTGGTGCCGGCAATTGGTAATGAAACCGGAACATGGCTGAGAAACGCGCGTTACGTCACCCGAAAAATGAGCCGCAAAAAAAAAACGCACAAAGCTCGCCATCAGAACCGGTCCAGGAGCTGCTTTTGGTGTGTTTGTCGCGTGTCGGAACCTGCAAGTGAGGGGGCGGCCCTGTGCTGTCGCCTGAAATACGCGCCTTACCCCAACGGTGTGAATGGGGCCCTACCAGCGCCCAGGTGTGAATGTTGCCCTACCAGCGCCCAGGTGTGAATGGGGCCCTACCAGCGCCCAGGTGTCAATGGGGCCCTACCAGCGCCCAGGTGTCAATGGGGCCCTACCAACGCTCAGGTGTCAATGGGGCCCTACCAACGCCAGGTGTGAATGGGGCCCTACCAACGCTCAGGTGTGAATGGGGCCCTACCAACGCCCAGGTGTGAATGAGGCCCTACCAACGCCCAGGTGTGAATGGGGCCCTACCACGCCCAGGTGTCAATGGGGCCCTACCAACGCTCAGGTGTGAATGAGGCCCTACCAACGCCCAGGTGTCAATGGGGCCCTACCAACGCCCAGGTGTCAATGGGGCCCTACCAACGCTCAGGTGTGAATGGGCCCTACCAACGCTCAGGTGTCAATGGGCCCTACCAACGCCCAGGTGTGAATGGGGCCCTACCAACGCTCAGGTGTCAATGGGGCCCTACCAACGCCCAGGTGTGAATGGGGCCCTACCAACGCTCAGGTGTGAATGGGGCCCTATTGTCATTCTGCTCCCTTCACCCAGAATTCATCCTCTGGTGCCCTCTCCTCACCCTGCATCTCTGTGCACCCCTCACCTCCTATACCTGCACCCCTCACCCCCTATACCTGCACCCCTCACCCCCTATACCTGCACCCCTCACCCCCTATACCTGCACCCCTCACCCCTATACCTGCACCCCTCACCCCTATACCTGCACCCCTCACCCCCTATACCTGCACCCCTCACCTCCTATACCTGCACCCCTCACCTCCTATACCTGCACCCCTCACCCCCTATACCTGCACCCCTCACCTCCTATACCTGCACCCCTCATCCCCTATACCTGCACCCCTCATCCCCTATACCTGCACCCCTCACCCCCTATACCTGCACCCCTCATCCCATTTCCCCCCACATGTCTCACCCTGATTATCCCCCCCCTCTTGCCCCGTATATCTCGCCCTCGCCCCGTATATCTCGCCCTCGCCCCGTATCACCCTCTGTACACAGACAGGTCTGCTCAGCTCTCTGTATTCTTATGAACTGGTCCTTCCACTTCTCACCCAGTGACTCCGCACAGTAACCTGACCTCCCCCACCACCTGATCCGCAGAGAACCCTCACCGGGACGCCTTCCCTCTGCCAGCTGCATGTTTGTGTGCAGAACCCGGGGCAACCAATCAGCAGGCAGCTTTCATTCTCCTGAGATTAAGTGATAAATAGCAAGCTCTGATTGGATGCTTTGGGCTTCATCTGACACCCTCACAGACTAGGTGCAGTGACACTGATTGGAGGATGCAGCTCATGCCGGAGCGGAGCGGGGAGGACAGGGGCAGGGGCAGATCATGCAGGGAGGACAGGGGCAGGGGGCAGATCATGCAGGGAGGACAGAAGGGGGGACAGGGGACAAAGCAGGGGCAGATCATGCAGGGAGGACAGAGGAGGGGGCAGATCATGCAGGGAGGACAGAGGCAGGGGGCAGATCATGCAGGGAGGACAGAGGCAGGGGGCAGATCATGCAGGGAGGACAGAGGAAGGGGGCAGATCATGCAGGGAGGACAGAGGAAGGGGGCAGATTATGCAGGGAGGACAGGGGCAGGGGGCAGATCATGCAGGGAGGACAGGGCAGGGGGCAGATCATGCAGGGAGGACAGAGGCAGGGGGCAGATCATGCAGGGAGGACAAAGGCAGGGGCAGATCATGCAGGGAGGACAGAGGAAGGGGGCAGATCATGCAGGGAGGACAGAGGCAGGGGGCAGATCATGCAGGGAGGACAGAGGCAGGGGGCAGATCATGCAGGGAGGACAGAGGAAGGGGGCAGATCATGCAGGGAGGACAGAGGAAGGGGGCAGATCATGCAGGGAGGACAGAGGAAGGGGGCAGATCATGCAGGGAGGACAGAGGCAGGGGGCAGATCATGCAGGGAGGACAGAGGGGGCAGCTCATGCAGGAGCAGAGCAGGGAAGAGGGTGACCTGGGATCTGGGTATGTATTGTGATCTCTCGGTTTCTGTGCAGCGCTGGGAACCTGGCGTGAGCTGCAGCAGGGGAGTGGCAGGGATTGTCCTGGCAGGCCTGCCTGTTGTTTTGGCTGCGAGGGGTGCAGATAAACCCGTCACCTGACTGCATCCTTCTACCTGCTTATTACCGCCATCCATCCGTCAGTACAGTGCCCCCCCCCCATCCACCGTCCATCCAGGGTTACTATGACTGCGGCTCTGTACACACAGCCTGGCACGGTGCCCGGGGTGGGGGGGGGGGGGGAGGTCTACTCCAGCCTGAGAAAGGAAAGAGGAGCCGGGAGGTTTCCTGAGCAGATTTCCTGCAGGAAAAAAACAGGACGCGCTTACCACCCCAATCTACTCCGCACTGTACCTTCCTGATGTTTACCAACATCAACCCGCTATGGGGTGCCTCTGTACTACGCCGCGTACTGCCGGAGTGCCCCCATACTACACCACGTACAGCCGGAGTGCCCCCTTATTACACTGCGTACAGCCAGAGTGCCCCCATATTACACCACGTACAGCCGGAGTGCCTCCTTATTACACTGCGTACAGCCGGAGTGCCTCCTTATTACACCGCGTACAGCCGGAGTGCCTCCTTATTACACTGCGTACAGCCGGAGTGCCTCCTTATTACACCACGTACAGCCGGAGTGCCCCCATACTACACCACGTACAGCCGGAGTGCCCCCATACTACACCACGTACAGCCGGAGTGCCTCCTTATTACACCGCGTACAGCCGGAGTGCCTCCTTATTACACCGCGTACAGCCGGAGTGCCTCCTTATTACACCGCGTACAGCCGGAGTGCCTCCTTATTACACCGCGTACAGCCGGAGTGCCTCCTTATTACACCGCGTACAGCCGGAGTGCCTCCTTATTACACCGCGTACAGCCGGAGTGCCTCCTTATTACACCGCGTACAGCCGGAGTGCCTCCTTATTACACCGCGTACAGCCGGAGTGCCCCCTTATACTACACCACGTACAGCCGGAGTGCCTCCTTATTACACCGCGTACAGCCGGAGTGCCTCCTTATTACACTGCGCCGCGTACAGCCGGAGTGCCTCCTTATTACACCGCGTACAGCCGGAGTGCCTCCTTATTACACCGCGTACAGCCGGAGTGCCTCCTTATTACACCGCGTACAGCCGGAGTGCCTCCTTATTACACTGGTACAGCCGGAGTGCCCCCATACTGTGCCGCGTACAGCCTGGAGTGCCTCCTTATTACACCATGTACAGCCGGAGTGTGAGAATGTACTCATGGTGGGATGGAGGTGGTGAGCGGAGCTGGGTGTACTCATGGTGGGATGGTGGTGAGCGGAGCTGGGTGTACTCATGGTGGGATGGTGGTGAGCGGAGCTGGGTGTACTCATGGTGGGATGGTGGGATGGTGGTGAGCGGAGCTGGGTGTACTCATGGTGGGATGGAGGTGAGCGGAGCTGGGTGTACTCATGGTGGGATGGAGGTGAGCGGAGCTGGGTGTACTCATGGTGGATGGGATGGAGGTGAGCGGAGCTGGGTGTACTCATGGTGGGATGGAGGTGAGCGGAGCTGGGTGTACTCATGGTGGGATGGAGGTGAGCGGAGCTGGGTGTACTCATGGTGGGATGGAGGTGAGCGGAGCTGGGTGTACTCATGGTGGGATGGAGGTGAGCGGAGCTGGGTGTACTCATGGTGGGATGGAGGTGAGCGGAGCTGGGTGTACTCATGGTGGGATGGAGGTGAGCGGAGCTGGGTGTACTCATGGTGGGATGGAGGTGAGCGGAGCTGGGTGTACTTGGCTGTGTACGGTGTGGGAAGCGAGTCCAGGCCCGGCGGTGGTGCAGAGTTGGGTGTACTCCCTGGCTGGGTGTGTGGAGTTTATTGGGCGTTTTATGAGCTCATTGCTGCCAGCCGACTTCTCACATCTGCAGCTCATCACAGGAGGATATAGACTGACATCTCCACCATCCCTGACCCCCCCTCCACCATCCCTGACCCCCCCCCCTCCATCATCCCTGACACCCCCCCCCCTCCACCATCCCTGACCCCCCCCCCCCCCTCCATCATCCCTGACCCCCCCTCCACCATCCCTGACCCCCCCCCCCCTCCATCATCCCTGACCCCCCCTCCACCATCCCTGACCCCCCCCCCCTCCATCATCCCTGACCCCCCCCTCCACCATCCCTGACCCCCCCCCCCCTCCATCATCCCTGACCCCCCCTCCACCATCCCTGACCCCCCCCCCCCCTCCATCATCCCTGACCCCCCCTCCACCATCCCTGACCCCCCCCCCTCCATCATCCCTGACCCCCCCTCCACCATCCCTGACCCCCCCCCCCCCCCCCTCCATCATCCCTGACCCCCCCTCCACCATCCCTGACCCCCCCCCCCTCCATCATCCCTGACCCCCCTTCACCATCCCTGACCCCCCCTCCTCCATCCCTGACCCCCCCCTTCATCATCCCTGACCCCCCCTCCACCATCCCTGACCCCCCCCCCCCACGGGTGTCCACCATGAAAGACACAGCTGTCCGCCCGCTAATATCTTCCCCACACTGGACAATACCCTCCCCTCCCCCTCCCCCTGTGTACACCCCCCCAGTCTATTCAGAAGTTTGACTCCAACACCCCCAGTGTGACCTCCCGCCTCACATGTCATCACCACAGACTCACTGTACGGAGCCTGTATATAATGTACGGAGCCTGTATACACTGTACGGAGCCTGTATACAATGTACGGAGCCTGTATACACTGTACGGATAGGTGGGGGGGGTCTGGGGCCCCCAGTGACACAGTATTGTAGTAATAGGTGGGGGGGGTCTGGGGCCCCCAGTGACACAGTATTGTAGTAATAGGTGGGGGGGGTCTGGGGCCCCCAGTGACACAGTATTGTAGTAATAAGTGGGGGGGGGGGGTCTGGGGCCCCCAGTGACAGGTATTGTAGTAATAGGTGGGGGGGGGGGGTCTGGGGCCCCCAGTGACGGGTATTTGTAGTAATAGGTGGGAGGGGTCTGGGGCCCCCAGTGACAGGTATTGTAGTAATAGGTGGGGGGGGTCTGGGGCCCCCAGTGACGGGTATTGTAGTAATAGGTGGGGGGGGGTTCTGGGGCCCCCAGTGACGGGTATTGTAGTAATAGGTGGGGGGGGTCTGGGGCCCCCAGTGACGGGTATTGTAGTAATAGGTGGGTGGGGGGGGTCTGGGGCCCCCAGTGACGGGTATTGTAGTAATAGGTGGGGGGGGGTCTGGGGCCCCCAGTGACGGGTATTATTGTAGTAATAGGTGGGGGGGGGTCTGGGGCCCCCAGTGACGGGTATTGTAGTAATAGGGGGGGGGGGGGGTCTGGGGCCCCCAGTGACGGGTATTGTAGTAATAGGTGGGGGGGGGGGGGTCTGGGGCCCCCAGTGACGGGTATTGTAGTAATGGGGGGGGGGGGGTCTGGGGCCCCCAGTGACGGGTATTGTAGTAATAGGGGGGGGGGGGTCTGGGGCCCCCAGTGACGGGTATTGTAGTAATAGGTGGGGGGGGGTCTGGGGCCCCCAGTGACGGGTATTGTAGTAATAGGTGGGGGGGGGGTCTGGGGCCCCCAGTGACACATCAGTGAGATTTCCCGTCCTGGAAGTGAGTCAGTCCCGGGGGGAGGAATGCTCTGCATACTGATGTGTCATCTATGGGGATGTCTTCCGGCACTGCAGACCATCGCACTGACAGCGGGCACTGTACCCATATATTCCTGCAGACCATCGCACTGACAGCGGGCACTGTACCCCTATATTCCTGCAGACCATCGCACTGACAGCGAGCACTGTACCCATATATTCCTGCAGACCATCGCACTGACAGCGGGCACTGTACCCGGTATATTCCTGCAGACCATCGCACTGACAGCGGGCACTGTACCCATATATTCCTGCAGACCATCGCACTGACAGCGAGCACTGTACCCATATATTCCTGCAGACCATCGCACTGACAGCAGGCACTGTACCCGGTATATTCCTGCAGACCATCGCACTGACAGCGGGCACTGTACCCATATATTCCTGCAGACCATCGCACTGACAGGGGGGGCACTGTACCCGGTATATTCCTGCAGACCATCGCACTGACAGCGGGCACTGTACCCATATATTCCTGCAGACCATCGCACTGACAGCGGGCACTGTACTCGGTATATTCCTGCAGACCATCGCACTGACAGCGGGCACTGTACCCATATATTCCTGCAGACCATCGCACTGACAGCGGGCACTGTACCCGGTATATTCCTGCAGACTATCGCACTGACAGCAGGCACTGTACCCATATATTCCTGCAGACCATCGCACTGACAGCGGGCACTGTACCCGGTATGTTCCTGCAGACCATCGCACTGACAGCGGGTACTGTACCCGGTATATTCCTGCAGACCATCGCACTGACAGCGGGCACTGTACCCATATATTCCTGCAGACCATCGCACTGACAGCGGGCACTGTACCCATATATTCCTGCAGACCATCGCACTGACAGCGGGCACTGTACCCATATATTCCTGCAGACCATCGCACTGACAGCGGGCACTGTACCCGGTATATTCCTGCAGACCATCGCACTGACAGCGGGCACTGTACCCGGTATATTCCTGCAGACCATCGCACTGACAGCGGGCACTGTACTCATATATTCCTGCAGAACATCGCACTCATAGCCGGCCCCGCAGAACATCGCACTCATAGCCGGCCCCGCAGACAACATCGCACTCATAGCGGGCCCCGCAGAACATCGAACTCATAGCGGGCCCCGCAGAACATCGCACTCATAGCCGGCCCCGCAGAACATCGCACTCATAGCCGGCCCCGCAGAACATCGCAATGTCCCCAACTTTATGAAGAGAAAAATCATTACAGGAGCGGGGGAGGGGGAGGGACAACAAGTTTTGCACTGCACCCAATCCAAGGACACTGCACTATGCAGACCATTGCACTGTTACCAACATAACCAACACTGCAGAGCTTTTCACTGTACAGGACTAAAACACTGCAGAGCATTGCACTGTACCCAGCATAGCCAACACTGCAGAGCATTTCACTGTACACAACATAACCAACACTGCAGAGCATTGCACTGTACAGGACTAAAACACTGCAGAGCATTGCACTGTACCCAGCATAGCCAACACTGCAGAGCATTGCACTGTACCCAGCATAGCCAACACTGCAGAGCATTTCACTGCACCCAGCATTACAAAATGTCACACTAACAGCATTAACTAAGTTGCAGATCATCACAGTTACCCCCATACCTGTCCCTGCAGAACATTGCCCCATACCTGTCCCTGCAGAACATTGCCCCATACCTGTCCCTGCAGAACATTGCCCCATACCTGTCCCTGCAGAACATTGCCCCATACCTGTCCCTGCAGAACATTGCCCCATACCTGTCCCTGCAGAACATTGCCCCATACCTGTCCCTGCAGAACATTGCCCCATACCTATCCCTGCAGAACATTGCCCCATACCTATCCCTGCAGAACATTGCCCCATACCTGTCCCTGCAGAACATTGCCCCATACCTATCCCCTGCAGAACATTGCCCCATACCTATCCCTGCAGAACATTGCCCCATACCTGTCCCTGCAGCACATTGCCCCATAACTGTCCCTGCAGACCATTGCCCCATACCTGTCCCTGCAGAACATTGCCCCATACCTGTCCCTGCAGAACATTGCCCCATACCTATCCCTGCAGAACATTGCCCCATACCTGTCCCTGCAGAACACTGCCCCCATACCTGTCCCTGCAGAACATTGCCCCATACCTGTCCCTGCAGAACATTGCCCCATACCTGTCCCTGCAGAACATTGCCCCATACCTGTCCCTGCAGAACATTGCCCCATACCTATCCCTGCAGAACATTGCCCCATACCTATCCCTGCAGAACATTGCCCCATACCTATCCCTGCAGAACATTGCCCCATACCTGTCCCTGCAGAACATTGCCCCATACCTATCCCTGCAGAACATTGCCCCATACCTATCCCTGCAGAACATTGCCCCATACCTGTCCCTGCAGAACACTGCCCCCATACCTGTCCCTGCAGAACATTGCCCCATACCTGTCCCTGCAGAACATTGCCCCCCTAGCGGTCCCTGCAGAGCATTGCTCCCACCTCTTGTTGGTGCTGTTCCAGTAGACGGTGTGTATGTCGGCCCGTCCTGGCCAGGCACAGCTCAGCAGCAGTACAGTCAGCACTCCCAGCAGCTCCATGTCTGAGTGTCTGTAGAGGGAGGACTGCTGGAGGCTTTTCTATGGGCCCCTCCCTCCCTCTGCTCCCATATTAATGAGGGGAGGAGGGGCCCCTGCTGGCTCCAGCCCGCTTCTGGCCTTTTGTCTCCAAACTTGTTTATGGAGTGAGTCTGGGATTGTTATGGCGTGATGAGGGGCCACAGTGTGTGTGTGCGCCATTCCCACCGCCGGGGTACAAGGGGCGCTCTGCCCGTTCCCGGGGTGGGGTCCTCCTCGAAGGGCGTACTGCGCTCTCAGGTGCGTTATCCCTGCGCTCCATCAGTAACGTGACGCGGGTCGTGTTCTGCGTCTTCCTGCAAAGTCTGGTCATGTGACCCGGATAACGCACCAATCAAGTCGTATCGCTCTACTGTTGGGGCGCTCTCACACCGCCACCATTCACAGTTGTTACCGTCCCGTCCTGTGGGGGGCTTCACCTCCGACTGGTGCCCAGAACATGAGCGCCGACTGCAGACTATCACATCAGGATGGTGCCGATCCAGACTCCACCTCAAACCGAGATCGGTGCCGGGGAATGTGGGGTCACCAAGGACACCCCAAAACATTTCCTTACCTGGGGTACTATGAGGGGCCCTGCGAGCCTCTTATGGCTGAAGAGTGACTGTCAGTATGGGGCGAGACTTATGGGGTGACTCTCAATATGGGGCGAGACTTATGGGGCGAGACTTATGGGGTGACTCTCTCAATATGGGGTGAGACTTATGGGGGTGTTTCTCAATATGGGGTGAGACTTATGGGGTGTTTCTCAATATGGGGTGAGACTTGTGGGGTGACTCTCATTAGGGGGTGGTGACTCAATATGGGGTGAGACTTGTGGGGTGACTCTCATTAGGGGGTGACTCAATATGGGGTGAGACTTATGGGGTGACTCTCATTAGGGGGGGGTGACTCAATATGGGGTGAAACTTATGGGGTGTCTTTCAATTTGGGGTGAGACTTATGGGGTGTCTTTCAATATGGGGTGAGACTTAAGGGGTGACTCTCAATATGTGGTTCATTGATCGGGAGATGGGGGCGGGGGGAGAGGTTCATTGATCGTAGATGGGGGCGGGGAGACGGTTCATTGATCGTAGATGGGGGCGGGGAGACGGTTCATTGATCGGAGATGGGGGGGGGCGGGGAGACGGTTCATTGATCGTAGATGGGGGGGGCGGGGGAGACGGTTCATTGATCGGAGATGGGGGGGGGGGGGAGACGGTTCATTGATCGGAGATGGGGGGGCGGGGGGGGGAGACGGTTCATTGATGGAGATGGGGGCGGGGAGACGGTTCATTGATCGGAGATGGGGGGGCGGGGAGACGGTTCATTGATCGGAGATGGGGGGGCGGGGAGACGGTTCATTGATTGGAGATGGGGGGGGCGGGGAGACGGTTAATTGATCGGAGATGGGGGGGCGGGGAGACGGTTCATTGATCGGAGATGGGGGGGCGGGGAGACGGTTCATTGATCGGAGATGGGGGGGCGGGGAGAAGGTTAATTGATCGGAGATGGGGGGGCGGGGAGACGGTTCATTGATCGGAGATGGGGGGGCGGGGGAGACGGTTCATTGATCGGAGATGGGGGGGCGGGAGAGACGGTTCATTGATCGGAGATGGGGGGCGGGGAGAGACGGTTCATTGATGGAGATGGGGGGGCGGGGGAGACGGTTCATTGATTGGAGATGGGGGGGCGGGGAGAAGGTTAATTGATCGGAGATGGGGGGGCGGGGAGACGGTTCATTGATCGGAGATGGGGGGGGCGGGGAGACAGTTCATTGATCGGAGATGGGGGGCGGGGAGACGGTTCATTGATCGGAGATGGGGGGCGGGGAGACGGTTCATTGATCGGAGAGGGGGGGGGCGGGGAGACGGTTCATTGATCGGAGATGGGGGGGGGCGGGGAGACGGTTCATTGATCGGAGATGGGGGGGCGGGGAGACGGTTCATTGATGGGAGATGGTGGGGGGGGGGAGACGGTTCATTGATCGGAGAGGGGGGGCGGGGAGACGGTTCATTGATCGGAGATGGGGGGGGGGAGACGGTTCATTGATCGAGATGGGGGCGGGGGAGACGGTTCATTGATCGGAGATGGGGGGGCGGGGAGACGGTTCATTGATCGGAGATGGGGGGGGGCGGGAGAGACGGTTCATTGATCGGAGATGGGGGGCGGGGAGACGGTTCATTGATCGGGAGATGGGGGCGGGGAGAAGGTTCATTGATCGGAGATGATGGGCGGGGAGACGGTTCATTGATCGGAGATGGGGGGGCGGGGAGAAGGTTCATTGATCGGAGAGATGGGGGGGCGGGGGGAGACGGTTCATTGATTGGAGATGGGGGGGGGCGGGGAGAAGGTTCATTGATCGGAGATGGGGGGGCGGGGAGACGGTTCATTGATCGGAGATGGGGGCGGGGAGACGGTTCATTGATCGGAGATGGGGGGGCGGGGAGACGGTTCATTGATCGGAGATGGGGGGGGGGGGAGACGGTTCATTGATTGGAGATGGGGGGGCGGGGAGACGGTTCATTGATTGGAGATGGGGGGGGGGGGAGACGGTTCATTGATCGGAGATGGGGGGGGGAGACGGTTCATTGATCGGAGATGGGGGGGCGGGGAGACGGTTCATTGATCGGAGATGGGGGCGGGGAGACGGTTCATTGATCGGAGATGGGGGGGCGGGGAGAGAAGGTTCATTGATCGGAGATGGAGGGGGGGGGCGGGGAGACGGTTCATTGATCGGAGATGGGGGCGGGGAGACGGTTCATTGATCGGAGATGGGGGGCGGGGAGACGGTTCATTGATCGGAGATGGGGGCGGGGGGACGGTTCATTGATCGGAGACGGGGGGGGGGGGAGAAGGTTCATTGATCGGAGATGGGGGGGGGGGGGAGACGGTTCATTGATCGGAGATGGGGGGGGCGGGGAGACGGTTCATTGATCGGAGATGTGGGCGGGGAGAAGGTTCATTGATCGGAGATGGGGGCGGGGAGAAGGTTCATTGATCGGAGATGGGGGGGGCGGGGAGACGGTTCATTGATCGTAGATGGGGGGGGGGGAGACGGTTCATTGATCGTAGATGGGGGGGGGCGGGGAGAAGGTTCATTGATCGGAGATGGGGGGGGGGGAGACGGGTTCATTGATCGGAGGGGGGAGACGGTTCATTGATCGTAGATGGGGGCGGGGAGACGGTTCATTGATCGGAGATGGGGGGGGGGAGACGGTTCATTGATCGGAGATGGGGGGGGCGGGGAGACGGTTCATTGATCGGAGATGGGGGGGGGGAGAGAGGTTCATTGATCGGAGATGGGATGGGGGGGCGGGGAGACGGTTCATTGATCGGAGATGGGGGCGGGGGGGACGGTTCATTGATCGGAGATGGGGGGCGGGGAGACGGTTCATTGATCGGAGATGGGGGCGGGGAGAAGGTTCATTGATCGGAGATGGGGGGGTGGGGAGACGGTTCATTGATCGGAGATGGGGGCGGGGAGAAGGTTCATTGATCGTAGATGGGGGCGGGGAGAAGGTTCATTGATCGGAGATGGGGGCGGGGAGACGGTTCATTGATCGGAGATGGGGGGGGGGGAGGTTCATTGATCGGAGATGGGGGCGGGGAGACGGTTCATTGATCGGAGATGGGGGGGCGGGGAGACGGTTCATTGATCGGAGATGGGGGCGGGGAGAAGGTTCATTGATCGGAGAAAGGGGGGCGGGGAGAGGTTCATTGATGGGAGATGGGGGGGGGGGAGACGGTTCATTGATCGGAGATGGGGGGGGGAGACGGTTCATTGATCGGAGATGGGGGCGGGGAGAACGGTTCATTGATCGGAGATGGGGGGGCGGGGAGACGGTTCATTGATCGGAGATGGGGGCGGGGAGACGGTTCATTGATCGGAGATGGGGGCGGGGAGAGGTTCATTGATCGGAGATGGGGGGGCGGGGAGACGGTTCATTGATCGGAGATGGGGGCGGGGAGACGGTTCATTGATCGGAGATGGGGCGGGGAGACGGTTCATTGATCGGAGATGGGGGCGGGGAGACGGTTCATTGATCGGAGATGGGGGCGGGCGGGGAGACGGTTCATTGATCAGAGATGGGGGGGCGGGGGGAGACGGTTCATTGATCGTAGATGGGGGGGCGGGGGAGACGGTTCATTGATCGGAGATGGGGCGGGGAGAAGGTTTCATTGATCGGAGATGGGGGGGGGGGAGACGGTTCATTGATCGGAGATGGGGGGGGGGAGACGGTTCATTGATCGGAGATGTGGGCGGGGAGACGGTTCATTGATCGGAGATGGGGGCGGGGAGACGGTTCATTGATCGGAGATGTGGGCGGGGAGAACGGTTCATTGATCGGAGATGAGGGGGGCGGGGGAGACGGTTCATTGATCGGAGATGGGGGCGGGGAGACGGTTCATTGATCGAGATGGGGGGGGGGCGGGGAGAAGGTTCATTGATCGGAGATGGGGGCGGGGAGAGACGGTTCATTGATCGGAGAGATGGGGGGGGGGGAGACGGTTCATTGATCGGAGATGGGGGCGGGGAGACGGTTCATTGATCGGAGGGGGCGGGGAGACGGTTCATTGATCGTAGAGATGGGGCGGGGAGAGGTTCATTGATCGGAGATGGGGGGGCGGGGAGACGGTTCATTGATCGGAGATGGGGGCGGGGAGACGGTTCATTGATCGGAGATGGGGGCGGGGAGACGGTTCATTGATCGTAGATGGGGGCGGGGAGACGGTTCATTGATCGGAGATGGGGCGGGGAGAAGGTTATTGATCGGAGGGGGCGGGGAGACGGTTCATTGATCGGAGATGGGGGGGCGGGGAGAAGGTTCATTGATCGGAGATGGGGGCGGGGAGACGGTTCATTGATCGGAGATGTGGGCGGGGGGGAACGGTTCATTGATCGTGAAGGTTCATTGAGAGATGGGGGCGGGGAGACGGTTCATTGATCGGAGATGGGGGGGCGGGGAGACGGTTCATTGATCGGAGATGGGGGCGGGGAGACGGTTCATTGATCGGAGATGGGGGCGGGGGGAGACGGTTCATTGATCGGAGATGAGGGGGGGCGGGGAGAGACGGGTTCATTGATCGGAGATGGGGGGCGGGGAGACGGTTCATTGATCGGAGATGGGGCGGGGAGACGGTTCATTGATCGGAGATGGGGGGGCGGGGAGACGGTTCATTGATCGGAGATGGGGGGGGGGGGAGACGGTTCATTGATCGGAGATGGGGGCGGGGAGACGGTTCATTGATCGGAGATGGGGGGGGGGAGACGGTTCATTGATCGGAGATGGGGGGGGGGGGGAGACGGTTCATTGATCGGAGATGGGGGGGGGGGGAGAACGGTTCATTGATCGGAGATGGGGGCGGGGGAGACGGTTCATTGATCGGAGATGGGGGGGATGGGGGACGGTTCATTGATCGGAGATGGGGGCGGGGAGACGGTTCATTGATCGGAGATGGGGGCGGGGAGACGGTTCATTGATCGGGATGGGGGCGGGGAGACGGTTCATTGATCGGAGATGGGGGGCGGGGGAGACGGTTCATTGATCGGAGATGTGGGGGGGAGACGGTTCATTGATCGGAGATGGGGGGGGCGGGAGACGGTTCATTGATCGAGATGGGGGCGGGGAGACGGTTCATTGATCGGAGATGGGGGGCGGGGAGAAGGTTCATTGATCGGAGATGGGGGCGGGGAGACGGTTCATTGATCGGAGATGGGGGGCGGGGAGACGGTTCATTGATCGGAGATGGGGGGGGGGAGACGGTTCATTGATCGGAGATGGGGGCGGGGGAGACGGTTCATTGATCGGAGATGGGGGGGGGGGAGAAGGTTCATTGATCGGGGGATGGGGGCGGGGAGACGGTTCATTGATCGGAGATGGGGGCGGGGGGGACGGTTCATTGATAGTAGATGGGGCGGGGACGGGGGAGACGGTTCATTGATCGGAGATGGGGGGGCGGGGAGAACGGTTCATTGATCGGAGATGGGGGCGGGGGAGACGGTTCATTGATCGGAGATGGGGGGCGGGGAGACGGTTCATTGATCGGAGATGGGGGCGGGGGAGACGGTTCATTGATCGGAGATGGGGGCGGGGAGACGGTTCATTGATCGGAGATGGGGGGCGGGGAGACGGTTCATTGATCGGAGATGAGACGGGGCGGGGAGACGGTTCATTGATCGGAGATGTGGGGGCGGGGGGGGGGAGACGGTTCATTGATCGGAGATGGGGGCGGGGAGACGGTTCATTGATCGGAGATGGGGGGGCGGGGGAGACGGTTCATTGATCGGAGATGGGGGCGGGGAGAAGGTTCATTGATCGGAGATGGGGGCGGGGGAGACGGTTCATTGATCGGAGATGGGGGCGGGGAGGACGGTTCATTGATCAGCTGTGTAGTCTCCATAATTAGGTAATTAGATCTCACCTGTTTGTTTTCCTCCCCCAGGAATGTCTCTCATTGTCCCTCTAATGGGCACCATCCTCCCGGCCAGCAGAGCTGACACTCTAATTTATGGGATATTCCTGGCAGCCATCTTGTCATCCAGGAGCCAACTGATAGTCTGGAGATAAGGTGAAAGTGAAAGGCCGGACCCAGAACCCCGACCCTAATCCCGGGAATGCAGGGATCAGTGCCTGCGGGGATCTCAGTGTACTGCGATTGTATGATAGTCCCGGCCAATAGTACCGCCCCCACCCCCCCCCCCCCACCCCACTCACACAACACATTTCTCGTGTTTATTTCTTTGGTTTGTATTGGTGACACATAAAAATGGAGACACAAAAAGCCAAATCTGACCCATCCCCGCAGAACCCCAAAAATGGACAGAATTATTGGCACCTTCTCAGAAATTGTAAGAAATTAATTGGGTTCCCAGTCTGTGACGTTCCTGTAATTCGTCTTTAATAATTCCCCCCCCCCCCCCCCCCCTTGTGTCCATGACCGGGTGCTGACAAACACAGAAATCCCCACCGACAACCGGGGACAAGGGTGACAAATGGCCTCCCACCTTCCTGTTGGGTGTCTCTGAGGGCCACATGGAGCATGAAGGGGAGAGAGCAGCAAAGAATCATCTGAGGATTGGAGGGACAAAGATGGTGGGAGAAGCATGGACAACCTCAGGGTGACAAGTCCATCTCCAGAGATCTTCATGTTCCTGTGTCCACTGTGCACAACATTGTCAGGAAGTTTCCAGCCCATGGCACTGTAGATGATCTCTGGATGTGGACAGAAGAGAAAAATCGATCAAAGATTGCAGGGAAGGATTGTTGGCATGGTGCCTGAAGAACCTCCATCAACTTCCAGACAAGTCCAAGCCGACCTTCAGGCACCGGGTACAACTGATGGAGGACCCCACCGCCTGACACAGAAATATGGGGGGAGACCCAGGAGGACCCCACCGCTGACACAGAAATATGGGAGGAGACCCAGGAGGGACCCCACCGCTGACACAGAAATATGGGAGGAGACCCAGGAGGACCCCACCGCTGACACGAAGAAATATGGGAGGAGACCCAGGAGGACCCCACCGCTGACACAGAAATATGGGAGGAGACCCAGGAGGACCCCACCGCTGACACAGAAATATGGGAGGGAGACCCAGGAGGGACCCCACCGCTGACACAGAAATATGGGAGGAGACCCAGGAGGGACCCCACCGCTGACACAGAAATATGGGAGGAGACCCAGGAGGACCCACCGCTGACACAGAAATATGGGAGGAGACCCAGGAGGACCCCACCGCTGACACAGAAATATGGGAGGAGACCCAGGAGGACCCCCACCACTGACACAGAAATATGGGAGGAGACCTAGGAGGACCCACCGCTGACACATGAAATATGGGAGGAGACCCAGGAGGACCCCACCGCTGACACAGAAATATGGTGGGGAGAACCAGGAGGACCCCACCGCTGACACAGAAATATGGGAGGAGACCCAGGAGGACCCCACCGCTGACACAGAAATATGGGAGGAGACCCAGGAGGACCCCCACGCTGACACAGAAATATGGGAGGAGACCCAGGAGGACCCCACTACTGACACAGAAATATGGGGGGGAGACCAGGAGGACCCCACCGCTGACACACAGAAATATGGTTGGAGACCCAGGAGGACCCCACCGCCGACACAGAAAATATGGGGGGAGACCAGGAGGACCCCACCGCTGACACAGAAATATGGGGGAGACCCAGGAGGACCCCACCGCTTGACACAGAAATATGGGAGGAGACCCAGGAGGACCCCACCGCTGACACAGAAATATGGGAGGAGACCCAGGAGGACCCCACCGCTGACACAGAAATATGGGGGGAGACCCAGGAGGACCCCCACCGCTGACACAGAAATATGGGAGGAGACCCAGGAGGACCCCACTACTGACACAGAAATATGGGGGGAGACCAGGAGGACCCCACCGCTGACACAGAAATATGGTTGGAGACCCAGGAGGACCCACTGCTGAACACAGAAATATGGGGGGAGACCAGGAGGACCCCACCGCCGACACAGAAATATGGGGGGAGACCAGGAGGACCCCACTGCTGACACAGAAATATGGGGGGAGACCAGGAGGACCCCACCGCCGACACAGAAATATGGGGGGAGACCAGGAGGACCCCACCGCCCGACACAGAAATATGGGGGGGAGACCCAGGAGGACCCCACCGCCGACACAGAAATATGGGGGGAGACCAGGAGGACCCCACGCTGACACAGAAATATGGGAGAGACCCAGGAGGACCCCACCGCTGACACAGAAATATGGTGGGAAGTCCATCATTCTACTGATTTCAGAAACAGCAATGAGGCCTTCAAAGAGAAGAATCCAGTCCCTCCAGTCACACATGGTGGGGGGTCACAGTCCCTCCAGTCACACATGGTGGGGGGTCACAGTCCCTCCAGTCACACATGGTGGGGGGTCACAGTCCCTCCAGTCACACACACATGGTGGGGGGTCACAGTCCCTCCAGTCACACATGGGGGGGGGGTCACTGATGGTTTGGGGGTGCTTTGCTGCTTCAGGCACTGGATGTCTTGGCCGTGTGCATGGCATTATGAAATCTGAAGATCATTTTTGTCGCTCCCAGTGTGTCGACATTTCGGTCCCAGTGTGGGGGTGACATTTCGGTGTCGCTCCCAGTGTGGGGGTGACATTTCGGTGTCGCGTCCCAGTGTGGGGGGACATTTCGGACATTTCATTTCGGTGTCAGTGTGGGGGTGACATTTCGGTGTCAGTGTGGGGGTGACATTTCGGTGTCAGTGTGGGGGTGACATTTCGGTGTCAGTGTGTGGGGGTGACATTTCGGTGTCAGTGTGGGGGGACATTTTCGGTGTCGCTCCCAGTGTGGGGGTGACATTTCGGTGTGTCAGGTGTCGCTCCAGTGTGGGGGTGACATTTCGGTGTCAGTGTGGGGGTGGGTGTCAGTGTGGGGGTGATTTTCGGTGTCGCTCCCAGTGTGGGTGTGACAGTGTGGGGGTGACATTTCGGTGTCGCTCCCAGTGTGGGGGTGACATTTCGGTGTCGCTCCCAGTGTGGGGGGTGACATTTCGGTGTCGCTCCCAGTGTGGGGGTGACATTTCGGTGTCGCTCCCAGTGTGGGGGTGACATTTCGGTGTCGCTCCCAGTGTGGGGGTGACATTTCGGTGTCGCTCCCAGTGTGGGGGTGACATTTCGGTGTCGCTCCCAGTGTGGGGGTGACATTTCGGTTTCCCAGTGTGGGGGTGACATTTCGGTGTCAGTGTGGGGGTGACATTTTCGGTGTCAGTGTGGGGGTGACATTTCGGTGGTGTCAGTGTGGGGGGTGACATTTCGGTGTCGCTCCCAGTGTGGGGGTGACATTTCGGTGTCGCTCCCAGTGTGGGGGGGGTGACATTTCGGTGTCGCTCCCAGTGTGGGGGTGACATTTCGGTGTCAGTGTGGGGGTGACATTTCGGTGTGTCCCAGTGTGGGGGTGACATTTCGGGTGTCAGTGTGGGGGTGACATTTCGGTGTCGCTCCCAGTGTGGGGGTGACATTTCGGTCCAGTGTGGGGGTGACATTTCGGTGTCGCTCCCAGTGTGGGGGGTGACATTTCGGTGTCAGTGTGGGGGTGACATTTCGGTGTCAGTGTGGGGGTGACATTTCGGTGTCGCTCCCAGTGTGGGGGTGACATTTCGGTGTGTCCCAGTGTGGGGGTGACATTTCGGTGTCAGTGTGGGGGTGACATTTCGGTGTCGCTCCCAGTGACATTTCGGTGGGGGGTGACATTTCGGTGTCGCTCCCAGTGTGGGGGTGACATTTCGGTGTCACGATGGCCGCCGGCTGTTTTCGGAGGCGCAGTGTTTTCCCGGCACTCAGCTTGCGTGAGAAGGAGGTGAGGGCCGGCGTGTATATATAGAAGAACCGGCACTGTGACATACCTGTCTGCGTGACGTCTGCACTGATCTCCCCCCCCCCCCCCAGTGTAAACACGGCCCAGGAACAGGTGTGTAGGGTTCATGGAGATTTTAGTGGCCCCGGGGCCCTCAAGGAGCCAATGTCTGGCTAGACAGGTCCCTGGAATCCGGTACCTCTGTGTTGTTGACACTTTCAGGGCCAATTAATTCTGGATCAACAACTTCACAACATCAGATATTTATAGAATGTACGCTATGTGTGGCCCATAGACCCGGGGGGGGGGGGGGGGGGAGTGACGGGGGAGTGAATCCTGCAGAGTCAGTGCAGCACAGGAGGAGTCTGCGGAATTCACTACCCCAACTCTCACCTCCAGACTCCCCCTCCTCCTGTGCTGCACTGACTATGGAGGGGAGTCCTGGACTGAATTCTGGGGCTCTGGTCTGTCCCATTGGGGGGGGTCTGGTGTGTCCCTGTTGGAAGGGCTCTGTTCTGTTTATTTTTGGGGGTCCCTGTTTGGGAGCTCTGGTCTGTCTCTGGGGGGGGGGGGGCTTTGCTGTGTGTCTTCTTGGGGGCTCTTGCCTGTCCTTATTTAAAGGGGGGAGGGGGCTCTACTAAGTCCCTGTTTGGGGGCTCTGGTTTGCCCTTGTTTGGGGGGGGGTTCTGGTCTGTCCCTATTTTGGGGGGGGGGGGACTCTGGTCTTTCACTGTTGGGGAGGGCTCTCTGCTCTGTCCATATTTGGGGGGGCTCTGCTCTGTCCATATTGGGGGGCTTTGGCCTGTACCTACCTGGGAGGGGGGCTCTGCCATGTCCCTGTTTGGGGGGGCTCTGGTCCCTATTCAGAGGGGCTTGTCCCTATTGGGGGGGGGCTCTAGTCTCCTTTTAGGGGGGCTCTGTCTGTCCCTATTTGGGGGGGGGGCTCTAGTCTGTCCATATTTGGGGGGGCTCTGCTCTGTCCCTGTTTGTTTGGGGGTGGGCTCTCTGTTTGCTCTGTCCCTGTTTGGGGGGGCTCTGCTCTGTCCCTGTTTGGGGGGGGGCTCTTCTCTGTCCCTGTTTGGGGTGGGCTCTGCTCTGTCCCTGTTTGGGGGGGGGGTTTCTGTCCCTGGGGTGGGCTCTGCTCTGTCCCTGTTTGGGGGGGGCTCTCTCTGTCCCTGTTTGGGGGGGGCTCTGTCCCTGTTTTGGGTGGGCTCTTCTCTGTCCCTGTTTGGGGCTCTGTCCCTGTTTGGGGGGGCTCTGCTCCCTGTCCCTGTTTGGGGTGGGCTCTGCTCTGCTCTGGGGGGGGTCCTTCTCCCTGTTTGGGGTGGGGCTCTGCTCTGTCCCTGTTTGGGGGGGCTCTGCTGGGGGGGCCTTCTGTCCCTGTTTTGGGGGGGCTGTTTCTTCTCTGTCCCCTTCTCTGTCCCTTTGGGGGGGCTCTGCTCTGTCCCTGTTTGGGGGGGCTCTCTCCCTGTTTGGGGTTTGTCTTCCTGTTTGGGGGGGCTCTGCTCTGTCCCTGTTTGGGGGGGCTCTTCTCTGTCCCTATTTGGGGGGCACAGGTCTGTCCCTGGGGGGGGCCCCTCGGTTTCTCTCGTAGCGGGGGCCCTGGTCTGGCCTCACTCAGCAGTTCCGAGCTAAACGCTGAATTCTGACTTTTATTTCATGATCTAATCTATTGATTCGGGGGGGGGGGGGGGGGGGGGCGCTGGGAGATTATCCGGTTACAGCTAAATAGGTTTTCTTGTGAAACCCAAACCGATGCGAGGTCCCCCCCCCTCCTCCGCGCACTGCCCCCCCCCCCACACCGCCATCTGCAACTAGATCTTCAGGGGCCACAAAACTCTCCCAGATTTCCCCGCTACATCTGCTCACAGCTGGGGGGGCTCGCATAAATCTGAGAGCCCCCCTCCCCCGTGGATGTGCCCCCCCCCCGACCCGAAGCCTTACCAGGTGTGCGAAGAGCTCGCACTCTACAGCCCGGCACTCCCACCTCAAGGCCACACCGGTGTAATACGTCCTCTTGGCAGAAGAGCTCGCACTCTACAGCCCGGCACTTCCACCTCAAGGCCCCTCGGTGTAATACGTCCTCTTGGCAGAAGAGCTCGCACTCTACAGCCCGGCACTCCCACCTCAAGGCCTCTGGGCAGAAGAGCTCGCACTCTAAAGCCCGGCACTCCCACCTCAAGGCCCCACCGGTGTAATACGTCCTCTTGGCAGAAGAGCTCGCACTCTACAGACACTCACACCTCAAGGCCACACCGGCCTCTGGCAGAAGAGCTCGCACTCTACAGCCCGGCACTTCCACCTCAAGGCCTCTGGGCAGAAGAGCTCGCACTCTAAAGCCCGGCACTCCCACCTCAAGGCCTCTGGGCAGAAGAGCTCGCACTCTAAAGCCCGGGCACTTCCACCTGAAGTCCTCTTGGCAGAAGAGCTCGCACTCTAAAGCCCGGCACTCCCACCTCAAGGCCTCTGGGCAGAAGAGCTCGCACTCTAAAGCCCGGCACTCCACCTGAAGTCCTCTGGGCAGAAGAGCTCGCACTCTGCGGGACCCATACCCTGATCCCCGGAGCCTTTACAAAAGATGACATCTTGGCTGAGGAGCTTACACTCTATCGCCCGACATGACTGTGTTCTGAAGGGTAGAGATGGCAGTATGCCAGAGCTGGGCAGAAGAGCTGACAATCAGCAGAGAGTTTTCCTATGTGGGGCGCCCCGGGGGATGCTGGGAGGGGGGAGGAGCACACGTGTGGCCGCTGATAAGACTCCAATAATAAATCTGACGTTCCAGGTGAGATAATTCGGGATGAGGTCATGTGACCGCACCTGTGTACTCCGCTCATACACGTGGGGCCCCTGGGGGGCCCCAGGACAGGGAGGGGGCAGTGATGTCATCCATCTATCCCTAAGGATTGGTCTGAGTATTTTGAGCACCCCCAGAATCCAGGGCCCCTTGTTATGTGAGAACCCCCCAGAATCCAGGGCCCCTTGTTATGTGAGAACCCCCAGAATCCAGGACTCCTTGTTATCTGAGTACCCCCAGAATCCAGGGCTCCTTGTTATCTGAGCACCCCCAGAATCCAGGGCCCCTTTTTATCTGAGCACCCCCAGAATCCAGGGCCCTTGTTATCTGAGCACCCCCCAGAATCCAGGGCCCCTTGTTATCTGAGTACCCCCCAAAATTCAGAGCCCCTTATCTGAGCACCCCCAGAATTCAGAGCCCATTATCTGAGCACCCCCAGAATTCAGGGCCCTTGTTATCTGTGTACCCCAGGATTCCAGGGACCCTTGTTATGAGAGTACCCCCAGAATCATGGGCCCTTTTGTGAGAACCCCCAGAATTCAGGGCCCCTTGTTATGTGAGTATCCCCAGAATCCAGGGCCCCTTGTTATGTGAGCACCCCCAGAATTCAGGGACCCCTTGTTATGTGAGCACCCCCAGAATTCAGGGCCCCTTGTTATCTGAGTACCCCTAGAATTGGGGCCCCTTGTTATCTGGCACCCCCAGGATTCAGAGATTTGTTATTGAGCACCCCCAGAATCCAGGGGATCCCAGTTCTCTGGTACCCCCGTGAATTCAGAGTTCTCCCTTATCTGAGAAAACCCCCAGAATTCAGAGCCCATTTTAATCTGAAGTACGTCCTCCCCCAGAATCCAGGTATTGTTATCTTGATCACACCCCAGAATTCAGGACCCCTGAGTTATTGAGCACCCCCAGAATACAAGGCCTCTTGTTATGTGAGAACCCTAGAATTCAAGGGCCCCTTGTTATGGGAGCACCCCAGAATTCATGACCCGTGTTTTTTGTTATGTGAGGGGATCCCCCAGAATTCATGACCCCTTGTTATGTGGAACCCCCAGAATCCAGGACCCCCTTGTTATATGAGTACCCCAGGAATGTGGGGGCCCCTTGTAATCTGGGCTCCCCAGGATCTGGATTTGTAGTATTATGGCAGAATGTGGGGTGCAGTCTTGGGGCGCCCCGTGTATTGGTGGTTCTCCTCTTGGGGGAGGTGAGTATTGTGATTGGTGGGAAACATTTTATTGGAAGTTTGATCAATACCTTTGTCCTCCGTGTACCTTCACCTGATCGGTGTGCTGTCATGTGACCCGCGTACGCCCTGATCAGGGACCCCGCGTACGCCCTGCACCACAATGGCACCACCTGAGGAGGGGGGGAGGGGAGAAGTGCATGGGGGATCGGTGTGTATATATGGGGGGATCGGTGTGTATATATGGGGGATCGGTGTGTATATGGGGGGATCGGTGTGTATATATGGGGGATCGGTGTGTATATATGGGGGGATCGGTGTGTATATATGGGGGGATCGGTGTGTATATATGGAGGGATCGGTGTGTATATATGGGGGGATCGGTGTGTATATATGGAGGGATCGGATCGGTGTATATATGGGGGGATCGGTGTGTATATATGGAGGGATCGGTGTGTATATATGGGGGGATCGGTGTGTATATGGAGGGATCGGTGTGTATATATGGAGGGATCGGGTGTGTATATATGGAGGGATCGGTGTGTATATGGAGGGATCGGTGTGTATATATGGGGGGATCGGTGTGTATATATGGAGGGATCGGTGTGTATATATGGAGGGATCGGTGTGTATATATGGGGGGGGTGTATATATGGTGTGTGTATATGGGGGGATCGGTGTGTATATATGGAGGGATCGGTGTGTATATATGGGGGGATCGGTGTGTATATATGGAATGGGATCGGTGTGTATATATGGGGGGATCGGTGTGTATATATGGAGGGATCGGTGTGTATATATGGGGGGATCGGTGTGTATATATGGAGGGATCGGTGTGTATATGGGGGGATCGGTGTGTATATATGGGGGGATCGGTGTGTATATATGGAGGGATCGGTGTGTATATATGGGGGGATCGTGTGTATATATGGAGGGATCGGTGTATATATGGGGGGATCGGTGTGTATATATGGGGGGATCGGTTTGTGTGTATATATGGGGGGATCGGTGTGTATATATGGAGGGATCGGTGTGTATATATGGGGGGATCGGTGTGTATATATGGAGGGATCGGTGTGTATATGGGGGATCGGTGTGTATATATGGGGGGATCGGTGTGTATATGGAGGGATCGGTGTGTATATATGGGGGATCGGTGTGTATATATGGAGGGATCGGTGTGTATATATGGAGGGATCGGTGTGTATATATGGGGGGATCGGTGTGTGTATATGGGGGGATCGGTGTGTATATATGGGGGGATCGGTGTGTATATATGGAGGGATCGGTGTGTATATATGGAGGGATCGTTGTGTATATATGGAGGGATCGGTGTGTATATATGGGAGGGATCGGGTGTATATATGGAGGGATCGGTGTGTATATATGGGGGGATCGGTGTGTGTATATATGGGGGGATCGGTGTGTATATATGGAGGGATCGGTGTGTATATATGGGGGGGATCGGTGTGTATATGGGGGGGATCGGTGTGTGTATATGGAGGGATCGGTGTGTATATGGGGGATCGGTGTGTATATATGGAGGGATCGGTGTGTGTATATGGGGGGATCGGGTGTATATATGGGGGGATCGGTGTGTATATATGGAGGGATCGGTGTGTATATATGGAGGGATCGGTGTGTATATGGAGGGATCGGTGTGTATATATGGAGGGATCGGTGTGTATATGGATGGGGGGATCGGTGTGTATATATGGAGGGATCGGTGTGTATATGGAGGGATCGGTGTGTATATGGAGGGATCGGTGTATATATGGGGGGATCGGTGTGTATATATGGGGGGATCGGTGTGTATATATGGAGGGATCGGTGTGTATATATGGGGGATCGGTGTGTATATATGGGGGGATCGGTGTGTATATGGGGGATCGGTGTGTATATATATGGAGGGGATCGGTGTGTATATGGGGGGATCGGTGTGTATATGGAGGGATCGGTGTGTATATAATGGGGGATCGGTGTGTATATATGGAGGGATCGGTGTGTATATATGAGGGATCGGTGTGTATATATGGAGGGATCGGTGTGTATATATGGGGATCGGTGTGTATATATGGAGGGATCGGTGTGTGTATATGGGGGGATCGGTGTGTATGTATATGGGGGGATCGGTGTGTATATATGGGGGATCGGTGTGTATATATATGTGTATATATGGGAGGGATCGGTGTATATATGGGGGGATCGGTGTGTATATGGGGGGGATCGGTGTGTATATGGAGGGATCGTGTTGTATATATGGAGGGATCGGTGTGTATATGGGGGATCGGTGTGTATATGGAGGGATCGGTGTGTATATATGGGGGGATCGGTGTGTATATATGGGGGATCGGTGTGTATATATGGGGGATCGGTGTGTATATATGGGGGGATCGGTGTGTGTATATATGGGGGGATCGGTGTGTTATATGGGGGATCGGTGTGTATTATATGGAGGGATCGGTGTGTGTATATGGAGGGATCGGTGTGTATATGGGGGGAGGGATCGGTGTGTGTATATATGGAGGGATCGGTGTGTATATGGTGGGGGATCGGTGTGTATATATGGGGGGATCGGTGTGTATATATATGGGGGGATCGGTGTGTGTATATGGGGGGAGGGATCGGGTGTGTATATATGGGGGGATCGTATGTGTGTATATATGGGGATTTGGGGATCGGTGTGTATATGGAGGGATCGGTGTATATGGGGGGATCGGTGTGTATATATGGGGGGATCGGTGTGTATATATGGGGGATCGGTGTGTATATATGGGGGGATCGGTGTGTGTATATATGGAGGGGGATCGGTGTGTATATATGGGGGGATCGGTGTGTGTATATGGGGGGATTGGTGTGTATATGGGGGGATCGGGTGTATATCGGTGAATGTATATATGGGGGGATCGGTGTGTATATATGGGGGGATCGGTGTGTATATATGGAGGGATCGGGTGTGTATATGGGGGGATCGTGTGTAATATATGGGGGGATCGGTGTGTGTATATGGGAGGGATCGGTGTGTTATATATGGAGGGATCGGTGTGTATATGGGGGGGATCGGTGTGTATATATGGAGGGATCGGTGTATATATGGGGGATCGGTGTGTATATGGGGGGATCGGTGTGTATATATGGAGGGATCGGTGTGTATATATGGGGGGATCGGTGTGTATATATGGAGGGATCGGTGTGTATATATGGGGGGATCGGTGTGTATATATGGGGGGATCGGTGTGTATATATGGGGGATCGGTGTGTATATATGGAGGGATCGGTGTGTATATATGGGGGGATCGGTGTGTATATATGGAGGGATCGTTGTGTGTATATATGGGGGATCGTGTGTGTATATATGGAGGGATCGGGTGTGTATATATGGGGGGATCGGTGTGTATATGGAGGGATCGGTGTGTATATATGGGGGGATCGGTGTGTATATATGGAGGGATCGGTGTGTATATATGGAGGGATCGGTGTGTATATGGGGGGGATCGGTGTGTATATATGGGGGGATCGGTGTGTATATGGGGGGATCGGTGTGTATATATGGAGGGGATCGGTGTGTGTATATGGGGGGATCGGTGTGTATATATGGGGGGATCGGTGTGTATATATTGGAGGGATCGTGGTGTGTATATGGGGGATCGGTGTGTATATATGGGGGGATCGGTGTGTATATATGGGGGGATCGGTGTGTTGTATATATGGGGGATCGGTGTGTATATGGGGGGATCGGTGTGTATATATGGAGGGATCGGTTGTGTATATATGGAGGGGATCGGTGTGTATATATGGGGGGATCGGTGTGTATATATGGGGGGATCGGTTGTGTGTATATATGGAGGGATCGGTGTGTATATATGGGGGGATCGGTGTGTATATATGGGGGATCGGTGTATATATGGGGGGGGATCGGTGTGTATATATGGGGGGATCGGTGTGTATATATGGAGGGATCGGTGTGTATATATGGGGGATCGGTGTGTATATATGGGGGGATCGGTGTGTATATATGGGGGGATCGGTGTGTATATGGGGGATCGGTGTGTATATATGGGGGGATCGGTGTGTATATATGGGGGGGATCGGTGTGTATATAAATGGGGGATCGGTGTGTGTATATGGGGGGATCGGTGTGTATATGGGGGGATGGGGGGGATCGGTGTGTATATATGGAGGGATCGGTGTGTATATATGGAGGGATCGGTGTGTGTATATGGGGGGATCGGTGTGTATATATGGGGGGATCGGTGTGTATATATGGGGGATCGGTTGTGTATATATGGGGGGATCGGTGTGTATATATGGAGGGGGATCGGTGTGTATATATGGGGGGATCGGTGTGTATATATGGAGGGATCGGTGTGTATATATGGGGGGATCGGTGTGTATATGGGGGGATCGGTGTGTATATATGGAGGGATCGGTGTGTGTATATGGAGGGATCGGTGTGTATATGGGGGATCGGTGTGTATTATATGGGGGGATCGGTGTGTATATGGGGGGATCGGTGTGTATATATGGGGGATCGGTGTGTGTATATGGGGGGATCGGTGTGTATATATGGGGGATCGGTGTGTATATATGGAGGGATCGGTGTGTATATATGGAGGGATCGGTGTGTATATATGGAGGGATCGGTGTGTATATATGGGGGGATCGGTGTGTATATATGGGGGGATCGGTGTGTATATGGAGGGATCGGTGTGTATATATGGGGGGATCGGTGTGTATATATGGGGGGATCGGTGTGTATATATGGGGGGATCGGTGTGTGTATATATGGGGGGATCGGTGTGTATATATGGGGGGATCGGTGTGTATATGGGGGATCGGTGTGTATATATGGGGGGATCGGTGTGTATATGGGGGGATCGGTGTGTATATATGGAGGGATCGGTGTGTATATGGGGGGATCGGTGTGTATATAATGGGGGATCGGTGTGTATATATGGGGGGATCGGTGTGTATATATGGGGGGATCGGTGTGTATATATGGGGGGGGATCGGTGTGTATATGGGAGGGATCGGTGTGTTATATGGGGGGATCGGTGTATATATGGAGGGATCGGTGTGTATATATGGGGGGGATCGGTTGTGTATATATATGGAGGGATCGGTGTGTATATATGGGGGGATCGGTGTGTATATATGGGGGATCGGTGTGTATATGGGAGGGATCGTGTGTGTATATATGGGGGATCGGTGTGTATATGGAGGGATCGGTGTGTATATATGGAGGGATCGGTTGTATATATATGGAGGGATCGGTGTGTATATATGGAGGGATCGGTGTGTGTATATGGGGGGATCGGTGTGTATATATGGAGGGATCGGTGTGTATATATGGAGGGATCGGTGTGTATATATGGAGGGGATCGGTGTGTGTATATATGGAGGGATCGGTGTGTATATATGGAGGGGATCGGTGTGTATATGGATATATGGGGGGATCGGTGTGTGTATATGGAGGGATCGGTGTGTATATATGGAGGGGATCGGTGTGTATATATGGGGGGATCGGTGTGTATATGGGGGGATCGGTGTGTATATATGGAGGGTGATCGGTGCTGTTGTATATATGGAGGGATCGGTGTGTATATATGGGGGGATCGGTGTGTGTATATATGGAGGGATCGGTGTGTGTATATATGGGAGGGATCGGTGTGTATATATGTGGGGGGATCGGTGTGTATATATGGATCGGGGATCGGTGTGTATATATGGGGGATCGGTGTGTATATATGGGGGGATCGGTGTGTATATATGGAGGGATCGTGTGGTGTGTATATATGGAGGGATCGGGTGTGTATATATGGTGGGGATCGGTGTGTATATGGGGGGATCGGTGTGTATATATGGGGGGGGGGATCGGGTGTATATATGGGGGGATCGGTGTGTATATGGGGGGATCGGTGTGTATATATGGGGGGGATCGGTGTGTATATATGGGGGGATCGGTGTGTATATGGAGGGATCGGTGTGTATATGGGGGGGGGATCGGTGTGTCATATATGGGGGGATCGGTGTGTGTAGTATATGGGGGGATCGGGTGTGTATATGGGGGGATCGGTGTGTGTATATGGGGGGATCGGTGTGTATATGGGGGGATCGGTGTGTATATATGGGGGGATCGGTGTGTATATATGGAGGGATCGGTGTGTATATGGAGGGATCGGTGTGTATATATGGAGGGATCGGTTTTGTATATATGGAGGGATCGGTGTAATATATGGGGGATCGGTATGTATATATGGGGGATCGGTGTGTATATATGGGGGGATCGGTGTGTATATATGGAGGGATCGGTGTGTGTATATATGGGGGATCGGTGTGTGTATATATGGGGGATCGGTGTGTATATATGGGGGGATCGGTGTGTGTATATGGGGGATCGGTGTGTATATATGGGGGGATCGGTGTGTATATATGGGGGGATCGGTGTGTATATATGGGGGGGGATCGGGTTGTGTATATATGGAGGGGATCGGTGTGTATATATGGGGGATCGGTGTGTGTATATGGGGGGATCGGTGTGTATATATGGAGGGATCGGGTGTGTATATGGGGGGGATCGGGTGTTTATATATGGAGGGATCGGTGTGTATATATGGGGGGATCGGTGTGTATATATGGGGGATCGGTGTATATATGGAGGGATCGGTGTGTATATATGGGGGATCGGTGTGTATATATGGGAGGGATCGGTGTGTGTATATGGAGGGATCGGTGTGCATATATGGAGGGATCGGTGTGTATATGGGGGGATCGGTGTGTATATGGGGGGATCGGTGTGTATATATGGAGGGGATCGGTGTGTATATATGGGGGGATCGGTGTGTATATATAGGGGGATCGGTGTGTATATATGGGGGGATCGGTGTGTATATATGGGGGGATCGGTGTGTATATATGGGGGGATCGGTGTGTATATATGGAGGGATCGGTGTGTATATATGGAGGGATCGGTGTGTATATATGGAGGGGATCGGTGTGTATATATGGAGGGATCGGTGTATATGGGGGGATCGGTGTGTATATGGGGGGGATCGGTGTGTATATGGGGGATCGGTGTGTATATGGGGGATCGGTGTGTATATATGGAGGGATCGGTGTGTATATATGGAGGGATCGGTGTGTATATATGGGGGGATCGGTGTGTAGTATATATGGGGGATCGGTGTGTATATATGGAGGGATCGGTGTGTATATATGGGGGGATCGGTGTGTATATTATGGGGGATCGGTGTGTATATATGGGGGATCGGTGTGTATATATGGGGGGATCGGTGTGTATATGGAGGGATCGGTGTGTGTATATGGAGGGATCGGTGTGTATATATGGAGGGATCGGTGTGTATATATGGAGGGATCGGTGTGTATATATGGGGGGATCGGTGTGTATATATGGGGGGGATCGGTGTGTATATATGGGGGATCGGTGTGTATATATGGGGGGATCGGTGTGTATATATGGGGGGGGGATCGGTGTGTATATATGGGAGGGATCGGTGTGTATATATGGAGGGATCGGTGTGTATATATGGGGGATCGGTGTGTATATATGGAGGGATCGGTGTGTATATGGGGGGATCGGTGTGTGTATATGGGGGGATCGGTGTGTATATATGGGAGGGATCGGTGTGTATATATGGAGGGATCGGTGTGTATATATGGGGGGATCGGTGTGTATATATGGAGGGATCGGTGTGTATATGGAGGGATCGGTGTGTGTATATGGGGGGATCGGTGTGTATATATGGAGGGATCGGTGTGTATATGGATGGAGGGATCGGTGTGTATATATGGGGGATCGGTGTGTATATATGGAGGGGATCGGTGTGTATATGGAGGGATCGGTGTGTATATATGGGGGGATCGGTGTGTATATATGGGGGGGATCGGTGTGTATATATGGGGGGATCGGTGTGTATATATGGAGGGGATCGGTGTGTATATATGGAGGGATCGGTGTGTATATATGGAGGGATCGGTGTGTATATGGGGGGATCGGTGTGTATATGGGGGGATCGGTGTGTATATATGGAGGGATCGGTGTGTATATATGGAGGGATCGGTGTGTATATATGGGGGGATCGGTGTGTATATATGGAGGGATCGGTGTGTATATATGGAGGGATCGGTGTGTATATATGGGGGATCGGTGTGTGTATATGGGGGATCGGTGTGTATATATGGGGGGATCGGTGTGTATATATGGAGGGATCGGTGTGTATATATGGGGGGATCGGTGTGTATATGGATGGGGGGATCGGTGTGTATATATGGAGGGATCGGTGTGTATATATGGGGGATCGGTGTGTATATATGGAGGGATCGGTGTGTATATATGGGGGGATCGTGTGTATATATGGGGGGATCGGTGTGTATATATGGGGGGATCGGTGTGTATATATGGGGGATCGGTGTGTATATATGGAGGGATCGTGTGTGTATATATGGGGGATCGATCGGTGTGTGTATATGGGAGGGATCGGGGGTGGTGTGTATATGGGGGGGATCGGTGTGTATATATGGAGGGATCGTGTGTGTATATGGAGGATCGGTGTGTATATATGGGGGGGATCGGTGTGTATATATGGAGGGGATCGGTGTGTATATATGGGGGATCGGTGTGTATATGGGGGGATCGGTGTGTATATATGGGGGGATCGGTGTGTATATATGGGGGGATCGGTGTGTATATATGGGGGGATCGTGTGTGTATATATGGGGGGATCGGTGTGTATATATGGGGGGATCGGTGTGTATATGGGGGATCGGTGTGTATATGGGGGGATCGGTGTGTATATATGGGGGGATCGTGTGTGTATATATGGAGGGGATCGGGTGTGTATATATGGAGGGATCGGTGTGTATATGGGGGGATCGGTGTGTATATATGGGGGATCGGTGTGTATATGGAGGGATCGGTGTGTATATATGGAGGGATCGGTGTGTATATATGGAGGGATCGGTGTGTATATATGGGGGGATCGGTGTGTATATATGGGGGGGATCGGTGTGTGTATATGGAGGGATCGGTGTGTATATATGGGGGGATCGGTGTGTATATATGGGAGGGATCGGTGTGTATATATGGGGGGATGGGGGGATCGGTGTGTGTATATATGGGAGGGATCGGTGTGTGTATATGGGGGGATCGGTGTGTATATATGGAGGGATCGGTGTGTATATATGGAGGGATCGGGTGTGTGTATATATGGAGGGATCGGTGTGTATATATATGGGGGATCGGTGTATATATGGAGGGATCGGTGTGTATATATATGGAGGGAATCGTGTGTGTATATATGGGGGGATCGGTGTGTGTAATATATGGAGGGATCGGTGTGTATATATGGGGGGATCGGTGTGTATATATGGGGGATCGGGTGTGTATATATACTGGATGGGGGATCGGTGTGTATATGGGGGATCGGTGTGTATATATGGAGGGATCGGTGTGTATATATGGAGGGATCGGTGTGTATATGGGGGGATCGGTGTGTATATATGGGGGGATCGGTGTGTATATATGGGGGGATCGGTGTGTATATATGGGAGGGATCGTGTGTGTGTTATATGGAGGGATCGGTGTGTATATGGGGGATCGGTGTAGTATATATGGGGATCGGTGTGTATATATGGAGGGATCGGTGTGTATATATGGGGGGATCGGGATGTGTATATATGGAGGGATCGGTGTGTATATATGGGGGATCGGGGATGTATATGAGGGATCGTGTGTATATATGATGGGGGATCGGTGTTATATATGGGGGATCGGTGTGTGGGGATCGGTGTGTATATATGGGGGGATCGGTGTGTGTATATATGGGGGGGATCGGTGTGTATATGGGGGGATCGGTGTAATATATGGGGGATCGGTGTGTATATAAGGGGGTATCGGGGATCGGTGTGTGTATATGGGGGATCGGTGTGTATATATGGGGGGATCGGTGTGTATATGGGGGATCGGTGTGTATATATGGGGGGATCGGTGTGTATATATGGGGGGATCGGTGTGTATATATGGGGGGATCGGTGTGTATATATGGGGGATCGGTGTGTATATATGGGGGGATCGGTGTGTATATATGGGGGGATCGGTGTGTATATATGGGGGGATCGGTGTGTATATATGGGGGGATCGGTGTGTATATGGGGGGATCGGTGTGTATATATGGGGGATCGGTGTGTATATATGGAGGGATCGGTGTGTATATATGAGGGATCGGTGTGTATATGGGGGATCGGTGTGTATATATGGGGGGATCGGTGTGTGTATATGGAGGGATCGGTGTGTATATATGGGGGGATCGTGTGTATATAATTGGGGGGATCGGTGTGTATATATGGAGGGATCGGTGTGTATATATGGGGGGATCGGTGTGTATATATGGGAGGGATCGGTGTGTGTATATATGGAGGGATCGGTGTGTATATGGGGGGGATCGGTGTATATATGGGGGGATCGGTGTGTATATATGGAGGGGATCGGTGTATATTGGAGGGATCGTGTGTATATGGAGGGATCGGTGTGTATATATGGAGGGATCGGTGTGTGTATATATGGAGGGGGATCGGGTGTGTATATGGAGGATGTGTATATGGAGGGATCGGTGTGTATATATGGAGGGGATCGGGTGTATATATGGAGGGATCGTTGTGTGTATATGGAGGGATCGGTGTGTATATATGGAGGGATCGGTGTGTGTATATGGAGGGATCGGTGTGTATATATGGGGGGATCGGTGTGTATAAATGGGGGGGATCGGTGTGTATATATGGAGGGATCGGTGTGTATATATGGAGGGATCGGTGTGTGTATATATGGGGGGGATCGGTGTGTTTATATATGGGGGATCGGTGTGTATATATGGAGGGATCGGTGTGTATATATGGAGGGATCGGTGTGTATATATGGGGGGGGATCGGTGTGTATATATGGAGGGATCGGTGTGTATATATGGGGGGATCGGTGTGTATATATGGGGGGATCGGTGTTGTATATATGGGGGGATCGGTGTGTATATATGGAGGGATCGGTGTATATATGGGGGGAACGTCGGTGTATATATGGAGGGATCGGTGTGTATATATGGAGGGATCGTGTGTGTATATATGGGGGATCGTGTGTGTATATGGAGGGAGGTGTGTAATATATGGAGGGGTGTGTTTATATATGGAGGGGATCGGTGTGTATATATGGGGGGATCGGTGTGTATATATGGGGGATCGTGTGTGTATATATTGGGGGGATCGGTGTGTATATATGGGGGGATCGGGTGTGTATATATGGGGGATCGGTGTGTATATATGGAGGGATCGGTGTGTATATATGGGGGATCGGTGTGTATATCGGGGGGATCGGGGTGTATATGGGGGGATCGGTGTGTATATATGGGGGGGGATCGGTGTGTATATGGGGGGATCGGTGTGTATATATGGAGGGATCGGTGTGTGTATATATGGCGGGGATCGGTGTGTAGTTATATATGGGGGGATCGGGATCGTGTATATGGAGGGATCGGTGTGTATATATGGGGGGATCGGTTTGTGTGTATATATGGAGGGATCGGTGTGTATATATGGGGGGATCGGTGTGTATATATGGGGGGATCGGTGTGTGTATATATGGATGGGATCGGTGTGTATAGGGATAGGGTGGTATATCGGTGTGTATATATGGGGATCGGTGTATATATATGGGGGATCGGTTTGTGTATATATGGGGGGATCGGTGTGTATATATGGAGGGATCGGTGTATATATGGGGATCGGTGTGTGTATATATGGGGGATCGGTGTGTATATATGGGGTCGGTGTGTATATGGGGGGGATCGGTGTGTATATATGGGGGGATCGGTGTGTATATAATGGGGGGATCGGTGTGTATATATGGGGGGATCGGTGTGTATATATGGGGGGATCGGTGTGTATATATGGAGGGATCGGTGTGTGTATATGGGGGATCGGTGTGTATATATATGGGAGGGATCGGTGTGTATATATGGAGGGATCGGTGTGTATATATGGGGATCGGTGTGTATATATGGGGGAGGTTCAATGTGTATATATGGGAGGGATCGGTGTGTATATATGGGGGGATCGGTGTGTATATATGGGGGGATCGGTGTGTATATATGGAGGGATCGGTGTGTATATGGGGGGATCGGTGTGTATATATGGGGGGATCGGTGTGTATATGGGGGGATCGGTGGGGATCGGTGTGTATATATATGGGGGGATCGGTGTGTATATATGGAGGGATCGGTGTGTATATGGGGGATCGGTGTGTATATATGGAGGGATCGGTGTGTATATATGGAGGGATCTGGTGTGTATATATGGGGGGATCGGTGTGTATATGGAGGGATCGGTGTGTATATATGGAGGGATCGGGTGTGTATATATGGAGGGATCGGTGTGTATATATGGAGGGATCGGTGTATATATGGGGGGATCGGTGTGTGTATGGGGGGATCGGTGTGTATATATGGGGGGATCGGTGTGTATATATGGGGGGATCGGGGTGTTATATGGGGGGATCGGTGTGTATATATGGGGGATCGGTGTGTATATATGGAGGGATCGGTGTGTATATGGGGGTTTCGGTGTGTATATATGGGTGGGATCGGTGTGTATATATGGAGGGATCGGTGTGTATATGGATGGGATCGGTGTGTGTATATGGAGGGATCGGTGTGTATATATGGAGGGATCGGTGTGTATATATGGGGGATCGGTGTGTATATGGGGGGATCGGTGTGTATATGGGGGATCGGTGTGTATATATGGAGGGATCGGTGTGTATATGGGGGGATCGGTGTGTATATGGAGGGATCGGGGTGTATATGGGGGATCGGTGTGTATATATGGGGGGATCGGTGTGTGTATATGGGGGGATCGGGGTGTATATGGGGGGATCGGGGTGTATATGGGGGGATCGGGGTGTATATGGGGGGGGGGTCAGAGGAGGGTGTTGCCTGGTGATTGGACGGATCAGTCACTAATTGTACAATGTGAGTGAATTATGTAAAGGTTGCAGTAGATCTGACCTCTGACCTCTGACCTGATTGTGTATTGACTCTCATGACAGGTCCTCTTCTTGTTCTTATGGCCTGTTAATCCCTTCACCTGTGTTGGAGGATAATGAGGGGCCCTTTGATGTCTCAGGGGCCACTGTCAAATCTAATCTGACACTAATTAGGGGGAGGTGCCGGGGATCCTCCTCTCTGAGGTCCTCAGTCTGTCCAATCCTGGCTCCTCATTTCATTAATTGGGGTCTGAGGACCATTACACATCACTGAGATCTTCACTGTGTATTCTGTCCATGTGACTCCGGGGCCCTCACCCAGCCAACGTCCCAAACTGTATACCACCGGGCCCCTCACCCAGCCTACGTCCCAAACTGTACACCACCGGGCCCTCACCCAACCACCAACCCAAACTGTATACCACCGGGGCCCTCACCCTACCACCAACCCCAAACTGTATACCACCGGGGCCCTCACCCAACCACCAACCCCAAACTGTATACCACCGGGGCCCTCACCCTACCACCAACCCCAAACTGTATACCACCGGGGCCCTCACCCAACCACCAACCCCAAACTGTATACCACCGGGGCCCTCACCCAACCACCAACCCCAAACTGTATACCACCGGGGCCCTCACCCCAACCACCAACCCCATACTGTATACCACCCGGGGCCCTCACCCAACCACCAACCCCAAACTGTATACCACCGGGGCCCTCACCCTACCACCAACCCCAAACTGTATACCACCGGGGGCCCTCACCCAACCACCAACCCCAAACTGTATACCACCGGGGCCCTCACCCAACCACCACCAACCCCATAACTGTATACCACCGGGGCCCTCACCCAACCACCAACCCCAAACTGTATACCACCGGGGCCCTCACCCAACCACCAACCCCAAACTGTATACCACCGGGGCCCTCACCCAGCCTCCAACCCCAAACTGTATACCACCGGGGCCCTCACCCAGCCTCCAACCCCAAACTGTATTCCACCGGGGCCCTCACCCACCTCCAACCCCATACTGGATGCCACCGGGCCCCTCACCCTACCACCAACCCCATACTGGATGCCACCGGGCCCCTCACCCAACCACCAACCCCATACTGTATACCACCGGGGCCCTCACCCAACCACCAACCCCAAACTGTATACCACCGGGGCCCTCACCCAACCACCAACCCCAAACTGTATACCACCGGGGCGGACCTCACCCTCACCCAACTCACCAACCACAACCCATACTGTATACCACCGGGGCCCTCACCCAACCACCCCAACCCCATTACTGTATACCACCGGGGCCCTCACCCAACCACCAACCCCAAACTGGTACTCGGGCCCCTCGACACCAGATACCAACGGGGCCCCCACCCTGCCAACATCCCCAAACTGAGTATACCACCGGGCCCCTCACCCAACCACCAACCCCAAACTGTATACCACCGGGCCCCTCACCCAAGGTCTGGGGGCCACAACAACCCAACCAACACCCTATGAAAGTATTCAAGACTGGGGGGGAGGAGCACCCTACAACGGTAATAAGGTCCGAGGTCACTCAGTAACAGTATGGAAGGCTGAAGGCCTCTCCCGTCGTCCCATCCTATGGAGGTCTGGGGGCCAGTCACTGGGAGGTTAGGACGGTCCCATCGTATGGAGGTCTGGGGGCCAGTCACTGGGAGGTTAGAACGGTCCCATGGTATGGAGGTCTGGGGGCCAGTCACTGGGAGGTTAGGACGGTCCCGTCGTATGGAGGTCTGGGGGCCAGTCACTGGGAGGTTAGAACGGTCCCATGGTATGGAGGTCTGGGGGCCAGTCACTGGGAGGTTAGGATGGTCCCGTCGTATGGAGGTCTGGGGGCCAGTCACTGGGAGGTTAGGACGGTCCCGTCGTATGGAGGTCTGGGGGCCAGTCACTGGAGAGGTTAGGACGGTCCCGTCGTATGGAGGTCTGGGGGCCAGTCACTGGGAGGTTAGGACGGTCCCGTCGTATGGAGGTCTGGGGGCCAGTCACTGGGGGGACCCCATGGTATGGGGTCTGGGGGACACTGGGAGGTTAGGACGGTCCCATGGTATGGAGGTCTGGGGGCCAGTCACTGGGAGGTTAGGACGGTCCCATGGTATGGAGGTCTGGGGGCCAGTCACTGGGAGGTAGGACGGTCCCCCCGATGGTATGGAGGTCTGGGGCCAGTCACTGGGAGGTTAGGACGGTCCCATGGTATGGAGGTCTGGGGGCCAGTCACTGGGAGGTTAGGACGGTCCCATGTATGGAGGTCTGGGGGCCAGTCACTGGGAGGTTAGGACGGTCCCATGGTATGGAGGTCTGGGGCCAGTCACTGGGAGGTTAGGACGGTCCCCGTATGGAGGTCTGGGGGCCAGTCACTGGGAGGTTAGGACGTCCCCATGGTATGGAGGTCTGGGGGCCAGTCACTGGGAGGTTAGGACGGTCCCATGGTATGGATGGAGTCTGGGGGCCAGTCACTGGGAGGTTAGGACGGTCCCATCGTATGGAGGTCTGGGGGCCAGTCACTGGGAGGTTAGGACGGTCCCAACATGGTAGGAGGTCTGGGGGCCAGTCACTGGGAGGTTAGGACGGTCCCATGGTATGGAGGTCTGGGGCCAGTCACTGGGAGGTTTAGGACGGTCCCATCCTATGGAGGTCTGGGGGCCAGTCACTGGGAGGTTAGGACGGTCCCATGGTATGGAGGTCTGGGGGCCAGTCACTGGGAGGTTAGGACGGTCCCATCCTATGGAGGTCTGGGGGCCAGTCACTGGGAGGTTAGGACGGTCCCATGGTATGGAGGTCTGGGGGCCAGTCACTGGGAGGTTAGGACGGTCCCATGGTATGGAGGTCTGGGGGCCAGTCACTGGGAGGTTAGGACGGTCCCATGGTATGGAGGTCTGGGGGCCAGTCACTGGGGAGGTTAGGACGGTCCCATGGTATGGAGGTCTGGGGGCCAGTCACTGGGAGGTTAGGACGGTCCCATGGTATGGAGGTCTGGGGGCCAGTCACTGGGAGGTTAGGACGGTCCCATGGTATGGAGGTCTGGGGGCCAGTCACTGGGAGGTTAGGACGGTCCCATGGTATGGAGGTCTGGGGGCCAGTCACTGGGAGGTTAGGACGGTCCCATGGTATGGAGGTCTGGGGGCCAGTCACTGGGAGGTTAGGACGGTCCCATGGTATGGAGGTCTGGGGGCCAGTCACTGGGAGGTTAGGACGGTCCCATGGTATGGAGGTCTGGGGGCCAGTCACTGGGAGGGGTTAGGACGGTCCCATGGTATGGAGGTCTGGGGGCCAGTCACTGGGAGGTTAGGACGGTCCCATGGTATGGAGGTCTGGGGCCAGTCACTGGGAGGTTAGGACGGTCCCCATGGTATGGAGGTCTGGGGGCCAGTCACTGGGAGGTTAGGACGGTCCCCCATGGTATGGAGGTCTGGGGGCCAGTCACTGGAGGTTGGGACGGTCCCCCATGGTATGGAGGTCTGGGGGGCCAGTCACTGGGAGGTTAGGACGGTCCCATGGTATGGAGGTCTGGGGGCCAGTCACTGGGAGGTTAGGACGGTCCCCATGGTATGGAGGTCTGGGGGCCAGTCACTGGGAGGTTAGGACGGTCCCATGGTATGGAGGTCTGGGGGCCAGTCACTGGGAGGTTAGGACGGTCCCATGGTATGGAGGTCTGGGGGGCCAGTCACTGGGAGGTTAGGACGGTCCCATGGTATGAGGTCTGGGGGCCAGTCACTGGGGGCGACCAGTCATGGTATGGAGGTCTGGGGGCCAGTCACTGGGAGGTTAGGACGGTCCCATGGTATGGAGGTCTGGGGGCCAGTCACTGGGAGGTTGGGACGGTCCCATGGTATGGAGGTCTGGGGGCCAGTCACTGGGAGGTTAGGACGGTCCCATGGTATGGAGGTCTGGGGGCCAGTCACTGGGAGGTTAGGACGGTCCCATGGTATGGAGGTCTGGGGGCCAGTCACTGGGAGGTTAGGACGGTCCCATGGTATGGAGGTCTGGGGGCCAGTCACTGGGAGGTTAGGACGGTCCCATGGTATGGAGGTCTGGGGCCAGTCACTGGGAGGTTAGGACGGTCCCATGGTATGGAGGTCTGGGGGCCAGTCACTGGGAGGTTAGGAGGGACTCCCATCGTATGGGAGGTCTGGGGGCCAGTCACTGGGAGGTTAGGAGGATGAAGGAGGAGGGGCCAGTCACTGGGATGGAGGTCTGGGGGGGCCAGTCACTGGGAGGTTAGGGGGAGTGGAGGTCCCATCGGGTATGGAGGTCTGGGGGCCAGTCACTGGGAGGTTAGGGACGGTCCCATGGTATGGAGGTCTGGGGGCCAGTCACTGGAGGTGTAGGACGGTTCCGGTCCTATGGTAATGGAGGTCTGGGGGCCAGTCACTGGGAGGTTAGGACGGTCCCATGGTATGGGAGGTCTGGGGGCCAGTCACTGGGGAGGTTAGGACGTCCCAGGGATGGGAGGTAGGGGGCCAGTCACTGGGAGGTAGGGAGGGGAATCCCTAACGCACTGGAGGGGTCAGGGCAGTTGGACGGTCCCTGGAGGGGGGGGTCCCATGGGGGGGGGGCCAGTCACTGGAGGGGTCGGAATAGGTATGGGGAGGGGGAGGGGGGCCAGTCACTGGGAGGTTAGGACGGTCCCATGGTATGGAAGGTCAGGGGCCAGTCACTGGAGAGGGGACGTTATGATGGGGGAGGATGGGGGGGGGGTTAGGACGGTCCCATGGAGGCTGGGGAGGGGAGACGGGGGGGGGGGGGCCAGTCACTGGGAGTTGGGAAGGTCCCATGGGATGGAGGGGGATCCAGGGACTGGGAGGGGGTCCATGTATGGAGGGTCTGGGGGCCAGGGGGAGGGAGGGGTCCCCCAGGGGGAGGTCTGGGGAGAGGGATGGAGGAGAGGAGGTATGATGGGTAGGGAGGGAGGATGGAGGGAGGATGGAAAGGGGAGGGGGAGGAAGGGGGAGGGGGGGGAGGGGGGGGAGGAGGGGAGGAGGGGGGGGGTCCCATGGGAGGGAGGAGGGGGGAGGATGGGGAGAAGGAGAAGGAGGGGGAGGGTCACTGGGAGGGGAAGGGGGGGAGGAGGGAGGTATGGGGGGGGGGGAAGGAGGGGGGGGTGTGGGGGGAGGGGCTGGGGGGTGGGGTGTGGGGGGTCCAGAGGGGGGGTAGGGGGGGAGAGGGGGGGGGGGAGGGGGGGGGGAGTGGGGGGGGGTTAGGGGGGGGGGGGGGGGGGGGGGGGGGGGGGGAGGGGGGGGGGTTAGGGGGGAGGGCGGGGGGGGGGGGGGGGGGGAGGGGGGGGGGGGGGAGGGGGGAGCGGGGGGGGGGGGGGGGGGGTGATTGAGGGGAGGGGACGGTCCCATGGGGGGGGTCTGGGGGGGGGGGGAATGGGCTGGGGGGGGGTAGGAGGGGTCAGGGGGGGGGGGGGAGGGTCTTCCAGGAGGGGGGGGTGGGGGAGAAGGTGGGGGGAGGGGGGGGTGGGGGGAGGGGGGGGAGGGGGGGGGGGGGGGATGTAGGAATCCTGGAGTGAGGGGGGAATGGGGGGGATTGGGGGTGGGGGGGTGGGACTGGGGGGGGGGGGGGGGGGATCCCAGGGTCGGGGGGGGGGGAAGGATAGGTTGGACCGGGGGGATTGGGGGATTATTGAAATGGTAGATACTGGGGGGGAGGGGTATGGGGTAGGGGGGGAGGTGGGGGGGTGGGGGGGGGGGGGGGAGTTAGGGGGGGGTTTGGGGGTGGGGAGGGGGGGGGTGGTGGACGGGGGGGCAGGGGGGGGGGGGTGAGGGGGTGGGGGGATTGTAGGGCCTGGAGTGTGGGGGGGGGGTAGAGCGGGGTACTCTGGTGGGGGGGGGAGGGGGATGGAAGGGGGGGGCTGGTGACAGGTGGGGGAAAGGTTGTGATGGGGGGGGGGGGGGGGGTTGGGGGGGTGAGGGGGGTGGAAACACGGGGGCGGGGGGTTTTGGGGGGGGGGGGTGAGGCGGGGGGGGGGGGGGGGGGGATGGGGATTGGGGGGGGGGGGGGGGGATATAATGGGGGGGGGGGGGGGGGGGGGTGGGGGGGGAGGGGGGGGGGAGGGGGGGGGGGGATGTAGGGGTGGGGGGGGGGGGAGGGGGGGGGTATTGGGGTGTTTGGGGGGGGGGGGTAGGGGGAGGGAAGGGGGGAAAGGGGGGGGGAGATGTTGGGAGGGAGGGGGGGGGGGAGGGGGGGGGGGGGGGGGGAGTGGGGGGTATTGATAGTTATTGGACGGGGGGATTGGGGGGGGGGGGGGGGGGTCATTGGATAGGTGATTGGGGGGGGTTGGGGTGGGTACCCCGGTTTTAGAGGGGGCCAGGGGGGGGGGGGGGTATTGTAGGATTGTCTGGGGGTTGAGGGGGGGTGTAAATGGGGGATTTGTAGGGGGGGATTGGTATCATAGCCATGGTTGGGGGGTGAGTAGATGGGGAGGGGGGGGGGGAATTACAAAGGGGGTGGGAAGCAGGTAGGTGGGGGGGGGGGGTTGGGGGGGGGCCCCTGGGGTAGGGTAAGGTGGGGGGTGGGGGGAGGGGCAGTGGGGGGGGGAAATGGGGGGGGGGGTTGGGTCAAATGTCTGGGGGGGAGTGGGGTGGGGTACACAATTCTCAATAGGCCTTACGGGGTGGGGGGGTCATATGAGGAGGGGGGGGGGGGAGGGGGGGGGGGGGGGGGGCCTGGATTGGAAGGTGAGAACCTTTGGGGGGGGGAGTTGTGGGTTGGGGGGGGGGAGGGGTGGGGGCAGGGGGTGATGGGGGGGGGGGGGGGGGTAGTATTCAGGGGGGGGGATGTTTAATCTCTTGGGGGGGAAGGGGGGGGGGGTTGGATTTAGGGGAGAGGGTGGGGTTCTCCCTTCTTGTAGGGGCTCTGTGGAGTGGGAACATCTGCATATAAGAAGAATCAAGGTTGGGGTGGTTGGGGGGCTGGGAGGGGAGGGATGGGGGGAAATGGGGGATGACGCGGGGGTGTTGGGGGGTGTTGGGGGGGTGAGGGGGGGGGGGGGAGGGGGTACTGTTGGGATGGGGGGGGGGCTGAAGGGGTGGTGTGGGGGGGGGGGGGAGGGGAAAGGGGGTGTTCAGGCAGTGGGGAGGGGGGGAACTTGGGGGGTGGGAGGGGGGGGTGTTTGGGGGGGGGGGTGGGGGGGGGGGGGGGGGAGGGGTTTTCAATTGGCGAGGGGGGGGGGGGGCCCATTAGGGGTGGGGGGGGGGGGAGGGGTGAACGGGGGGAGGGGGGTAGGGTGGGGGGTAGGGGGAGGGGGTGGGGGGACCAATGGATGGCTGAGTTTTTGGCGGGGGGGGGGGGGGGGGGTATGACGTGTTAGGGGGGGTTTTATTCCTTTTATAGTAATCAGTAAGGGGTGGGGGGGGGTGGGTCTTCTTATATCTTTGGTATTTGGGGGGGGGGGGGGGGGGGGGAGGGTGGTACATATTTTTTATGCCCCGCCCACTGGGGGGAAATTGGGGTATTTAGGGGGGGGGGGACTTCTGGGGGTATTTAAAGCTCAGGGGGGGGGTAGGGGGGGGGGGGGGGGGAGATGGGGGGGGAGATTGTTGGAGGGATTTTAGGATTGGGGGTATTTTAGGGGTGGGGGGGGGTGGGGGGGGTTAGGGGGGGGCTCATTGGGGGTGGGGGCTGTATGGGGGTGTGGGAGGGGGGGGGGAGGTGGGGGATTGGGGGATTGCAAATTGGGGGGGGGGGGGGGGGGTTTGTGGGGGGGGTCTCAATGCGGGGGGGGGGGGGGGGCTTACCTTTGGGGGTGGGGTGGGGGGGGGTTGGGGGGGGGGGGGGGTGGGGGTTGGGGGGGGGGGGGTTTGGGGGGTGGGGGGGGGGGGGGTGGGTTGGGTTGGTTTTGGGGGGGGGGGGGGGGGGGGTTGGGGGGGGGGGTGGGGGGGGGTGGGGGGGGGGGGGGGGGGGGGGGGGGGGGGGGGGGGTGGGGGGGGGGGGGGTGTGTTGGGGGGGGGTTGGGGGTGGGTGTGGGGTGGGTGTGGTGGGGGCGTGGGGGGGGTGATTTTTGGGTGAATTTTGGTGGGGTGGGGTTTGGGGGTTGTGGGGGGGGGGGGGGGGGGGGTTTTTTGGGTTGATTGGGGGGGGATTGTTTTTTTTGGGGGGGTTTTTATTGGGGGTGGGTTTTGGGGTTGTTTGGTGGTTGGTTTTTGGGTTTGGGGGGTGAGGGGGGTGGTGGGTGGGGGTGGGGGGGGTATTGTTAGTGGGGGGATGGGGGGTTTTTGGGGTATTTTTGGGGGGCAGGGTTGTGGGGGGGTGTTTGTAGTGTTGGGGGGATTTAGGGTTGTTTTTTTTGGGGGGGGTGTGGGGGGGTGTTGGGTGATTGTTTTTGTTTTTTTGTTAGTACCCCTGGGGGGTTGGGGGGGGGGGGGGGGGGTGGGTTGGGGGTTTTTTGGGGGGGGTTTGGGGGGTCCGGGTGGGGGGGTTGGGGGGGTATTGATTGTTTTTGGTTGGTTTTTGTTTTTTTTTTGTAGAGGGGGGTTTTTTGGGGGGTTTTTTTGTTGGGTTTTTTGTTTTTTTGCGGTGTTTTTTTTTTTTTTGATTGTTGTTGGGGGTTGGGGGGTTTTTTTTTTTTTTTAGGGGTTTTATGGGGGGGTTTTTTTTTTTTGGGTTTGGTGTTTGGGGGGGGTTTTTTTTTTTTTTTTGGGGGGGGGGGGGGTTTGGGGGGGGGGTTGGGGGTGGTTTTGTGTTTTGGTGTTTTTTGGGGGGTTTGTTTTGGGTTTGTATTTTGGGGTGTTTTTTTTTTTGGTGGGTTTTTTTTTTTTGGGGGGGTGGGGTGGGTGGGTGGGGGGGGGGAGGGGGGGTTTGATGGGGGTGGGGTGGATGGGGGGGTTTTTTGCACAGATGGGGGGGGGGTTGCAAGGGGGGGGGGGGGGTGGGAATGATTTTTAGGGTTGGGGGGGGTTGGATTGTTCGGGTTGGGGGTGTTTTAAGTTGTGGGGTTTGGTGCAGGGAGTCAGTGGTTGGACGGTTGATGTCACAAATGTATGGTGTGTTTTTTGGTGGGGGTGGGGGGGGTGGTTTTGGTGGGAGGGGGAAAGGGGGTTAACTTTTTCCCCCTTGGGGGGTTTAACCGTGTTTTTTGGTTGGGGGGAGGGTTGGGGGGGGGGGGTCAGGGGGGGGGGGGATAGGTGGGGGTGGTGGGGGGGGGTTTAGGGTTGGAGGGGGGGTTTTTTGGTAGGGATGGGGGGGGTTTTTTGGTAGGGGGGGGGGGGGGGGGTGGAAGGGGGATGGGTTATTTTTGGGGAGGGGAGGGGGGGGGGTTGGTATATGTGGGGGGGGGGGTTTGAGAGGGGGTTGAGGTGGAGGAGGGTTGGGGGGGGGGGGTGGTTTGGGATGAAGGGGGGGGGTTGGGGTAGGGAATTTTTTTTTTGTGGGTTGGAGGAGGGGTGGACATTGGGGGTATTTGGGGGAGGGTGGGGGGTTATGGGGGGATGGAGGGGGTAAATTTGGGGGGGGGGTTGGGGGGGGGTAATGTATGGGGATGGGTGGGGGGGGGGTAAGGTAAGGAGGGGTTGGGGGGTTTTGAATTGGGGGTTTTGGGGGGGGGGCAATAGGGGGGGGTTTAGTTTGATTTGGGGGGGTTTGGGGGGTGGGGTTGGGGGGGGGGGTTGGATGGGGGATGGGGGGGTAATGGAGGTTTGGGTGGGGGGGGTTTGGGAGGGGTTTGTTGTTGGGGTGGGTAGTAGGGGGGTTCAGGGTTACTCTGTGTTTTTTGATTGGGGTGTGTTGTGGGGGGAGGGGTGGTGGGTGGGGTTTTTGTTTGGGGCTGAGGGGGGGGGGGGGGGATATGGGGGGTTCACTTATCTGTGTGTTTGGGGGTGGGGGGAGGGTTTACCAGGGGTGGGTTGGGGCGTGGTTTGGGGGTCAGATTGGGGGTTTTGGGGTTTTGGGATTATGTTTGGTTTTGGGGGGGGGGGGGGGGTTTCTGGGTTTGGGGGGGTTTTCGGGGTTTTTTGTTGTTGGAGATTTGGGGGGTTTTTTGTTTGGGGGGGGGGGTGGGGGGTTTTTGGGGGGGGGGGGGGGGGTGTGGGGTGTGATTGGGGGGGTGTAGGTAGGGGGGGGGGGTTGTAGGAAGGTTGGGGGTGGGGGTTAGGGGGGAGAGGAGAGGTGGGGGGGTAGGGTGGGGGGGTTGGAGGGGGGGTGTGGGGGATTGGGGGTGTAGGTGAGTTTTGGGGGGGTAGGGGTGGGGGAGGGGTGGGGGGGGATTGGGGGTATGTGGGTGTGAGGTTGGGGGGGGTGTAGGGGGGTGTTGGGGGGGTAGGGGTGGATTGGGGGGGTAGGTGGGATTGGGGGGGGGAGGGGGGGTGGGGGGAGGTGGGGGGGGGTAGGGGAGGGGGGGGGGGAGGGGTTTGGGGTTGGGGGGGCTTTGGGGGGTTGTGAGGGGAGGGGATTGGGGGTGTGTAGTAGGATTGGGGGTGTGTAGGTGAGGATTGGGGGGGTGTTCTCCATTCTTATTAGAGATATTTTTTGGCTGACGTTTCTTTGCACCCCAACTTAGGAGGCCCTTAGGGGTCCTTCCACCCCTTCTAGGGGGTCCCACCATCCCTTTTAGAGCGAGCGGAACCTTTGGGTGGAGGGTCCATGTGCTGGAGACAGTGGGAGGTGCTGCCCTCTGCTGGACGTTTCCCACCATTACACCCGGGAGGATCTGATTTGCTCTTCATAGGGGTTTTTGTGGATCACGTGGCGGGTCGGACAATTCCTCGTTTCTCCACCAATCTGAGAGGAATCCATCAATGACTTTGTTGTCTGACTCAGAACATTACTAAGAACTTTACTCCCAGCGTACGGCAATGTATAAAAGGGTCCAAATCTCCCCGAGTAATTATAGAGGGGGTGGAGGTGGGTATACTTGGACAGAGGGGACGATCTGTGTCTGAGGGAGCCGATTGGAGGTTGGGGCGCCGAGGGAGCCGATTGGAGGTTGGGGTTCGGAGGGAGCCGATTGGAGGTTGGGGCTCGGAAGGGTGGTGACCCTGATTTTCATTTTCATCTTCTATTACAAGTGGAAGGCGGAGCTCCTGAAGTATGATGGACGAGCACTTAGGAGGCTGAGAGGAGGAGATGGCTCAGAGGTAAGTTCTCGGCCTGTGAAGCCTGAAGCCGTGGGATCAAATCCCAGAGCTGACATCTCCTGGAGACTCTGAATGGGTTCCCCTTTCCTCTCCCCCCAGCCTGTGGGCCATGGGATCAGAGTGCTGAGAACCCCAGGGCCCCACCTCCATGGGGTGACCAGCAGAACTGGTAAATCCCAGGAGCACTGTGAGATCTGGGGGAGGTGTCCACCAGAGGATGTGTGAGATTCGGGGCCCTGTAATGAGGAGGGACCCAGGAAACAGGACCACCAGCAGGAAAAAAAAAAAGTTATTTTTGTCTTTTGGAACAAATTACAAGTTTTCTCACCAACAGGCTTTGGGATTGTGACCCTCAGGTGGGGGGGTTGTCACCATTGGAGGGTGGTAATCACCAGTCAGGCCAGCACCCCATGCTTACTCTGAGCACCAGGCATTGTCCTACATCTGATGGTGACAGGTGGGGGTGTCCTTGTTTGGGGGTCACCTCCACCTTTCTGTGATGTCACCATCCATCACAGGCTCAGCTGCCCAGGACTCCGGTGGTGAGAGGACCAAGTCAGCAGGAGGTCGCTCATACTCGATCTCTCAGCCCCAGCATACCGTCAGCCTTCATTGTGGGCGATGAGTCCTCTGAGCCATCTCCTCCTCACCTCCAGCAATGTGTTCGTCCTCCTATTTCTCCAGGACAAGGACTGGAGGAATGATAAAGAGCTAAAGGAGTGGTTTGAACCCTCAGTACCTGCTCACCGTACAGAGCACTTACCTCCCAGCCATCTCCTCCTTGTGTTGTGTGGTGAGCTCGTCCTCCTATTTCTCCAGGACTGGGACTGGTGGAATTATAAAGAGGAAAGAGATTGAATCGAACTCACAGAGCCATGCCACCAGCCGGAGCACTTACCCCCAGCCATCTCCTCCTTGTGTACCTGGGGGCAATTGTCCACCTACTTCTCCAGGACTGGGAATGGTGGACTTGTAAAGTGTTAAAGGAATGGGTCAAACCCAAAGTACCATCAAGCCAACTACTCCTTACGTAGCATGGAGTGCTCCTCCTCTTCTCCAGGACTGGGGCTGGTGAAATTGTAGAGCAGTAAAGGAATGGTTTGAACTCCCAGAACCTACCTGCCATCCAGGACACTTACCATCCAGCCATCTGCTCAAAGATTAGGGTGGGGTCTTTTGATCCTCCAAGTTCTTCAGGAGGAGATATAAAAGGAAGGGGTCGAACTTACTGCACCATCTTGTGTTTTTTGGAGAACTTACCTCTCAGCAATGTGCTGTCCTCATTTCTCCAGGACAAAGTCTGGAAAACTTTTTTTTAAAGCAGTAAAGGAATGGTTTGAACCCCCGGGGCACCTTTTCACCATCTGGCGACACTTACCTCTCAGCCATCAGCTTCTATCATAGATTGGTGTCCTATTTCTCCAGAAACATGGATTGGTGGAATTATAAAGCAGCAAAGGAACAATTCATGGTCGCTGTACCTCCTCAGTATCTGGAGCACTTACCTCCCACCTGCTCCTCGCAGGGTATGTGTGTCTCCAGGACAAGGACTGGTGGAATTACAAAGAGGTAAAGGAAAGATTCGAACTCACAACCTCCTGCTCACCATCCCAAAGACTTACCTCTCAGCCATTGCCTCCATTGGGTGTCCATCAACTGACTCTCTTGGTTCTGAATCTCTCTTGGTGTGAAAACAACGATATGGGGAATTGAACCCGTGACTAGAAAATCTCCAACCGTCTCCATTAACCTGCTGACCACCCAAGGTGAGCGCCCGGAGCTAAAAAAAAAAACTAAATCCCGTTCAGGCGATGAGGTCACAGGACAGGAGTCTTCTTCTCAGCTCTGATCTTCAGAAACAAATTCACAGATTGATCCCCACCATACAGTTGATGGGAATCCGGGAGATCTTCAGGTCTGTGGAGAACCATCTCTGAGCCGGGGAATTGTTTATAATACAGAGATGGCGCCCCTGGGGGTCGGGGACGGGGGATGTGTTGGAAGGAATTGCCTTTCTCAGGGTGGCCCATTCTCCGGTTCTCGTTCTTTTATATCGGGGGTAATATTTCCACGTCTCCCAGAGCAGGAAGCAGAAGGAAGGTGTGTGCCGGTTCTCCCGACTTGCCGGTTCTCCCGATTTGCCGGCACAATATGGATCCATCGTGAAGCTTTTACTGCAGAAAGATCACATCACAAAGAACCAAGTGTAACGTTTCTGAGCTGCCCGGGGCCCCTTCATCGGACATGGATGGTTCAGGTGATGGGATCTCTTCCTGGAGTCCCAGATCCGGGTGTAATAAAGATGGCAAGGGGCGGGACTGAACTCAGGGCAGCTTTTCATACACCAGAGCACCTACCTTTCCGCCATCTCCACCTTTCTCAGGGCAACGTGTTCTAATTCTCCGGAGCTGGGACTGTGGAATTATAAAGGGGACAGAGATTGGATGGACCCCCACAGGTCCTTATCACCACCCAGCCAACTGATCTTCATATACCCTGGTGTGATTGTCCTCCTGTTTCTGCAGGACAAGGACTGGAGGATGGAATGAAAGGGGCAATGGAATGGTTTGAACTCACAAAACCTTACTCAGTAGGCAGAGCACCTACCTCCAGACCATCTACTCATTACAGGTCCATAGGTATGGTTGTCCTCCTGTTTCTCCAGGACAAAGGACTGGTGGACTTAGACATTGGTAATGGAATGTGCTTGTTCTCCTGTTTCTGCAGGACAAGGACCGGTGGATGGAATGGAAGTGGTAATGGAATGGTCTGAACTCACAAAACCTTACTCAGTAGGCAGAGCACCTACCTCCCTCCAGACCAACTCCTGTTTTCTCATTGGAAATTAGAGGTGTGCTTCTCCTCCTGTTTCCTCCAGGACATTGGACTGGTGGACTTATAAAGCTGGGGTAAAATGGAATGGTTTGAACTCACAAAATCTTGGTCAGCAGGTAGAGCACTTACCTCTAGACCAGGGGCAGAGTGACAGTTCATGGGGCCCCGGGCAATAGAGATCACGGGGCCCCTGTGTCCCTCGCCCACCCCAAAAAAAGCCTATGAAAAAGTTAATGAAAGGTACCAGGGGTATCTCATGGGGCCCCCTTCTGACCCCGGGCCCTCGTGCAGTGCCCGAGTTCTCGAATGGTCAGTCCGCCCCTGTTCCAGACCATCTCCTCATTACAGGTCACAGGTGTGATTGTCCTCCTGTTTCTCCAGGACAAGGACTGGTGGATTTATAAATTGGGTAGAGGAATGGGTTGAAGTCCTATCATCCTCTCACCGTTCAGAGCACTTACCAACCAGCTATACTACAGAGCAGTGGGAACACCTTCTAATTTCTGTAGGACAAGGACTGGCAGCATTATGAGGGAGACAGCGGGGACTCAATATCATGGCTGCAGGTTTACCAGCCAAGGACATAAACGAGGACTCCATAGAGGGTGTTGGGGCTCTGCAGACTCCATAGAGGGTGTTGGGGCTCTGCAGACTCCATAGAGGGTGTTGGGGCTCCGAGGACTCCACAGAGGGTGTTGGGGCTCTGAGGACTCCATAGAAGGTGTGATGGCTCTGAGGACTCCACAGAGGGTGTTGGGGCTCCGAGGACTCCAAAGAGGGTGTTGGGGCTATAAGGACTCCACAGAGGGTTTTGGGGCTCCGAGGACTCCACAGAGGGTGTTGGGGCTCCGAGGACTCCACAGAGGGTGTTGGGGCTCTGAGGACTCCACAGAGGGTGTTGGGGCCCCGAGGACTCCACAGAGGGTGTTGGGGCTCTGAGGACTCCACAGAGGGTGTTGGGGCCCCGAGGACTCCACAGAGGGTGTTGGGGCTCCGAGGACACCACAGAGGGGTTGGGGTCTGGGGCTCGAGGACTCCACAGAGGGTGTTGGAGCTCCGAGGACTCCACAGAGGGTGTTGGGGCTCCGAGGACACCATAGAGGGTGTTGGGCTCTGAGGACTCCACAGAGGGTGTTGGGGCTCCGAGGACTCCACAGAGGGTGTTGGGGTTCTGAGGACACCACAGAGGGGTTGGGGTGTTTCTGAGGACTCCACAGAGGGTGTTGGAGCTCCGAGGACACCACAGAGGGTGTTGGGGGGTTCTGAGGACACCACAGAGGGTGTTGGGGTTCTGAGGACACCACAGAGGGTGTTGGGGTTCTGAGGACTCCACAGAGGGTGTTGGAGCTCCGAGGACACCACAGAGGGTGTTGGGGTTCTGAGACTCCACAGAGGGTGTTGGAGCTCCGAGGACTCCACAGAGGGTGTTGGGGCTCCGAGGACTCCACAGAGGGTGTTGGGGCTCCGAGGACACCACAGAGGGTGTTGGGGCTATGAGGACTCCACAGAGGGTGTTGGGGCTCCGAGGACTCCACAGAGGGTGTTGGGGCTCCGAGGACTCCACAGAGGGGTGTTGGGGCTCCGAGGACTCCACAGAGGGTGTTGGGGACTCCACTCCGAGGACTCCACAGAGGTGTTGGGGCTCCGAGGACTCCACAGAGGGTGTTGGGGCTCCGAGGACTCCACAGAGGGTGTTGGGGCTCCGAGGACTCCACAGAGGGTGTTGGGGCTCCGAGGACTCCACAGAGGGTGTTGGGGCTATCCTCTGAGGACTCCACAGAGGGTGTTGGGGCTATGAGGACTCCACAGAGGGTGTTGGGGCTCCGAGGAGGGACACCATAGAGGGTGTTGTTGGGGCTCCGAGGACTCCACAGAGGGTGTTGGGGCTATGAGGACTCCACAGAGGGTGTTGGGGCTCCGAGGACTCCACAGAGGTGTTGGGGCTCCGAGGACTCCATAAGAGGGTGTTGGGGCTCTGTGGACTCCACAGAGGGTGTTGGGGCTCCGAGGACTCCACACAGAGGGTGTTGGGGCTCCGAGGACTCCACAGAGGGTGTTGGGGCTCCGAGGACTCCACAGAGGGTGTTGGGGCTCCGAGGACTCCACAGAGGGTGTTGGGGCTCCGAGGACTCCACAGAGGGTGTTGGGGCTCTGAGGAGAGGGTGTTGGGGCTCCGAGGACCTCCACAGAGGGTGTTGGGGCTCCGAGGACTCCACAGAGAGTGTTGGGGCTCCGAGGACTTCATAGAAGGTGTGTTGGCTCTGTAGACTCCACAGAGGGTGTTGGGGCTCCGAGGACTTCATAGAAGGTGTGATGGCTCTGAGGAGTCCATAGAAGGTGTTGGGGCTCTGAGGACTCCATGGAAGATATGGCAGACTTGGTCTGCTGTCCTTGGTTCAGATTTTGGCCTTTGTCACATAAGAGTTCATCGCATCCCGACATCCCCATCCCTGGCCTCAATACCTGGACCTGTTACCATCGTGTCATCAGTGAAGTCAGAACTCAGGTATACTTCGTCCAGGTCCGGGACTCTGGCTGTAATGTTCATCCTGCGGCTTCAGTACTTCCAATCATCAGCTTGAGGAGGACGGAGATGGCAACAATCTTCTGGCATCTGCTCACTCCATACATCTTCATCTCATAAACTGCCGCCATTTTCTTTTCATTTTGGGTGGAGTGGGAAGGAGATGAAATTACTGCCATCTCTTTCTGTGATCCCGAAGGTGAGAATTCCCCACACTTCCTGTTTCTGTGACACCCATACAGGAAATGCAAGCAGTGGCTGTCACTGGGACAGGAAGGTAGACAGTGATAGTGTCAGAAGGTCCACCCCTCCTCCACTAATAATTTGTCTGTGTCCCCATCCCCTCACTTCCTGTCCTGATAGGAAATCTACCCAAGGGGGTCACCAACAGTGCACCTTACCCTCCCCCATTCTATTGGCTCTTTCTTCTCTACATTCTGTATCATGGTGTCGGTGGGAGGAGTTATCTCTGGGAAGGGGTTGTGGGGACCCTCTGAGGCCACCGACGGTCCTGACTCCAGCAGTCAGATATTTAATGAGCTGCTTCGTCTGGAGAGCTGACACTCATCTCAATGTTCTGGAAGCCCCAATACCTGGGAAGCCCCATTGTGCAGATCCAACCCCCACCCCTGCCCCTTCCTATTGGTCCAGGAGGCTGTCCCCCATCATTAGAAGTGCTGCAAAACGGAACGTCTTACCGGAGTCCCAGACCCCGAGGAATAGTGCCAACTTCAGGTGATGGGACACTGGTAAACATCTGTAGGTGTGCCCTAATCTAGCTCCTCCCTCTCCCAGCATGCCTGTGGAGGTCCTAGGTGGACGGACGTCTTCTCTCTGCTCTGAGCAAAGCAAAACTAGATGTTCTTCTTCCTATTCATGATACTTCTAGAGCCGTGGACCCGATTCCGGCTCGGTCAGAACTCCACACGGATCACCAGGCACATCCCAGGCGTGGAAGATTGGTGGGTGGACTTCCTGAGCCGTCAATGTTTGGGGTTCCACAAAACGGTCTCTTCACCTAGAGGGGTTTCAAGCCATCACAGATGAGGTTCCTTGGATGTTGACTTCCTGACAACCAGGTTCAACAACAAACTGGACCAGGTTCATCACTGGGGGACCCTCGGGCCCTCACAGGGGAAGTTCTGATGACTGCGACTTTTCCCCTCTAAAGCTCCTTCCTCACCTACTCCAAAGGATGGAGACTGAAGGCATTCTGGTGATCCTCCATGCACCAACCTGGCCCAGGAGGACATGGAACTCTTGGGACGCAAACTCCTGGTTGACTCTCTGCAGACCCTCCAAGATCTTCTGTCACAGGACCCAGTCCACTATCCTGCCTCCCATTGGCTGACTTTAATGGTTTGGCCATCGGGGCCCGGGGCCTTCGGGACAGAATCTATCAGATTCGGTCATCGTTCACTTTCAGTAGCATAGGGAAGGCTTACATGGTGCAAGGAAAATAAATTCCATCTCAGGAAGTACTTCGCGGGACCAATCTTGCCTTTTCGGGAACTCGCTGTGAATCTGCATTTGGCAGGAACATTGACACCCCCAGAGGTCAAATTTCCAAAGACCACTTACCTCTCACTCTTCAGGGAGAGCCTTGGAGCTCACAACTTGGTTCTGTAGGTCCTTCAGAAACCGCTCTTTGAACCCATCAGGGGTATCCCACTGTCTCATCAAAAGGTGGCCCTCCAGGCTGCTGTCACCTCTGTGAGGCTGGTCTGAGTTAGTGGCCTTCTCCTTTCAGAGATCCCTTCCTAGTGTCATCCAAGAATGGGTTGTCTAGAGGCCTAAGGTCTCCTCTCACCAAGATGGGTTCCTCCCTCTACCCTGACCTGGATGATGGACTCCTCCCTCCACCCTGACCAGGATGATGGACTCCTCCCTCCACCCTGACCAGGATATGGACTCCTCCCTCCACCCTGACCTGGATGATGGACTCCTCCCTCCACCCTGACCTGGATATGGATCTTCCTCCCTCCACCCTGACCTGGATGATGGACTCCTCCCTCCACCCTGACCAGGATGATGGACTCCTCCCTCCACCCTGACCAGGATGATGGTTTCCTCCCTCCACCCTGACCTGGATGATGGGTTCCTCCCTCCACCCTGACCTGGATGATGGGTTCCTCCCTCCACCCTGACCTGGATGATGGGTTCCTCCCTCCACCCTGACCTGGATGATGGTTCCTCCCTCCACCCTGACCTGGATGATGGGTTCCTCCCTCCACCCTGACCTGGATGATGGATTCTTGCTCTACCATTGCCAGATGGATTGGACCAGTCATCATTCAAGCCTAAGGACTAAAGCAGTGCTCTCCCAAACTGTGGCCCGGGGGCCAGATCCAGCCCTTTGCTTGCCTTTACCTGGCCTATAGGGCACTATTCCTCCCCACTGACACCAATGATGGGGCGCTATTCCTCCCACTCCACCCAATGACCTGGATGGCGCTATTCCTCCCACTGACACCTGACCTGGATGGCGGTATTCCTCCCACCACCAATGACGGGCATGCGCTATTCCTCCCACTGACACCAATGACGGGGCGCTATTCCTCCCACTGACACCAATGACGGGGCGCTATTCTCCCCACTGACACCAATGACGGGGCGCTTATCCTCCCACTGACACCAATGACGGGGCGCTATTCCTCCCACTGACACCAATGACGGGGCGCTATTCCCCCCACTGACACCAATGACGGGGCACTATTCCCCCACTGACACCAATGACGGGGCACTATTTCCTCCCACTGACACCAATGACGGGGCACTATTCCCCCACTGACACCAATGACGGGACACTATTCCCCCACTGACACCAATGACGGGACACTATTCCTCCCACTGACACCAATGACGGGGACACTATTCCTCCCACTGACACCAATGACGGGACACTATTCCTCCCACTGACACCAATGACGGGGCACTATTCCTCCCACTGACACCAATGACGGGGCACTATTCCTCCCACTGACACCAATGACGGGTCACTATTCCCCCCACTGACACCAATGACGGGGCACTATTCCCCCACTGACACCAATGACGGGGCACTATTCCCCCACTGACACCAATGACGGGCACTATTCCTTCCACTGACACCAATGACGGGACACTATTCCTCCCACTGACACCAATGACGGGGCACTATTCCTCCCACTGACACCAATGACGGGGCACTATTCCTCCCCACTGACACCAATGACGGGGCACTATTCCTCCCACTGACACCAATGATGGGGCACTATTCCTGCCACTGACACCAATGTTGGGGCACTATTCCTGCCACTGACACCAATGTTGGGGCACTATTCCTCCCACTGACACCAATGATGGGGCACTATTCCTCCCACTGACACCAATGATGGGGCACTATTCCTGCCCACTGACACCAATGATGGGGCACTATTCCCCCACTGACACCAATGATGGGGCACTATTCCTCCCACTGACACCAATGATGGGGCACTATTCCACCCACTGACACCAATGATGGAGCACTTTTCCTCCCACTGACACCAATGATGGGCTGCAATTCCACTCCCTGCTAAGTACAGATGCTATGCAGGTTTTACTCCCACTGGCCACACTCCGACCCACTTAAAGTCTGAAGGACTGGGCCCTTTGTTGACAAAGTGTGGAGACCCCTGGTGTGGGGGATGGGGGTCCCGTCTTTCTCTACCATCTCAGACTGACCAGGGCCACACCTCGTCTTCTGTCCACACGTTTCTCCGGGGTCTCGGGGTGGAGGTTCAGGCCTCCTCTGATGCCAGTTTTCGGTGAAGGTTGTTGAGTTCCATCGAACTCTCCTAGACCCGTGTGCTATGTGGGGGTGTTGGATCCAGTATGTGGGGTCGCACACCCCTCAGTTGGACCGTTTTAGGATGCCCCATGGTCAAAGCCTAATGATCCCGGAGTCCCGTACAGTGCGGCTAAGAGAACGACCCCCACCAGGGGACACAGGCCCTTCCCCTCTATGATCTCCCTTTCTTTAGGAAAGGGGTCAGAGAATTACGCCTCGTGTCCTCAACCACAAGAAATGGGTTCTACCAAATGTTAGGATTTTTGTCCAATGGGCCCTCAGATCTCACACTGGAATCAGCTTGTATATGACCGATGTTCAGAACAGACAGTTCGTATTGCAGACACTTCGATGTGAGAGTCGATCCCTCAGCTGGTATATGGAGCCGGGTGTAGTCGGCTTGGGGTCGCTTCTTGAAGCCCCTTTAGCTCCAGTGTGAGGAAGTGACACATCCCAATGGGGGCCCGGCTTGTATACCAGCTGAGGGTTCCAAGTCTGAACGTGACTGTAAGAAGAACTCTCTGTGTTCCCACACTTGTGAATGTAGGCTGTGTCCATCCTGCACTAAAAACAAACCCAGCCATGTAACTGACTCCGGGAGGGTGTGTCTGCAGGGTCGTCCCTCCCCCGAGGAGCCCCTTAAGATCTCATTCCCGGTCTAGGTGAAAAGGAGAGGGGAGACAGCAGATGGTCCCTCCCCCCGAGGAGCCCCTTCAGATCTCATTCCCAGTCTATGTGAAAAGGAGAGGGGAGACAGCAGATGGTCCCTCCCCCCGAGGAGCCCCTTCAGATCTCATTCCCAGTCTATGTGAAAAGGGAGAGCGGAGACAGCGGATGGTCCCTCCCCCGAGGAGCCCCTTGGGATCTCATTCCTGGTCTAGGTGAAGGAGAGCAGAGACAGCGGATGGTCCCTCCCCCGAGGAGCCCCTTGGGATCTCATTCCCAGTCTAGGTGAAGGAGAGCAGAGACAGCGGATGGTCCCTCCCCCTAGGAGCCCCTTCGGATCTCATTCCCAGTCTAGGTGAGGAAAAGGAGAGCGGAGACAGCGGGTAAAAAGTCGTTCTGATCTTTATTGTCTGAAAAGTGTCTGTGCATTGCATAGGTGGAGATCGGCCTTCACAGAAGACAACCACGTCAATGTATTTACAGCTCGTTCAGGACAATTGTATACAGCTAGAGATAGATATGTATATACACAAACACCGTCCAGGCTCCGCCTTCTGCGCTTCCAATGGAGGGATCCCAGGTGTGGCTGCGTGGGGAATCACATGACGCCTGCAGTCGCCCCCTCCCCCTGGCCGCAGCTCTAGGGGGAGGGGTAAAACTCTGATGTAATTTCTGCCTCATATTTACAATGGTCAGCATAACCAGGAAGCACCAATGGGGCCACAACCGACCGCCCAACCGCCCACCAGGTGCCATGGATGGGGGGAGGGGCATGGATACACTCCACCCCTGCAATTCAGCCCTGTGTGTGCAAGAAAATGCTATTATATTCCAGCTTCAGTTTCTTCCAGACTCCCATGGGGAGATTTCCACGCACCAAACTTGGGTCGCGGCCCCTCCCACAATGGGGAGATTTCCATGCACCAAACTTGGGTCGCGGCCCCTCCCACAATGGGGAGATTTCCACGCACCAAACTTGGGTCGCGCCCCCCCCCCCCCCCCCACAATGGGGAGATTTCCACGCACCAAACTTGGGTCGCGGCCCCTCCCACAATGGGGAGATTTGCACCAAACGCACCAAACTTGGATCAAGGCCCCTCCCACAAAGAGATCCCCCCCCCAGTAGTTTGTGTCTCGGCCCCTTCCACAATGGGGAGCTTTCCCTGTAGTGGGTCACAGCCCCTCCCACAATGAGATTCCAGTAGTTTGTGTTTCTACTCCTTCAACACTGTTGAGATTCTCTGTGGTAGTCCGTGGGTTGGCCCCTCCCACAATGGTGAAATTTCCCTGCAGTAGTTGGTGTCTTGGCCCCTCCCACAATGGGGAGGTTTCCCTGCAGACATGTCAGCACTGGAGTCTCTGACTGAATGCCGTCCAATCAGACAAAACTGAAGCTGGATCAAATCCTTCCTTCAGGAAATGGAACGCGGGGGTTCTGGAGACTGGTCCGGGATCCGGCCTCCTCCAGAATACTCCACCACACCAAACAGCACGGGATGGCTGGAGACATGAAATAGGGCACCGCCTGACACCCCCGACACGACACCCCTGGCACCGCCTGACGATCCGGCACGACACCCCCGCGGCACCCGCCTGACACGACACCCCTGGCACCGCCTGACACCCCCGGCAACCGCCTGTCCAAGCCAGAGATGGGGGTTCCAAACGAAATGCACCAACTAATAATGGAAGCAGAACTGCGAGTGACTTCAGTTCGAGTATTAAAACGAATTTTCATCATTGGTCGATATTTCGGTGTATGAATAAAGCCACACCCCCCAGTTCTAGAAAGCCAAAATCAACTTTATTGTTCCAGCACGTCCATGAACACTCCACATCAGAACCTCCCACCGATGCGTTTCGTCCAGTACTGAGATTGAATTGTAGAGCATTTCAGGCCCAGTAGGGGGCGGAAGGCATCAGTGGGAGGTGCTGTTGTGGAGTGTTCACTGATGAGCTGGAACAATAAAGTTGATTCTAGCTTTCCGGGCCAGCTGTGTGGGGCTTCATTCAGTGACTTGTGTTGGTGTCACCGGATCCGAAAACACGAGGCTGGCATGTTTGTAGAGTCATGGAAGAAGGATGGAATGTGAATATTTCAGGATTTCTATCAGTTACCCTGCCTTATAGGATGCTGCGCCATGGACTGTGTGACCGCCGTATGGGGGGGAGGGGAGGAGGAATCACCTAGTGCAATAACTATCTGGTATGAAGGGTTCAATGGCGGATTTGTTGGGGTCACGTTCCATGTGAAGTATCTGCAGGTCACCCTCCATTGCTGGCCGACACCCAGGGGATCCAGTTGTGTCCCGATGGCCGTGGTTTGGCCGTGCCGCCTGGACACCGAGTCGGGGGAGGGGCACAACTGCGTGTTCTGCTACATTTGTCTTATGATGAGACCGGACCGGCACGGTGAGAAGACCGAACCCCCCCGAAGAACCCACAGCTTGTTATGAAATCCCGTCTGGTTTCTGTAGGAGACCTCCGTAAGGCCTCCATACTCCCGGAGACAGCTTCTGGGGTGACAAGTCGTCAGTTGGCTGGTCTTGCGGCGGGTTCCAATGGCAGCCACATGAGGAGCGGTGAAGGCGGGCGGACCCAGAAGACCACGCCTTGGCATACAGTCCATCCATCGCAGTAGGGTAAGGTTGCATGTGGTCAGTTGATACATGGTGGGGGGGGGGGGAGGTTAGTACACAACTGGCACCAGAGGGGTGGGTGGGGTTGCTGGACGTGGCATAGGAGATCTGCTACGGTGCCACAAGGCACAAGGGACCCATTAAATCCATGAGATTGGCTCCTCTCCAAGCTGGATGTCACAAAGATGGCGGACCTCTGGGGCGGAAGGTGGGGGAGGGGGCGTGCCCAGGCTCGTGAGACGAACGCAACCATTTTGAGGGGGCGGTAAGGCCAACTAACTCGATGTTCTGTGGTCACCCCCCAGCTCCCGGCGCGGAGGACAGCAGGGTGTAGGCACTCAAGTAAGAACAGCCCGTGAGAAGTCCACGTCGGGGCCGTAACTGAGGAGTCCGTCATTTGGCAGCAGGTTATAGATCCGGCTCGGCCCCGGCATTGTCAGTGGTGGCGCCCACCAGAGGAGTGTTCTAGTGCCGCAGGTCGAGTCTCTTGAAAAAAGAAGGTAGAAAAAAAAGACATGGAGGACGGAGCACCAGTCCTCGCCCCGCCGGGACCCAACCTGCGCAGTCATGAGTCCGATCCGTAGAGTATTCCAGTTCCATCGGCCTCCAGAACAGTCCTGGGGCGGCAAAACTAAGATGCCAAGAGCGTCATTAAAATCAGACACACGGCCACAGTCAAATGTAAGTGTTCCCTCTTCGGGCTCGTCCCACTGATGCTCTTCTCCAGCTTCGGCACCTCCGGGTTAAAGTTCCCTGGAATAGAAGAGAGATCGTGTGAGATCCAGAACACCCCCGAAAAATGCCCCTCCCTAACACAAGATCCAGAACACCCCCAAAAAATGCCCCATCATGACCAACAAGAGATCCAGAACACCCCAAAAAATGCCCCTCCCTAACAGAAGATCCGGAACACCCCCGAAAAATGCCCCTCCCTAACAGAAGATCCGGAACACCCCCAAAAAATGCCCCTCCCTAACACAAGATCCAGAACACCCCCGAAAAATGCCCCTCCCTAACACAAGATCCAGAACACCCCCCGAAAAATGCCCCATCATGACCAACAAGAGATCCAGAACACCCCGAAAAATGCCCCTCCCTAACAGAAGATCCGGAACACCCCTGAAAAATGTCCCTCCCTAACAGAAGAACAAGAACACCCCCGAAAAAAATGCCCCCCCTCCCTAACAGAAGATCCGGAACACCCCTGAAAAATGCCCCTCCCTAACACAAGATCCGGAACACCCCCGAAAAATGCCCCTCCCTAACAGGAGATCCGGAACACCCCTGAAAAATGCCCCTCCCTAACACAAGATCCGGAAAACACCCCCGAAAAAATTCCCCTCCCTAACACAAGATCCAGAACACACCCCCGAAAAAAGCCCCATCATGACCAACAAGAGATACAGAACACCCCCGAAAAATGCCCCTACCTAACAGGAGATCCAGAACACCCCCGAAAAATGCCCCATCATGACCAACAAGAGATACAGAACACCCCCGAAAAATGCCCCTACCTAACAGGAGATCCAGAACACCCCCGAAAAATGCCCCATCATGACCAACAAGAGATACAGAACACCCCCGAAAAATGCCCCTCCCTAACAGAAGATCCGGAACACCCCCGAAAAATGCCCCTCCCTAACAGAAGATCCAGAACACCCCCGAAAAATGCCCCTCCCTAACACAAGATCCAGAACACCCCCGAAAAATGCCCCTTCCTAACCAACGGGAGATCCGGAATACCCCCAAAAAATGTGCCCTTCCCTAACACAAGATCCAGAACACCCCCGAAAAATGCCCCTCCCTAACCAACGGGAGATCCGGAACACCCCCGAAAAATGCCCCTCCCTAACACAAGATCCAGAACACCCCCGAAAAATGCCCCATCATGACCAAAGAGATCCAGAACACCCCCGAAAAATGCCCCTCCCTAACAGAAGATCCGGAACACCCCAAAAAAATGCCATATCATGACCAACGGAGGATCCAGAACGTCCCCGAAATATGGGGATAGGTCAGGGGGGTTGTCAGGGTTTTCGGTGGGGTGACAACCGACAACCGGACGGACTGGCAGCTGATGTGTGCCAATCCCCTCCTGTGACCCATATTTGTAGGATAGGATGCTTCCAGACGTTTATCGGGGAAGAGCGACCACAGCCCACCGACCCGAACCAACCCCCGCCCCCGGGACTCTATACGAGGTCATCCTTTATCAGGAGCCGTGATTGGCTGCCGTAGACTCCGCACCTTGCTCTCTAGGACGCCATGGACACCGTCAGGTGATGCGTTTGTCCGTCCATCCATCCATGGATGGATGCCAAGAGACGTCTGTACATGATCATCAGGGGATTACTGCAGTACCTCACCCCGCCTGTAGGGGGCGGCAGAGACGTCCGTACGTGACATCATTAGGGGATTACTGCAGTACCTCACCCCGCCTGTAGGGGGCGGCAGAGATGTCCGTACGTGACATCCGGGGCTTACTGCAGTACCTCACATCCTGTAGGGGGCAGCAGAGACGTCCGTACCTGACATCATTAGGGGATTACTGCAGTACCTCACCCCGCCTGTAGGGGGCGGCAGAGATGTCCGTACGTGACATCCGGGGCTTACTGCAGTACCTCACCCCGCCTGTAGGGGGCAGCAGAGACGTCCGTACCTGACATCAGGGGATTACTGCAGTACCTCACCCCGCCTGTAGGGGCGGCAGAGACGTCCGTACGTGACATCATCAGGGGTTACTGCAGTACCTCACCCCGCCTGTAGGGGCGGCAGAGACGTCCGTACGTGACATCATCAGGGGTTACTGCAGTACCTCACCCCGCCTGTAGGGGCGGCAGAGACGTCCGTACGTGACATCATCAGGGGTTACTGCAGTACCTCACCCCGCCTGTAGGGGGCGGCAGAGATGTCCTTACGTGACATCATCAGGGGATTACTGCAGTACCTCACCCCGCATGTAGGGGGGCAGCAGAGACGTCTGTACATATATATACATGTATATCAGCAGCACATACAGTGATACCTCATCCCACCACTCGGGGGCAACAGAGACTTCCATTTCTTGTACAAAGACGAAGGTTTCGCTCTCAGGCGTACAAAGACGAACGTTTCGCCCCCCCCCCATGTACAAAGACGAATGTTTCGCCCTCCGACGTACAAAGACGAACGTTTCGCCCCCCGACGTACAAAGACGAACGTTTCGCCCTCCGACGTACAAAGACGAACGTTTCGCCCCCCCCCCCCATGTACAAAGACGAATGTTTCGCCCTCCGACGTACAAAGACGAACGTTTCGCCCCCCCCGACGTACAAAGACGAACGTTTCGCCCTCCGACGTACAAAGACGAACGTTTCGCCCCCCCCCCTCATGTACAAAGACGAACGTTTCGCCCTCCGACGTACAAAGGCGAACGTTTCGCCCTCCGACGTACAAAGGCGAACGTTTCGCCCCCCGACGTACAAAGGCGAACGTTTCGCCCTCCGACGTACAAAGGCGAACGTTTCGCCCTCCGACGTACAAAGGCGAACGTTTCGCCCTCCGACGTACAAAGGCGAACGTTTCGCCCTCCGACGTACAAAGGCGAACGTTTCGCCCTCCGACGTACAAAGGCGAACGTTTCGCCCTCCGACGTACAAAGGCGAACGTTTCGCCCTCCGACGTACAAAGGCGAACGTTTCGCCCTCCGACGTACAAAGACGAACGTTTCGCCCTCCGACGTACAAAGACGAACGTTTCGCCCTCCGACGTACAAAGACGAACGTTTTGCCCCCCCCCCCCCATGTACAAAGACGAACGTTTCGCCCTCCGAGTACAAAGACGAACGTTTTGCCCCCCCCCCCCATGTACAAAGACGAACGTTTAACCCTTCGATCACGGCTGTAGAGTACATTCCCAGGCCGGCCTGTAGAGGGCGGCAGACGCCACACATTGCAGGACTCACCTAGATCTTCAATCTTCACCTCGGGTCCTATCGTGAACTGCGGCAGGGTGGGGGATTGCTTCTCGCCTGAGTGAGCCGCTGTGGGGAGGAAATTACAGCGTTACCAGGGACCAGAACATGACAGGCCCCTCCCCCCAAAAGGGCCACACACATAACGGGCCCCATATTGCAGACCGCCGGGAGTCTCATTGTGGCCCCAATATTGCAGATATCAGCAATGAGACTCGATGGGGGGGGGGGGGGGGGGGGGGCGCGGTCCACACCGAATCTGCAGAAGGCCTGGAGGAGCCCCCCACGGAGGGATACGTCTACATGGGACCCCGGAAACAGACGAATACTCACTGGTGGCGCAGCACACGAACACCTTCATCTTCAAACACGAGCGCCGGTGGTTGTGGGTCGGTTGGGCTGAAACAGAGAAGATTGGAAATCGGTGGCTGGAAATCTCCGGAGACTCCAAATCTGCATCAGACTTCCAACCAACCTCCACCGAAACACACATCGATCTCACACGCCACGCACCGATCTCAACACTCCACACATCGATATCACACACGACACACATCGATCTCAACACTCCACACATCGATCTCAACACTCCACACACCGATCTCAACACTCCACGCATCGCTCTCACACGCCACACATCGATCTCACACTCCACGCATCGCTCTCACACGCCACGCATCGATCTCACACGCCACACATCGATCTCACACGCCACACATCGATCTCACACGCCACACATCGATCTCTGACATCGATCTCTGACACGACACACATCGATCTCACACACGACACACATCGATCTCACACACGACACACATCGATCTCACACACGACACACATCGATCTCACACACGACACACATCGATCTCACACACGACACACATCGATCTCACACACGACACACATCGATCTCACACACGCCACACATCGATCTCACACGCCACACATCGATCTCACACGCCACACATCGATCTCACACACAACACATAGATCGTTGGCTGTTGTCCAGTGTTACTCCTCCATACACATCGATTGGAAACTCCTCCGAATGAGATGAATCTCCAATACGGATTGTGTGGAATGTCTGGTTGTGTATGGAGAGCGGAGATATGGGGACTGGGGAAGGACGGGTGATGCGCCGGGGATGGATCGGTGATGGACTGGGGAAGAACAGGTGATAGACCAGTGAAGAGTTGGTGATGGACCGGGGATGGACTGGTGATGGATTGGGGAAGAACGGGTGATAGACCAGTGAAGGGCTGGTGATGGACTGGGGATGGGCTGGTGATGGACTGGGGAAGGATGGGTGATAGACCAGTGAAGGGCTGGTGATGGATTGGTGATGGACTGGTGATGGACTGGGGAAGAACGGGTGATAGACCAGTGAAGGGCTGGTGATGGTCCAAGCATGGATTGGTGAGGGACTGGGGAAGGATGGGTGATAGACCAGTGAAGAGATGGTGATGGATGGGTAAGACCAGTGAAGGGCTGGTGATGGACTGGGGATGGACTGGTGATGGATGGGTAAGGCCAGTGTAGGGCTGGTGATGGACTGGGGATGGATGGGTAAAACCAGTGAAGGGTTAGTGATGGACTGGGGATGGATGGGTAAGACCAGTGAAGGGCTGGTGATGGATTGGTGATGGACTGGGGAAGGATGGGTGATAGACCAGTGAAGGGCTGGTGATGGATTGGTGATGGACTGGGGAAGAACGGGTGATAGACCAGTGAAGGGCTGGTGATGGTCCAAGCATGGATTGGTGATGGACTGGGGAAGGATGGGTGATAGACCAGTGAAGAGATGGTGATGGATGGGTAAGACCAGTGAAGGGCTGGTGATGGTCCAGGCATGGATTGGTGATGGACTGGGGGGAAGGATGGGTGATAGACCAGTGAAGGGCTGGTGATGGATCAGTGATGGACTGGGGATGGATGGGTAAGACCAGTGAAGGGCTGGTGATGGTCCAAGCATGGATTGGTGATGGACTGGGGAAGGACGGGTAAGACCAGTGAAGGGCTGGTGATGGTCCAGGCATGGATTGGTGATGGACTGGGGAAGAACGGGTGATAGACCAGTGAAGGGCTGGTGATGGATCAGTGATGGACTGGGGATGGATGGGTAAGACCAGTGAAGGGCTGGTGATGGTCCAAGCATGGATTGGTGATGGACTGGGGAAGGACGGGTAAGACCAGTGAAGGGCTGGTGATGGTCCAGGCATGGATTGGTGATGGGCTGGGGAAGGACGGGTAAGACCAGTGAAGGGCTGGTGATGGTCCAGGCATGGATTGGTTAAGGACGGGTAAGACCAGTGAAGGGCTGGTGATGGTCCAGGCATGGATTGGTGAAGGACGGGTAAGACCAGTGAAGGGCTGGTGATGGTCCAGGCATGGATTGGTGAAGGACGGGTAAGACCAGTGAAGGGCTGGTGATGGTCCAGGCATGGATTGGTGAAGGACGGGTAAGACCAGTGAAGGGCTGGTGATGGTCCAGGCATGGATTGGTGCATCTCACTCTGGTCTTTGTAACATTCGGGTTCCTCATTCTTAGAACGGATCAGCCGTGTTGATGGTTTCTGGGCAGAAATAGCTAACTATAAAACCTTTCAGTGAATTATTAGGACAGAAGATCGATAAATAAAAGGTCGGTAAATGACCCCGGGCAGTCTTAGACCAGAACGTGGAAACATCCATGAGAAACCTGCACGACCTCCTCCACTGTCAGTACAGTCATGCTGTGGATTGTCGATGTTCTGCAAACCTCTGGTGTTCTGCTGGACGTCATGGAGGAACGATGCCAGACGCCACTAATGGCTGATAACAGAACAATAGCTGGCATGGCAGCATGAGAGAAGTCCCGGGGATGGCGTTGTGTTCAGGATTTTTTGGGGGGGGGGGGTCATATCTTTCATACAGGAACGTGTGAACGAGGTTCGGAGGGAATTCACACAACTATTTCTATTTCATCCTTCAGGACACATTTTGACATACAAAATAAAACAAGGCGTCTCGTTCCCACCGAGCGAAGATTGTACTCACAGATGTAGTAATATTCGTGGCCCGCGTGGAACTCATAGCCCAGGGAGAAGGCGCTGTACCGCTGGAACTTCTCGGAGAATTTGATGGGGCTGTGGGGCGAGTGCGGGCGATTACATTCCCAACGTTTGAAGCCCTGGCTGATGTCGCAGGTCCTGTAGCCCTCATAGTTCACCATGTAAAGAATGTATTGCTCCATCCTATGGTCGGCCATAGTCTCATTGTAGTGCGGACAGTAGATGTCCAGATAATCGTTGACGTTCACCTGGACGGTGTAGCCATCACGCCGCAAGCTGAAAAACAAAAAAAAGACACAAGTGGTCAGCAAAGTTTGTGAAGGAGGCCTAAACAGAGGATGACAATCAGGACTGGGGCAACCCTAAGGGTTTGTTCACAGTGGCTTCAAAATGTGGCATTGGGCACGCGTTTTTAAAGCCCTCTGAATGCCAATCGAAGCCCCGTCACTAAATATAATGGTCACCTTACTGTCCTGTTCACACCTTGCTTCACCAACTATACCCCATGTCACGTTCTTGCTGCTTCACAGCATCTCTGAAGCCTCCATAGAAGTCTATGACAACGCTCGCTCACAGCACCTCCAGCTTCTGAGCGGCTTTCCTTCAGCTTTAGCTTTGATCTGTTTTGGAGGTATGAGATATCCCAGGATGCACTGCAAGACCAACAACGGAACTGGAGAGACGCCATCAGCAGTCACTCCCGGTTCATGTGTATATATTCTGGGGGTGTCTGGTGCAGACGTCACATCTGGGGGTGGAGTGTGGATCCAGACTGGAGCAGAGTAACTAGCGGATGAGACACATGATGTGCAACATGGGAACGTTGCAGAGGAAGATGAGTGGGGACCGTAGAGAGGACTGAGTGGCAGAGGATCAGCAGAGCTGGGGGACCGGAGCAGGAGGAACTAGCAATGTCACACATGGTGAGCAGTGCAGGAGCAATTTAGCAGGAGGTGAGCGGGAACCAGAGAGAGGAGGTTCAGCGGGTTACTACTGAGTGGGGGATCAGCAGAGCTGGGGGTTACTACTGAGCGGGGGATCAGCAGAGCTGGGGGTACTACTGAGTGGGGGATCAGCAGAGCTGGGGGTTACTACTGAGTGGGGATCAGCAGAGCTGGGAGTACTACTGAGCGGGGATCAGCAGAGCTGGGGGTACTACTGAGCGGGGATCAGCAGAGCTGGGGGTACTACTGTGTGGGGGATACTACTGTGTGGGGGATACTACTGAGTGGGGGATCAGCAGAGCTGGGGGTTACTACTGAGCGGGGATCAGCAGAGCTGGGGGTTACTACTGAGCGGGGATCAGCAGAGCTGGGGGTACTACTGAGTGGGGGATACTACTGAGTGGGGGGTTACTACTGTGTGGGGGATCTGCTGAACGAGGGTACTAATAAGCTAACTATATGATGATGAGGCCAAGGAGGAAAGAGGGGTGAAGGGGGTCCTGGAGGAGTGGGGTACTAGTACTTGAGGATACAACATGCAAATGAAGCATCTGAATATGCCAGAGCTGGAAGAGGGGAAGACCGGGAGAGGGGAAGAAGGGAAGAGGGCAAGGCCGGGAGAAGGGAAGAGGGCAAGGCCGGGAGAGGGGAAGAGGGCAAGGCCGGGAGAGGGGAAAGAGGGGAAGGCCGGGAGAAGGAAGAGGGCAAGGCCGGGAGAAGGGAAGGCCGGGAGAAGGGAAGAGGGCAAGGCCGGGAGAGGGGAAGAGGGCAAGGCCGGGAGAGGGGAAGAGGGCAAGGCCGGGAGAAGGGAAGAGGGCAAGGCCGGGAGAAGGGAAGAGGGCAAGGCCGGGAGAAGGGAAGAGGGCAAGGCCGGGAGAGGGGAAGAGGGGAAGGCCGGGAGAAGGGAAGAGGGCAAGGCCGGGAGAAGGGAAGAGGGGAAGGCCGGGAGAGGGGAAGAGAGCAAGGCCGGGAGAAGGGAAGAGGGCAAGGCCGGGAGAGGGGAAGAGGGGAAGGCCGGGAGAAGGGAAGAGGGCAAGGCCGGGAGAAGGGAAGAGGGCAAGGCCGGGAGAAGGGAAGAGGGGAAGGCCGGGAGAAGGGAAGAGGGGAAGGCCGGGAGAAGGGAAAGGGCAAAGGGGCAAAGGGGAGAAGGGAAGAAGAGGGCAAGGCCGGGAGAAGGGAAGAGGGCAAGGCCGGGAGAAGGAAGAGGGCAAGGCCGGGAGAGGGGAAGAGGGCAAGGCCGGGAGAGGGGAAGAGGGCAAGGCCGGGAGAGGGGAAGAGGGCAAGGCCGGGAGAGGGGAAGAGGGCAAGGCCGGGAGAGGGGAAAGAGGCAAGGCCGGGAGAGGGGAAGAGGGCAAGGCCGGGAGAAGGGAAGAGGGGAAGGCCGGGAGAGGGAAGAGGGAAGGCCGGGAGAAGGGGGAGAAGGGGGAAGAGGGGAAGGCCGGGAGAAGGGAAGAGGGCAAGGCCGGGGAGAGGGGAAGAGGGCAAGGCCGGGAGAGGGAAGAGGGCAAGGCCGGGAGAAGGGAAGAGGGCAAGGCCGGGAGAAGGGAAGAGGGCAAGGCCGGGAGAAGGGGAAGAGGGCAAGGCCGGGAGAGGGGAAGAGGGCAAGGCCGGGAGAGGGGAAGAGGGCAAGGCGGGAGAGGGGAAGAGGGCAAGGCCGGGAGAAGGGGGAAGAGGGGAAGGCCGGGAGAGGGGAAGAGGGGAAGGCCGGGAGAGGGGAAGAGGGGAAGGCCGGGAGGGGGCAAGGCCGGGAGGGGGCAAGGCCGGGAGGGGGCAAGGCCGGGGGAGGGGGCAAGGCCGGGAGGGGGCAAGGCCGGGAGAAGAAAAGGCCGGGAGAAGAAAAGGCCGGGAGAAGAAAAGGCCGGGAGAAGGAAAGGCCGGGAGGAGAAGGAAAGGCCGGGAGAAGGAAAGGCCGGGAGAAGGAAAGGCCGGGAGAAGAGCAGAGATGGACAGAGGTAGATGGAAGGTCAGAAGCAGGACACAGGAAGGTGATGGTACAAAGGGAAGGAGTGATGATCACCAACACAAGTTGTAAAATGTATCTACGAGTGAACCTGTCTCAGCCACCCAGCTCTGAGCCGGGAACATGAAAGGAGGAGGATTGGCCACGCTCACACACGTGTCAGTCAATACACGCCACGCACGGCTGAACTATAATTTGCTTCTTTTCTCTAATCTCGGCTCTTGAGGCTGAGAATTAATTAGGAAATATCGAGCCGGCCAAAAGCACTTCGTACCGTTCATGGTTCCCGGAGTAACTCACCCCGTACTAAGCCAGGACATCGAGGGGATAAAAGCCATCAAGGATATCCATGTCAAGTCAACCAAATCCGAGACCGGAGAGGTCCTTATACACAGATCCAGGCACAGGTGAGGAGGAGACCGGAGAGGTCCTTATACACAGATCCAGGCACAGGTGAGGAGGAGACCGGAGAGGTCCTTATACACTGATCCAGGCACAGGTGAGGAGGAGACCTGAGAGGTCCTTATACACAGATCCAGGCACAGGTGAGGAGGAGACCGGAGAGGTCCTTATACACAGATCCAGGCACAGGTGAGGAGGAGACCGGAGAGGTCCTTATACACAGATCCAGACACAGGCCAGGAGGAGACCGGAGAGGTCATTATACACAGATCCAGGCACAGGTGAGGAGGAGACCTGAGAGGTCCTTATACACAGATCCAGGCACAGGTGAGGAGGAGACCGGAGAGGTCCTTATACACAGATCCAAGCACAGGTGAGGAGGAGACCGGAGAGGTCCTTATACACAGATCCAGACACAGGTGAGAAGGAGACCCGAGAGGTTCTTATACACAGATTCAGACACGGGCCAGGAGGAGACCGGAGAGGTCTTTATACACAGATCCAGGCACAGGTGAGGAGGAGACCTGAGAGGTCCTTATACACAGATCCAGACACAGGGCCAGGAGGAGACCGAAGAGGTCCTTATACACAGATCCAAGCACAGGTGAGGAGGAGACCTGAGAGGTTCTTATACACAGATCCAGACACGGGCCAGGAGGAGACCGGAGAGGTCCTTATACACAGATCCAAGCACAGGTGAGGAGGAGACCGGAGAGGTCTTTATACACAGATCCAGGCACAGGTGAGGAGGAGACCTGAGAGGTCCTTATACACATATCCAGACACGGGCCAGGAGGAGACCAAAGAGGTCCTTATACACAGATCCAAGCACAGGTGAGGAGGAGACCGGAGAGGTCCTTATACACAGATCCAGACACAGGTGAGGAGACCTGAGAGGTCCTTATACACAGATCCAGACACAGGTGAGGAGGAGACCTGTGATCTCCTTATATAGAGATCCAGACACAGGTGAGGAGGAGACCTGTGATGTCCTTATATAGAGATCCAGACACGGGAGGAGGAGACCCGAGAGATCCTTATATAGAGCTCTGGAAGGTGGTGAGGAATTCCTGGAAGACCCTACACTGAGCTGGGACTGGAAGAAGAACCTTTGAATGTTGGATGTATGGCTGGTACGTTGCTGGTTCTGGCACCCTGAAGGATGTGGGCTCGATATCCGGCGCCCTTCATCTCCTATCAGGTCATTTGCCGTGAAGCCGTCATTTGGTAAGACGTTGAATGGTCGGCAGTATCATTTAGTGTTGGCTCTGCCCTTGTGAAGGACAACAAAACATACGTGATGGCATATGGGAAGCAGGAGGCACATGTCATCTAAGTCCATGCTCACCCGCTGCAGCTATAATTCTTCCCAGCAGGCAGAGCCGTCTGAAGGCCAGAACCTCAGACCCGGACATGGGCACAGAGGAGAGGGGACCGTTGCCAGAGGTCAGGATGGCACTTGGAGTGGTAACACGGACTGATTCTTGTGCCAGGGCTCAGGCAGGCTGTGGACTTGTAAAGAGAATACGGAGAGTGATGGCAATGCATCAGAAAAGTCAGATTTATCAAATGTGTCTCATCTATTACCCCATCGAAGCCAAATATCAACCAAACCGCACCGGGAATGTATGAACATTGGATCCGATTGGTTGCAACAGCTCTGGGAGTTACTGACCCTACAAAATAAATAAATATCCACCATGTCCAAATGGGCTGATCTCCAATGAAAACACTTTGTATACCTAGAACGAGTAATCTCAGATGATGAATACGCCATGCACATTTTTGGATTTGGGTTCAATTGAAGCAAGTGGGGTGCTCCTTGGCACTTATCACCGCTTATCAGGTGACTGGCACTTCCTTTGGTGTCATGGAGCATACAAAACTGCGGCCTTCTGATTGGCAGCAGCTGATATTGCCACTCTGGCCTTGGAAGACAATGACTGTGATGTGCCAACCAGAAGGGGTCCAAAGGAGAGGACCATGGCATCTAAGGTGGCTTCATCCTGTCTTCTGCTGTTTCAATTGAAACAAAAGGTGTTATCGTTGGCACATTCCCACCTATAGGTGACTGGCACCTACTTTGGTGCCATGGAGCATACAAACTTGCTGCCTTCTGATTGGCAGAAACGGACGTTGCCACTCTGACCTCAGAAGCCCCAGAGGCCAATGACTGAGATAGGTCAGCCAGAAGGTACCAAGGGAGAAGACCAAAGCATCTAAGGTGGCTTCATCCTGTCGTCTGCTGTTTCAGTTGAAACAAGAGGGGTTCTCCTTGGCACATTCCACCTATTAGGTGACTGGCACCTACTTTGTTGCCATGGCACATACACAACTTCCGCCTTTGGACTGGCAGAAGCAGATGCTGCCACTCCAGCCTTGGAAGCCCCCAGAGGCCAATGACTGTGATAGGCCAACCAGAAGGGATCCAAAGGAGATGACCATGGCATCTAAGGGGACTTCATCATTTATTTTACTGTTTCAATTGAGACAAGAGGGGCTTTCCTTGGCACAGTCCAACCTATCAGCTAACGCCTACATTGGTGGTATGGAGTATACCAAATTGCTGGAAGCAGAAGTTGCCACTTCAACATTGGAAGCCCCCCTGAGGCCAATGACTGGGACAGACCAACCAAAGGGGGTCCAAGGAAGAGGACCATGGCATCTAAGGTGGCTTCATCCTGTCTTCTGCTGTTTCAATTGAAACAAGAGGGGATCTCCTTGGCACATTCCACCAATCATGTGACTGGCACCTACTTTGCTGCCATGGCGCATACACAACCTCCGCCTTTTGACGCCCCCAGAGGCCAATGACTGTGATAGGCCAACCAGAAGGGGTCCAAAGGGGATGACCATGGCATCTAATGTGGCTTCATCCTTCCTTCTGCTGTAAGCCAACCCCTTGGATCAGTTTATGTTTTGCTTCCGCCATCAGAATCTGCGGAAGCAAAAATAGTTTGCATAGTAAATGTCATCCGCACATGTTAGCCGAGTAAATGGGTACAATCCATAAAACAGGAGAGATTAGAGCGGAGAACGGGGGGAGGGGGTGGAGAATGGCAGATGAAGGAAAGAGAGATGGAACATGAAGAGGAAACTGCTGACTGAAAACTGCTTGACTGGGTGGAAAGAGGAAGAAGCAGCGAGCGGGGAGCGGAATAGGTGATCGAATAGACAGAAGACGATTAATAGCGGAGTACCAGAGTAATGTTATGGGAGGAGACACCAAGAGATGGCAAATCGGGAGGGCAGGGGCGGTACGGCTATCGAAAGACAATGGCAAAATGTGTGCAAAGCATCAACCGTGGCAATGAACCATCCTAGGTTTCTTCCTGAATACCGAAAACAATGGCGGCCCAGCGCCAGGAACCGCGTGGTCAATGCGTCTGCGATATACGACCTTCGGGTCTCATGGGCCGTCAATGGATGCGCATTACCCAGATCGGTTCTCTGCATTCATTTGTCCACTATTAGGAGCGCCATTATGCAGACCTTCCACGTGAATTCCATGAGAGGAATATGTAACAAGCCGGGAGTAATGGTGCCGCGGCCCCGGAGGGGGAGAAGATCGGGCCCGGCCTGCTGCTGCAGGGGTAGAAGGATGACCTAGTGACATGTTCCAGGTAGAGACAAGAGGAAGGTAATAGAGAGGTTCAGTTTGTCAAGATTAATGTTGTGTTTCCGCCTGGAGGGATCCGTTCAGCTGGCAAGAGGCATTATAGAGATACAGCTGTCACCGGTGCCGAGCTCCTCCCGGCCAGAGGAGTATTTTTAGCATGTAGGTCCCATTTATACCAATTAAGAGGCAGCTCTGTGCACCCCACACCAGCAAGACGGCGTCCTTCAACCTTGCCGGAGCCACTTCTACCGACGAGGCGCACACTACAGAGAGCCGGAGACATACTTTGTTGTGTCAGCCTCGTCCAATGCTCACGTCAGCTCCTCTCAGCTGTCACATCTACATCAGCAGTGCGGTCTACTATCCACCGCTTCGCCAGCGGGTTATAGGACCTGTATACATCTACATCAGCAGTGCGGTCTATACTATCCACCGCTTCGCCAGCGGGTTATAGGACCTGTATACACATGTACATCAGCAGTGCGGTCTACTATCCACCACTCCGCCAGCGGGTTATAGGACCTGTATACACATCTACATCAGCAGTGCGGTCTACTGTCCACCACTCCGCCAGCGGGTTATAGGACCTGTATACACATCTACATCACCAGTGCGGTCTACTGTCCACCGCTCCGCCAGTGGGTTATAGGACCTGTATACACATCTACATCAGCAGTGCGGTCTACTATCCACCGCTTCGCCAGCGGGTTATAGGACCTGTATACACATGTACATCAGCAGTGCGGTCTACTATCCACCACTCCGCCAGCGGGTTATAGGACCTGTATACACATCTACATCACCAGTGCGGTCTACTGTCCACCGCTCCGCCAGTGGGTTATAGGACCTGTATACACATCTACATCAGCAGTGCGGTCTACTATCCACCGCTTCGCCAGCGGGTTATAGGACCTGTATACATCTACATCAGCAGTGCGGTCTACTATCCACCGCTTCGCCAGCGGGTTATAGGACCTGTATACACATGTACATCAGCAGTGCGGTCTACTATCCACCACTCCGCCAGCGGGTTATAGGACCTGTATACACATCTACATCAGCAGTGCGGTCTACTGTCCACCACTCCGCCAGCGGGTTATAGGACCTGTATACACATCTACATCACCAGTGCGGTCTACTGTCCACCGCTCCGCCAGTGGGTTATAGGACCTGTATACACATCTACATCAGCAGTGCGGTCTACTATCCACCGCTTCGCCAGCGGGTTTATAGGACCTGTATACATCTACATCAGCAGTGCGGTCTACTGTCCACCACTCCGCCAGCGGGTTATAGGACCTGTATACACATCTACATCACCAGTGCGGTCTACTGTCCACCGCTCCACCAGCGGGTTATAGGACCTGTATACACATCTACATCACCAGTGCGGTCTACTGTCCACCGCTCCGCCAGCGGGTTATAGGACCTGTATACACATCTACATCACCAGTGCGGTCTACTGTCCACCGCTCCGCCAGCGGGTTATAGGACCTGTATACACATCTACATCAGCAGTGCGGTCTACTATCCACCGCTCCGCCAGCGGGTTATAGGACCTGTATACACATCTACATCAGCAGTGCGGTCTACTATCCACAGCTCCGCCAGCAGGTTATAGGACCTGTATACACATCTACATCAGCAGTGTGGTCTACTGTCCCCTCCTGTATGGGAGGGGTTATATAAGGGAGGATGTCCTGTTTCTGCCACTGTCCATTCACCCAGAGGTGGAGCACAGCCCTGGTAGTATAACCTGCAATATAAATATATATATACACACACACCTAATGCTGCAGTGCACCGTGCCCTCTAATACTCTACACTCCCCTCCATATCTCAGGTACTACAAGCCATACTTCCAGCAATGCCACCAATGTCCACCTTAAATGTCCCAAAAACCTTCGGGAGCTGTACCTTTGTTGGGGAGCCAATATGAGGGTAAGCGGACACAGGGAGGCCTCTGCTGGGGAGCCAGTATGAGGGTAAGCGGACACAGGGAGGCCTCTGCTGGGGAACCAGTATGAGGGTAAGCGGACACAGGGAGGCCTCTGCTGGGGAACCAGTATGCGGGTTAACTGAAACTGGCTTTCCAACAGAAAATTCGCAGTGTGAGATGACCCATATATTGGTTCCCCAACAGAGACCTCCCTGTGTCTCTAAGAGTTAGCTGACACAGGGAGGTCTCTGTCGGGGAGCCAGTATGAGGGTTAGCTGACACAGGGAGGTCTCTGTTGGGAGGACAATAAAAAAAAAGGGCAAGCTGTCATTGGGAGGTCTTTGTTGGGGAGCTAATAGAAGGGTAAGCCAACACCGGGAGGTTTTCTCTCTAACACCGGGAGGTTGTTGGGATCTTTGCAGCTCTGTAATCCGATTTAGGGCAAGAAAACCATTTTTGGTTTTAGGCAAGCTATCCTTATTTCTGATGTTCACAATGAGCTGTACCTTTGTTGGGGAAGCCAATGTAAGGGGGTAAGATGACACGGGGGGTTGGTTTCTGTTGGGAAGCCAATATAAAAGTAGTATGTTCACATTGGATGACACCTCAACTAAAGATGACCTTAGACCTTGGTTCTGCAGCACTGCCCATGAAGGGCCCCCATTACAGAGGGATTGTTCTCTGGGTAGAGCTGGTAAAGACAGTAGGGTAATGTATGCCTCAACTAAAGAGGACCTTAGACCTCGGTTCTTCAGCACTGCCAATAGAGGGGCCCCTTTACAGAGGGCGTGATAGGTCTCAGCTGGGGAGCCAATACACGGGTAAGTTGACACTTGGAGAGCTCTGTAAAATGACACCAGCTACAGAAGACCTTGGTTCTTCAGCACCACCCATGAAGGGGCCCCTTTACAGAGGACATGAGGGGTCCCTCTTAGGTAGACAATATAAGGGAAAGCTGACACAAGGTGGTCTCTGTTGGGAAGCCTTCCAATCTAAGAGTAAGTTGACTCTGGGAAAGGTCTCTCAAAATGACACCTCAACGTAAAGAAGAAGACCTTAGACCTCAGTTCTGGGTTTTTGTTCAGCACTGTCCATGGAGGGACCCCCCACTTACAGAGGGATTGTTCTCTGGGTAGAGCTGGTAAAGGCAGTAGGGTAATGTATGCACGGGGTTTGGATCATTCTGATTAGCAGTGAATAGAAACATGCAGAACCGATCGCCGGGGGACATTCTGTTCTCATCTGCAGCCAGACCAGATTCTACACAAATTAAAGCACTACAACCAGTCCCTAAACTCAGCATCTGTCCTACATCAGGAGCCAAGCGAGAGACTCGCTCACAGTTCCCGCATCGCCATGCAGACGACAGAAGGCCTCCTCTCCTCTGGCTACAGCAATCACCGTGACGACAGCGAGAATAACAAGGCACAGAAAGCCGGCCGTGGGCTATCGGTGTGACATATCTGGGACAGGCTGAGAGACAGCGCCAGAGCATCTCTTCGCAGAGGGCCAGGATGGGCAAGAGGACCTTCCAATGCAAAGAAGGGGCGAGACGCATCGCCCTAGGGAAGACGTGATGACACTTCCATCGCCAATGCGGAGCGAAGAGCGAAAACAGCCAAGACAACCCCAACAGTCAAAACTCACATCTAATGTGCGATTAGGAGGAACAGTTCATTAAAAGCGCTGTAGCAAAGGTCACCACGGCTAACATTTTTACGTGGGTGGTGAGGAAGCCCAGTCATTAAGTGTGGATGTGTTCTTCACGGCACAAACAGGTTAAATGAACGAACAGCATGAAAAACAACGACTTTAACCACATTAAAGACTCTGAACCCAAGGTCACTGGGACAGAGTTGGCCGTCCACACAAGTAATGGGGACACATCTGCCATTAGAAGAGTCTACGAGGCTCTGCCTTTCTTCCCAGAGACCAAATCCACGGAGACCCGCTGCTCGCTGCATTCACACCAGCCCCGTCCGATCCTCCGCAGCCTCCTCCCGGATACGCAGGCTTTTTCAATGGGACTAATTTAAGCCGGCAGGCGCACACAGCTGTACACGGCAGGGAAAAAATGGAAGAGATGCAAGGGGGGAGCAAGGCGCTGACAGAACAGGGCCAGAGAGCTGCCAAGGAACAGAGGAGGGAGGACGTTCATGTAACGATGGCGGGTTTTATTGCAGCAGCTAATGCAGAGAAGAGACTTTAATAAGTGGCTCGCACTACAGATACGGAGGGGGGGAGCCTAATAAAATGGAGGCTATGGGGAGCGCGAGCACGGTGAGTAGAAGGACATCCGTCGTGTCCGTATTCTAGGTCAGGCTGGACAAATCAATGTGGAATTCAGAGAACATTCTACCCACAGGCCACAGGACAATACCGCCCAGAAAAGAAACAGTACCCCAACAAACAATGGGATACCAGGGTGCAGGAGGGAGAAGATGGCGGCCGCTTATCTTTGTGTGGTTATTTTCTAGAGAACCTGAGAATTCATTATCAGCAATAGGAAGCCACAAATTTTGGCACTCCCGGCATGTTCAAAAATCTGCGCAGGCCCACGTATGTGGATATGGAGTCCTGGCGGTTGGTGTTTGCAGCCCACACATGTGGATATGGAGCCTGGGCGGTTGGCGTTTGCAGCCCACATATGCGAATATGGAGCCCGGGCAGGCAGCAAATGCTGCCCACACATGCGGATATGCAGCCAGGATGGTTGGCGATTGCTGCCCATTTATATGCGAATATGGAGCCTGGGCGGTTGGCGTTTGCAGCCCACACATGCGAATATGGATCCAGGATGGTTGGCAATTGCTGCCCACATGTGGATATGGAGCCCGGACGGTTTTTGCTGCCCACGTGGATATGGAGCCTGGGCAGTTGGCGATTGGTGCCCACATGCGAATATGGAGTCAGGACGGTTGGCAATTGCTGCCCACACATGTGGATATGGAGCCCGGACGGTTGCCAATTGCTGCCCACATGTGGATATGGAGCCTGGGCAGTTGGCGATTGGTGCCCTCATGTGGATATGGAGTCAGGATGGTTGGAGATTGCTGCCCACACATGTGGATATGGAGCTGGGGCGGTTTGGAGATTGCAGCCCACACATGCGGATATGGAGCCCAGGCAGTTGGCGATTGCTGCCCACACGTGGATATGGAGCCCGGGCGGTTTGGAGATTGCAGCCCACACGTGGATATGGAGCTGGGGTGGTTGGCGTTTGCAGCCCACACATGTGGATATGGAGCCCGGGCGGTTGGCGTTTGCAGCCCACACATGTGGATATGGAGCCCTGGCGGTTGGCGATTGCAGCTCAAATACGTGTAGAGATGCAAGGATGGACGGCAGGGATCTGGATGGTCTTGGTGCCCTATTTCGGCAATCCAGCACACAATCCAGTCTCTTCCCCTCAGTGCGCTCCAGAAAACACTGCTCCGGCCATAAATAATTGAGCAAGCATTAGACGGACGATACATCAGCCAGGCAGCTGTGATCCTGAGTGACGCGCTGACGAATCGTTCAGGACGGGAACATCAGCTGAAGTGGTCCCAACACTGCTGACCCCCTGACATCTGTCAGACAGACCGTGGCCAGGCTGCCCATCGACAAATCCGACCGATCGCTTCTACACAAAGCACTCGTTCTGGAAAAACCGACAGATTGACCGATAACGGACAGAGAAAACAGAAGGTCACCCCCCACCCTGCACAGCACAGCCCTAAGCCTGGTCAGATCAGCACTTTTTCTCCTCTAGAACATACAGTGGTGGTCTGAGCGAAGCCAGGGGCCCTTTGCCAGGTTGCAGGTTCTGCCAAGCGTTGGGTTTTTGAGCTGAAAAGGGTGACTGAGTGACCCCCCTCAGCCTGCTGAAAGAGCATCTTTTCATTGTGCCGTCTGGTTGGCACGGAGCCCGGTTCAGCTCCTGGCAGTGACGTATCACCATGTGGAGGTCACACGCCAACCAGTGAGAAATCTTAGTAGGCCTCAGCAGGGTACATCCTAATGGCCCCTTCTTGTAGAACAGCGTGTAACAGGCTCCTGCAGATGAGTGGAATCCATTTTACAGAAAAAAACTATTGTCTAACTGTCAGATCCTATCGATCGGCACATCACGTGCGTCTAGGAAGAGTGTGGGCCTGTGATCAGCATCACAAACACTGCTCTGGTTCACCAGGCCCAGGACCACCGACACAAGCTTGTATCTTCTACCTATCAATGCCAAGCATTTCATCTCCAAGACTTTTACCATGGCAGAGAAGGAACACTACCGTAGGGCCTTCGTTTCTTCAGAAAAGGCCCTTCCAGGGTAGATACCATCACAAACACTGCTCTGGTTTACCATGCCGAAGGCCACTGGTACAAGCTTGAATCTCCTGCCTATCAATGCCAAGTGTTTCATCTTCAAGACTTCTACCATGCAGAGAAGGAAACAAGCGTATGGCCTTCGTTTCTTTAGAAAAGGCCTTTCCAGGGTAGATACCATCACAAACACTGCTTTGGTTTACCAGGCCAAAGACCACCGGCACAAGCTTGTATCTCCTGCCTATCAATGCCAAGCATTTCATCTCCAAGACGTTTACCATGGCAGAGAAGGACACAACCGTATGGCCTTCATTTCTGCAGAAAAGGCCTTTCTAGGGTAGATACCATCACAAACACTGCTCTGGTTCACCAGGCCCATGACCACAGGCACAAGCTTGCATCTCCTGCCTACCAATGCCAAGTGTTTCATCTTCAAGACTACTACCATGAGTTGGAAAAAACGGTAGGACCTTTGTTTCTGCAGAAAAGGCCCTTCCAGGGTAGATACCATCACAAACACTGCTCTGGTTTACCAGGCCGAAGACCACCGGCACATCCTGCCTACCAATGCCAAGTGTTTCATCTTCAAGACTACTACCATGGCAGAGAAGGAAACAAGCGTATGGCCTTCGTTTATGCAGAAAAGGCACTTCTAGGATAGATACCATCACAAACACTGCTCTGGTTCACCAAGCCCAGGACCACCAACACAAGCTACCATGGCAGAGAAGGACACAACCGTATGGCCTTTGTGATGGTATCTACCCCTGGAAGGGTCTTTTCTAAAGAAACAAAGGCCATACGGTTGTGTCCTTCTCTGCCATGGTAGTAGTCTTGAAGATGAAACACTTGGCATTGGTAGGCAGGATGTGCCGGTGGTCTTCGGCCTGGTAAACCAGAGCAGTGTTTGTGATGGTATCTACCCTGGAAGGGCCTTTTCTGCAGAAACAAAGGTCCTACCGTTTTTTCCAACTCATGGTAGTAGTCTTGAAGATGAAACACTTGGCATTGGTAGGCAGGAGATGCAAGCTTGTGCCTGTGGTCATGGGCCTGGTGAACCAGAGCAGTGTTTGTGATGGTATCTACCCTAGAAAGGCCTTTTCTGCAGAAATGAAGGCCATACGGTTGTGTCCTTCTCTGCCATGGTAAAACGTCTTGGAGATGAAATGCTTGGCATTGATAGGCAGGAGATACAAGCTTGTGCCGGTGGTCTTTGGCCTGGTAAACCAAAGCAGTGTTTGTGATGGTATCTACCCTGGAAGGGCCTTTTCTAAAGAAACAAAGGTCCTACTGTTTTTTCCAACTCATGGTAGTAGTCTTGAAGATGAAACACTTGGCATTGGTAGGCAGGAGATGCAAGCTTGTGCCGGTGGTCATGGCCTGGTGAACCAGAGCAGTGTTTGTGATGGTATCTACCCTGGAAGGGTCTTTTCTAAAGAAACAAACACTGCTCTGGTTCACCAGGCCCATGACCACCGGCACAAGCTTGCATCTCCTGCCTACCAATGCCAAGTGTTTCATCTTCAAGACTACTACCATGAGTTGGAAAAAACAGTAGGACCTTTGTTTCTTTAGAAAAGGCCGTTCCAGGGTAGATACCATCACAAACACTGCTCTGGTTTACCAGGCCCAAGACCTCCGGGCACAAGCTTGTATTTTCTGCCCAATGATGGCAAGCATTTCATCTCCAAGACTTCTACCATGAAGAAGAAACAATTGTACGGCCTCCCTTTCTTCAGGCCTTTCCAGGGTAGATATCATCACAAAAATCTATATCTCCGAATACAGAAATACAATCCCGAGGACTCTGTTCTGATCATTTACATCTTCTGAACATACAATGCTCAATGTAAACAAGTTCGACATTTCAGCCGAGTATTTGCACGGCGCAGGCTGCGGTCTGACATTATTGGCAGGAAAATGTGACAGATAAAACTGGGTGCTTTTCTTGTGATTTGCTACAGAAAGGGACCTGAAGGGCATTGGTAGTCAGGGTCAGTCATAGTTCTGTTCCAGTGAGATTTGTCCCTGCCAACCCCGGAGAGAACCAGTTAGTGGTTTGTGCAGCAGAGGAGACGCGGACACAATAAATAAAGCTTTTTATGTTATGAGTGACAGCCGGTGGCCTCAATCTGTTCTCTCTCCTCTATTGTCCCACTGAATGCACAAGGGGCGCTCAGAGATGGCGATCCATCTACCGGAGGAAGCCATGCAGAAAAGTGACAATTTCCATAGTAATATTAGCCAGCAATGTCCACCGAGCAGAAACATCAGGGGAGCCTCTACTGGTGGCCGCTCCACTTATACATTCCAATCTCCAGTCCTCGCTGTGCCTGAAGACACCACATCGGCTCCGCCGGTCCGAGAGCTATCAGAAAAAAATCCTCTTCTGGTAACAGCATGATCCATTCCCACATCACAGAATGGAGGAGAATGGAGGGAAGCAGGGAGAGGCGACCAATATAAGAGAGGCAGCAGCAGAGACCAGTGGGGGGTCAAGCAGAAGAAAGGGGAGAGCTATGGGGAGATGGCGGGACAGGCAGAGGACCACTAAGGTGGGGGAGGGGGCAGAGAGGCCAGGTAAGGCGGGGATAGGGGCAGAGAAGACAGGTAAGGCGGGGATAGGGGCAGAGAGGCCAGGTAAGGCGGGGATAGGGGCAGAGAGGCCAGGTTAGGTGGAGATAGGGGCAGAGAGGCCAGGTAAGGCGGGGATAGGGGCAGAGAGGCCAGGTAAGGCGGGGATAGGGGCAGAGAGGCCAGGTAAGGCGGGGATAGGGGCAGAGAGGCCAGGTAAGGCGGGGATAGGGGCAGAGAGGCCAGGTAAGGCGGGGATAGGGGCAGAGAGGCCAGGTAAGGCGGGGATAGGGGCAGAGAGGCCAGGTAAGGCGGGGATAGGGGCAGAGAGGCCAGGTTAGGCGGGGATAGGGGCAGAGAGGCCAGGTTAGGCGGGGATAGGGGCAGAGAGGCCAGGTTAGGCGGAGATAGGGGCAGAGAGGCCAGGTAAGGCGGGGATAGGGGCAGAGAGGCCAGGTAAGGCGGGGATAGGGGCAGAGAGGCCAGGTAAGGCAATGAATAAGCAGGAAAAGGACACAGGCAAGATTGTGGAACAGGGGGTTGGTAAAGAACAGGTGACAGGTAAGGTAGGGAGGGGCTAAGATGACAGGTAAGGTAGGAAGGGGGAGGGGCAAAGATGACAGGTAAAGCAGGGATGATCCAAAGATAAAGGCAGACCCATTTTAGGGAAATGTCAATATTGGGCACAACCCGACACGAGGGACATTTGGAGGTGCAGGAAACATTCAGATGACACGAGGGATGGGGGTGCAGGAAACACTCAGGTGACACGAGGGATTGGAGGTGCAGGAAACGTTCAGGTGATACGAGGGATTGGAGGTGCAGGAAACAGGTGACACGAGGGATTGGAGGTGCAGGAAACGTTCAGGTGACACGAGGGATTGGAGGTGCAGGAAACGTTCAGGTGACGCTCCTAGAATCCTCCGACACAGAATAATCGAATGAAAGTCATCAGCTCCAGGACTGAACTGTGGGGAGCCAGGCGTTCATTCTGCTGTATTGTCCCACACGACCTTCAATAACCTCCCGCTTGGTGGTGGAGCCACCAGAGACCAGGAACACATCGCTCACCAAGTGGAGCAGATTCGGCACTTTTAAAGGTTGTTTGTTCCATAATTAAATTGCACCTGGCTTGGAGCTGCAGACCATCGCGGGGAAAGGGTGTACATCCCTGAACACATCTCCTCACCGACATCGGGAACGGCATAATGTTCCATCCATGAGACGCGGAACACCCAGCAAATTATTTATGGCGTTCGCTGGCACCAAGAACAAGGTGTGAATATGCACTTTATTTCCCAGAAGACACCAAGGACCCAAAAGCAGCAATAAATTCTGATCTGTCCTGCAAATACGGAACACAAAGGAAGCGTCCCGCTTTGTGACCTGGGAGGGGTCTACCTGTACGACCGCTCCTCTCGCACCTCGGACATGAACATTTTTCGGTAAATACAAATCGAGAACTCAGCAAGGCCTTGCATGGAAACGTAAGCGAGGTCCTGCATGGAAACGCAAGCGAGGTCCTGCATGGAAACGCAAGCGAGGTCCTGCATGGAAACGCAAGCGAGGTCCTGCATGGAAACGCAAGCGAGGTCCTGCATGGAAACGCAAGCGAGGTCCTGCATGGAAACGCAAGCGAGGTCCTGCATGGAAACGCAAGCGAGGTCCTGCATGGAAACGCAAGCGAGGTCCTGCATGGAAACGCAAGCGAGGTCCTGCATGGAAACGCAAGCGAGGTCCTGCATGGAAACGCAAGCGAGGTCCTGCATGGAAACGCAAGCGAGGTCCTGCATGGAAACGCAAGCGAGGTCCTGCATGGAAACGCAAGCGAGGTCCTGCATGGACATTTACGGTGGTCACCAATAATTCGAGCTCTTGAATGCCACGGTGGGGTCCCAACATGCACTCTCGGAGCTGGAGGCGAGAACAATTGGGTCATAATGTAGCACAGCTATGTATGAATGGAGATTATTGTAACTTGTTTCCAGAACAATGCAGGGATGGGTGGAATCATCTCATATTTGTCTCTCGGTATGCAACCAATAATTAAAACGCTCAAAGCCACACCATCCAAAACAAGCAACAGCGACAGCTAGCCTAGTTCTCAGACGGTTCTTGATAGGACTTGTCCCACAAGCTATGGGTTTGTGCCAGTGAGAGCTCACCAACATTCATGTCTTGGGTTCAGGCAGAAGTCTCCAAACCTTCTAAACAAAGGGCCAGTTTATTATCCTTCAGACTTTAGAGGGGCCGGATAGGAGTAGAAAACGTCCTTGAGACGGTAACAATGCCACATCATCGGTGTCAGTGGAAGGAATAGTGCCCGATTATTGGTGTCAGTGGGAATAGCGCTCTATTATTGTCGTGTGGGAATAGTGCCCCATCATTGGTGTCAGTGGGAGGAATAGTGCCCCATCATTGGTGTCAGTGGGAGGAATAGTGCCCCATCATTGATGTCAGTGGGGGGAATAGTGCCCCATTATTGGTGTCAGTGGAATAGCGTCCCATCATTGGTGTCAGTGGGAGGAATCGTGTCACTTCATTGGTCTCAGTGGGAGGAATCGTGTTACTTCATTGGTCTCAGTGGGAGGAATAGTGTCCCATCATTGGTGTCAGTGGGATTAATAGTGCCCCATCATTGGTGTCAGTGGGAGGAATCGTGTCACTTCATTGGTGTCAGTGGGAGGAATAGTGCCCCATGATTGGTGTCAGTGGGAGGAATAGTGCCCCATGATTGGTGTCGGGAAGGAATAGTGCCCCATGATTGGTGTCGGTGGAAGGAATAGTGCCCCATCATTTGTGTCATTGGGAGGAATAGTGTCCTATCATTGGTGTCAGTGGGAGGAATAGTGCCCCATCATTGGTGTCAGTGGGAGGAATAGTGCCCCATCATTGGTATCAGTGGGAGGAATAGTGCCCCATCATTGGTATCAGTGGGAGGAATAGTGCCCCATCATTGATGTCAGTGGGAGGAATAGTGCCCCATCATGGTTGTCAGTAGGAATAGTGCCCCATGATTGGTGTCGGTGGAAGGAATAGTGCCCCATCATGGTTGTTAGTGGGAACAGTGTCCCATCATTGGTGTCAGTGGAAGGAATAGTGTCCCATCATTGGTGTCAGTGGGAGGAATAGTGCCCCATCATTGGTATCAGTGGGAGGAATAGTGCCCCATCATTGGTGTCAGTGGAAGGAATAGTGTCCCAGTGGGAGGAATTGGTGTCAGTGGGAGGAATAGTGCCCCATCATTGGTATCAGTGGGAGGAATAGTGCCCCATCATTGGTATCAGTGGGAGGAATAGTGCCCCATCATGGTTGTCAGTAGGAATAGTGCCCCATGATTGGTGTCGGTGGAAGGAATAGTGCCCCATCATGGTTGTTAGTGGGAACAGTGTCCCATCATTGGTGTCAGTGGAAGGAATAGTGCCCCATCATTGGTGTCAGTGGAATAGTGTCCCATCATTGGTGTCAGTGGGAGGAATAGTGCCCCATTATTGGTGTCAGTGGGAGGAATAGTGCCCCATTATTGGTGTCAGTGGGAGGAATAGTGTCCCATCATGGCTGTAAGTGGGAAATAGAGTCCTCATTGGTGTCAGTGGGAGAATTAGTGCCCCAAGAGCCGGATAATGACAAGCAAAGGGCTGCATCGGCCCCCGCGCCGCAGTTTCGAGACTGCTGGGTTAAGAAGCTGAAACACCTGACCGCCGTCTACCTCTAACCAATCGTTAAATTCGGTAACATTCTGTACGAGGGAAGAAAATGTGAAGTCGTAAGAAGATTTTCCCTTTGATTGAAGTATTTAAGTTGACCCGAAGAGAGACGTCTAACAAAAGCCGGCTCTGCTGGCACCTCTAACAAGGCTGCACCCCAGGAAAGGAGAAGCTCAGCACGTGGCTTCCATCTTTAATACAAACTCATTATCCAGTTGGCAACGATTTGTCTCCTAAAGTGGTGCCAAGCTGCTCGGGTTTGTCAGCCGGCTCTGCAAGAGCCTCCCCGTCAGGTGTCCACGGCAGACATGGAGAATCCTCTCGGGAGGAATCACAAAGTGACTCAACAAAGCGTCGGTGGTGGGAAACAAAGGGATTTGATCCCCGGGGAGGGAGGTGGAAGATAGGAAGGAGCTTCTGTTTTATCGCAGTCAAGCTCTCCGTGCGTCGTTGCGACGCCCTCACATAATCACTCTCCAGCTGCCATTTTTTTTTTTAATGAATATGAAGAAGTCGGGGGATAAAAAAAAAAAAAAAAAAAAAAGCAAAGCCTGCCATGTTCAACTATTAGTAGAGATCTGGCGGAAGATCTGGCGTCTATAATACGAGATGAGTCCCCGGTACAGGACAAATGTCTTAATGAATGCACATAATGTCCTACGTGGTGACTGCCGATCGATAACAACTATGGAAACGGTTGGAGAAGTGCGCGGGCCTCCCACACACTGCACGCCTTCCTCGGCCCCGCTGCCTTCTCTCTTGGGTTCCACAGGCAAAGAGCGAAGATAAAGAACGATTCCCTACTGTATCAGTGAAGTCACCACTTTCCACCGGCTGTACTCGGCCTGCAAAGAGATCCTCCACCATCATCACCGTACTGCAGTACAGGATAAACATGTAAATGTATTCCGGCTGGAAGATCTATCACACATTCAGAGCCATCGGCATCTGGAGAGAGCGAGGACGACAAAATCTCCCAACGCCCCTTCCAGAACGGAGCCTGGCACGTCGCCATGGCATGAGGAGCAGCAGTCCTTGTCTTCCAATCTCAGGACCATCTGACAATTATAACCGGGCCGTACTGGATACCCTGAGCCCGGGACACATCGCATTTGTTTACCAGGATGGCTCAGAAGGTGCTTCATGCTTAGTGAGGAGGCAACAAAACCACAATTAGTGATGGCTCACAACTGACACGTCTCCGCCCCTTAGATCAGCCTCCCAACCCTTTTACCCCCCCCCCCCCCGGGGAACCCATAAAATCACTTTCAGGTCTTTGAGAACCCTGTCACTAGGGGGGTTAGTGGAAATAATGCCCCTTACATTGGTGATCAGTGGGAAGAATGTCCCTTACATTGGGGGTTAGTGGAAATAATGCCCCTTACATTGGTGGTCAGTGGGAGGAATGTCCCTTACATTGGGGGTCAGTGGGAAGAATGTCCCTTACATTGGGGGTCAGTGGGAAGAAATGTCCCTTACATTGGTGGTCAGTGGGAAGAATGTCCCTTACATTGGAGGTCAGTGGGAGGAATGTCCCTTACATTGGGGGTCAGTGGGAAGAATGTCCCTTACATTGGTGGTCAGTGGGAAGAATGTCCCTTACATTGGGGGTCAGTGGGAAGAATGTCCCTTACATTGGTGGTCAGTGGGAAGAATGTCCCTTACATTGGGGGTCAGTGGGAAGAATGTCCCTTACATTGGGGGTCAGTGGGAAGAATGTCCCTTACATTGGGGGTCAGTGGGAAGAATGTCCCTTACATTGGGGGTCAGTGGGATGAATGTCCCTTACATTGGGGGTCAGAGGGAAGAATGTCCCTTACATTGGGGGGTCAGAGGGAAGAATGTCCCTTACATTGGGGGGGTCAGTGGGAAGAATGGTCCCTTACATTGGGGGGTCAGTGGGAAGAATGTCCCTTACATTGGTGGTCAGTGGGAAGAATGTCCCTTACATTGGGGGTCAGTGGGAAGAACGTCCCTTACATTGGTGGTCAGTGGGAAGAACGTACCTTACATTGGGGGTCAGTGGGAAGAATGTCCCTTACATTGGGGGTCAGTGGGAAGAATGTCCCTTACATTGGGGGTCAGTGGGAAGAATGTCCCTTACATTGGGGGTCAGTGGGAAGAATGTCCCTTACATTGGGGGTCAGTGGGAAGAATGTCCCTTACATTGGGGGTCAGTGGGAAGAATGTCCCTTACATTGGGGGTCAGTGGGAAGAATGTCCCTTACATTGGGGGTCAGTGGGAAGAATGTCCCTTACATTGGGGGTCAGTGGGAAGAATGTCCCTTACATTGGGGGTCAGTGGGAAGAATGTCCCTTACATTGGGGGTCAGTGGGAAGAATGTTCCTTACATTGGTGGTCAGTGGGAAGAATGTCCCTTACATTCAGGGTCAGTGGGAAGAAAGTCCCTTACATTCGGGGTCAGTGGGAAGAATGTCCCTTACATTGGGGGTCAGTGGGAAGAATGTTCCTTACATTGGTGGTCAGTGGGAAGAATGTCCCTTACATTGGGGGTCAGTGGGAAGAATGTCCCTTACATTGGGGGTCAGTGGGAAGAATGTCCCTTACATTGGTGGTCAGTGGGAAAATGCTCGTTTCACAGTAGTAGTCAGAATGCCACACTTCTAGACAGCTAAAAAAAAAGATCATTGTACCATGGAACCTCAAGCAACCTCTGAAGGGACCTTAGAAGGCCAATGAAACCCCAAGCAACCTCTGGAGGATCCACATATTTCCATGGACCCCCTAGTAACCCCTGGAGGAACCTAGTTTCTAGCAACCTCTAGAGGAACCCTAGAGTTTCATGGAACACCTAGCAACTTCTGTGAGAACCCTATAATTCTATGGAACTCATAGCAACCTCTGGAGGAAACCTGGAATTCTATGGAACCCCTAGCAACCTCTGGAGGAACCCTAGAATATCACAGGACCTATAGCAACCTTCTGAAGAACCCTGGCATTCCATGGAACCCCTAAAAACCTCTGGAGGAAACCTAGAGTTTCATGGAACCCCTAGCAACCTCTGGAGGAAACCTGGAATTCCATGGAACCCCTAGCAACCTCTGGAGGAGCCCTAGAGTTCCATGGAGCCCCTAGCAACCTCTGGAGGAACCCTAGAGGTCTATGGAACCCTTAGCAACCTCTGGAGGAACCCTAGAGGTCCATGGAACCCCTAGCAACCTCTGGAGGAACCCTGGCATTCTTTGGAACCCCTAGCAACCTCAGGAGGAGCCCTACAGTTCCATGGATTCCCTAGCAACCTATGGAGGATTCCTAGAGTTCCATGGAACGCCTAGCAACCTCTGGAGGAACCCTAGAATACCACAGGACCCCTAGCAACCTCCTAAAGAACCCTAACATTCCATCGAATCCCATGCACCCTCTGGAGGAACCCTATAGTAACAATGGAAACCCTAGCAAACTTTGGTGGGTCTTATAGATCCACGGAACCCCTAGCAACCTCTGGAGGAACCTTTGGGTTCCATGAAACCCTGGTATAGATCAATGAAATCCATACATGAAGACAGAACAGGCAGAGCCTTAGACAAAGATCGAGCCATTATAACAAAAGGTTGAAGTAAACAATTGTGGAGTCACCACGAACCTCAACAAAAAAAAATTTCCATCACGACAGTAAAACTGCTTTGAGTGACTCACCAGGATTTGAGGTTGAGACCCGTATGTTGTTGTTGTCTGATTAAAGATTATTGTTATAAAAAAAAAAAAAAAAATGCTTGTCTGCACACGGCATGAGATAAGCAAAATTCCAAGCGAGGCGACATATATGCTAAACATTCCGCACACACCTTACCTGTCAACCAGATGTACTCTTATTTAAGCAAACTTGTCTCTGGAGGACGAGGGAAGCAACTGCAAATTATGCCAAACTCCGATGGGGGCAAAGGTCACCAAGTCCCAGGAAGATATATTCACTGCGAGGGGACCCGACGCTGAATTACACCTGCAAGATACGGCCCTACTTTATTATTTTAGGTTAATTAACAGAAGCCCCAGACTAGGCCACAAACGCGACCTCTCCATGTACAACGCTCCAGGCAGCAGAGATTGTGCACCATAACCCCGATTTTCATGATAAATTAGCCCGTTCTGAACCAGTACAAGACTGCTGGGCCGCAGTGATTAATGGGTGACAGAAGACAACGAAAAAGCTCTCTCTGCCAGCACACGGATCAGAAACACTCCCAATGGAGCGCTATTTATTCCCTACTTCCCAATTAAACCATCACATCAGTATTCTGAGCCGAGGGTGTGGGGTTATCACAGGAACCTCTCGTAATTCAATCACAATTCTGAGACAAACTGGAGGGCTTTTCTTAAGGAACACTCGACTTCTCTGTCTTCCCAATACCCAACAACAGCCCTTCAGTCTAATGAGAGCGTTCCTCCAAGGCCCGGAGTTTAGCTAAAAACATTTGTTATCGGTGTCATAAATGAAGCGCGGCACACGACAAAGCGCTGCTACCATTTTTCACACAGGAATAATGAGGAGATTGCCTAAAAAAAAAAAAAAAAAAAAAAAATATATATAGCAATTTGTCCTACTAAAGCAAGGTTCCATGGAACACAAAGGTTCCTCCAGAGGTTGCTAGGGGTTCCCTGGCCAACCAAGATGTCTGAACAGCCACTGTAGCCAGGCCAGTAAAACAGTGCTAGAAGTTGGTGGTGGTAGATCATGTAGAGCAGGGCTCCATGGAACTGAAAAGGTTCCTCCAGAGGTTGCTAGGGGTTCCCTGGCCAACCAAGATGTCTAAACAGCCCCTGTAGCCAGGCCAGTAAAACAGTACTAGAAGTTGGTGGTGGTAGACCATGTAGAGCAGAGTTTCTCAACCAGGCTCCATGGAACTGAAAAGGTTCCTCCAGAGGTTGCTAGGGGTTCCCTGGCCAACCAAGATGTCTAAACAGCCCCTCTAGCCAGGCCAGTAAAACAGTACCAGACGGTGGAGGTGGTAGACCATGTAGAGCAGAGTTTCTCAACCAGGGTACCATGGAACCCAAAAAGGTTCCTCCAGAGGTTTCTAGGGGTTCCCTGGCCAACCAAGATGTCTAAATAGCCCCTCTAGCCAGGCCAGTAAAACAGTACCAGACGGTGGTGGTGGTAGACCATGTAGAGCAGAGTTTCTCAACCAGGGTACCATGGAACCCAAAAAGGTTCCTCCAGAGGTTTCTAGGGGTTCCCTGGCCAACCAAGATGTCTGAACAGCCCCTCTAGCCAGACCAGTAAAATGCTAATAGAAGCTGGTGGTGGTAGACCCTGTAAAGCAGGGTTTCTCGACCAGAGTACCACAGAACCCAAAAAGGTTCCTCCAGAGGTTGCTAGGGGTTCCCTGACCAACCAAGATGTCTGACAAGCCCCTCTAGCCAGACCAGTAAAATGGTAACAGAAGCTGGTGGTGGTAGACCCTGTAAAGCAGGGTTTCTCAACCAGGGTACCACAGAACCCTAGGATTCCTCCAGATGTTGCTAGGGGCTCTTTGAGCAATTTCTGCCTCTTAGAGTAACCACTGACACCATTGATGTTTTTAGCTATCTGTGCTTGGAGGGATTATTTCCAATGACCACAAGTGTAAGGAGCATTCTTCCTACTGACCATCACACTAATGCGCTATTAGCTGTGAATATTTATTAGCGGTGGATCCCTGAAGACAAAATGTTATTATTTCAAGGGTTCCTCCATGTTAAAAGGGTTGAGAAGCTCACCGCCCTTAGAGAACTGTCGACTACAACAGCTTACCTACTTTTTTTTTTTACTAACTTGACCCATCGAGGGATTACCGCTCACCCTTACACTTCCCTTGAAGATCTCTGCCTGGTCCCTGACCCCACGTCCCATGGTTTCAGCTGCCTACACACTCCTAATCCAACCTGCTGAATCTTTCATGCCTCCGTATCTTAAATGTGAGAGAGATCTGGGTAGGGAAATCTCGGTGGGACAACGGGACTATATTAGGTACTTTGTCCATTATTCCTCCATAGCAAGCAAATACCAGGAGTTGGGCTTTAAAGTGCTCACCCGTTGGTAAAGGGGTCCCGGCCCTGTTGAGAAAGCTCTACCCAGAAGCGACGAATATTTGCAGGCGCTGCAAAGAGGAGGCGGGCAATTTTCTCCATGTTTTCCGGTCCTGTAAAAAGACAGCCAAGTCAGATATACTATCAAAAAATCTGATTGATTTCGAACTAGGGGTAGACCAAGCCAGGTACTTATTGCACCACTCTGACCTCTCTAGGAACCAACACAAAAATTCTATGTTGGTCCACTTATTGAATGCTGCTCAGGCCTGCATACCATTACTGTGGAGGAAGGAGACCTCCCCTTCGCTCTCCTTGTGGTTTAATGAAATTGCTGAAATTCACTCAATGGAGAGCATCATAGCTGTGATCCGGGGTGAGGAGGAGAAATTCACCCGTAAATGGTTCTATTGGACACTCTTTACCTGTTCAAAGGAATATGCACCGATCGTGCACTTGGAGTGAGATTTCCCTCTCCCTTCCCTAATCCCCACCATTCCTTTTCTCCCTTCTCCTTGCCCGTTTCCTTTTCACCCTTCTCCTTGCCCGTTTCCTTTTCTCAATCTCTTGGCCATATGGTCTTATCGGCTTGGCACCATGTTGAGGGTTTGTTTTGTGTGTCATAGATTGGTCAAAATAGTCAGATGGGATACGCACTTTCATTAGCTCTTTATTTATTCTCTGTTCCTGAAGGCAGATTTGACACTATGGAGAGGAAGGATTTTTTTTCTGCCATACGGTCTTTGGAATGGCTTACGTGGAATTCTGCGATCACATTTGAAGCACTCCTATGTGTATGTACAATTGTTAAATAAAGAGTGTTAAAAGAAAAAAAAAAAGTTGAGAAAGCTTGAACTAAAGATTTGCTACCACCATCTCATCCGCTCTAAAACCCCGACAGCTCGAAACAGTTGGCCACCCTTGACATCCGAGACTTGGGGTTTGGCCCATCGGTCCATCTCAGTGCGAGAAACGGTTGGCCACACTTGACATCCGAGACTTGCTTTGGCCCATCGGTCCATCTCAGTGCGAGAAACGGACACTGAGAATCTGCAGGACTTGTGCCAACGTGTACGAAGAGGAAAGGGTGCCAAGCCGGGCAAATTCCTCTTCACTAGGTAACTTCAGATCAAACTAATCAACAGTAACTATGTTAGCGCCTAGGGACTCTACTGTAACACAGAACATTCTACAATCTGCAGGATATCGCCATCACCCCAGAGGCCCACCACTCCATGGAGACTGTAGATCTCACACAACGCTTTCACCATGATGCAACCATTATAAAGGACGACAATTAAGATATACAGTCTCGCTAACCTTCTCATTACAAGACGAAGCTTTAAAAAACGGATGGACCTCAAGAGGAGAACGGCCTGAAGTTTAAAACACATTTTGTTCTCAAGCTGGTCCTCCCCAAGGAGAAGCTCTGTCCTATGAACAACAAGAGCGTCCCGCGAGAGGGGCTGGCAGCAGATGTGATCACCGCTATTGTCCAGGGAGGTCAGAATTACAAACAACAAGGAAGTGCCGGAGCCGGTAAACACGAGGCAGGTGTCAGAGGCCCGAAGAGGAACCCCAGAGGCAGGAGCCCCAGGGACGGAAACTTTTTAGAGATGAGTCATGCTTCAAGATTCCTGCACTCTTGTCGTGTGGTTAGGGTGCCTTCACACACACGAGTAGTCCACCTCCCAATCTGACAGTCTTCAGAATTCCAGCTGACGGATTGCAGGAGAGAAAATTAGATGGAAACACTTAAAAATCCTTTTCCAATTTCTTTATTGACCCCCCTCTGTGATGAGTCACCGGGAAACTGCCTGCAGCACGTCCGTCAAACCTCCCTCAAAGCTCAAGCAGGGATGCTCGGTGGACCAGACGGTTGCTGTTTAATGGCTGAAGATAGGAATGAACCCACAAATCGTTCTCAGAGGTCTAGGGGCAGCAGCTTACGAAGAGTCATGATGGTGCGGCTCCTCATGGACCCAGCATCCACATTCAATATTCTGCCACAGTCCCCCATCAGACCTATAAATCTGGAGTGCTGTGTTGGGGGGAAACCACCATATCTCTTCGTTTGTAGCCAATAGGGAGGTGAGGAGGGCAGAAGGGGTGGGCTACAAAGATAGCGATATGGTCACTTTTTCGGTAAGTACAGCACCCCGGATTTTAAGGTCGGTGGGGCGATTTGCCGTAAGGGGGACTCACCTGATTCCAAGAATCACCCCCTACCAAACTAAGGGCTCATTTACACTTGCATCAACTTTAACAAACTTTATGCATTTTTATGCTTCTTTGGTGATGCTTTTTGGAAAATGTAATGAAGTTTGGCAAATGCCTAGTAGAACCTCCATTCAGCAAGGGCCCAGCTAATTAGTACCCTCGTTCAGCAGATCCTCCTCTCATTAATAACCCCCAGCTCTTCTGATGCCCCACTCAGTAGTAACCCCCAGCTTTGCTGATCCGCCGCTCAGTAGTAACCCCCAGCTCTGCTGATCCCCCGCTCAGTATTACCCCCAGCTCTGCTGATCCCCCGCTCAGTATTACCCACAGCTTTGCTGATCCCCACTCAGGAGTAACCTCCAGCTCTGCTGATCCTCCGCTCAGTAGTAACCCCCAGCTTTGCAGATCCTCCTCTCAGTAGCAACCCCCAGCTTTGCTGATCCCCCGCTCAGTAGTAACCCCCAGCTTTGCTGATCCCCCGCTCAGTAGTAACCCCCAGCTCTGCTGATTCCCCGGCTCAGTAGTAACCCTCAGCTCTGCTGATCCTCCACTCAGTAGTAACCCCCAGCTCTGCTGATCCCCTCTCAGTAGTAATCCAAAGCTCTGCTGATCCCCTGCTCAGTAGTAATCCAAAGCTCTGCTGATCCCCCACTCCGTAGTAATCCCCAGCTCTGTTGATCCTCCGCTCAGTAGTAACCCCCAGGTCTGCTGATCCCCTGCTCAGTTTTAACCCCAGCTTTGCTGATCCTCTGCCTCTCAGTCTTCTCTTTCTGGTCCCCGCTCACCATCCGTTATAGCAATTCCATATTGCACAACATGTGCACTGTCTGCTAGTTGCTTCACTCCAGTCCGGACCCCGCTCACTATTCTGCTGCTGCACGCCAGATGTGACATCTGCACCAGACACTTCTGCTGATAATGTCTTTCCGGTTCATTTGTTGGTCTCCCAGGGCATCTTGGGATGTCTTATACCTGCAATACCTCCCCCCCCCCCCCAAAAAAAAAAGTGAAGCTACTGCTGAATAAAAGCCCCTCAAAATCCGCAGGTGCTGTAAACAAGCATTGTAATAGACTTCTACGGAGGCTTTGGAGATGCTTTGAAGCATCAAGTGACACGGGGTATCATTTTTGAAGCGCTGCAAACACAACGTGTGAATAGGACTGTAAGGTGACCATTTTTTTTTAGTGAGAGGAGCTTTGGTCCAATGCCACATTTGAAACGAGTGCAAACCAGTACTAAATGAAACAAAATAAAGGGGTGAATATAAAAGTCTTTCACAGGATACATGATCAGATCCTTCCATAAACTCAGCGGTTACTTGTTCTCTTTAAACCTGAAGGTCTGAAGTACGTTCCTCACTCAGGTCTGCGCCCAACAGTACATTGCAAAGCTTTCTATGTAGACTGTAAGCTCTTGTGAATGCGGCCTCTCTCCATGCTTATCAGTGCAGTTTCCGGCAGGCAGCCAATTGGCAAGGCACCACAAATCCCAGCATGCTTTACAGCTGTGACTCTAGACCCCTGGTCTGCTGGAAGCGGTATCCTGCTTTGAAAGATCTGGCATCCTCCCCCCACCTATCAGATTGTTTGATACTCTACGCCGGGAGTCGCCTTGACAGAAATCCGCCAGATTGAACTGTTTCCATTCCTCGCCGCGTCTCTCATTTAATGGAGAATTAGCAGGCACTAAGTCTCCTGGTTTCCCCCCCATACTAATGAGCCTCTTGGAGTAAGGAGCGTATAGAAAGAGGATTTCTCGCCCTGTTAAAATTAAATCCCTTTTTATTTCCTTAATGCCGTAAAGGGCAGCCTTCCGGGAGAGGGCATCATTGATTAAGAGCTTCAATCCCTTTCGCATCCACTCAGCAGACAATCCCAGGCCTCCTAATCGGGAGTGAGACTGAACAGCAGCGTCTGATCATTGCTGGAGCCTGTGACCCTGCGGTCCTGCTCAATTAATTATTAACCTGTCTTTCAAGCCCGCTCGCCGAGGCTCCACGCTTCTCTTTGACTCCTGAATTAAAAGCCAGCTCGATGTTTTGCTAAATAAATGAGTATATCTTTCACAGAGATGCATCCTTAAACGCAGCTCAACACAAGACAGCTGGTCTTTCGGGATGTCCCGTGGGCACGTCTCCAACAACCGATCTCATGTGTCACTCCACGGCGTGGAGATGGAAGGCTGCGTACTCCGTCTATTTCCCTGTAAGATAATACCAGGCAGGTTGTGATCCCTTTTATTGGATGATTACCACAAGTAATCACAGGGGTAATGCTGTCCTCTCTGGAATCTGACCCCAGTTACATGTCAAACATCTCAAACAAACATGTCACGGAATAGCGCCATGCCACCACAGAGGGAGATCGCTATCTGCAATTCCCACCAGCCAATATACAGAAAACCGCCGACTACTGGAAGGAAGGAAGGAACACAAACCTGGTGATATGGAGAAGAGACTTGTAGAGGAAAGAAGGAACACGAACCTGGTACTATGGAGAAGAGACTTGTAGAGGAGGGAAGGAACACAAACCTGGTACTATGGAGAAGAGACTTGTAGAGGAGGGAAGGAACACGAACCTGGTACTATGGAGTAGAGACTTGTAGAGGAGGGAAGGAACACGAACCTGGTACTATGGAGTAGAGACTTGTAGAAGAAGGAAGGAACACGAACCTGGTACTATAGAGAGAAGACTTGTAGAGGAGGGAAGGAACACAAACCTGGTACTATGGAGTAGACCTGGTACTATGGTTTTTTTATATTATTTAAATACATATTAAGACTTGTAGAGGAGGGAAGGAACACGAACCTGGTACTATGGAGAAGAGACTTGTAGAGGAGGGAAGGAACACGAACCTGGTATTATGGAGAAGAGACTTGTAGAGGAGGGAAGGAACACAAACCTGGTGATATGGAGAAGAGACTTGTATAGGAGGAAGGAACACGAACCTGGTACTATGGAGTAGAGACTTGTAGAAGAAGGAAGGAACACGAACCTGGTACTATAGAGAGAAGACTTGTAGAGGAGGGAAGGAACACAAACCTGGTACTATGGAGTAGAGACTTGTAGAGGAGGGAAGGAACACGAACCTGGTACTATGGAGAAGAGACTTGTAGAGGAGGGAAGGAACACGAACCTGGTATTATGGAGAAGAGACTTGTATAGGAGGGAAGGATCATGAACCAGGTACTATGGAGAAGAGACTTGTAGAGGAGGGAAGGAACATGAACCAGATACTATGGAGAAGAGACTTGTATAGGAGGAAGGATCATGAACCTGGTACTATGGAGTAGTAGTATAGGAGGAAGACTTGCAGAGGATAGAAGGAACATGAACCTGGTACTATGGAGAAGAGACTTGTAGAGGATAGAAGGAACATGAACCTGGTACTATGGAGAAGAGACTTGTAGAGGAGGGAAGGAACATGAACCAGATACTATGGAGAAGAGACTTGTAGAGGAGGGAAGGAACACAAACCTGGTACTATGGAGAAGAGACTTGTAGAGGAGGGAAGGAACATGAACCAGATACTATGGAGAAGAGACTTGTAGAGGAGGGAAGGAACATGAAACTGGTACTATGGAGAAGAGACTTGTAGAGGAGGGAAGGAACACAAACCTGGTACTATGGAGAAGAGACTTGTAGAGGAGGGAAGGAACACGAACCTGGTACTATGGAGAAGAGACTTGTATAGGAGGAAGGATCATGAACCTGGTACTATGGAGAAGAGACTTGTAGAGGAGGGAAGGAACACGAACCTGGTACTATGGAGAGAGACTTGTAGAGGAGGGAAGGAACACGAACCTGGTACTATGGAGAAGAGACTTGTAGAGGAGGGAAGGATCATGAACCTGGTACTATGGAGAAGAGACTTGTATAGGAGGAAGGATCATGAACCTGGTACTATGGAGAAGAGACTTGTATAGGAGGAAGGATCATGAACCTGGTACTATGGAGTAGAGACTTGTAGAGGCTTCATTTAAAGCCCAAATCCAACCCAAACTCTTTTTTAAGTTTTGGATGGCGTGGGAAAGGGGTAAAAACGTATGTAGGGCTTTCATACTCTGACCACCACTGAAAGGATTCTACTCATTTCTCTATTCGGATTACTGAGTGTCACAAATGGTGTCACCAGGACATGAAGAAAGGAATTTTCTTGGGGGTCATAAACTTCCGAAATGCCTGATAAAGGTTCCACTCTATCCCAAATAGAAAAAAAGGCCTGCAGTTATGTTTAAAGCCACCTTCTGCAACTCCAAAGCCATCAGTAACTACCCATTACCAAGCAGTTCAAAAAAGAAAAGCAGCCATCAGCTGCCCCCGCCTACACAGAAGTGTTCTGCACCAATAGTTAAAGGAGCGAGCGCTCCTTGGGTTTTCTGCATTAAAACTGGATGCTCAGGTAATCCACCTGATCCAGAATTCTTCTGTACAGGAGACTAGGCTATAGGTTGCCCAGTAAGTGCCATCGTCTGGATATTCACAAATGGTCCACCACATATGTGCACATACAAGACCAAACCTTACAAATGTGCAGGTCTGTAGGTCAGCAGAAATACAGGAAACAAGTTCCTTCAAGGCGGTCAGTCTGAATATTAAGCCTACAGACATTCCAACCTTCACCCAATTCTCCCCAATGCGTAGGATTAGGAAAACAACCTCTAACATCTACAAGAACCTTGACCGATGAGGGATAACATGAGAAAACTGCAAATGAAGAATGGAGGGTCCCCATCTCCCAGTACATACATTATATGACCTCATATTTGTAGCCGGATTATCACATCTACATTATATGATCAGCAGTATGTGACCCCCCTCTTCTAATGATGGAGTCCAGATGTCTCAAGTGAGGGGATCCCGGTAATCCTCCATCATACAAAGACATTTTAGACAATTGTGCTCTTCCAACCTTGTGGTAACAGTTTGGTGAAGACCCTTTTCTTTCCCACCATGAGTGTTCCCCGTATACAAAGCCAGCTTCATAAAGACATGATTTGACCAGTTTGGTGTGGAGGAAACTGAGTGTCCCGTACAGTCCTGACCTCAAACCTACCGAACCCCTTCAGCGTGAACAGAAATGCCAACTGTGAGCCAGTATTTTTTTTTGGCACCCAACATGAAGCCTGATGTGTGAGCCAGGTCTCATCCAACATCAGTACCTGACCTCACAAATGGGCATAAATTCCCTCAGACAACCCCCAAATCGTGTGGAAAGTCTTCCCAGATAAAGTGGAAGATATTATAACCAAAAAGTTATTCAAACGCCTTATTAGTGGCCAGGGAGGGAGACAACTCTATATTAATGATCATGGGTTGGTGGACCCTCCATGTTAATGGCCAAAGGGGGAGGGAGCAACTCAATATAAACAGCCATGGTTCTAGAATGGGATGTCGTAAAATCATATAGGTGTGATGGTTGGGGCGTTTTTACATTTTTGACCACATAGTGTACCATGAGAAATACGGAAAAGTATCCTCGGCAAGACAATGGCAGGCCTTGCAGAACGGTTGGCTCATCAGTCCATCCGCTGCGGTGTGAACCAGAAACAGATGAGATGAATGTACATAGTACACAGACTCCTAGACGTGTCATACATCATAGAAGAGATAACAAACGACCAGGTCACCACAATGCCACAACTGTCAGCCGTCTACCAACACCGGATGTCATCTTACGACTTCTTTACCATTTCTTTTGTTAAGTTATACCTTTATGAAACGGGGGAAAAAAGTGTGCCACTGATGGGAAAGAACTGATGAAGAGCTGGTGGAACACCGGAACACCTACACCCCAATCTTTTGAACACTTATCAAACACAAGGCCTATGGCCTGAATCCGACCGCCAAACCGTTTCACGTGGCCCTCACACCTCTCCCGCAGCACCCCCGCGTCTCACACCCCCCTTCTCAGCAGTCAAGAGGTGGGACAGAACCCCTGCACCAGCTTCTGTGCTTCTCTGTGCAACAGTGGAGGCTCATCTCTGCCACCCTAGTCTCAGCAGTCGGCAGCAGGTAGGGGGGATAGAACCCTTCCACCAGATTCTGTGCTTCTCTGTGGAACAGTGGAGGCTCATCTCTGCCCCCCCCCACTAGTCTCAGCAGTCGGTCGGCAGCAGGTAGGGGGGATAGAACCCTTCCACCAGATTCTGTGCTTCTCTGTGGAACAGTGGAGGCTCATCTCTGCCCCCCCCACTAGTCTCAGCAGCAGTCGGCAGCAGGTAGGGGGGATAGAACCCTTCCACCAGATTCTGTGCTTCTCTGTGGAACAGTGGAGGCTCATCTCTGCCCCCCCCACTAGTCTCAGCAGTCAGCAGCACGAGGGGGGATAGAACCCTTCCACCAGATTCTGTGCTTCTCTGTGCAACAGTGGAGGCTCATCTCTGCCCCCCCACTAGTCTCAGCAGTCGGCAACAGATAGGGGGGACAGAACCCCTCCACGAGATTCGGTGCTCATCTCTGCCCCCCCCCCACTAGTCTCAGCAGTCGGCAGCAGATAGGGGGGATAGAACCCCTCCACCAGCTTCGGTGCTTCTCTGTGCAACAGTGGAGGTTCATCTCTGCCCCCCCCCCCCCACTAGTCTCAGCAGTCAGCAGCAGAGAGGGGGGACAGAACCCCTCCACCAGATTCGGTGCTCATCTCTGCCCCCCCACTAGTCTCAGCAGTCGGCAGCAGAGAGGGGGGACAGAACCCCTCCACCAGATTCGGTGCTCATCTCTGCCCCCCCACTAGTCTCAGCAGTCGGCAGCAGAGAGGGGGGACAGAACCCCTCCACCAGATTCGGTGCTCATCTCTGCCCCCCCACTAGTCTCAGCAGTCGGCAGCAGAGAGGGGGGACAGAACCCCTCCACCAGATTCGGTGCTCATCTCTGCCCCCCCCACTAGTCTCAGCAGTCGGCAGCAGAGAGGGGGGATGGAACCCCTCCACCAGCTTCTGTACAACAGTGGAGGCTCATCTCTGCCCCCCCACCCCACTAGTCTCAGCAGTCGGCAACAGATAGGGGGGACAGAACCCCTCCACGAGATTTGGTGCTCATCTCTGCCCCCCCCACTAGTCTCAGCAGTCGGCAGCAGATAGGGGGGATAGAACCCCTCCACCAGCTTCGGTGCTTCTCTGTGCAACAGTGGAGGTTCATCTCTGCCCCCCCCCCCCCACTAGTCTCAGCAGTCAGCAGCAGAGAGGGGGGACAGAACCCCTCCACCAGATTCGGTGCTCATCTCTGCCCCCCCACTAGTCTCAGCAGTCGGCAGCAGAGAGGACAGAACTGCTCCTACAGACCCTGCGCCTATCTGTGCAGCCACAGCACCTCCTCGTCTCCACTTTCCCTGGTCTTAGAGGCAGCCCTCCTCCAGACCCTGCGTTGCTTCCAAGCTCCACCACTAGCTTCTTCCCAGCAGCAGCACAAGGTAAGGGGGTGCACTGTGATGTAAAGGAGGGTGGGGAACTCTTGACACCTGATGGTGTGGCTTTCGACATCTGGTGTAAGAGGTGGGGGTGGGATTCTCTGGATATCCCGTCTTACAGATACAACCAGCCCTTTGAGGGTAATCATAATGCTGAATGAAAATGAGTCTGACACCCCTGCTTTAGAAGAACAAAAGGTTTCAAAATTGATATTTTTTTATAAAAAACTAGCTAAAAAAAAAAAAAATTAAAAATCTGGAGATTCTTCGAATTATTCCTGTAATCCAAAACTTCAAAATACCCCACAGACAGCGCAGCCAGCATCAAAGCTGAAATGTAAAGTACAGAGAGTGACATTGTTCTGTTTGTGAAGCCGTATCGCACAGTCCTGAACCCGCATTCTCGGAGTTAGTATATATATATATATATATATATATATATATATATATATATATATATATCAGGTGCATGGGGGGTCAGAATCTGCAATGCATGCTGGGAAACTGCAACAGTTCCAAAGAATTTCTCAGACAGAATCACGCCAGTAATTAGATCTGCCCAGCCGGAGATCAGGGAGACGAGTGAAACTTTGAATATAGAATCATTGGTATGGCCGCAATGCAAGCCAGAGGCCTCTCATTTCCTGAATCCCCTCCACCAGGTCACGCCAATTTACAGATCAATTCACGCCGCAGCAAAAGGAAGGACAATTCACACTGGATCAGGAAAGAGGAGCTTCGCTGCTCAAAAATGACACCCTCGTGAAATTGAAAAATGTACGCACGAGCACATGGCAGGTAGACGCACGCTGGCATCTCAAAGACAGACATCGGTAAGATGGTGGATTGTCCACGCTGAGGGGTCGTATCCTGAAGAAGGGTGCTGACAGAACTCTAGCAGAACAGAACTCTCCATCCGCTCAGATCTTCCAACCTACGGGGTGGCCGCGTGTGACAGGTACCGACAATGTGGTTTTTTTTCGTATTCGTGATAAGTTTTCCAGGCGCGAGTAAAAACGCCATCCAAGAACGGCCTTATCAGCCCAGTGAGAAAAAAAAACATTCCATGAAAGATGAGAAGTTCCTTGCCTGAGCGCCTCGAACCCCTCAGCCATTTTGGATCCATTTACGGAAATTCAAAGCTTTTACAAAGTCCCGTTTGTGTGAGAGCGTCCACCGGGTCAGCGAGCCTCACTGTCAGTCACCGCCGGATCCGGCTGAGCGATATTTCCAATTGGCTGAACAAATAGGAAAAAAAAAAAAGGAGACCAGCCAGGATTGGCAATTCAAATGTGCCTTGTACCGTGTTCCACCTGAAGACCTCGTGAACATGTCACTCTCTGGACAAGCCAAGCAGAGAGCAGGACACGGCACAGGGACATACCGCTCGTGGCATCCATCAGCCCAGCTTCTATTCCCGATTATCCTCCACACACACTGGAATATTAACACAAGAAAACATCCCAATACACATCCTTCAAAACACATACAGCCTTCTCAGGACTTACAAGGCATCATGGAGAGGAATGTCCTCAAACCTGTATGTTCTGCAAGGAACTGGTGGTACTGCTTCCACTCGCAACTTCGAGGGTGAAAGACCACCCCCAAAGATTGCCAAATATGTCCTCCTACCCCCTTCACTAGACTGTTCACATCATTAACTATTAGGAACCAGTATGACTTCATAAATATGTCCTCGTACCTCCTTCACCAGACTGTCCACATCACCATCACCAGTCCTACTAGGTACCAGTACGACTTCACAAATGTCCTCGTATGTCCTACGTACCCCCAGACTGTCCACCCACATCACCATCACCAGTCACTACTAAGTCCACCACATCATCATCACCAGTCAGGTACCAGTCTTCACAAATATGTCCTCGTCCCCAGACTGTCCACCACATCACCATCACTAGTCCTACTAGGTACCAGTATGTCTTCACAAATATGTCCTGGTACATCCCCAGACTGTCCACTCGCAATCATCATCAAGTCCTACCCCAGTATGTCTTCCAAATATGTCCTCGTCCCCCTTCACTAGACTGTTCACATCATCATCACTATTAGGACTACCAGTACCATGACTTCACAAATATGTCCTCGTACCTCCTTCACCAGACTGTCCACATCACCATCACCAGTCCTACTAGGTACCAGTACGACTTCACAAATATGTCCTCGTCCCCAGACTGTCCACATACTGTCCATCATCACTAGTCCTACTACGTCCCCATATTGTCCCCATACTGTCCACCCATCACCACCAGTTGATACCAGTACGACTTCACAAATATGTCCTTGTCCCCAGACTGTCCACCACACATCACCATCATATGTCCTAGTCCTACTAGGTATACCAGTATGTCTTCACAAATATGTCCTCGTCCCCAGACTGTCCACCACATCATCATCACCAGTCGATACCAGTACGACTGGTACTCCCCATACTGTCCCCTTACTGTCCACCACATCATCACCACCAGTTGATACCAGTACGACTTCACATATGTCCCTCGTCCCCTTCACAGACATCATCATTACCAGAGGTACCAGTACGACTTCACAAATATGTCCTCGTCTCCAGACTGTCCACCACATCATCATCACCAGTCCTATTAGGTACCAGTATGACTTCATAAATATGTATGTCCTCGTACCCCCTCACAAATATGGTCTCCTTCACTAGACTGTCCACATCACCATCACCAGTCCTACTAGGTACCAGTACGACTTCACAAATATGTCCTCGTCCCTAGACTGTCCACCACATCATCATCACTAGTCCTACTAGGTAGCAGTATGTCTTCACAAATATGTCCTCGTCCCCAGACTGTCCACCACATCATCATCACTAGTCCTACTACATACCAGTACGATTTCACAAATATGTCCTCGTCCCCAGACTGTCCACATCATCATCACTAGTCCTACTAGGTACCAGTATGTCTTCACAAATATGTCCTCGTCCCCATACTGTCCACCACATCATCATCACCAGTCGGATACCAGTACGACTGGTACTCCCCATACTGTCCCTCACACATCATCATCACCAGTTGATACCAGTACGACTTCACAAATATGTCCTTGTCTCCAGACTGTCCACCACATCATCACCAGTCCTATTAGACAGCAGTAGGTCTACATAAACATGTCCTTGTACGTACCCCTTCACCAGGCTGTTCACATCATCACCAGTCCTATTCGGTGGTACCAGTATGATTTCACCAATATGTCCCTGCACCTCCTTCACCAGACTGTCCACATCATCCCCAGGTCGTATTAGGACTTCAAAAATATGTCCTCCTACCTCCTTGACCAAACAGTCCATCATATCATCATCCCCGGGTCCTATCAGGCATCAGTTTGACTACACAAATACCTCCCCTACCTCCATCAGACTCTCTATCACATCATCATTATCAGTCCTATTAGGTACCATAATCCTCCACAAGATGTCTATGACCTGGTTTTACCTTATAGATAGCTAGGACCAGAACAGCTAGAAGAAGATCCTTAGAACTGTATCATATCTATCCATATAAAACACAAAAATACCAAGCTGTGTACAACTAGGGAGACCTTTGCCGAAAACATGGGCTGCAGGTCCTCAAGTCCATTTCTCCACTTCGATTTCAGGTTCAATGAAAGAATCTCCTTTCAATCTTTTTCAATGTTTTATCATTTGGTTCCCATACCTCCAAGGAACGCCTAGTGACCCCTAGTGAAGGACCCCTAGTGAAGGACCCCTAGGTGTAAACATTGGCAGGCTCCCTCCTAAACCTCTCCTCCGTATTGTACCTGAGCGTGTTGGGATAATAGAACAGATAGTGACCTCTTTCGGGGATAGGGCCTCTATAAAGCACCAAAGAATATGTTGGTGGTAAATGCAGCTGATAGGATCACAAGCTTTGTGGGCGTGTCTTGGCATCATTTATATATTGCTCTCATTTGCGTTACAGAAAACATCCCATAAAACATTATATTGCCTGCAATCGGGCCAACTTATTTCGACAGAGCAAAATATTATTCGAGCACGGATATAAAAACACTGATAAGTCGGGGACTTTGATAAGTAGAGGACTAAAAACAAGTCATGCCGTGAGAAAAGCATCTGTAGACCCGGCTAAACAAACGCTCACTTGTGTCGGGAACTTCATTGGTGGAGAGTTCAAGGCCACTGAAATGGCCAACAATGGGAGTTGGGGGGAGGGGACTTGGTGTTTTGGAGCCACTAACACCAAACAGAGGCCATAGTACAATTTTAAGATTGTAAGATTTAGAATGGAAAAAAAAAAAACCCTCTATTCTGCTGGGCGATTGCAGGGGCAATGGCTGTGCTTGGCTCTGTGGCCCCTGGCAGTTCTCAAGACCTTCTGTAAACTGGGTACAAATGATCATTGGTCAGATTGTGACCCGACAACCCCTCTAACTACTGTGTATGGTTACTGCAGTGGGAAACATATTAAAGATGGACGTGCTGGTCTAAGAATGCTTGTGTATGGATAGTCAACAACAGCTTTATCCAGTGGTCTCCAAACTGGGGCCCAGTGGTCTCCAAACTGGGGCCCATGGGCCAGATGTGACCCTTTGCTTGCCCTTATCCAGTCCTTGGGGCACTGTCCCTCCCACTTATACGAGGCACTATTCCTCCCACTGACACCAATGATGGGGCACCCTTCTTTTTACTGATACCAACAATGGGGTCACCATTCCTCCCACTGACACCAACAATGGGTCACCATTCCTCCCACTGACACCAACGATGGGGCACTATACCACCTACTGGCATCAACGATGGGTCACCATTCCCACCACTGACACCAACAAAGGGTCACCATTTCTCCCACTGACATCAACGATAGGGCACTATTTCTTCTAATCATACCAACGATGGAGCACTATTCCTTCCACTGACACCAACGATGGGGCACTATACCGCCTACTGGCAACGATGGGGCACTATTCCTTCCACTGACACCAACGATGGGTCACATTCCGCCTACTGACATCAACGATGGGGCACTATTCCTTCCACTGACACCAACGATGGGTCGCCATTCCGCCTACTGACATCAACGACGGGGCACTATTCCTTCCACTGACACCAAACGATGGGTCACCATTCCGCCTACTGACACCAATGATGGGGCACTATTCCTTCCACTGACACAAACGATGGGTCACTATTACTTTCACTGACACAAACAATGGGGTACTATTCCTTCCTCTAACACCAACAATGGTCACTATTCCTCCCACTGACACCAACAATGGGCCACTACTCCTTCAAGTGACACCGATGGGGAACCATTTCTCCCAATGACACCAATGATGGAGCACTATTTCTCCTGCTACTGACCACAGGCGCTTTGTAATTTTTTTTACTCCTGCAGTCCACCAAGCCTGGTACATTGTCTACTCCCTCTGATGTTGGGGGATTTTCTACTCCTGCTGGCCACAGTCCGGCCCCCCCTCTGAGGAACAGTAAACGTGGCCCTTTGTTTGGAAAGATTGGAGACCCCCGGTTTATCTTAGAGAAGAGAACATCTGTCGTATACAATTCCTTCAGACCGAGAGAAGATTGTGGATCATGGAGAAAGGGGCAATTATTATAAACACCCCCTCCCCCTTCCAGCTAGAACGCCAAGGTGGGAATTCTAGCAATGGCGTGGTGTGCGTCCCCTGAAGCCTGCGTCCTGCTCACAAGGTCGTTGAGCCTCCTGTAACAATATCCATGCAAATTACCTCGGAGTCATTTAGATTTAACTGCTGGGGATGAGAAGCCGGGCCGTGTGTCTTAATTGCAGCGGATGAAGTGCTGAATTTCAGACTCCTACCGTCCGCACGGCCTAACAGCATGCAAATCACACCGGACGGTGTGTGAGCGACACAAGGAGAGGGCGCTAATCAGCGGGGGACGCATAACAACACACACGCCAAGGTGACCCCTTTTATCCTGAAGTGTACCTGTCAACTGGATCTAGTGCAGACAGCCACCATGGGCTGAACCAATCTACGACTTATCAATTAGACGGAAAACAGGCACACCGAGGTGGAAGGAGGCACCATGTGCCCAAAAGTGCCCAAACGGAATCGGACTGCCACATGCCGAAGACACTTTTCTAATCTATTACTCCAGATCCCATCTAACTTTGCAGTCAATTTCCATCCAATTGGGCAATGTAGGTCCTGAAGAAGGGAGAGTCGAGACCTTTGAAACACTGTTGGTTTGAGAAAGAGGAAGCCCCACCTAGAAACACGTAACCACCCCTACGCACGTGACATCACTTCCTGAGGCACGTGTTCTCCACTGTCGGCCATCTTGTGGTCTCTCCAAGTGCTCTCCAGGAATTCCATCCACATTCATAGACTCCAGTGACAGCTGAACTCTGCTCGGCTCTCCTACATCAGGGTGATTAATGGACGATCGAAACCCACACGAGGCGGAAGACCCACACGAGGCGGAAGACCCACACGAGGCGGAAGACCCCCACACGAGGCGGAAGACCCACACGAGGCGGAAGACCCACACGAGGCGGAAGACCCACATGAGACTGAGTCACACGAGGCGGAAGACCCTCACGAGTCGGAAGACCCACACGAGTCGGAAGACCCACACGAGTCGGAAGACCCACACGAGGCGGAAGACCCACACGAGGCGGAAGACCCACACGAGGCGGAAGACCCACACGAGGCGGAAGACCCACACGAGACGAAGACCCACATGTTATAAGACCCTTAAACCTCTGAGTTTCCATTTACATAGCTTGCTTTTCATTCACCTATCGCTACACTTAGCCTGTTGCCCCCAGGTGGTGTCTCCTTTGCATTACAGCTACGGGTGCTGCAATCCCTCCTTAGACCATCCTGCGAGGGTCCATCCGTGGGAAGCGGACCCTGAATGACGTTTCCATATTTATATGCCTGATATCACTACATGTAAGTTGCCATTTGTGTGAATAAATTCGTTTTTACACTGCTACACTCAGATGCGCCCTCCGCTGTCCTCATCTACGACCTCTGAAACGCGCTGACTTGTTACGATGAAATAAATACAACCGGACTCCATATGGACGCCCTTGTATCTCCCAACTCCCTGTCAACAACGGCAGTCCTTGTGATCCTTGTGACTACACCAGATATTTGGATAGGTTGGGGAATTTTTAAAACCAAAAATCTGACCTCCAACAACAGACTTGCTATTCTTCTGAAAATACCTGCTGCCTGGCTTCTACGACAACCCAACGGCTCAATACCAAAACTGGTGCACTCAGAATCTGGCGCAGCTGTGCATGGGAGCCAATCAGCTTCTAACCGGCTTGTTTAATGAAGCTTTGGCTATAGAGCCTGGAAGCCGATTGGTTTCTACGCAGAGCTGCACCAGATTTTGTACTCTCCACGTTTAGTAAATAACCCTCATGGAGTCTTCTGCAGGCCATACACGGGTCGAATTCTGAATGAATCTTCTTTAGAAAATCAGAAATTCCGTTTGTTTTGTAATCCGATGGCGCCACCATTGATTTCGAAATTCCACCAACCAAGCCTTCAATTCCCCCTCGTGTTGCTACAGAAAAGAACTTTCGTGGCCAAGAATTTTCTTTTCTTTCCCGTTCACAGCTCGTGTTCATTTTGTTTTCGTTTATATTTCTTGTACGATTCTCCCATCATTGATTCGAAATTCGTTCAGCTTTCAAAAAATTTCCAACATGCCCAATCACTCAAATTCAATGGTCACACGGAAATCGGCCGCTTCTGTAGCCCACTAACGGTGCGAAATTCGAATGAAAATTCTTATAAAAGATTTTCCAAAGAAAATTCTTGTAAAAGATTTTCCAAAGAAAATTCTTGTAAAAGATTTTCCAAAGAAAATTCTTTCAGAATTCGACCCGCGTATGGCCCAATCTGACCCGCGTATGGCCCAATCCGACCCGCGTATGGTCGGCTTTAGACTTGGAACAAGCATGACAGTAACAGCTGCACATTCCTGAAACAATTTTGATTTGCAGTTTTTGCAACTGGCCAATGAACCAAATTCACATTTTTCGAGATCTCAGATAATGGGATCATTCACCGACTGGTACGGCTATGCAGACATACAGGTTGGGCCGGTTCTGACATAACGCGTATCGGCACGCAGAATGATTTTTATCGATATAACTGGTGGCTGGCAACCAGAAAGGACAAACGGCAACTTATTTCCTCCCAGAGAGATTTCTACACAACTGGATGAAAGGAAAATGTTGAACTGGGACCAATGGGAAGCCACTTTTTTACCATCACGGTGCTTTGAGCCGCTTCTTAGCGGTAAAGTCGGCCGCACACAGCAGGCGTTTTCGTTATGTCTGTGGGCTCAGCTTTGTGTAATATGTCCAATGAGATTGCCAGGATAAAGAACCGAGAGTCCAACATCAACGATGCTCAACCACAACAGAACGTAGAAGATCCAACACGTTTTAGGGAATAACCGTGGTGTGTACTCTGAGGGACTCAAGAAGGAACCATCACCAAAATTACTGTTCTTTGATGATAATCCATATAATTTGCCCAGGAGCAAAATGGCAACAGCACGTGTTCCTGGGCAATTATATACATCTTCTTCAAAAGTTACATTCATTTTGGTGATTGTGCCAATTCCAGTCCCTTACTGTATACACCAGGGTTTCTCAAACAGGGTCCCATTCCACAGGGTTCCTCCAGAGGTGGCTAGGGGTTCCGTGGAACCCTAGGACTCCTTCAGAGGTGGCTAGGGGCTCCGTGGAACTCTAGGACTCCTCCAGAGGTGGCTAGGGGCTCCGTGGAACTCTAGGACTCCTCCAGAGGTGGCTAGGGGCTCCGTGGAACTCTAGGACTCCTCCAGAGGTGGCTAAAGGGTTCCATTCCACAGAGTTCCTCCAGAAGATGCTAGGGGTTCCGTGGAACTCTAGGGCTCCTCCAGAGGGGGCTAGGGGTTCCGTGGAACTCTAGGGCTCCTCCAGAGGGGGCTAGGGGCTCCGTGGAACTCTAGGGCTCCTCCAGAGGTGGCTAGGGGCTCCGTGGAACTCTAGGGCTCCTCCAGAGGTGGCTAGGGGCTCCGTGGAACTCTAGGGCTCCTCCAGAGGTGGCTAGGGGCTCCGTGGACCGCTAGGGCTCCTCCAGAGGTGGCTAGGGGCTCCGTGGAACTCTAGGGCTCCTCCAGAGGTGGCTAGGGGCTCCGTGGAACTCTAGGGCTCCTCCAGAGGTGGCTAGGGGCTCCGTGGAACTCTAGGGCTCCTCCAGAGGTGGCTAGGGGCTCCGTGGAACTCTAGGGCTCCTCCAGAGGTGGCTAGGGGCTCCGTGGAACTCTAGGGCTCCTCCAGAGGTGGCTAGGGGCTCCGTGGAACTCTAGGGCTCCTCCAGAGGTGGCTAGGGGCTCCGTGGAACTCTAGGGCTCCTCCAGAGGTGGCTAGGGGCTCCGTGGAACTCTAGGACTCCTCCAGAGGTGGCTAGGGGCTCCGTGGAACTCTAGGACTCCTCCAGAGGTGGCTAAAGGGTTCCATTCCACAGAGTTCCTCCAGAAGATGCTAGGGGTTCCGTGGAACTCTAGGGCTCCTCCAGAGGTGGCTAGGGGCTCCGTGGAACTCTAGGGTTCCTCCAGAGGTGGCTAGGGGCTCCGTGGAACTCTAGGGTTCCTCCAGAGGTGGCTAGGGGCTCCGTGGAACTCTAGGGTTCCTCCAGAGGTGGCTAGGGGCTCCGTGGAACTCTAGGGTTCCTCCAGAGGTGGCTAGGGGCTCCGTGGAACTCTAGGGTTCCTCCAGAGGTGGCTAGGGGCTCCGTGGAACTCTAGGGTTCCTCCAGAGGTGGCTAGGGGCTCCGTGGAACTCTAGGGTTCCTCCAGAGGTGGCTAGGGGCTCCGTGGAACTCTAGGGCTCCTCCAGAGGTGGCTAGGGGCTCCGTGGAACTCTAGGGCTCCTCCAGAGGTGGCTAGGGGCTCCGTGGAACTCTAGGGCTCCTCCTGAGGTGGCTAGGAGTTTCGTGGAACTCTAGGGCTCCTCCAGAGGTGGCTAGGGGCTCCGTGGAACTCTAGGACTCCTCCAGAGGTGGCTAGGGGTTCCATGTAACTCTAGGGTTCCTTCAGAGGTTGCTAGGGGTTTCCTCCCAGAGAGATTTCTACACAACTGGATGAAAGGAAAATGTTGAACTGGGATCAATGGGAAGCCACTTTTTTACCATCACGGTGCTTTGAGCCGCTTCTTAGCCGGTAAAGTCGGCCGCACACAGCAGGCGTTTTCGTTATGTCTGTGGGCTCAGCTTTGTGTAATATGTCCAATGAGATTGCCAGGATAAAGAACCGAGAGTCCAACATCAACGATGCTCAACCACAACAGAACGTAGAAGATCCAACACGTTTTAGGGAATAACCGTGGTGTGTACTCTGAGGGACTCAAGAAGGAACCATCACCAAAATTACTGTTCTTTGATGATAATCCATATAATTTGCCCAGGAGCAAAATGGCAACAGCACGTGTTCCTGGGCAATTATATACATCTTCTTCAAAAGTTACATTCATTTTGGTGATTGTGCCAATTCCAGTCCCTTACTGTATACACCAGGGTTTCTCAAACAGGGTCCCATTCCACAGGGTTCCTCCAGAGGTGGCTAGGGGTTCCGTGGAACCCTAGGACTCCTTCAGAGGTGGCTAGGGGCTCCGTGGAACTCTAGGACTCCTCCAGAGGTGGCTAGGGGCTCCGTGGAACTCTAGGACTCCTCCAGAGGTGCTAGGGGCTCCGTGGAACTCTAGGACTCCTCCAGAGGTGGCTAAAGGGTTCCATTCCACAGAGTTCCTCCAGAAGATGCTAGGGGTTCCGTGGAACTCTAGGGCTCCTCCAGAGGGGGCTAGGGGTTCCGTGGAACTCTAGGGCTCCTCCAGAGGGGGCTAGGGGCTCCGTGGAACTCTAGGGCTCCTCCAGAGGTGGCTAGGGGCTCCGTGGAACTCTAGGGCTCCTCCAGAGGTGGCTAGGGGCTCCGTGGAACTCTAGGGCTCCTCCAGAGGTGGCTAGGGGCTCCGTGGACCGCTAGGGCTCCTCCAGAGGTGGCTAGGGGCTCCGTGGAACTCTAGGGCTCCTCCAGAGGTGGCTAGGGGCTCCGTGGAACTCTAGGGCTCCTCCAGAGGTGGCTAGGGGCTCCGTGGAACTCTAGGACTCCTCCAGAGGTGGCTAAAGGGTTCCATTCCACAGAGTTCCTCCAGAAAGATGCTAGGGGTTCCGTGGAACTCTAGGGCTCCTCCAGAGGTGGCTAGGGGCTCCGTGGAACTCTAGGGTTCCTCCAGAGGTGGCTAGGGGCTCCGTGGAACTCTAGGGTTCCTCCAGAGGTGGCTAGGGGCTCCGTGGAACTCTAGGGTTCCTCCAGAGGTGGCTAGGGGCTCCGTGGAACTCTAGGGTTCCTCCAGAGGTGGCTAGGGGCTCCGTGGAACTCTAGGGTTCCTCCAGAGGTGGCTAGGGGCTCCGTGGAACTCTAGGGTTCCTCCAGAGGTGGCTAGGGGCTCCGTGGAACTCTAGGGTTCCTCCAGAGGTGGCTAGGGGCTCCGTGGAACTCTAGGGCTCCTCCAGAGGTGGCTAGGGGCTCCGTGGAACTCTAGGGCTCCTCCAGAGGTGGCTAGGGGCTCCGTGGAACTCTAGGGCTCCTCCTGAGGTGGCTAGGAGTTTCGTGGAACTCTAGGGCTCCTCCAGAGGTGGCTAGGGGCTCCGTGGAACTCTAGGACTCCTCCAGAGGTGGCTAGGGGTTCCATGTAACTCTAGGGTTCCTTCAGAGGTTGCTAGGGGTTTCATGGACCTCTAGGGTTCCTTCAGAGGTTTCTAGGGGTTCCATGGACCTCTAGGGCTCCTTCAGAGGTTGCTAGGGGTTCCATGGACCTCTAGGGTTCCTCCAGAGGTTGCTAGGGGTTCTTTGAGCAATGAGCAATTTGTTCCCACTGACACCATTGATTTTATTAGCTATCTGTAAGGGGGGAATTCTTCCCCATGACCACAAATGTAAGGAGCATTCTTCCCACTATCCATCATTTTTAGCCGGGGTTCCGAGACCAGAAAGTTATTTCAAGGGTTCCTCCGTGTTGAAGTTTGAGAAAGTCTGATATACACAAACAGTTGTGCCATAAAGAAGGGAGGATCCTTTGTACCCCCCAAAGCATGTTGCCTGTTCTGTCGTGATTACCATTAGAAGATTTCGGTCTCTCGGTTCTTTAGTCCAGCACTCTCATTGGACTTTTTACACTTGAAATCCAAACTATTGGCCCCCTATTTCGGGGGTCCCCGGTTTATGCTGACTGCAGCCTCACTGGAGCCCGTGTCCCATATGAATGTCTGATCCACCTTCCACAACCATGATCCACCGATGAGTCAAATCCTGCGCCTCAAGCACATGGGTTCCAGTTGCGTGAACTTTGCCCATGATCAGAAACTGAAGGGGCACACGAGTTCTACGAGACGAGTCCAGGCCAATACACTTCGATTAACACCACGGCCAGATTATTATGGCACGAACGGCAGCAATCAGTCATTGGCATCCATTCATAAAAAGCTGTGCAAAAGTCAGATTTTCCCAACCATTCACGGCTCGACAATTTTAGTGATCGTTCTTTTCCAATTCAATAAAAGTTTTATCATGCGGATCTGACGAATTTACTGCATGCAGGTTATAGTATCGATTTCTGCAGTAATCAGTATATAAACGTCAATTCAGAAGAATTACTACAAGGACCCTTTCCTTTCTAAAACCAATGCTACATGTAGGCTGGCATTACCCGAGAGTTCCCGAAAGGCATCTATAGAGGACAGCAGAAGCCCAAGCTGGTCCAGGTGGAGATAAAACACCGAAACACCGACCCAAGAGATAAAATAAAGGACGACATACAGGGAACAGTTAAATAATCATATTCATGGCGGTAATAAAAATATTCCACATCACTGTCATGATTTTGTGTTGCTGAACGTAGAGAAGAAGAAATAACACATCTAAAAAATCTTGTGTGGCTTCGTGAATCTAATAGATCATGTTATCTAACCTGCCTGGTCATACGCTCCACCCTCCTAAACTCACAGGGGATTGGCTTGAGATTAACCACAGGTCATTCCTATGGAAAAACCACTGAGGTGACCCCATAGGACATCTCTATGGAAGAACCACTGAGGTAACCCCACAGGACATCTCTATGGAAGAACCACTGAGGTGACCCTACAGGACATCCCTATGGAAGAACCACTGAGGTGACCCTACCAAACATCCCTATGAAAGAACCACGGAGTTGACCCTACAGGACATCCCTATCGAAGAACCACTGAGGTGACCCTACAGGACATCCCTATGGAAGAACCACTGAGGTGACCCTACAGGACATCCCTATGGAAGAACCACTGAGGTGACCCTACAGGACATCCCTATGAAAGAACCACTGAGGTGACCCTACAGGACATCCATATGAAAGAACCACTGTGGTGGTCCTACAGGACATCCCTATGGAAGAAACATGGAGACGACCCTACAGAACATCTCTTTGGAAGACCCATGGAGGCGACCCTACAGGACATCTCTTTGGAAGAACCCTGGAGGTGACCCTACACAACATCTCTTTGGAAGAACCATGGAGGCGACCCTACAGGACATCTCTTTGGAAGAACCGTGGAGGCAACCCTACAGAACATCCCTATGGAAGAACCGTGGAGGCGACCCTACAGAACATCTCTTTGGAAGAACCGTGGAGGCGACCCTACAGAACATCTCTTTGGAAGGACCATGGAGGCGACCCTACAGGACATCTCTTTGGAAGAACCGTAGAGGCGACCCTACAGAACATCTCTTTGGAAGAACCGTGGAGGCGACCCTACAGAACATCTCTTTGGAAGAACCATGGAGGCGACCCTACAGGACATCTCTTTGGAAGAACCGTGGAGGCGACCCTACAGAACATCCCAATGGAAGAACCGTGGAGGCGACCCTACAGGACATCCCTATGGAAGAACCGTGGAGGCGACCCTACAGGACATCTCTTTGGAAGAACCGTGGAGGTGACCCTACAGAACATCTCTTTGGAAGAACCGTGGAGGCGACCCTACAGAACATCTCTTTGGAAGAACCGTGGAGGTGACCCTACAGAACATCTCTTTGGAAGAACCGTGGAGGCGACCCTACAGGACATCCCTATGGAAGAACCGTGGAGGCGACCCTACAGGACATCTCTTTGGAAGAACCGTGGAGGCGACCCTACAGGACATCTCTTTGGAAGAACCGTGGAGGCGACCCTACAGGACATCCCTATGGAAGATCCGTGGAGGTGACCCTACAGGTCATCCCCATGAAAGAGCCACAGCAGTGACCCTACAGGACACTGCTATGGAAGAACAATAGAGGTGACCCTCAAACTCAAAAGAAGCAGGCCACACAACGATGACGTCCTGTAGCTAACATTACTGAACAAGCAAGTAGCATACAGCAACACTGCCGACCTTCTGCCTGAGCCCGTACCTTTAACAGGTTTCACCCATAGCAAGGCTTAATCATGGAGATCGGAGGAGCCCTGTAGAGCATTTCACAACAGAACTCTCCATAACAATCTACAAAAAAAAAAAAACCCCTTTACTCCTCACGTTTGGATCCGTGAACAAAGGCTCAAATCTTTCTTGGCAAGTCTAGTATGGACGGGCCGGCAATTAAGACATTATGGCCGAGGAAATCTCTTTTAAACGTACATGTCACACAACGCTACAGGCCTACAGCTATAATCAGAAGGGACTGATGGGCCCAACAAGCGTCTGCTAATTAACCCCTTCAATCCCCTTGACTAATGAGATGAATGTGACTGAAGATTAATTAACAGCAGGCGCCTGTAACGAGAGCCATGTCTCCAGCAGAGGAGAAAACAGAGAAGAGACAGAAGTGACAGCACGGGTAACCCCGGGGGTGGATATAGAGCCCACGATCTGGGGCCACACAGCAGGAACAAGATGTAGGAAGGGAACTGTGTTTATGCAGCGGGGAGGGCATTCATTGTGTAACATCCGCGGGGGGACAGAGTGACGGACAGGCGGAAAGACTGCAGAAAGCATTTTTCTGGAGTCATGAAGCATCCATCTTGGTACAAGGAAAGTCACCAGATACGATCTCATGAATCATGTAAATAATTCACAAACACTGTATGGCTGGTTGAGCAACGCAGAGCTTGGGTACATACATTTTTCTTCTTATTTTTCTTCCATAATCAGAGGCAAGTGACAGCGTTCTTTAGATGCGCCGCCACAGTTACATGGCGACCCCAAGGGACCTCGTGATAAAAGTGCCTGGGAAAAAATGGCGAGTTGAGAACAGCAACCAATTCCTCATTTTTTTATACTCACACTGCAGTTTAGTACCAGTTTTTAGGGGCCACAGGCTTCAGGATCGAGTGGGAGAGGCACTGCTAAATGCACCACCACCACTGAGAAATGGCGTGATCCACCGCAAAAGAAGAGCGTAAATCACGCATGAAAAGAGGCGAGAGTGCTCCCTTGTTCTCCAGACCCTTTCATAAAGTCCAGCATGACCTTCAACAGCAAGACGTCAATGAGGGCCGCTGAGCCTATAATAACAGATCAATCAAACCTACAGCACAGAAAAACTACACAAAACACGGCCCGATGGTAAGCTCCTCAGCCCAGAACACATAGAGCTGGCACAGCCACAGCAGGGACGTTGCCTCCGGAGGTGCAGTTTATGAGCTGGAAGGAAAGAGCAGCACGACGAACAGATAAATCGTATCCCAGTAATGAAAACAGCGATTTCTGACATCGCTGTTCCATAAATCAGGTTTATGAGGTCATTTAGAAGCTGGCACAGATTTGCAATTCAAAGTAATTTGGAGGGAGTTGGGGCTCGGATGCCAGATGAAGAGGATTTTATTAGGGGAAAGAAAGACGCACACCCTGTGGAGAGAAGATGGCAAAGCCTTCCTTTAGGTAAAGTTTCCAACAAGCTGAAATCTGTGCAACCTGATCCCCAACACCTCTTCCCATCATAGGTCTGGATTCTACAACCCATCCATTGCTATGGAACCTTCTACCTCTTGTACGCGATATGGTGAACAGTCTGTGGACTCCTGACCATCATACCTATAGAAGCTTCTTGGCCATTTCACAACCAATCCATGGCCATTGATATAGAGTTGCCCTCCTTTGCGCTATAACTACCCCCATTCTTCTGGGAAGGTTTCCAGAACATTTTGGAGGGTGTCAGTGGGAATTCAAACCCATGTGTGGGGTCAGCTATAATGTCAAATGAGAAGACCTGGCTAAAACATAGGGCCTCATGTTGGGCGCCAAAAAAAAAAACAAAAAAAAACTTGGCTCACAATCTATGTTCTAATTCATCCCAAAGGTGTTCAAGTAGGTTTGAGGTCAAGACTCCCGAGTTCCTCCACACCAAACTATGCCTTTATGGAGCTCTCCTCACTTTTTTGGTAATGCTTCCTACAATATGTGTCCATTTGTGAGGTCAGGGACTGATGTTGGATGAGAAGAACTGGCTTGTAAGCCAGTCTTTTTTTTTTGGTGCCCAACAAGCCAGTTCTTTTCGTCCAACATCAGTCCCTGACCTGACAAAAAGGCACAAATTCCCACAGGCACTTCGAAATTATGTGGAAACCTTCCCAGAAGAATGTTTTTTTTTAAGCTGCAAAAATGGGCAACTCCATAATAAACAGCCATGGTTTTGGAATGTAATGGCCAACAAGTTCCTTTAGGTATGATGGTCAGGAGTCCTTTGGGGTGAATTGGAATGCCGATTGTGATCCAGGCCAGTTTTTTCCTCTTTTGGTGCCCAAGTGGCATTTCAATTCATCCCAAAGGTGTTCAGTTGGGTTAAGGTCAGGGCTCTGTGTAGGACACTCCAGTTCCTCCTCACCACGCTGGTCATCCATGTCTTTATGGAGCTGGCTTTGTACACAGGGGACAGTCATGGTGGAACAGAAAAGGGTCTTCACCAAACGGTTACCACAAGATTAACCACCTCCCGCCCGCCATATAGTAATATGACGGACGCAAGGTGGTTCTCTCGTTCTGGGAAGACGTTATATGACGTCCTCCCATTCTCACCACGCATGCGCGGCTCAGGGAGCGTGCAGTGCAGCGATCGGCTGTGCGCAGTGTCCCTCGGACACAGCGGATCACCAATCACGGAAAGAGCCGAAGATGTCGGCTCGGTCATGTGATCAACTGTGTCCAATCACAGCTGATCACATGTAAACAGGGAAATGCCGGTTATCGGAACTTCTCTCCTCTCGAGCTGTCACGCTGACAGAGGAGAGGAGCGGAGAGCTGGTAATCGGCTTTCCGCAGAGGGGACATGTACACTGATCATCAGTGTAGCCCCCAGCAGCGCCACCTGTCAGTGCTCATCGGTGCCTCGTGTCAGTGTTCATCGGTGCCTCGTGTCAGTGCTCATCGGTGCCTCGTGTCAGTGCTCATCGGTGCCTCGTGTCAGTGCTCATCGGTGCCTCGTGCCAGTGCCCATCAGTGCCACATATCAGTGCCTACCAGTGCACATCAATGCCACATATCAGTGCCCATCTGAGCTGCCTTTCAGTGTCACCCATCAGTGCCAGTCAGTGCCACCTATCAGTGCCGCCTAACAGTGCCAGTCAGTGCCGCCTAACAGTGCAATGTATCAGTGCTGCCTTTCAGTGCCCATCAGTGATGCCTGTCAATGCCCATCAGCGCCACCTACCAGTGCCTCCTCATCAGTGCCAACTATCAGTGTCCATCAGTGCAGCCTATCAGTGCCCATCACTGCAGCCTCATTAGTGCATATCAGTGAAGGAGAAAAACCACTTATTTACAAAATTATATAACAAAAACTAAGAAAAAACTTTTTTTTCAAACTTTTCAGTGGTTTTCGGTTTTAGAAAAAATAAAAAACCCCGAGGTGATTAAATACCACCAAAATAAAGCTCTGTCACAAAAAATGATACAAATTTCTTCTGGGTACAGTGTTGCATGACCACGTAATTGTCATTCAAAGTGCAACAGCGCTGAAAGCTGGAAATTGGCCTGGCAGGAAGGGGGTAGAAGTGCCCTGTAGGCAGGAAGGGGGTAGAAGTGCCCGGTAGGCAGGAAGGGGGTAGAAGTGCCCGGTAGGCAGGAAGGGGGTAGAAGTGCCCGGTAGGCAGGAAGGGGGTACAAGTGCCCGGTAGGGGCAGTGCCAAGGCAGGGGGGGTAGAAGTGCCCGGTAGGCAGGAAGGGGGTACAAGTGCCCGGTAGGCAGGAAGGGGGTACAAGTGCCCGGTAGGCAGGAAGGGGTACAAGTGCCCGGTAGGCAGGAAGGGGGTACAAGTGCCCGGTAGGCAGGGAGGGGGTAGAAGTGCCCGGTAGGCAGGGAGGGGGTAGAAGTGCCCGGTAGGCAGGAAGGGGGTAGAAGTGCCCGGTAGGCAGGAAGGGGGTAGAAGTGCCCGGTAGGCAGGAAGGGGGTAGAAGTGCCCGGTAGGCAGGAAGGGGGTAGAAGTGCCCGGTAGGCAGGAAGGGGGGTAGAAGTGCCCGGTAGGCAGGAAGGGGGTAGAAGTGCCCGGTAGGCAGGAAGGGGGTAGAAGTGCCCGGTAGGCAGGAAGGGGGTAGAAGTGCCCGGTAGGCAGGAAGGGGGTAGAAGTGCCCGGTAGGCAGGAAGGGGGTAGAAGTGCCCGGTAGGCAGGAAGGGGGTAGAAGTGCCCTGTAGGCAGGGAGGGGTAGAAGTGCCCGGTAGGCAGGAAGGGGGTAGAAGTGCCCGGTAGGCAGGAAGGGGGTAGAAGTGCCCTGTAGGCAGGAAGGGGGTAGAAGTGCCCTGTAGGCAGGAAGGGGGTAGAAGTGCCCGGTAGGCAGGAAAAACAAGTAAAGGCAGGGAGGGGGTAGAAGTGCCCTGTAGGCAGGGAGGGGGTAAAGTGCCCGGTAGGCAGGGAGGGGGTAGAAGTGCCCGGTAGGCAGGGAGGGGGTAGAAGTGCCCGGTAGGCAGGGAGGGGGTAGAAGTGCCCGGTAGGCAGGGAGGGGGTAGAAGTGCCCGTAGGCAGGAAGGGGGTAGAAGTGCCCGGTAGGCAGGAAGGGGGTAGAAGTGGGTAGGAAGGTGTGCCCCGGTAGGCAGGAAGGGGGTAGAAGTGCCCTGTAGGCAGGGAGTAGAAGTGCCCTGTAGGCAGGAAGGGGGTAGAAGTGCCCGGTAGGCAGGAAGGGGGTAGAAGTGCCCGGTAGGCAGGAAGGGGGTAGAAGTGCCGGTAGGCAGGAAGGGGGTAGAAGTGCCCTGTAGGCAGGAAGGGGGTAGAAGTGCCCGGTAGGCAGGAAGGGGGTAGAAGTGTCCTGTAGACAGGAAGGGGGTAGTAGTGCCCGGTAGGCAGGAAGGGGTAGAAGTGCCCTGTAGGCAGGAAGGGGGTAGAAGTGCCGGTAGGCAGGAAGGGGATAGAAGTGTCCGGTAGGCAGGAAGGGGGTAGAAGTGCCCGGTAGGCAGGAAGGGGGTAGAAGTGCCCTGTAGGCAGGAAGGGGGTAGAAGTGCCCTGTAGGCAGGAAGGGGTAGAAGTGCCCTGTAGGCAGGAAGGGGGTAGAAGTGCCCGGTAGGCAGGAAGGGGGTAGAAGTGCCCTGTAGGCAGGAAGGGGGTAGAAGTGCCCTGTAGGCAGGAAGGGGTAGAAGTGCCCGGTAGGAAGGGGGTAGAAGTCCTGTAGGCAGGAAGGGGGTAGAAGTGCCCTGTAGGCAGGAAGGGGGTAGAAGTGCCCTGTAGGCAGGAAGGGGGTAGAAGTGCCCTGTAGGCAGGAAGGGGGTAGAAGTGCCCTGTAGGCAGGAAGGGGTAGAAGTGCCCTGTAGGCGAGGGGTTAAAAGAGCACAATTGTTTATGTTGTATTTGTAGTACCTTTGACAGGAGACACCTGAACGCCATCACTGGGGGAGGAGTCCACAGAGTAGTCAGACAATAAGCGCCTCCATGCAGGATTACCATCCTCAGAATTTCTGTATCCGGAATTCCACATTTTTGTTCAGGAAGTTTGGGGAGCATTGCAGATGAAAACTCCATAATAAACCGACCATTCAGATTCAGCCTTCTACGTCTGGACATTATACAGCTTTGATACCAATTAATATATTCACCAGTTGAATCTGCTAACCACATAAACAGCGGCTAGCGCACACGGCTCTATACATAGTACACGTAATAAACTGGCACATGTCCACCTGACGCTCATCTCCACCCAATTTCCCACCTCTAGATCATAACTCGCATCTGAATGACTGGTAGAAAGATTTCCAACACGACCAGAACAATTCCCGCAATATTAAAAGACATTCCAAGTGCCATTTTACAGGGACAAGCAAAAATCTGGGTTAAAATATTCCATTTCTGGCGATGAATAATTCATAAGGGGATTCATTTCTGCATTATTCACAAACATCAAAGCAGCCAAGTCAAGGTGGCGGGCCCAGACGAGGAGCAAAGAGCCCTCGACCTTTCAAGTACAGGCCTTTGATGTGCCACACAATAAAATAATTAAAAAAAAAAAAAAAATTTGCCCCAAAGACTCGGTAGATATAGGTTTACAAAAAATGAAAAAAGGGAAATTCATTCTGCCAGAGAGAGAGAGTAGAAATAAAAAGAAAGACAAATCCATAGGACAGAAGACAATAACGGAGAATGAACAAGGAGATAATGGGGCGAGAGTCGTAATGGTGGATCAGTACGGGCTTTTGTGGGTACAGAGACGGGCAACTCACACCCAACGAGTCCTTTAAATATGTCCATTAGGAGGACACAGGTTGGAAGGTGGTCATCTGATCCTTTAAAACACAGAATTGTGCAATTTATAAGGAACTTTAGGTGGACGCAGGTTGACTGATGGTCAGGTGACTAGAACTGTGCAAGTTTTGAAGAGCTTTAGGTGGACGCAGGTTGACGGATGGTCAGGTGATTAGAATTGTGCAAGTTGTGAGGAACTTTAGGTGGACGTAGGTTGACGGATGGTCAGGTGATTAGAATTGTGCAAGTTGTGAGGAACTTTAGGTGGACGTAGGTTGACGGATGGTCAGGTGATTAGAATTGTGCAAGTTGTGAGGAACTTTAGGTGGACGCAGGTTGACGGATGGTCAGGTGATTAGAATTGTGCAAGTTGTGAGGAACTTTAGGTGGACGCAGGTTGACGGATGGTCAGGTGATTAGAATTGTGCAAGTTTTGAAGAGCTTTAGGTGGACGCAGGTTGACGGATGGTCAACTGATTAGAATTGTGCAAGTTTTGAAGAGCTTTAGGTGGACGCAGGTTGACGGATGGTCAACTGATTAGAATTGTGCAAGTTTTGAAGAGCTTTAGGTGGACGCAGGTTGACGGATGGTCAACTGATTAGAATTGTGCAAGTTTTGAAGAGCTTTAGGTGGACGCAGGCTGACGGATGGTCAGGTGATTAGAGTGGTGAAGAGCTTTAGGTGGACACAGGTTGACCGATGGTCAACTGATTAAAATTGTGAAAAATGTGAGGAACTTTAGGTGGGCACAGACTGACTGATGGTCAACTGATTAAAACTGTACAAGTTAAAGAACATTTTAGGTGGACAGGTTGACCGATGGTCACCTGATTAAAATTGTGCAAGTTGTAAGAAACTTTAGATGGACACAGACTGACAGATGGTCAGGTGATTGGAATTTTGGAAGTTGTGGAGAACTTTAGGTGGACGCAGGTTTATTGATGGTCAGGTGATTGAAATTTTGGAAGTTGTGGAGAACTTTAGGTGGACGCAGGTTTATTGATGGTCAGGTGATTGAAATTTTGGAAGTTGTGGGGAACTTTAGGTGGACGCAGGTTGACTGATGATCAGGTGATTGGAATTTTGGAAGTTGTGGGGAACTTTAGGTGGACGCAGGTTTACTGATGATCAGGTGATTGGAATTTTGGAAGTGTTGGGGAACTTTAGGTGGACGCAGGTTTACTGATGGTCAGTTGATTGGAATTTTGGAAGTTGTGGGGAACTTTAGGTGGATGCAGGTTGACTGATGGTCAGGTGATTGGAATTTTGGAAGTTGTGGGGAACTTTAGGTGGACGCAGGTTGACTGATGATCAGCTGATTGGTATTGTGCCAGTTGTAAGAAACTGGCATCTCCAGCAATGGCAGCCGAGGTGTACTTGACAACACCACCTGAAAGCAGCGAAGTAACATTCCGCACCACAACATCTTGTTCTGAGGATGTGCTAACAAGCCCCCTCCCTCTTTGACAGCTACATGCCAACGCATTTCACAGCTGGTAGACATAAAACCTGGCTCTCGTTGACAGCTTCAGTGCCCGATAACGATCAGGAACCAAAGTAGTTCCCAATCATCTGATCACTACAAAAGGCTTCACTCAGAGAAATGAATGGTGGCAGCTTGCCATGCATGGCAATGAGCCTCTGTTTAATACTGTAATTGCCTGGTACAATGATAGTATTAAAAAAAAAAAATAGATTGGCAAATTAGAGTTAAAGTCAAGATGCCTGGTGTTACTGGTTGTGCTAAATTCGGCCCTGGCCTCTAGGCTTTAATGACCTCTGGGCACAACAGGGGTAACAGTTGAACGGGGAGATAACAGCACCCATTGGACAACACAGCTGAGCATTTTTGAACAAAAAACAAAAATGGCCAAAAAAAAAAAAACCACGATTCACGCAACTTGGAAAAGATCAAGCCTGAGGCCACTGAAATGGATCCCGATTGGCTCAACCCAACTTTTCATTCGTTATTTTTCACCTTCTCGTTCAAATAAAAAATTACCACATCCTCAATGGGTCATGCGGAGTTCTAGTCCTGGGTGCACTACAAGTTCCAGCACAACCAATAAGCCGACAGGGTTGACTTGATGAAGCAGCTCTTCAAAGCTTAGAGGGGCCTCCGACCCCGGCGCAGATCCTGCATTTGGAGGGTTCTACACAAAGCTAGTGTTAGTTGTATAACCAGTTTCTGCCCCCCCCCCCCCCGCCCCTCCAATCAGCGAGATCCTCCTCTGAGAGGCTTCTCTAATAGAACATAATCCGTATAAAATAGGACAGTTATGGTAATAACATGCAGAAGAACTGTAATTAAATCCCGTATCAGTCACTCTCTCTAAACACTGGAAATAATCAGCATTATTGAGCCGAATTATCTGTTTAATGATAATTTTCAGCTGACGGGAGGGTGATATCACCCAGGGAACGTACAGCAACCATCGCAGGATTCTTCCGTACCCCATCCTTGGGTGGTGGGGGCATTAAAAGCCAGCGAGGGGGCAGATGTTGTTTTACAGAAATGATGCTCTACACAGCCCCCACTAGGGACCGTCAGCGGTGGTGCAACGAGAAACGAGGTGACGAACGCTTGGGTTAAAAATGTATAAACCCAAATGGGCCCACAGAGACTACCAATCTCCAGATGATGTGGTATGTACTGTGAGCACCAAATCAACTGCCCGACGCCAGGTTACATACGAAAACTTTGGGGTCACCTACACACAAAATAAACACAGAGACACGTCTGAGGGCCCATTCAGTATCCTGGCGTCCTGGTGCATCGCATTAACCCATGTGCAGGAACACGCATTACAAAGGGCCCAAATGACGGTGTGATGAGATGCCGATAATTCTGAATGGCACCCCAATGCATCTTGCTGGAAGTAAGTCGCAGCGCAATGCATGATCGGGTGTTTCGGTGCAATGCCATAAACGGAACATACATCACTTTTGATGCATTCTGCTGCACTGGAAGCCCATTCGTTCTGACCAAAACGAATCGGCTGCTTTAATGCAACCTGCGTTGGCGCACAACATACCACACGCGCCACAACAGTGTGAATGGTCCCCAAGACAACCCGCTGAAATGGTCTGGCAATGCACCACAGTCCCAATGGAGAATGTATTCGACCTCCACGTTCCTACTGCTGATGGACCGGTCCAAGCTCCACCCCCTTGTATGCCAGTGCTGCTCAGGTGTAGGTCTTTCGGTGCTGATCCAAAACCATCCACATTCCCCTGAACAACAGGTATGCAGGTTCTGAAGAGGGGTGTGGTCACAATGGGGATCCCTGGCCATGCCCACATCTCCACCACAGGAACGTCTATGGAACACAAGGTGGACTCTCCAGATTTGGGTTTCCATTAAGGGCAGAAACAGCCACAGAGCATCATGGGAGAACAAACTTGCACTTACGGTCTTCACTGAGCTGGGGGCATGAAAGCCCACCCTTTTGCCGTCGCACATGTATGTTGGGGATAAAACTGAAATGATTTCTACAAGCCAGCTGTAGGTCCCCAATCTATAGTAACACGTATGTGTGTATAAAAACAATATCGCGTACAATAGCTCCTGACCTCACTGGCCGCACAGCAGATGTTGTTTTACCTCATTTCCGATTGAACAGATTTGTTTAATAAAGGTGTGAATTCTATGACTATACGATCGTCTATTTATGTACTTTATGGCTCATTTAGACTTGCGGATGGGGGGGGGGGGGGGGGGGTACTAAAACAACCAGCAAGGGCAGACGGGGGTGTTCACAATGCTTCCCATCCGTGGCAAACTTCATCCCCTCTACTACGCTTGGTGGATGGTACCACCACCAAATACCACACCGGAGATTTCCCCTCTACCTGCAGTCTTTAATGAAATGCTCACAATGCCCTTAGTACAGGGGTGGGCAACTGTGGCCCTCCGGCTGTTGGTGAACTACAAGTCCCATCATGCCTCTGCCTTTGGGAGTCATGCTTGTAACTGTCAGTTTTGCAATGCCTCATGGGACTTGTAGTTCTACAACAGCTGGAGGGCCACAGTTGCCCACCCCTGCCTTAGTAAATACATACAATATGAAGGTCAGGCTTGAGAGACATGAGAGGGTCCAGGACCAGCATTGTCTGAGGCAACCATTTTTTTTTTATTTCAGGAGGCATCTGCCTTATTGTTCTATATGTATTTTAATGACAGGTCCTCTTCAAGGGTTTGGAACTTCTCAGAGATTAGTGTTTGAAGACTCCAAGTCCTCCGATGCATTCTGTGACCCCCCCCAGATCATTAATTAGGATCCCCAGGTTTTGATGGCGCCTCATTTGCCGCTGGTGAGCGATGACGCCTGGTCTCGGTGCAGGCGGCAGCCCCCGGAGAGGGAGATTTCATAACAAGGACTGGTGCCCCGTAAAACGTCTGCACTGGAGAGGGATCACTGGATAAGTAATGTGTTTACCAAGCTACACCGGTCCTTCCGAGCTGTAATTTACCGCCGCTGATCAGACTCAGAATCCATTAAGATCCTTTCACTTTGATTTATCTGCTGCCTGTGGCTGTGAGAGGAGCTAATAATACCTCGGCCGAACGCACGGCGCAAGCCTCACACCTTGTTAGTGCCCGTGATAAACAGTGGCAGCCCTGAGGCTGGGGCATGCTGGGAGGGGTGGGCACTCCGGGGAGAGGTCCTCCTATATGTACCAGAGGTAAAACACAAAAGGATGGATGTGGACGGCTATAGTGGGTACCCAACACATAATGCAGATGGACAGGGAAGACGTCACCTGCTAACACTACTGGCTTAGGCTAAGGGTCACCCAACAGGCCCAGCTATGGTCACACAGGATGAAGGTGGGCATTCCGGGTAGATGTCCATCTATATGTACCAGAGGTGAAAGTCAAAAGGACGGCCATATTGAGCACCAAACACATCTGGCATATGGAGAGAGAAAACATGCCACCTGTTAACACTACTGGCTTAGGTTGAGGATCTCCCAACAGGCCCAGTTAAGGCCCCTTGGGAAGATGAAGGTGAGCACTCAGGGAGAGGTCCTCCTATATGTACCAGAGGTGAAGAAAAAAAAAAAGACGGCCAATATTGGGTACCCAACACATGTTTCAGATGGAGAGAGATCCATGCCATCTGCTAATGCTACTGGCTTAGGGTGAGGATCCCCAACAGGCCCAGTTAAGGCCACTTGGGAAGATGAAGGTGAGCACTCAGGGAGAGGTCCTCCTATATGTACCAGAGGTTAAAAAAAAAAAAAAGACCAATATTGGGTACCCAACACATGTTCCAGATGGACAGAGATCCATGCCATCTGCTAATGCTACTGGCTTAGGGTGAGGATCCCCAACAGGCCCAGTTAAGGCCACTTGGGAAGATGAAGGTGAGCACTCAGGGAGAGGTCCTCCTATATGTACCAGAGGTTTTAAAAAAAAAAAAGACCAATATTGGGTACCCAACACATGTTCCAGATGGACAGAGATCCATGCCATCTGCTAATGCTACTGGCTTAGGGTGAGGATCCCCAACAGGCCCAGCTAAGGCCACATGGGAAGGGATGAACCCATCCAAGCATTTGCCTTCAGCTGCAGAGACTGATCTATAATCTATAACAGATTTATCCCACCTGCTGAATCTAACACCATAAAACGGCCTGAAAGGAGGCCAACCACAGGCACCAGGAATGGTTCTTCTAGGACCATCACCTTCTATGTCAACCAATCCCCTTTATCTTCAAATATCAAGGGAATTCTTCAAGAACATTTAAATGGGTCTTTCCAGACCAATGGGGCACAACTATTAGCATATGGAGTACCATACACATGTTGCAGATGGACAAAGAAAAAATACCATCTGCTTATGCTACTGGCTTAGGCTGATGGTCCCCCGACAGGCCCAGCTAAGGCCACACGGGAAGGGATGAAACATCCAAGCATTTGCCTTCAGCTGCAGAGACTGATCTATAATAGATTCACCCCATCTGCTGAATCGGATACCACCAAATGAGTGTAAGGAGGCCAACCATAGGCAACAAAAATAGTTCTTCTAGGACCATCATCCATGTCAACCATTCAATGATCAAGGGTGTTCCTTCATCTTCAAAGATCAAGGGAACTCTACAAGAGCATATAAAATCGATGTTTTCAGGCCAGCGGGACACACCTATGGACATAAAATAGAAACAAAGCCTCGATGGAAAATTACATTGTGCGCCACCTAAGGGAGCTCAGATAATGGACTGCTGAGGGGACATTTATCAAGAAACCGAGCAACAAATGGAACTGAATGGGAAGAATGTCCCTTACATTGAGGGACAGTGGGAAGAATGTCCCTTACATTGGGGGGTCAGTGGGAAGAATGTCCCTTACATTGGGGGATCAGTGGGAAGAATGTCCCTTACATTGGTGGTCAGTGGAAGAATGTCCCTTACATTGGGGATCAGTGGGAAGAATGTCCCTCACATTGGTGGTCAGTGGGAAGAATGTCCCTCACATTGGGGGTCAGTGGGAAGAATGTCCCTCACATTGGTGGTCAGTGGGAAGAATGTCCCTCACATTGGAGGTCAGTGGGAAGAATGTCCCTCACATTGGTGGTCAGTGGGAAGAAACGTCCCTTACATTGGTGATCAGTGGGAAGAACGTCCCTTACATTGGTGATCAGTGGGAAGAACGTCCCTTACATTGGGGGTCAGTGGGAAGAACGTCCCTTACATTGGGGGTCAGTGGGAAGAACGTCCCTTACATTGGGGGTCAGTGGGAAGAACGTCCCTTACATTGGGGGTTGGGGGTACAGTGGGAAGAATGTCCCTTACATTGGGGGTCAGTGGGAAGAATGTCCCTTACATTGGGGGTCAGTGGGAAGAATGTCCCTTACATTTGGGATCAGTGGGAAGAATGTCCCTTACATTGGTGGTCAGTGGGAAGAATGTCCCTCTACATTGGAAGAATGTCCCTCACATTGGGGTCAGTGGGAAGAATGTCCCTTACATTGGGGATCAGTGGGAAGAATGTCCCTTACATTGGTGATCAGTGGGAAGAATGTCCCTCACATTGGGGGTCAGTGGGAAGAACGTCCCTTTACATTGGGGGTCAGTGGGAAGAACGTCCCTTACATTGGGGGTCAGTGGGAAGAACGTCCCTTACATTGGAGGTCAGTGGGAAGAACGTCCCTTACATTGGGGGTCAGTGGGAAGAATGTCCCTTACATTGGGGGTCAGTGGGAAGAATGTCCCCCCTTACATTGGGGGTCAGTGGGAAGAATGTCCCTTACTTACATTGGGGGTCAGTGGGAAGAATGTCCCCTTACATTGGGGGTCAGTGGGAAGAATGTCCCTTACATTGGGGGTCAGTGGGAAGAATGTCCCTTACATTGGGGTCCCTTACATTGGGGGTCAGTGGGAAGAATGTCCTTACATTGGGGGTCAGTGGGAAGAATGTCCCTTACATTGGGGGTCAGTGGGAAGAATGTCCCTTACATTGGGGGTCAGTGGGAAGAATGTCCCTTACATTGGGGTCATGGGAGAATGTCCCCTTCAGTGGGAAGAATGTCCCTTACATTGGGGATCAGTGGGAAGAATGTCCCTTACATTGGGGATCAGTGGGAAGAAGTCCCTTAATGTCAGTGGGAAGAATGTCTGCTTACATTGGGGGGGTCAGTGGGAAGAATGTCCCTTACATTGGGGGTCAGTGGGAAGAATGTCCCTTACATTGGAGGTCAGTGGGAAGAATGTCCCTTACATTGGGGGTCAGTGGGAAGAATGTCCCTTACATGGAGGGGGGTCAGTGGGAAGAATGTCCCTTACATTGGGGGTCAGTGGGAAAATGTCCCTTAATTGGGGGTCAGTGGGAAAAATGTCCCTTACATTGGGGGTCAGTGGGAAGAATGTCCCTTACATTGGGGGTCAGTGGGAAGAATGTCCCTTACATTTGGGATCAGTGGGAAGAATGTCCCTTACATTGGGGGTCAGTGGGAAGAATGTCTCTTACATTGGGGGTCAGTGGCAAGAATGTCCCTTACATTGGGGATCAGTGGGAAGAATGTCCCTTACATTGGGGATCAGTGGGAAGAATGTCCCTTACATTGGGGGGCCAGTGGGAAGAACGTCCCTTTCATTGGGGGGTCAGTGGGAAGACCGTCCCTTACATTGGGGGGTCAGTGGGAAGAACGTCCCTTACATTGGAGGTCAGTGGGAAGAACGTCCCCTAACATTGGGGGTCAGTGGGAAGAATGTCCCCTTACATTGGGGGTCAGTGGGAAGAATGTCCCTTACATTGGGGGTCAGTGGGAAGAATGTCCCTTACATTGGGGGTCAGTGGGAAGAATGTCCCCTTACATTGGGGGTCAGTGGGAAGAATGTCCCCTTACATTGGGGGTGAGTGGGAAGAATGTCCCTTACATTGGGGGTCAGTGGGAAGAATGTCCCTTACATTGGGGGTCAGTGGGAAGAATGTCCCTTACATTGGGGGTCAGTGGGAAAAATGTCCCCTACATTGGTGGTCAGTGGGAAAAATGTCCCTTACATTGGTGGTCAGTGGGAAGAATGTCCCCTACATTGGTGGTCAGTGGGAAAAATGTCCCTTACATTGGGGGTCAGTGGGAAGAATGTCCCTTACATTGGTGATCAGTCCCTTACCGAGTCTCTGAAATTGTTCAAGGAAACCCTAGAAGCCTAGGGAGGAACCGTAATTGACCATGGCTGATCTAAACAGATGCAGTGTAGGCGTGGTCAGGGTCAGGTTTTATTCTGTTGTAATGCTACCTGAGTGTACCTGACAGAGGAACCTATGAAGGAAGCTGTCTGGTTGTCATAAATTTGTCTGAAATTGTCTCACTGCTCCTGCTTAGCTCTGGCTGACTATGGGACCAAATTGATAAATGTCCCCTGCAGTGGAAGCATGCTTCTTTTACATGGAGGATATGGACGTCATGAAGCCTGGAATGGGTTCATAGAGAGAAAGCAGTGACCACCATAGGAGAATGCGTCAAAGTGACAACATTGCATGTTGGGCACAGAAGGCCACGCTGTCACCCCGGGGTCAGAATTTAAAAAGCTCCAATACACAAACCCAATGCAAGGTCAAATGAAACCTCATTGGTGAGGGCCTGGATATGCTTGAACACGTCGAAGCTCTACAACTTGGTGGTCACTGCAGACGTCCACTGTGGTGCAGAATACGGCATCGCCCAGAGCGCGGGGATAGGAAATGAACATTTCATAGTCAGCAAGCACAGGACCGGACACACAAGCTCCTCCAGCTCACATCAACCCATTAGACCCATATCCATCAGTCTGCCTCCCTCCCTCCTCACTCCCCGGCTGTCATAAAGGTTTAAAGCAGCAGAGCACACGGCCGCTCCATTTGAGCCACTCAGAGAACGTCGGGAGTCCTAAATTAGCAACAAGCTCTCTCTGCCTGATCTGTGTACCAGTTTTACATTTATTGCATGGCTGCGCACGACACTCAGCCGGCTCCAGCAGAAAGGAGGGGACGTCTAATCCGTATATCCCCGTCTCTCTATTTATTTACCCGTTTTATTTACTCTTCTATATCAGCCGAGAAGAGCAAAACTAGACCGGAATGAGATTATAATGAATAATAAATATTACACCGAGCGGCTGCTCAGTTCATTATATGGGGAACATGTACCTTTCAGAATCTCGTTGTTATGGAAAGTCTCGTTTTCTATGAATGTACACTGAATCTGGTTTATGGGGGTGATGAGTTAACTCAATGCCCTTCAACCTTGGCTAGACTCACGTATATTCTTCCAGAATGTTCTCTCTTCTATTAGGTGGAATTTACATCAATACCTACTCTGGTGTTGGACATGTCCTCCTAATGAGTATCGTTCACCGCCAAACTCGCCAACATTCTATAGATGGGACAGTTTTAGGACAGAAAATCTCAGTCCATCCATGCTGGAGAACGTCTCAGGAACGAGCGTTCCACGTGACTTTATCCTAGATGGATGTCTCCTTTAAGCCAGAAAAAAAAAAAAAAAGACACTTCACATCATGTGCATGACTGCTTATGTAGGACAAACTCTGCCATGTAACACCTTAGTGACAAGTACTGCTCTGCCGCTCCTCCTCAGAGCCTAAACCGACCCTAAATCCTCAATGACCCAGGATGACAACCACAACGAACTGGAGATGCATCTAAAGTCACCCATATCGGACATCTTGCTTGTATTTCTGTGCAAAGATCAGATCAGAGGAACATTACACGGACGGTCGATCGAACTAGGGGTTAACTTGCAGCTGTTCGTTTTACAGACAAGGATTGTTGTTGGAGATACTTAACCAGCAACATCCAAATGTATGGTGGAACGGTCCTCAAAGGGAAACTAATGGTAGAGAATGTTCATTATCTTTTCATTATTCCCTTTGGCAACAAACCAAAAGACAGCGGCGACTCTAACGTGTGTACACTATATGGCCACAAGTACGTATGCTCCTGACCATCACATCTATACAGGCTTGTGGGACACCGCATTTCAAAACCATGACCATTAATTTGGAGTTGTCCCTCTTTTGTGGATATAAACACTTCTACTCTTCTGGGAAGGCTTTTCAAATTCCATTTGCGAGGTCTGGTACTGATTCTGAATGAGAAGACCTCTCTCAGATGGACCTCACGTCGGGCACCAGAAAAAAAGGACCTGGCTCACAATGGGAATTCCAATTCATCCCAAAGGTGTTCAGTAGGGTTGAGTGTAGGGCTCTGTGCAGGGCACTCCAGTTCCTCCACCCACTACATCTATATGAGCTTGTTGGATATCCCATTACAAAACCATGGCCATTAATATGGAGTTGCCCCTCCCCCCATGGCCATTACTATGAAGTCTTCTTCTCTTTATGGCTATAACATCCTCCACTCTTCTGGGAAGATTTGGAAGGGTGTCTGTGGAAACCTCTGCTTCTTTATGAGGTCAGGTACTGACGTTGGATGAGAAGACCTGGCTCCAAGCTTCATTCATTCCAAAAGGAGTTCAATAGGGTTGAGGTCAGGGCTCTGTGCAGGACACTCCAGTTCCTCCACACCAAACTGTTCAAAGCACGTCTTTATGGAGTTGTCCCCTTTGTGGCCATACCATCCTCCACTCTTCTGGGAAGATTTCGTAAGGGTGTCTGTGGAAAATCTGTGCTCCTTTGTGAGGTCAGGTACGGATGTTGGATGAGTCGACCTGGCTCCATGCTCCATTCATCCCAAAAGGTGTTCAATAGGGTTGAGGTCAGGGCTCTGTGCAGGACACTCCAGTTCCTCCACACCAAACTGTTCAAACCACGTCTTTATGGAGTTGTCCCCTTTGTGGCCATACCATCCTCCACTCTTCTGGGAAGATTTCGTAAGGGTGTCTGTGGAAATCTGTGCTCCTTTGTGAGGTCAGGTACGGATGTTGGATGAGAAGACCTGGCTCCAAGCTCCATTCATCCCAAAAGGTGTTCAATAGGGTTGAGGTCAGGGCTCTGTGCAGGACACTCCAGTTCCTCCACACCAAACTGTTCAAACCAGGTCTTTATGGAGTTGTCCCCTTTGTGGCCATACCATCCTCCACTCTTCTGGGAAGATTTCGTAAGGGTGTCTGCGGAAATCTGTGCTCCTTTGTGAGGTCAGGTACGGATGTTGGATGAGAAGACCTGGCCCCAAGCTCCATTCATCCCAAAAGGTGTTCAATAGGGTTGAGGTCAGGGCTCTGTGCAGGACACTCCAGTTCCTCCACACCAAACTGTTCAAACCAGGTCTTTATGGAGTTGTCCCCTTTGTGGCCATACCATCCTAGACGCTTTCCACAAAATTCAGAGGGTGTCTGTGGGAATGTGTTCTCATTTGTGAGGTCAGGTACTGATGCTAGATGAGAAGACCTGGCTCACAAGTCAGGCCCCATGTTGGGCACCAAAAATAAACATGGATCACAATCAGTGTTCCAATTCATCCCAAAATGTGTTCAGTAGGGTTGAGGTGAGGGCTCTGTGCAGAACACTGGAGTTCCTCCACACCAAACTTGTCAAACCTTGTCTTTGTGGAGCTGGCTTGGTACACAGTCATAGTGGAACAGAAAACTTCACCGAACTGTTACCACAAGGCTGGAAGAGCACAATTGTTGACACGGTCTTTGAATTCTGTTTATCAAGAGAGATCTCATGGCTACATGCTTGATTTTATGCCCCTGGTTTTGGAATTGGATTTCCAGCAAGCTCATATAGGAGTGATGGTCGGGTGTCATCAAACTTCTGGTCTTACGACAGCATATGTCACCATAAATACCCCTTCCACAATGTAAAGGCACTTAAAAAAAAAAAAAAAAAAACTGGACAAGCCAGCTTAGTTACTGACGCTTCGCTTGTACAACTACTTTCACTTTATGAGCATCATAGCATCGCCCTCATAAAACATCAGTCTACCAAAAAGATGGCATTATCAGACGTCAATTACATCCCGGTTTCTATAAAAGAAAGACGTGCGCTTTCAGATGTGTGTTTAAGGAGCTTATCAGAAGAAACGATGAAGGTGATGGAGTTCTGGTCTTAGATGTGACACATCATCCTACACACACAAAGAGAACTTTCATCTAAGTGAATCAAGTGTGCAGAAATTACAGAGCTTAGTTGTCAGAAAAAAAAAGTACAACCCAAACCATGCTTTATGTTGTCTTTTCCATTGCCTTCAATAGATACCATCTGGTTCCTAAGAAAGTGCATGAAAAGCCCCCAATTTTTTTTTTTTTTTTTACAATATACAATTAGAAATGGTTACATCAAATTATTAAGCAGAAATCCATCCAGAATGAAAGGAGCTATGTCATATGGTCTGTTCCGAAGAGGAAGGGTCTTTCCGATACCCCCTGGGGTGCAAGACTCTGGAGAGGAGCAATTCACACTCAGGTCCACCTAGCCAAGAGGTGCAATGGACTCTTCTCCTCATGATCACCCAAAACCAACGAGTCCTGAGTGGGGGACTCCCCCAAAGAGAGACCTCTCCCACGTTATGGGGGTAAAGAACCTGATGGCCACGCTTCCTCCCCGTATCAGAGTTGGCCCGAAGACCCACAACCCTACAATCCTGGAGTGAAAGTGACGCACAGAAAAGTGACTAGATTGTGAGAAAAAAATAAATAAAAGTGCCAATGTGCAAGATAATGGCAGCCTGGTAAAAAAAAAAAAAAAAAATTGTCCTGGTCTCAGCCAATAGGCCTAGCCCATGAGATGAGGTGCAGAAACAAGCAACAAGTGTCATGGTGTAGTGCAATTTGTGTTACTTTAGCACTCCTGGGTCACCACTCCTAGGGGGTGCTTGACACCAGGGCTCTCTGCCTTCCCAGCCCTCAGCCAGACAAGGCAGCACAGTTCAAACTAGGAAATACTAGGTCCCTCAGAATCTACGGACCCCCGTCCTCACGTGGTGGGAGCTCAATTCGGATTCCTTCCCATAAGGACGATGAATTCAGGACACCCATCAAACCAGCAGGGATACTATACAGCCAGCCTGAATGACGGCCAGGGGCGTATTTACCACAAGGTACTTGCCTAGGGCCGCATTTTTATGGGGGGCAGCCCCTCCTCCCAGAAGAATGAATGAAAGAACCATGGGAACCAGGTGGGATCCGAGAGAGACTGAAGGCTGCTTCATGGTGTTATGTAGAGCCTGACTCTCATTCCAGGGGATGTCCGCAGCTGAAGATGAGTATCTTTCTCTATCGACGGGGATGGGGGGGGTAGTGGAAGCCTCTCCCAGGTGGGGGGGGGGGGGGCAGGGATGTTTTTGGTCAATATCAGGCTCTCTCCACAGGAGGAGGGAGGGGGGAATGGTGTATGTCAGTGTCCGTGGGGGCAGATGATTTTTGTGTTGCCTAGGGCAGCACAAAACCTAAATACATCACTGATGACGGCAAAGCACCCCTACTGGACACGGATAAGAACAGATATTGCACTTGATGTTACCCAAAATGCCAGGGAGCTGATCCTCTTCGATGTCACTTGAATGCTGCTTTAATTTCCCCACTATGGTCATAATTCAAATGTTAAAGGCCTCTGTGGAGCCTCGTTCAACTTAAAACGACTACTTAGAGAGAAGAGTTGTCAAGTTTAGTGAACAGCAAACGTACACAAGATCCAGCTTCTATGATTCTTTCAATCCCATGCAAGCCCGTGTTAGCCATTGCAAGTTTGGAGCTTCAGTAGTAAATTAAGATATTCAAGGAAGGGTATCAACTCCAAGACTGCTACAAAATGTTTTCCATAAAATGAAAGAAAAAAAAAAAAAAAAAAAGAAAACGTTCTTGAATATGGTTGACTAAACCAAAGCAAGCTGTATTATCACCTCCCAGAGAATCCCGATTCCCTCCTCGTTCCTGTAGACCCATCACAAAGCCACATCACCGCTCTCCCGGTCAGACACGAGGTCAAAACGTTACCTCACCACCTGACAAAATGGAAGATTAAATCTTCGCCGCAATAAATTTTCTCCCAGGCGAGCTCCGTGACCTGACCGGAGACGGAACAACAATTATATGAATGGGTTTTACCTGGATAAAGAAAGTTGTTGCGTGCACGGTATTGACGTTTTCCCGGCCGGTTGTAATCTTTTTAAGAGCCCGACCATTGGGGATGTGCGAAGGAGATCGATGCGATTCTAAATTGGGTTTTAATTAAACAATCAATCTACGTCCACTTACTCAATTAGTGGCCCCAATGATATTCAGACATCATGAGAGAAAAAAAAAAAAAACTCTCACGGCTCCACAAGGAGAGAACCTGAAGATAGGATGAGGGAGGAAGAGGACTCAAAATGGAATTCATCTCAAACAACTGAGAACGAGCAGCTCCTACTCGGTCCGTGAATTAGGGAAAGCGCTAAAAAGAAAAAAGGACACTTATTCAAATCAGAACCCGCTGTCTGAAATGTTCGATGAAGAATTAAAGTCTAAGGAAGTGGCATGCATTACAGAAAAATAAGTGTTTTACAAATAACGAATGCACTACAGTACGTGTGAAGGAGCCGCGGTCCCCATTGTGAAGCATGCCGAGACCAAAAGCAGCCACCGCTGGTCAACCAGCTCGCATCACTTCGCACCGGAGAGGCTGATTAATGCATTAGCAACCACGTCATGGGAAAGGTCAGTCCCAGCCTCAGCGACAAGCATTGTTCTTCCATTAGAGAGATTACTCTCCCAAGAGGTCAACTAGCAGGATATGTTTAATGGGACAAATGCATCTGTGTTTTTCAAACATGCAAATGATGCTACGGAACGAATACAACCAGAAGAACACGAGCATTTCCAACCCAACGAACCCTTTTATCATGGAGTTCACCTGGACACCAATCAATGCTAAAGCAATACGGCCAACGCTGAGAAAAAGGATTATAGTAACTACGTTCAAAGCCGAACCACGGCCACATATTCTCTTCCTTGTGTGACACCCAAACATTCTTCGACCTGTGCCTTGCCCTCAGAGCCGTGCATAATGAGAATGAGGCCTGAGAGGAAACATATACAAAGATCCCAGCGTGAAAATGGTGGTTTCCCCATCATCTCCCATCACATATCAACCACCATCCTCTAGTACTCATCATACCCTAACATCAATCATCTTCCATCACCTATCATCCACCATTCATCATACCATGCCATCCATCATCTCCCATCACCTATCATCCACCATCTTCTAGTATTCATCATACCCTGCCCATCCATCACCTCCCATCACCTATCATCCACCATTCATCATACCCTGCCATCCATCATCTCCCATCATCCACCATCTTCTAGTATTCATCATACCCTGCCCATCCATCATCTCCCATCACCTATCATCCACCATCTTCTAGTATTCATCATACCCTGCCCATCCATCATCTCCCATCACCTATCATCCACCATCTTCTAGTATTCATCATACCCTGCCCATCCATCATCTCCCATCACCTATCATCCACCATCTTCTAGTATTCATCATACCCTGCCCATCCATCATCTCCCATCACCTATCATCCACCATCTTCTAGTATTCATCATACCCTGCCCATCCATCATCTCCCATCACCTATCATCCACCATCTTCTAGTATTCATCATACCCTGCCCATCCATCATCTCCCATCATCCACCATCTTCTAGTATTCATCATACCCTGCCCATCCATCATCCCCTATCATCCACTATTCATCATACCCTGCCATCCATCATCTCCTATCACCTATCATCCACCATTCATCATCTCCCATTACCTATCATCCATCATCGTCTAGAATTCATCATACCCTGCCATCCATCATCTCCCATCACCATCTACCATCCATCATCTCCCATCCTCTAGTATTCGTCATAACTTGTCATCCATCTCATTATCTGCTGTCACCTCCCATCATCATTCATCACCCATCACCTTCTATCATTCATCACCCATCACCTTCTATCATTCATCTACTATCATTGCTCATATCCTATCAACCATCATCTATTTTTTTTATCATCCATTTTTCATTCCCTTGTATCCTCTATTATTTTTATGGTTTTTTGTCAGTCTGTAACTTGCACTGGAGAGATTTTCCTCCCTTCCTGCCCCTTACACTCAAAAAAAAAAAAAATTGTAGTAGCAAGTGTCACCAGGCCAGGAAGGCATAAACGGCAATAAAACAGTGGTAAGAGGTTCTAACCCTTTCCCACTCTACTCTTTGGAGAGATTTACCATCACTTCCTCATGAAAAAAAAGACAAGGTAACAAGTCCTCAAATCAGGACAGAGACTCCAATAAAAGCCTAAACAGAAGAGTGATATAGCAAATGCTCAGCTGCACATTTTAGGGGCGAATCTCAATGGCAGGAGACCGGTAGATCGGTCCTTATCACAGACATTTATTGTCCGCAGACACTCGCAGTCAACGTTTTTTGGGAGCAACTACAGTGTCCCCTTTATCCAGGCTGTTTGTCTGAAATCTTTGCTCCTGAGGCAAGATAAAATAATTCAAAACCCGTCTTCAATGAAAAGAAAGTCCATTTGTCTAGGCACCAGATTTACACAAAAGATTTGTACCGAACCCCCCGTTTGCAAACTGTAATAACGGGTAAATAAAAAGCAGATCTAAAGACGCTCCAACCCCCTTTGTGCTCCATCTAAAAACGAAATAAAAAGCTTTCACTGGAGTAGGGTATCAAACATCTAACTTGATAAAGACATAATACATAAAAAAGAAGGCAAGAGTGCACTGTACAGTGTATGTGGAGGAGGGCGGGAAGTCTGTGCAAAGTCTGCAGCATATTAGGAAAGAAGAAGAAGAAAAAGAAGGAAGAAAGAAGAAAAAGAAGAAGGACGAAGAAGAAAGAAGAAAGAAACGAAAGAAGAAAGAGGAAGAAAGAAAGAAGAAAGAGAAAGAAGAAAGACGAAAGAAGAAAGACGAAAGAAGAAAGACGAAAGAAGAAAGACGAAAGAAGAAAGACGAAAGAAAGACGAAAGAAAGAAGAGGAAGAAGAAAGAAAGAAGAAAGACGAAAGAAAGAAGAAAGACGAAAGAAGAAAGACGAAAGAAGAAAGAAAGACGAAAAGAAAGAAGAAAGACGAAAGAAGAAAGAAAGAAGAAAGAAGAAAGAAGAAAGAAGAAAAGAAAGAAAGACGAAAGAAAAAGACGAAAAGAAGAAGAAAGAAAGAAGAAGAAGAAAGACGAAAGAAGAAAGACGAAAGAAGAAAGAAGAAAGAAAGAAGAAAGGAAGAAGAGAGAAGAAGAAGAAAGGAAGGAAAAGAAAGAAGAAAGAAGAAGAAAGACGAAAGAAGAAAGGAAGCAGAAGAAGGAAGAAAGACGAAAGAAGAAAGAAGAAAGAAGAAAGAAGAAAGAGAAGAAGAAGAAAGAAGAAAGAAGAAAGAAGAAGAAGAAAGAAGAGAAGAAGAAGAAAGAGAAAGAAGAAGAAGAAAGAAAAGAAGAAGAAGAAAGAAGAAGAACAGAAGAAGAAGAAGAAAGGAAGCAGAAGAAGAAAGAAGAGAAGAAGAAGAAGGAAGAAGAAAAGGAAGGAAGAAGAGAAGAAGAAGAAAGAAGAAAGAAGGAGAAGAAGGAAGAAGAAGAAGAAAGAAGAAGAAGAAGAAGAAGAAGAAGAAGAGAAGAAGAAGAAAGGAAGAAAAAGAAAGGAAGGAAGAAGAAGAAAGACGAAAGAAGAAAGGAAGAAGAAAGAAGAAAGAAAGCAGGAAGAAGGAAGGAAGAGAAAGAAAAAGAAGAAAGAAGCAGAAGAAGGAGAAGAAGAAAAAAAAAAGAAGCAGAAGAGGAAAAAGACAGAAGAGAAGAAAAAGAAGAAAGACGAAAGAAGAAGAAGGAAGAAGAAAGGAAGCAGAAGAAAAAAGAAAAAGACAAAAGAAGAAAGACGAAAGAAGGAAGAAGAAAGGAAGCAGAAGAAGAAAAAGACAAAAGAAGAAAGAAAGAACGAAAGAAGAAGAGAAGAAGAAGAAAGAAGAAGCAGAAGGAAGGAAGAAGAAAGGAAGCAGAAGAAAGAAGAAAGACGAAAGAAGAAAGACGAAAGAAGAAGGAAGAAGTCCACAAATTTAAGGAATCACTTGGTCCTGGAGCTTCTAGTGGTGCCTGGAAGGTTCCTTTGAAGGGGCCCATTCCATGATGTAATAGGAGCACACCTCACACCCCAAGGAGCACAGAGAAGATAGAGAAGGCCGCTCATCTTGAATCACGGGGCAAATAGACTTTCAGACAGCCAGGAGATCCAACTTAAAGCCCACCACAGGTCACGGTTAGTGCACTTCAGCTGCTCTGCTTTCTCAGCTCGAGATCTGCAGCTTCTACATTCATGTTTGTAGGTTTGTTACACTTTTTATAAATCGTTTATTGTGTTTTTCTAATGTTCTTGGCCTGTGCGTTCTTGGCTGTTTTCTACCCTGATGAAGGTGACGCAGTAAACTGTAGTCCTTCTCTGATCAATAGGAGCACCCACACTGAGGTAAATCGCGTTCGCTGAAACCCCAGGATCAACATCACACAAGGACCGCAGAATCACTCAAGGCAATAAAAGACCCCATTGTGTGGTCGCAGCAAACATATAAAGCAGGAGCTACTCCAAACAATATTATAGTTAGCAAAACATAGATGGATGAGCTTCATGGGTATTGTAATGTCCAGAAAGTGAGGCAGTTCAATCCGTGAACAACAGAGAATTCGCCAACTTACCACCTGAGGGCCATGTGCAGCTTTGCTTTGAAAACCAAGGAGGACTATTGTATGCACTTGGAAATATATACAGATAGGCCCATTGCCATGTTGTATAATCTCTATAAAAAAAGAAAAAAAAAGAAAAAAAAGGTCCTACACTGTGCAACCACAGACGGGCTTCCCAGAGCAGCAACCAGAGGCGGCTTCACTCAACCGCAACCGGAGGCGGCTTCCCGCAACCGGAGGTGGCTTCACACAACTACAACCGGAGGTGACACCGCACAACCTCAACTGGAGGTGGCTTCACATAACTACAACCGGAGGTGACATCGCACAACCTCAACTGGAGGTGACATCGCACAACCTCAACTGGAGGTGGCTTCGCACAACTACAACTGGAGGTGACATCGCACAACCTCAACTGGAGGTGGCTTCACACAACTACAACCGGAGGTGACAGCACACGACCTCAACCGGAGGTGACAGCACACGACCTCAACCGGAGGTGACAGCACACGACCTCAACCGGAGGTGACAGCACACGACCTCAACCGGAGGTGACAGCACACGACCTCAACTAGAGGTGGCTGCGCACAACTGCAACTGGAGGTGACATCGCACAACCTCAACTGGAGGTGGCTTCACACAACTACAACCGGAGGTGACAGCACACGACCTCAACCGGAGGTGACAGCACACGACCTCAACCGGAGGTGACAGCACACGACCTCAACCGGAGGTGACAGCACACGACCTCAACCGGAGGTGACAGCACACGACCTCAACCGGAGGTGACAGCACACGACCTCAACCGGAGGTGACAGCACACGACCTCAACCGGAGGTGACAGCACACAACCTCAACTAGAGGTGGCTGCGCACAACTGCAACTGGAGGTGACATCGCACAACCTCAACTGGAGGTGGCTTCACACAACTACAACCGGAGGTGACAGCACACGACCTCAACCGGAGGTGGCTTCACACAACTACAACCGGAGGTGGCTTCACACAACTACAACCGGAGGTGGCTTCACACAACTACAACCGGAGGTGGCTTCACACAACTACAACCGGAGGTGGCTTCACACAACTACAACCGGAGGTGGCTTCACATATTTTCAGATGTGTGTTAGCAGGCCTCTTCCAGCTATCAGTTCTGGATTTTTGGACATTTTAGTATTGTTCGTTGCTGTGAACTGCCGCACTAATTTGTATCCTCGCATCTTCAGCTAGTTGTGAATTGATTTTAGCCACTGTCAACCTCCATGTTTGACCTGAGCTACAAAGATGAACAAAATGCCCCTATTTTTTTCCTTACTCATTTCCAGAAGGACGGATGCTACGGATTACATTCCTTATTCTTCTCAATCCCCTGATACAGCTTCTCTCGTCCGTAGTTAATATGAAATCTTTAAATAACCCAGGTGAGACTAAGTGGCCATTAGCATTTCCCAATATCACACAATATCACCGAGGCTTCCCTCAACTGCACAAGACGTTTCCCACCACACCGTCTGGGTCAGTACAGTCCCTTGGGGGGCTATACAGGAGGAGACGAAAATCGGTCAGCGACATTACAAATAAGTATCATATAGGACTACTGCTCTTTTGTTTCTTTTCACCATTGATGAATCTATTATACATTTTTTTTTTAAATACTGTAACTAAACAAGCTCAGCAAAACTTTCCGTAGACTAAAACACAAAAACAAAGTCTTTTCTACTGTTGGCAGCTGAATGGTTTTGCACCTTGGCTTGTGAAGCATGTCTACAGGATTGGGTTGACTGGTTCCTGAATGCCATATTGATCCGTCCCATCCCTTGTCCCAACCCTTTGAGTTTGTGCTCTTCACAACAACCTTCTCTCCATTCGGATTTCAGCAGTTCGATGTTTGGCAATATCTTTGAATCATCGCTTAATCGTATTTTGTATATTTCAGCTTATTAAAAAAAGAAAAAAAAATATATGAACAGTGAGTACTCTGCCTTATTCTTCTCAATCCCCTGATACAGCTTCTCTCGTCAGTAGTTAATATGAAATCTTTAAATAACCCAGGTGAGACTAAGCGGCCATTAGCTTTTCCCAATATCACACAATATCAAACAATCTCCGAAGGCTTCTCTCGACTGCGCAAGACGTTTCCTGCCACACCGTCTGGGTCAGTACAGTCCCCGGGGGCAATAGTGCGAGGAGACGAAGATCGGTTCGGCGACAATGATGACAAATAAGTAAATTAAAGGACTGCTTGGTTGTTTCACACGGACATGCTAAGAGCAGCAACTCTTCTGGTGCAATTACAAGGAGAGGGAAAGCAAACAGTGCCGGAATTGTTCAAGGGCCAGTGAGCCAACAAGACATCAACAGAGCAGGTTGGAATATCTGTACAAAGTGGGTTTAGTTTGACTCAAATTTGTTATTGGGGTTTCATAAAGTTCCAGCGAGAAGTTGATCAAAGATGGGAGAACCTCATGGAGGAATTTGCAAAACGCAGGTTCAAGGAGGAATTTACAAAGCAGAGCAGAGGACTATGATGGAGGGCATAGGGAACGGCAAGGCCTCAGGAGGTCAAGGATGGATGATTACAGAGTAGGATAAGAGGCCATGACATCCCTGGCCACTTGGGGCCTTGCTCTTCTTTGTGCCCTCCATCCTTGGCCTCTGCTCTGCTTTGTAAATTCCACCCTGGACCTCAGTTCAGCAGGCAGGAGAGGGAAGCAAACGTTGTCTGAAGGTTTCCAATGACCACTGAGCCAACAAGACATCAACAGAACAGGTTGGAATATCTGTACAAAGTGGATTTAGTTTGACTCAATTTGTTATTGGGGTTTCATAAAACTCCAGCGAGAAGTTGATCATAGATGGGAGAACCTCATGGAGTAAAGTGCTAAACTTGGGTTCAAGGAGGAATTTACAAAACAGAGCAGATGACTACGATGGAGGGCATAGGGAACAGCAAGACCTTAGGTGGTCAAGGATGGATGGTTACAGAGATAAGAGGCCATGACATCCCTGGCCACCTGGGGCCTTGCTCTTCTTTGTACCCACCATCCTTGGCCTCTGCTCTGCTTTGTAAATTCCACCCTGGACCTCAGCTCAGCAGTTTCTAATTCAAAGCAGGAGAGGGAAGCAAACGTTGTCTGAATATTTCCAATGACCAGTGAGCCAACAAGACATCAACAGAACAGGTTGGAATATCCGTACAAAGTGGGTTTAGGTTGACTCAAAATCTTTTATTGGGGTTTCATAAAACTCCAGCTAGAAGTTGATCATAGATGGGAGAACCTCATGGAGGAAACTGGTAAACTCAGGTTCAAGGAGGAATTTACAAAGCAGAGCAGAGAACTATGATGGAGGGTATAGGGAATGGCAAGGCCTCAGGTGGTCAAGGATAGATGGTTACAAAGTAGGGATAAGAGTCCATGACATCCCTGGCCACTTGGGGCCTTGATCTTCTCTGTGCCCTCCATCCTTTGCCTCTACTCCGCTTTGTAAATTCCACCCTGGACCTCAGTTCAGCAGGCAGGAGAGGGAAGCAAAGTGGTCTGAATGTTTCCAATGACCAATGAGCCAACAAGACATCAACAGAACAGACCGGAATATCTGTACAAATTGTGTTTAATTTGATTGGTGTTTATATGAAAACTCCAGCTAAGTGAGAGGTTTATCATAGATGGGGAAGCCTTATGAAGGAAACAGCTAAAATTAGGTTCAAGGTGGAATTTACAAAGCAGAGCAGAGGCCTATGACACAGGGCATAGGGAAGGGCAAGGCCTCAAGTGGTCAAGGATGGATACTTACAGAGCAGGGATAAGGGTTATGGCCGTGGGGTAGAGAGCAACAGGCCAAGGACTGGGTCAAAGGGCCTCATTGGAACAGCAAACCTCTTGGATGGCTTGTGCAGAGTAAAAAGAATATAGAGTAGACCAGAAGCCCAGGGCATAAAAAAAAAAAACAAATGCACCAGGTAACCTCCCTCACATGAGGCATACAGGGGTTTTCATGCTTGCGACCATAAGGCGAGAACCCCCACCTCCCCTACTATCAGAACAATGCTGCAGTCTCCCTGGCCACCACAGCTGTGGTTTCTGGACAGTGTTTCCCCACCGGAACATACACCAGAACTGAGGTGCAATGGGGGGGGGGGAGGCTGCTGTTTATAAAGATGGAGAAGGTGGTGTTTCCTATGAAGGGGATGAGCCTGGGTCTACGGGGACATAAAAAATGATGGCCAAGGCCAATGATGTCAGAAAGTGAGGAGCGCAGTGTTTTAGGACAGAGAAGCCCAGGATGCCAGGAGAAGTACAGAGGCCAAAAGAAGACCATAAGCAAGCTCACCAAGGAGCACAGGGAGCATCGGGGAGGTCAGACTGGAGAGTCCGTGCAGTGACAACGATCATGCAGAAGAAAGGAGGTGTCCAGGGTAAAGATGACCCCACAGGCAATGGGACAGATGTAGTCCTCTCAGAACGAGCTTCGTTCCTCCACATTAGATTACAGAAAATTTCCTGGCATCGGAGATGTGTGACAATGACCACAGCTGTTTCACGCTGAGATCGGATTTGCTCTGACAATTCCCAGTCCAATCGTGGCTGACATATGCCTCCATTTAACTGCCTTGAAGAAAAATGAGGCACGCACAATATTAGCAGATTTTTTTTTTTTTTAATTTTGTTCACCGCCAACACGTGGATGATAAAAAGCCCTGGAAGAGACCAGAGAAGACAAGATACCAATAACCCGATGTTAGGTGAAGCCAACGAAGATTTAGGTGCGAAGGCCATCAGTAAAACGAAAAACGCAACAAGTGGATACACCCAAGATCAACACGGTCATCAACGGGATCTGCAATTCTCCGCAATAAAAGCAAAGTGGCCTTTCCTTTACAATCAGTGGTCTCCAAACTGCAACCCTTTGTTTGCTTTTATTCGGCACTAGGGGCGTTATTCCCCCCAATGTGAGCAACAGTAGGGCATAGCTCCTGCCACTGATAAAGGAGCACTATCCTTCCCACTGACACCACGATGGGAAACTATTGCACCCACTGCAACCAATGATGGGGCACTATTCCTTCCATTGAAACCAACGATGGGGCGCTATTCCTCCCCCAATGACACCAATGGTAGGTCACTATTACACTCACTGATGCCAATGATGGGGCACTATTCCTCCCACTGACACCAATGATGGGGCACTATTCCACCCACTGAAACCAATGATGGGGCACCATTCCACCCACTGAAACCAACGATGGGGCACTATTCCTCCCACTGATACCAATGATGGGGCACTATTCCTCCCACTGACACCAATGATGGGTCATTATTCCTCCCACTGACACCAACGATTGGTCATTAATTCCACTGACGCCAACACCAATGATGGGGCACTATTCCTCCCACTGACACCGATGATGGGACACTATTCCTCCCACTGATACCAATGATGGGGCACTATTCCTCCCACTGACACCAATGATGGGGCACTATTCCTCCCACTGACACCAATGATGGGGCACTATTCCTCCCACTGACACCAATGATGGGGCACTATTCCTCTCACTGACACCAATGATGGGTCATTATTCCTCCCACTGACACCAACGATTGGTCATTAATTCCACTGACACCAATGATGGGGCACTATTCCTCCCAATGACACCAACAATGGGTCACTATTCCTCCCACTGACATCAATGATGGGGCACTATTTCTCTCACTGACACCAATGATGCCAACGATTGGACATTATTCCTCCCACTGGGACACAACAACGGGGCACTATTTCTCCCACTGACATCAACAATGGGACACTATTCCTCCCCACTGACACCAACAACAGGGCACTATTTCTCCCATTGACACCAACAATGGGACACTATTCCTCCCCCTAATACCAAAGTGGGGACACTGTTTACTCCCACTGACACCAGGACATTTTTTTTACTCCCAATGGCCACAGTCCGGCCCACCTAAAGCTTGAAGGAAAGTTTGGAGACCCGGGTTTAAAAACTTGGACAATTTTTAACCAACAAAAAGGCTTGAAATCACAGTGAAAGTCGCCAAACGTTCTCATGGACCTCTTCAGGTGTGCTTTTCAGAGTCAAAATTCAAGTTATCTGAACCACAGCTTTAAAATCTCTTGGTGGTCGACTGGGAACCACCTCCACATCGAATCCCCCATAGACCTTTCCTTTCCAGGCAGGGTTCTATGAAAGGGAAACAGACAGGTGGGTGATCTGTCACCGTGACTGATCAACCCTGCTAAGCCAGCCGTGGAACCTGAAATCTTGGTTAAATTATTTTAATAAATGCCGTAGACCTTTTTTTTTTTTTTTTTCCCTTCTTGACTTTCGGAGTTTGATTAACGCAACATCTACTTATTACCATTCATAGACGCAGCGAGTTGGTTCCAGTCGACACTCTGAGCGCACAGGGAGGAAAATACAGATTGCTGCAAAGACAGCAGCAAAACACAACAAAACTGTTTTCCTCCCACTGCAAATTTGTAGAAAAACAACTTGCGCAGATTTGAAGGTTTAATTAGGTTGGTGCCTCGGAGACCGACCTTTAAGACCTTGCCGAGCTATTTCAACGAAGGGAATTTTTTCAAAGTCTTGATTTAAATAGATTCGCTCACTGAGCTGCTCCCGCTGCTAACCGGCCGGCCTTGATTTTCTTGGCATAAAACGTGCACTGTACTAAGGAGCCACGGCTACCTGCTGTACACGGGAATGGGGATAACAATACAATGCCCTAACATGGAAACCGTCGGCGTTCGCTGGAGTCACAGTGACATAGGCCATGACATTAGGCCTCAGACATATCATTGTGTAGAATTACACCAACCCACGTGACTAATAGCTTTCCAAGGACGGGACCTGGAGCTTTCCACTATGTGTCACTGTCAGGACCGAGATCTGAACCCACGACCTCTGCTGCCGCTGGCAGTGGCTCTCCTTGCTGAGCCACCTGAAGATAGCGGATAAAGTCTTGTCTGGTCCCTTGGACAATATTGCTCTGTATCATTTTTCTGGTGAACCTTGAACTCCTTGCTCCTCCCATGAACTTCCTACTTATGCCATGGTCTTTGCGCGCTTTGTCAGATTATTGTGCTCTCTCCAGCCGCTAGCTTGCTCCTTTGCGTACCTGCAGCTGTCCTTGTCTCCACCATCAACTCATTACCGACCTTTGGCATGTTCCTCAACTACACTTTTGCTTGATCCCAACCTGCAACCATTTGTTATCGACTTCTGACTTGTTCTTTGACTGCACTTCACCTTGATCCCAACCTGCAACCATTCATTACTGACCTTTGGTTGTTTCTGGACTCCGCTTACGCTTCTGCTTGATCCCAACCTACAACCATCGTTATCGACCTTCTGACTTGTTTTGACTGCACTTCACCTTGATCCCAACCTGCAACCATTCGTTACCGACCTTTGTCTTGTTACCAAATGACGCTTCTGCTTGATCCCAACCTGCAACCATTCGTTACTGACCTTTGGCTTGTTCCTTGACTACGCTTCAACTTGATCCCAATCTGAAAACACTCATTAACGACCTTTGGCTTGCTACTAACTACGCTTCTGCTTGATCCTAACCTGCAACCATTCCAACTATTGACCTTTGGCTTGTTTCTGGACTCCGCTTCCACTTGATCCCAACCTGAAACTATTAATTATCACCCTTTGGCTTGTTCCTCAACTACGCTTCTGCTTGACAACAACCTGCAACCATTTGTTTTCGACCTTTGGTTTGTTTCTCGACTATGCCTCCGCTTGATCCCAACCTGCAACCATTCGTTACTGACCTTTGGCCTGTTCCTGGACTACACTTCCACACTTGATATCAGCTAGCAAACCATTCATTATCGACCTTTGGCTTGTTTCTGGACTACGCTTCCACCTGATCCCAACCTGCAACCACTCATTACCGACCTTTGGCTTGTTTCTTGACTACGCTTCCACCTGATCCCAACCTGCAACCACTCATTACCGACCTTTGGCTTGTTTACGGACTTTGCTTTCGCTTGGTCCCAACCTGCAAGCATTCATTAATGGCCTTTGGCGTGTTCCTCGACCTTGCTTGCACTTGATCCTGACCTGCAATCACTTGTTACTGACCTTTGGCTTGTTTACCGACGATGCTTCTGCTTAAAGTGGTTGTAAAGGCTCAAGGTGCAGTCTATGCATGAAAGTAAAAAACCTTCTCTGTGCAGCATCCCCCCAGCCCCCATAATACTCACCTAAGCCCCCTCTCGATCCAGTAATGTGCACTGGAGTCTTGGCTATCCTGGGACACCCTCACCTCATTGGCTGAGACAGTCACTGGCTCCCGATGCTGTCAATCATAGCCAGTGAGCCAATGAGAAGAGAGGGGGTGGAGGCGAGCCGCGGCGCTTTGTGTAAATGGACACACGGAGCAGCGGGTGCCCCCCATAGCAAGCAGCTTGCTGTGAAGGCACCGGACAGAAGGGAGGGGCCAGGAGAGCCTGCGGGGGACCCGGGAAGAGGAGGATCTGGGCTGTTCTGTGGAAAACCGCTCCACACAGCAGGTAAGTATAACATGTTTTTATTTTTATTTTAAAAAAAATGAAGCCTTTAGTATCGCTTTAATTCCTACCTGCTATATCTGCTACTGCCCCTGGCTTGCTCACCTCTTGGTGGGCTGATCCTGAGGACCATGACCAGTTACTAACACGTAGAAAAGCCCATCTTTACCATCAAGGGCTCTGGTGAATACTGGTTAGTAATTAAACCCGCACCTCGGGTGAGCACACATCATCCTCCAAGGTCACCTGCTTGTCTAGTTCTCCTGCTGGTCGGTGGGAGCCTCTCTACTGCTACCTACTGGTCTCCGAGCCTGACCCTCAAACCTCTGACTGTAGCAGGCTTTATGAACTTGTCCACAATCGACTACCAGTCAGGATAATCCTGTTTAGACCATCTGCATTTCAGATGAAAAAGGAGGCCTTGTGAATTCCTGAAACAGTCTATTGATGTCCTCCAAACACCTCTAGCCATACTGAGATAAAAGCAGATCCTTCAGAGAGAGGCCTAAGGAAATCTTCCCACACCACATAAGACACCCAATTGGGATTACCACCAGAAACAAGCGATCAAGCGTTCCACCCCCTCACCTTCCTATCACAAGATACTTTATTGGTAGGTACCGGAGGCCAACTTGCCCATGGCCCCTAAAAACAGAACACCAGCCAGGAATTTGTTGCCAGCACAACAATGAAGCCGTGAGGTTTTCTTAGCCAATTAGGAAACAGGAAGAGGTCATCAGTCTCTACTGTGGAGAGCAGAACATCACTTTACACGCTACACGGGAATGTGGGCTGAACTGAACTATTCAAGGTTTTTATTGCAATGCCGCATTAATCAGCTCTAACAACCAGCCAAGAAATTCACTCTGAAAACGTCAAAATGAAACAGAAAATCGAGCACACATCACACACACAACCCTCGTTTTCCAAAAGCAAAGCAACAGACTTGACGGTCATCAGCTATACTTGGGTAGTGTAGGAGTTACTGAACAATCAATAAGAGCAAAAAAAAATATGTGAAACTCAGTGGCCTCCCAGACTTTCCCGCATTCCAGGAAACCACCACACAATCCATTAGAACACATAACATTCACAACGAGAATCAGTCGGGTCTACAGGAAAAGTCAAGGCCTTGTCAATAACAAGAATGGAAAAATGGGCAGACCTTCCGAAACCCAAACATACGTCAGATTTATCACAAAACCTTCCTCCCGCGAATATACAGAGAGCCGGAGAACAGAAACCTGGCAGGAGAGCGCCAGCAAAAATCATCATCTCCAGTACATGTCCCATCCTGCTCTTCTAGCTGGAAGTATCCTCTAGGCCAGACTTTCTCCGTCCAACACCAGGCCAGAGGAACCCTTAGAATAGAGGTCCGCTCTCAGGGAACCCCTGCTAAAATGAATCCAGCGGGAGGTATAGGAAAAAATGCTCCATTTACATTGGGGGTCAGTGGGAAGAAAGTCCCTTACATTGGTGGTCAGTGGGAAGAACGTCCCTTACATTGGTGGTCAGTGGGGGAAGAATGTCCCTTACATTGGGGGTCAGTGAGAAGCATGTCCCTTACATTGGTGGTCAGTGAGAAGAGCATCCCTTACATTGGTGGTCAGTGAGAAGAGCGTCCCTTACATTGGTGGCCAGTGAGAAGAGCGTCCCTTACATTGATGGTCAGTGAGAAGAGCGTCCCTTACCCTTAGAAGAGCGTCCCTTACATTGGTGGTCAGTGAGAAGAGCGTCCCTTACATTGGTGGTCAGTGAGAAGAGCGTCCCTTACATTGGTCAGTGAGAAGGTCAGTGAGAAAGAATGTCCCTTACATTGGTGGTCAGTGAGAAGAGCGTCCCTTACATTGGGGGTCAGTGAGAAGAGCGTCCCTTACATTGGGGGTCAGTGAAGAAAGTCCCTTACATTGGTGGTCAGTGAGAAAATGTCCCTTACATTGGTGGTCAGTGGTGAGAGCCCCCATGGACCCAGACACCAAGAGCGTCCCTTACATTGGTGGTCAGTGGTGGTCAGTGGGAAGAATATCTCTTACATTGGTGGTCAGTATGTCCCTTACATTGGTGGTCAGTGGGAATAGTGTCCCGTACATTTGTGGTCAGAATGCCCCCCTTACAGACATCTAATAAGAGTACTGCAGAAGGCACCATCAGAAGGCCACAGCTCAAGGAGCCCCTACCAACCTCTGGAGGAACCCGTGTTGAGACTGGCTTCTCTAGGCCAACTCCATTTTCTCCCTGGATTCATGGTAACGGAGGGCGACTCTAGGAAAAAAAAGCAGCTGAAGTTTTGCTTCCTTAGTCGCCTCTCCTCCCCAACATGCTGATTGGACAATGAAGGATTGTATGTTTGTATGGGAACTGCATGTTCTTGGTACGAGACGAGGCACCATGCAGAGTCCCATCTGTCTCTGTGTAGTGACCTTCCCTCTTTCAGAGTAGAAAAAGTAGAAGCCGATACAAAGTCAGTGTCAGGTATTTATACTAGCTGTATCTTCTGCAGATTCTGTAGCATGAGAACATTCACCTCCATAAGTTTAAAAAAGATCTGCCATTTTCATGAGGAAATGACCCGGCTAGCAGTCTATCAGAAATTGAGAAGCATCGGTGAAATGTATGGCACATACAGAGGCCAGGGCGTTGGTATACAGACATTCTGGTGGGCAATTTTTGGCGACATCCCCCGGAATCCAGGGGCCCCGCTCTCTGGTGGTACTCCGTTCCCCCCCCACTCCCAGCTCCACATTCTGGGAACACAAAGCAGAGAAGATAAACTGCTCTCCTTTCATACGGAGATGTCTGGAATTCCAGGTCTGGCAGTGAATGGACCTGCTTGAAGAGCCTTTTTCAGCAATGCTCTTGATGTGTCGCCATTTAAAGTAAAACCATAATAAGTGCTATCTACTCGGGAAAAGCGACAGAGAAAACGCACAATAATGCTTGTGACAGACACATTCACCCTGCTGACTGATCACTCTACTGGCAGAGAATGGGACCGGCCTCCCTCTGCATCCTTTCATGCTGCAGGCAAAGCCATTGCCTTAAAGAGCTCCCTTCTTCTGGCGGTGGCCCCTGGTGACAGGGGGGAGGATTAACGTCCAATTTCACGCTGAAAGTTCACAGGCTGGAACAGATTTGAGGATAACCCTCCCCCCCCCCCTTCTTACCCCTCATTTAATTCGTTATCCTCTTAAGGGCACCTAAATCCATGTAGAAACAAATAAAAATGATTTCTGAGGGGCTTTCAGAGGTTCAATATGGTCACCTAGTCATGAAACATGTCCAGGAATAGAGGAAAGAGCCTTCCGCGACGTATGGCGACATAACTGAGAAAGCAGAAGAATGAAATCCATAACTCAGACATAGGAGACGTAACACAATAAAACACAAGCAGTGGTGGGACCCTCAAGGTGTCTCAATGGGGCGCCATCCCAACTATGAAAGAAACTAGAAAATTTCACCCTTCGCCTCTATCAAGGAGGTAGAAGACGTAAAACAAATAGTGTAGCTAAAGGTCTGGAGGAGAAAAAAAAAAACTGCATACCAGGAATTTCTATTTAAAAAGAATAATTAAGATGCCTTGAATGTCAATGGAAGCATGAGTAGTACCCTGAAGACAAGGAGCAAACCAGTAAGGTTGGCCAAGTAATTAGTGCATTCGCCTTGCAGCACAGGAGACCTTCCAGGACATGGTCTGTGTGGATTTTGCTTCTATGGTTGGGTCACTCACTGGCCACCCATGGCTTTGGCTGATCAGACTAATCTTGACGTAAACTCTTCTGTAGATTTCAATGTGCTCAAGAAATCTATTCCCCCACCAGGACACGATCTGGAATCTACTATAACGAAGGAACATGCAAATGTTCTTCCAGAAAACATACTTCAGCTGCTCCTAGATCTATTATTCTGGAATCTTCTATTGGGGCAGGATGTGGAATTTAATAAGCTTCGCTTAACCACGCACCTCCCCAAGTTCTTCCCACCAGCCAACGTAAAAGGTAGAAGGGAACATAGAGGGGATTATTCAGGGTGTCACCATGGAAACTTCCTGAAAAAGGAAAAGAACGGGAAGTATGGAATTCTATCATTTCCATTTCATCTTCCTCTATGACATCCATCACCTGAAGGGATCCCAAAGATGTCTCTGGATGGGAAAACAGAAGCTCACACAAGGCAGAGAAAACTGAAGACAGGAGGCTTGGTGGGGATTTCTTTTATTTCCTTTCGATCTGGAGGGGGGTTCGTTCCTGAGGATAGGAGTGTCAAGGATTAAATACAAATAGAGGTAGAAATTCAGGGATTCACTTCTAAGGAAACAGAGATCATGTGTTTCCACTGACAAGAGCAGAAGAGGCTAAAAAAAAAAAACACCTTCTCAGCTCATGGTTGTAGATAAAATTGGCCAAAATATTCCAATCAGACGGATTTTAGGCAGGACAGCTATAGAGACCACCTATATCTGTTGGATCGGTTGTATGGACAGCATAGTAGACTCCTTGAAAGATCCCAAAATTCAGCCCGTGTTGTCACCTATCTCAGGATTTTGAAGAAGCTCACTTGATGGTTTCTGAGGGAGCCACGATCTCTCAGGGGCCTGGGAGGGAGGAGTCAAATGACAGGTTGAACAGAACTTTCCCTTTTTCTTGGAAACACAAAAAAGGCCTAGGCTATCATTAATGACTCACTAAACCCAAGGAGTTCATTGATCCCAAGCAGCAAGGGGAGTTGCCACCAGATCCCCTTCTGTATATCTGCAAGTATATCACTTCCAGTTTGTTTAACTGGGCAGCAATCGGGGCCCCTGCGACTCAGCCACGACACAATCTTTAACTGTGGATCTATTGAGAGGCAGTATCCTGTATTAATACACCCCATGCAGAGTCATTTAATCTGGGCCCCTCTGCATGCAGGAAAACAGGGGACAGGGATACGGTTCCCATCCTGGAGATCTCGGGAGGCAATGGGAATATGCGTGTGAACCAGAGCGGTCTCCACACAAAGCACTGGCTGGGACAATGGTCAGCTTAGCCCCAGGTTCATTAAGGCTGGTGAGAAAGAAACACATTAACTAGTTGCAGACACGTAAACGTACAAAAAACACAATCAAAGTCAGGTCCCCTGTCCATACCGGGCTCTGACGTCCCGACACACCACAAGACGTTCCTTCCTGTTCTTCACAATGTCTTTATGAACGTTGGTGAACCTGACCAGTAGTGCCCATTTACCTCCTGTCCGTCATATGATAATTCTTGCTGTGTGCTGCAACCCAATTCTCCAGCTAAAGGCCGAGTCCAACCAAAAGTGGTGTTTCAGCATTTGGAAGTCATCAAATGGTTCCCTTTATCTCCTGGAGATCTCAGCACTTGGGTTCTGGAGTCTGTATATTTGTCAAGGCCATTACAATGAAGTCCCAATATCCCTGCTGGTGGTTCCATTTATTTCACATTATGGAGAATGCAGCTGGAGGATTGGGAACACCCCTGTTGCAGAAAGAACAGCGAGACTCCAAAGATGGATGGGAACAGAGCCAGGAACTAGACTTCCATAGTCAGGTTTTAAAAAGGGCACATCCATCAAACTCTGGTACAGTAATTTTTGTTAAAGATTTTCAAAGAAGAATACACAACAGCTGATCGCCCACGCAGGGGGGTTTAGGAAATGGTATGTCAAATTTCCAGTAAGAAAAAGAGCGTGCAAAATGAAACGAAAGAACCATAGTCCTAGAAATCCATTGCGTGGCTTCACGGCCCAAGCTGCGGGCCAGCTAGCAATGGTAGAATCAGGCAGTCCGGAAGCACACAGACTGGTGGCCCTTAAGAAGAGGTTGAGACCTTGAAACGCGTTAGCCTGTTAGAAGTCCAGGGTTCCATTTTTTTGGACTGTGGATTGGACACCGCTGTTTAGTGTGATGTGACTTTGACCTGTTTGCCTATTGTGAGTACGATACTTTTTTATCCTTCCAATAAAATTTTGTAGGATAACGCACTAGGCTGGTGCGCCCTCTGTTTGTTGTTCTTTGTATCCAGTGACATTGGACTACCCCGGTCTGTTGAGGGCAGCAAGGAGTGCATTATCCAGGATATCTGTGATGTTACCATAACTCTAGTCGAGTCCATCCAGAAGCGCAGGAGTACAGAGTTTGCTTTTAAGTTGAGAACCAAACTGAACCGTCAGAGGAGAAGAGGAGGTACGGAGGATCCAGGTAGAAAAGAAAGAGGAAGCTGAGAAAAGGACATAGGTTGCCCAAGCTGGTCAGATGTAGCGCATGGAATGCGTATGCCAGTCAGTTCACAAACTGTAGGAATTAGGAATGCGAGTTGGGCAGAATTCTAGACATCTTCTGGATAGTCATCAGAGTGGTCATAGTGTCCCTCACCACTAAGTAGGTTTCTTCCAAGCTTTGGCACTGGTGCGTTCGGCAGCGAGGAACAAGTATGATGCCGGCTTCTGTTGATACGCGAAGAGGCCCTGGATAGGGCAATATAATAAGGCCAGTTTTGCAATGAAAGAGTGGACACAGTAGCCTAAAAACCCTAAAACAAGATACAGTTAGATGTGGGCAGGACCACCAAATATGAACAACGTCTCCGAGTTGGCCACAGCCCCTACAGCCTCTGTTGATGAATGGGGGGGGGGGGGGGGGGGCTGCATCAAATTCAACCAGGAGACAAATATCTTAAAAATCTCCATTCTCAGAACCCTAAACCCACAGAGGAAGGCCAAAAAAAATGAAATGTGGTCAAACGTGCTCCAATTATGTTGTTAACATTTAGAAACATATACGACTTTTCTTTGGATCTATCTAGGGTTGCACAGATACCGATATCAATATCGGTGCCGATACGAAGCGTTTGCACGAGTACTATTTGTATTTGTGCAAATGCTCCAATGCCCAAAACTGATACCTTTGTGGTGCCATTCGAGCCCATACACAAACGAATGGGCTCAAATCACACTGCAAATGTGGGCAGCACAGTGGCTAAATGGTTAGCACTTCCGCCTGGCATGCTGGTAGGTTGATTGGCTCCTGGCTAAATTGGCCCTAGTATGTGTATGTATGAATGTGAGTTAGGGACCTTAGATTGTACGACCCTTGAGGGTTAGGGATCTTGGATTGTACGCCCCTTGAGGGTTAGGGACCTTAGATTGTACGCCCATTGAGGGTTAGGGACCTTAGATTGTACGCCCATTGAGGGTTAGGGACCTTAGATTGTACGCCCCTTGAGGGTTAGGGACCTTAGATTGTACGACCCTTGAGGGTTAGGGACCTTAGATTGTACGACCCTTGAGGGTTAGGGACCTTAGATTGTACGACCCTTGAGGGTTAGGGACCTTAGATTGTACGACCCTTGAGGGTTAGGGACCTTAGATTGTACGACCCTTGAGGGTTACGGACCTTAGATTGTACGACCCTTGAGGTTACGGACCTTAGATTGTACGACCCTTGAGGGTTAGGGACCTTAGATTGTACGACCCTTGAGGGTTAGGGACCTTAGATTGTACGACCCTTGAGGGTTACGGGACCTTAGATTGTACGACCCTTGAGGGTTACGGACCTTAGATTGTACGACCCTTGAGGGTTACGGACCTTAGATTGTACGACCCTTGAGGGTTACGGACCTTAGATTGTACGACCCTTGAGGGTTACGGACCTTAGATTGTACGACCCTTGAGGGTTACGGACCTTAGATTGTACGACCCTTGAGGGTTAGGGACCTTAGATTGTACGACCCTTGAGGGTTACGGACCTTAGATTGTACGACCCTTGAGGGTTACGGACCTTAGATTGTACGACCCTTGAGGGTTACGGACCTTAGATTGTACGACCCTTGAGGGTTACGGACCTTAGATTGTACGACCCTTGAGGGTTACGGACCTTAGATTGTACGACCCTTGAGGGTTACGGACCTTAGATTGTACGACCCTTGAGGGTTACGGACCTTAGATTGTACGACCCTTGAGGGTTACGGACCTTAGATTGTACGACCCTTGAGGGTTACGGACCTTAGATTGTACGACCCTTGAGGGTTACGGACCTTAGATTGTACGACCCTTGAGGGTTACGGACCTTAGATTGTACGACCCTTGAGGGTTACGGACCTTAGATTGTACGACCCTTGAGGGTTACGGACCTTAGATTGTACGACCCTTGAGGGTTACGGACCTTAGATTGTACGACCCTTGAGGGTTAGGGACCTTAGATTGTACGACCCTTGAGGGTTACGGACCTTAGATTGTACGACCCGTGAGGGTTAGGGACCTTAGATTGTACGACCCTTGAGGGTTACGGACCTTAGATTGTACGACCCTTCAGGGTTAGGGTCTGATGATAACGCACAATATATGTAAAGCGCTACGAAAATTGACGGCGCTATACAAGTACCTGAAATAATAAAAGAATTGCATGTGACTTGAACAGGATTGGGGTGCAATTCCTGGCTGAATCGCGCCGCCGTCCCCGTTCAGATCACGCGCGATTCAGACAGGAATCGCGCCGCCGTCCCGTTCAGATCACGCGCGATTCAGACAGGAATCGCGCCGCCGTCCCGTTCAGATCACGCGCGATTCAGACAGGAATCGCGCCGCCGTCCCGTTCAGATCACGCGCGATTCAGACAGGAATCGCGCCGCCGTCCCGTTCAGATCACGCGCGATTCAGACAGGAATCGCGCCGCCGTCCCGTTCAGATCACGCGCGATTCAGACAGGAATCGCGCCGCCGTCCCGTTCAGATCACGCGCGATTCGAACCCATATGCATGGGCTTAAACTGCGCCGGGGGACGTCTATTTTACAGCTCCCATCAGAAAGACACCTTCCCGGTACAAAATTCTGCATGACAGAAGAACGAACAAATCACTTCGGTTTTGATCTTCTACGTAGTGTATTGTTGGATCCAATCAAGGGCTGCCTCAGTATTCCCAATTTTTGGGTTTGAAATTTTGTATTTCTATAAATGAAAACATCAACACCACGTAAGAAGAAAATGTGCGTCAAATGTTCTATTGTAGGAGAAAGATGCCTCATTCATTGGATAAAAACCTGATCTATAGAGCTGAAACGTTCCCAACAGGTGACCGATCCTTCCTCCCGTCCGTTCCTCCTCCTTCAGACGATGGCAGACAGACGGTCCTGATCCCGGAACAATCATTTTGTTCTTATCTGACGCGTGTCATTTCTCAACAACCTTTTCAGCAGACAATTGCTGCCGTTTACAGAACGATCATCTGCACTAAAGATTGCTCACAAAACCTGTCTTACGTATGTGGTTCCTAAACACCACCCAGGCCACAATAAAAAAACGTGCTGCCCCCAGACATAGAAATGCCACATCGGTCTACCGAAAGCTTCGCATTAAACCCTTTCCCAGACTAGAGAACCTCTTTACAATCTCTGGACAATGGATGGAACCAGAGAAGAAAAATCCACTGTACTCGTGTTAATGTGGTCTTCCTCCGTAAATGGAGGTCACCAGTAATGTGATCCAACTGCCAAAAGGTCTTTGCTTCTCCTTCCATCAACACAAGAATCCTACTCGTGTCTAGGCGTCGTCACACTGCTGCTCTCATCTGTACATCCAAATGAGGAAGAAGTGAGGAACACTTCAATTCCAAAACACTCAACTCCACACTGTTCCAGCTGGGGTCTGCGGACACCGAACCCTCTATAGTTCCGGCTGGGGTCTGCAGACACCGAACCCTCTATAGTTCCGGCTGGGGTCTGCAGACACCGAACCCTCTATAGTTCCGGCTGGGGTCTGCAGACACCGAACCCTCTTTTGGTCCGGCTGGGGTCTGCAGACACTCAACCCTCTATAGTTCCGGCCGGGGTCCGCAGACACCGAACCCTCTATAGTTCGGCCGGGGGTCCGCAGACACCGAACCCTCTATAGTCCGGCCGGGGTCCGCAGACACCGAACCCTCTATAGTTCCGGCCGGGGTCCGCAGACACCGAACCCTCTATAGTTCCGGCTGGGGTCTGCAGACACCGAACCCTCTTTTGGTCCGGCTGGGGTCTGCAGACACTCAACCCTCTATAGTTCCGGCCGGGGTCCGCAGACACCGAACCCTCTATAGTTCCGGCCGGGGTCCGCAGACACCGAACCCTCTATAGTTCCGGCCGGGGTCCGCAGACACCGAACCCTCTAGTTAGTTCCGGCCGGGGTCCGCAGACACCGAACCCTCTATAGTTCCGGCCGGGGTCCGCAGACACCGAACCCTCTATAGTTCCGGCGGGGTCCGCAGACACCGAACCCTCTATAGTTCCGGCCGGGGTCCGCAGACACCGAACCCCTCTATAGTTCCGGCCGGGGTCCGCAGACACCGAACCCTCTATAGTTCCGGCCGGGGTCCGCAGACACCGAACCCTCTATAGTTCCGCCGGGGTCCGCAGACACCGAACCCTCTATAGTTCCGGCCGGGGTCCGCAGACACCGAACCCTCTATAGTTCCGGCCGGGGTCCGCAGACACCGAACCCTCTATAGTTCCGGCCGGGGTCCGCAGACACCGAACCCTCTATAGTTCCGGCCGGGGTCCGCAGACACCGAACCCTCTATAGTTCCGGCCGGGGTCCGCAGACACCGAACCCTCTATAGTTCCGGCCGGGGTCCGCAGACACCGAACCCTCTATAGTTCCGGCCGGGGTCCGCAGACACCGAACCCTCTATAGTTCCGGCCGGGGTCCGCAGACACCGAACCCTCTATAGTTCCGGCCGGGGTCCGCAGACACCGAACCCTCTATAGTTCCGGCCGGGGTCCGCAGACACCGAACCCTCTATAGTTCCGGCCGGGGTCCGCAGACACCGAACCCTCTATAGTTCCGGCCGGGGTCCGCAGACACCGAACCCTCTATAGTTCCGGCCGGGGTCCGCAGACACCGAACCCTCTATAGTTCCGGCCGGGGTCCGCAGACACCGAACCCTCTATAGTTCCGGCCGGGGTCCGCAGACACCGAACCCTCTATAGTTCCGGCCGGGGTCCGCAGACACCGAACCCTCTATAGTTCCGGCCGGGGTCCGCAGACACCGAACCCTCTATAGTTCCGGCCGGGGTCCGCAGACACCGAACCCTCTATAGTTCCGGCCGGGGTCCGCAGACACCGAACCCTCTATAGTTCCGGCCGGGGTCCGCAGACACCGAACCCTCTATAGTTCCGGCCGGGGTCCGCAGACACCGAACCCTCTATAGTTCCGGCCGGGGTCCGCAGACACCGAACCCTCTATAGTTCCGGCCGGGGTCCGCAGACACCGAACCCTCTATAGTTCCGGCCGGGGTCCGCAGACACCGAACCCTCTATAGTTCCGGCCGGGGTCCGCAGACACCGAACCCTCTATAGTTCCGGCCGGGGTCCGCAGACACCGAACCCTCTATAGTTCCGGCCGGGGTCCGCAGACACCGAACCCTCTATAGTTCCGGCCGGGGTCCGCAGACACCGAACCCTCTATAGTTCCGGCCGGGGTCCGCAGACACCGAACCCTCTATAGTTCCGGCCGGGGTCCGCAGACACCGAACCCTCTATAGTTCCGGCCGGGGTCCGCAGACACCGAACCCTCTATAGTTCCGGCCGGGGTCCGCAGACACCGAACCCTCTATAGTTCCGGCCGGGGTCCGCAGACACCGAACCCTCTATAGTTCCGGCCGGGGTCCGCAGACACCGAACCCTCTATAGTTCCGGCCGGGTCCGCAGACACCGAACCCTCTATAGTTCCGGCGGGGTCCGCAGACACCGAACCCTCTATAGTTCCGGCCGGGGTCCGCAGACACCGAACCCTCTATAGTTCCGGCCGGGGTCCGCAGACACCGAACCCTCTATAGTTCCGGCCGGGGTCCGCAGACACCGAACCCTCTATAGTTCCGGCCGGGGTCCGCAGACACCGAACCCTCTATAGTTCCGGCCGGGGTCCGCAGACACCGAACCCTCTATAGTTCCGGCCGGGGTCCGCAGACACCGAACCCTCTATAGTTCCGGCCGGGGTCCGCAGACACCGAACCCTCTATAGTTCCGGCCGGGGTCCGCAGACACCGAACCCTCTATAGTTCCGGCCGGGGTCCGCAGACACCGAAATAGTTCCGGCCGGGTCCGCAGACACCCTCTATAGTTCCGGCCGGGGTCCGCAGACACCGAACCCTCTATAGTTCCGGCCGGGGTCCGCAGACACCGAACCCTCTATAGTTCCGGCCGGGGTCCGCAGACACCGAACCCTCTATAGTTCCGGCCGGGGTCCGCAGACACCGAACCCTCTATAGTTCCGGCCGGGGTCCGCAGACACCGAACCCTCTATAGTTCCGGCCGGGGTCCGCAGACACCGAACCCTCTATAGTTTCCGGCCGGGGTCCGCAGACACCGAACCCTCTATAGTTCCGGCCGGGGTCCGCAGACACCGAACCCTCTATAGTTCCGGCCGGGGTCCGCAGACACCGAACCCTCTATAGTTCCGGCCGGGGTCCGCAGACACCGAACCCTCTATAGTTCCGGCCGGGGTCCGCAGACACCGACCCTCTATAGTTCCGACTGGGGTCTGCAGACACTCGAACCCTCTATTGTTCCGATTGGGGTCTGCGGAACCTCAACTCTCCATTATTTAGACTAGAGTCTGCGGAACCTCAACTCTCTATTATTCCAAATAGGGTCTGCGGAGGATGGCCGAAGCCCTCTGAACTGAAGTCTACCGAACCGAATGAAGGACTACTAAAGAGTGCAAACATCGATAGGCTATTGCTGCCCATATATGTTTAAATATGTTGCAGATTGAGTGACCTTCAAAGAAAGGGAGACTATAACCCAACCCAGGCACAGATCCAACCGTCTACAGTGAGGTACAGGCAACCTGTAAAGAAAGGGAGACCATATATAACCCAACCCAGGCACAGATCCAACCGTCTACAGTGAGGTACACCTGTAAAGAAAGGGAACCTGTATAACCCAACCCAGAAACCGTCTACAGGAGTACAGGCAACCTGTAAAGAAAGGGAGACCATATATAACCCAACCCAGGCACAACTCCAACAGTCCTCACTGAGGGAAATCTGTGGTCAGAAGTTTCCTCGGTAGGTAATAAGTCGTTCCACCCACCAGACAATCCCACACAGAAAATCTCTGCACTCTCTTTGGGTGGTAACTACGTCGGCACTATTACTAATCTCCCAACTTGTAGCCAGGAATCTTTCATGGAGTGACGGTCCACAAGGTGCACGTAACCTCAAGAACAGGAAAATGAAACATCTGCTCTTCTGGTAAATGTGCAATATATACCTCGACCAAACAAGCCACCAGCTAAGAAAAGCCGCGCACTATCACCCACGGAATCAAGACAGCATTATTGATCTGCCAATCCTTCCAATGTCTGGGCCAGGTGAGGATGATCGGGCACAGCAACAGGCTTAGAATCAGAAGGAAAGGACAAATCAATGACCTTCTCGACTCTGCGGGTAGCATCACATAGCCAGTCAGTAGAGCCATCTAGTTAATTGCACTTCCAAAAGGGGAATCCTCGATGTGACCTAGGGCCATATGTAATAGTCCTGCTGAGCAACTTTCGGGAAAAGGACAGATTGGTATCTGCTGATGGGTGCAGCGATATGCTACCCCCCCCACCCACCAGAAGCTTCACATTGCTTGATACCCCCCCCCATGAAGAGCACAGGGCTGGGGATAGGCCCCGTGTGACCACTTGTACTGCAGACAGAGCCGGTTAGCCATGTAGGATTCCAGTAGGTGGTCTGGGAGCTGAAGGGTCACCGTGTGTGACACCAGTAATCTATAGATTCCGCGGTGAGCGCTTTATCGCGTCTCTAAATAAGCACAAACCCTTCGCACTGGAGGCAGGCCTCAGGCGCTCTACGCACACATGTTGTTGCATGGTTGAACGCTTTCCCTGGTGGCTTCAGGTGGCACTTCACTGTTTAAGCAGGGGCCTCTTATCTCCAGCTTCACCCCGTCCCCAGTGACACAATTATAGAGCACAGCCGGCAAAACTAGATCAGAGCCAGCGAGGTGGAGAAGCAACCGGGAAATACAGCAGCTGCTGCTGGGAAAACACTATGTGAGCGCTCGCTCCGGAGGGGTGCCAGACTCCTGTTTATCTACAAGAATGCCGACTGCAGAGTGCGAGCTCACTCCTAAACCACGCTCATCCTTCCCGGTTACCTTGACGATGCAACGTTGCCGCTAAGCGGGTCCCCGGTTACTAGATGGTTATGAAACACATCTAACCGAAACAAAAAGTGCGACGAGGAGACTCGGGGAATAATAAAGTAAATAACAGAGGGACCCCGTCATGGGCAGAGAATATCCGAGTCCTCACACACAGAAAATGTGCTTACAGCTGAACTTCACTCAGAAAGTGCCATCTCACCGGTTCGCTCCCTATCCCAAGCCTGTAAGGCCTCCTTTACACTTGCTTTTTTTTTCAAAGCCCTCTGAATGCCAATCAAAGCTCCTCTCACTAAATACAATGGCTACCTCACAGTCCTGTTCACACGTTGTGTTTACTTTGCTTCAAAAATTGTTCCTCATGTTGCTTTCCTGGTGCTTCAAAATGTCTACATAGAAGTCTATGAAAACCCACGCTAACAGCACGTGCAGCGTTTGAAGGGCTTTAATTCAGCTTTAACTTCGCTTGCAGGTATGAGATATCCCAGGATGCACTGGGAAACCAACAAGCGGACCGGAAAGACGTCGTCAGCAGTCACTTCCGGTTCATGGGTCTGTATTCTGGGAGTGTCTGGTGGAGACATCACATCTGGTGTGCAGGGTGGAGCAGCAGGAAGGTGAGCAGGGTCCGGACTGGAGCAGAGCAACTAGCAGACGGCACACGTGGTGTGCAACATGGGAACGCTATAGCGGTAGGTGAGCGAGGACCGGAGAGAGAGGATTGAGCAGCTGAGGATCAGCAGAGTTGTGGGACCGGAGCAGGAGAAGCTAGCAGATATCACTTGCAGAGAGCAGAGTAGGAGCAATATAGTGGGAGGTGAGTGGGAACCAGAAAGAGCGAGGAGGAGGATTAGCAAAGCAGAGGATCAGCAGAGCAGCAGGTTACTGTTGAGTGGGGGGGATCAGCAGAGCTGGGAGTATTAGTACCCTCGTTCAGATCTACTGCTCAGTGGTACCCCCAACTCAGCAGATCCCCAGCTTATTAGTACCCTCCTTCAGCAGATCGACTGTTCAGTAGTACCCCCAACTCAGCAGATCCTCAGCTTATTGGTACCCTCGTTCAGCAGATCTACTGCTCAGTAGTAATAAGCTGGGGATCTGCTGAGTTGGGGATTACTACTGAGCAGATCTGCCGAACGAGAGTAACCAATAAGCTGGGGATCTGCTGAGTTGGGGGTACTACTTAGCAGTAGATCTGTTGAACAAGGGTACTAATAAGCTGGGGATCTGCTGAATTGGCGGTACTAATAAGCTGGGGATCTGCTGAATTGGCGGTACTAATAAGCTGGGGATCTGCTGAATTGGGGATTACTACTGAGCAGTAGATCTGCTGAACAAGGGTACTAATAAGCTGGGGATCTGCTGAGTTAAGGGTACTACTGAGCAGTAGATCTGCTGAACAAGGGTACTAACAAGCTGGGGATCTGCTGAGTTGGGGGTACTACTGAGCTGGGGTTCTAACAGACCCCTTTAAAACAAATGAATATCAACACACACACACTTCTGGCGTGGGCGACGTCACCCACGCCAGAAGGCCAGTGACAACACCCTCACCAGAAGGCCAGTGACATCACCCTCACCAGAAGGCCAGTGACATCACCCTCACCAGAAGGCCAGTGACATCACCCTCACCAGAAGGCCAGTGACATCACCCTCGCCAGAAGGCCAGTGACATCACCCTCGCCAGAAGGCCAGTGACATCACCCTCGCCAGAAGGCCAGTGACATCACCCTCGCCAGAAGGCCAGTGACATCACCCTCGCCAGAAGGCCAGTGACATCACCCTCGCCAGAAGGCCAGTGACATCACCCTCGCCAGAAGGCCAGAGACAACACCCTCGCCAGAAGGCCAGTGACATCACCCACGCCAGAAGGCCAGTGACAACACCCTCGCCAGAAGGCCAGTGACATCACCCTCACCAGAAGGCCAGTGACATCACCCTCACCAGAAGGCCAGTGACATCACCCTCACCAGAAGGCCAGTGACATCACCCTCACCAGAAGGCCAGTGACATCACCCTCACCAGAAGGCCAGTGACATCACCCTCACCAGAAGGCCAGTGACATCACCCTCACCAGAAGGCCAGTGACATCACCCTCACCAGAAGGCCAGTGACATCACCCTCACCAGAAGGCCAGTGACATCACCCTCACCAGAAGGCCAGTGACATCACCCTCACCAGAAGGCCAGTGACATCACCCTCACCAGAAGGCCAGTGACATCACCCTCACCAGAAGGCCAGTGACAACACCCTCACCAGAAGGCCAGTGACAACACCCTCACCAGAAGGCCAGTGACAACACCCTCACCAGAAGGCCAGTGACATCACCCTCACCAGAAGGCCAGTGACATCACCCTCACCAGAAGGCCAGTGACATCACCCTCACCAGAAGGCCAGTGACATCACCCTCACCAGAAGGCCAGTGACAACACCCTCACCAGAAGGCCAGTGACAACACCCTCACCAGAAGGCCAGAGACAACACCCTCACCAGAAGGTCAGTGACATCACCCTCACCAGAAGGCCAGAGACAACACCCTCACCAGAAGGCCAGTGACATCACCCTCACACCAGAAGGCCAGTGACATCACCCTCACCAGAAGGCCAGAGACAACACCCTCACCAGAAGGCCAGTGACAACACCCTCACCAGAAGGTCGGCGATGTCACCCTCACCAGAAGGTCAGTAACACCCTCACCTTGGAACCACAGAGGCAGTATATTTTTGAATGTTCTCCTAAAGATATAAGAGAAGGTCCTCTTCATTAATAAACATGCACTGCTAGTTGCGGCCCAAAAAACACTTTTACGGATGTGAAACAATGCATAGCCAACTGTAAAATAGTTGCGTTGTTGCTTGTGCACATCAGGCTGGTTAGCTCAGACGATCGTTCTAGCTCGATGGAGCCGCGGAAGTCATAAATTACGCACGAGTGGCTCCCACAGAAACCCGAAAACACACTGAATCAGTGCCTTTGGAAGCCCCTATGTCCCAGTTTACAGAAAAAATCCTACATTTTGCCAACTTTGGGGGCCGAGTCAATCCTCATTCATAGACCTGCAAGACGAGAGTCCATCATACAACCTGGAATCCTTCTCAGAGCCCACGTTCCATTGTCTTTGCTAGACGAGGGACAGCTGGATTCTGATTGATGTCTATTTTACAACATTTCTGATCGAAGATGACCAGGCATGGATGGAAAAAACAAAATAGATTGCGCTAGGCGAGAGGTATACATCAGATGTGGATTGAGTGCAAATTAAAATTTCCCTTTCATCCCTCCTGCCAAAGCTGGCTTCACCTATAGCGCCATATGGGAGAACTTGATCGATCTACTCTGTCTGAAGGATGAGCATCTCAGGCAAAAGGTCTTCCAATGTTTTTGTCAGATCAAGAGCACTTGAGTAGGGTCATCTTATACCTTGTGATGACCCAGAGAACGTGATGAAAAATGCACTTGTCAGCTCTAGCAAGCCGGTGTAATTGCAGCGTATATGATAGGAGGGAGAACGGGACGGGAGAGGGAAAAGATTGCTGGGAATCTCCAAAACTCTGTCTATAAATGCTGGGAGAGTGAAAGATGGAGCAAGACCACCATCAACAGGCTGCGTTCACGCCCGAGTCTCGTGTTTTTCTACGGCATTGTAAAAGCCTTTTGGAGCTTTGCCGGCTTTTTCAGTAATCGATAGAGAAAAATATCATCTGTCATTATTTGTTGCCAAGGTTATCAGATTTTTTTATCTTATTGATCAGTTTTTTTTTTTTATTTTTGTTTTTTTTGTGTGAGGGTCAGGGGTTGGAGTTAGAGGTCAGGGGTTGGAGTTAGGAGTAGGGTTGGCATTTGAGGTCAGGGGTTGGAGTTGGGTTTCGGGTTGGCGTTAGAGGTCAGGGGTTGGAGTTGGCGTTTGAGGCCAGGGGACGTAGTCAGATTTGGGGTTAGACCTCGGGGGGGATTTGGGGCTCAGATTCGGGGTTAGACCTCGGGGCTCACATTCGGGGTTAGACCTCGGGGCTCACATTCGGGGTTAGACCTCGGGGCTCAGATTTGGTGTTTGGGGGGCGAGTTAGAGGTCAGGGGTTGGAGTTGGGTTTCGGGTTGGCGTTAGAGGTCAGGGGTTGGAGTTGGGTTTCGGGTTGGCGTTAGAGGTCAGGGGTTGGAGTTGGGTTTCGGGTTGGCGTTAGAGGTCAGGGGTTGGAGTTGGCGTTTGAGGCCAGGGGACGTAGTCAGATTTGGGGTTAGACCTCGGGGCGCAGATTTGGGGCTCAGATTCGGGGTTAGACCTCGGGGCTCACATTCGGGGTTAGACCTCGGGGCTCAGATTCGGGGTTAGACCTCGGGGCTCAGATTTGGTTTGGGGGGCGGAGTTAGAGGTCAGGGGTTGGAGTTGGGTTTCGGGTTGGCGTTAGAGGTCAGGGGTTGGAGTTGGGTTTCGGGTTGGCGTTAGAGGTCAGGGGTTGGAGTTTGGGTTTCGGGTTGGCGTTAGAGGTCAGGGGTTGGAGTTGGCGTTTGAGGCCAGGGGACGTAGTCAGATAGGGGTTAGACCTCGGGGCGCAGATTTGGGGCTCAGATTCGGGGTTAGACCTCGGGGCTCACATTCGGGGTTAGACCTCGGGGCTCAGATTCGGGGTTAGACCTCGGGGCTCAGATTCGGGGTTAGACCTCGGGGCTCAGATTTGGTGTTGGGGGGCGGAGTTAGAGGTCAGGGGTTGGAGTTGGGTTTCGGGTTGGCGTTAGAGGTCAGGGGTTGGAGTTGGGTTTCGGGTTGGCGTTAGAGGTCAGGGGTTGGAGTTGGGTTTCGGGTTGGCGTTAGAGGTCAGGGGTTGGAGTTGGGTTTCGGGTTGGCGTTAGAGGTCAGGGGTTGGAGTTGGGTTTCGGGTTGGCGTTAGAGGTCAGGGGTTGGAGTTGGGTTTCGGGTTGGCGTTAGAGGTCAGGGGTTGGAGTTGGGTTTCGGGTTGGCGTTAGAGGTCAGGGGTTGGAGTTGGGTTTCGGGTTGGCGTTAGAGGTCAGGGGTTGGAGTTGGGTTTCGGGTTGGCGTTAGAGGTCAGGGGTTGGAGTTGGGTTTCGGGTTGGCGTTAGAGGTCAGGGGTTGGAGTTGGGTTTCGGGTTGGGTTAGAGGTCAGGGGTTGGAGTTGGGTTTGAGGCCAGGGGACGTAGGCAGATTTAGGGGACCTCGGGGTTAGACCTCGGGGCTCAGATTCGGGGTTAGACCTCGGGGCTCAGATTCGGGGTTAGACCTCGGGGCTCAGATTCGGGGTTAGACCTCGGGGCTCAGATTCGGGGTTAGACCTCGGGGCTCAGATTCGGGGTTAGACCTCGGGGCTCAGATTTGGTGTTGGGGGCGGAGTTTAGAGGTTAGGTAAATATAAATAAAATGTATTTGTGAAGTTTAGGTTTTTAATTTATTACATTTATTTTTGGTCGGGGTTCAGGATTTGGCGGTTAATCGATGTATATATTATTATTTATGTGATAATTATTCATTCATTACTATTTTTTTTTTAATTATTGCATTTGAGCAGAAAACACTAAAAACACGTGAATCGCGCGTAGCAACGTTCTATGGAGAAAAAGAAAAAAACATAAAAGAATGCACCAATCCGCCCGAATCGAGCCTGAAAACTTTTTTTTTGGAGCTCCAGGTGTTTGGCTTCAGGCGACTTAAAGCGGCGATGTGACCCGCTCCCATTGAGAACGATCGATTTGTATTTCTCCCCAGGTTCTCGAGCTGCACAACCTTCAGGTGTGAATGGGGCCAAAAGGATCAGCGGGCCATACACTAGACCTTCCAACCAACATTCGTAGGGAGATTCTCAGCAGTGCATCAGATGACGCCACGAATGTTCTCCAAAAAAACATTCGTCGTTCGATTTGGGAGCGAATGGACTTTCCTGAAGGAAAACCAAAATTCAGTTATAAAATTTGTTGAAGAAAAATATTTCCGTCCTCCTCATCCCTGCAGGGGAAGAAATGACCGTCAATGTGACCTCCCGAACGATTCGAGGAATCAGACAAATATTCTGCAAACAAAATTCTAGTATGGCCAGCTTGGCCGACAATTGCACACATTCACTGCAGACCTACGGACACATTCACTGCAGACAATGACCAGAGGCACCGCCCCCTACTTTACACATTCCTGACCAACAACAACAAAAGCTTTATCTACAACACTGACCTGTCCAAACACCATCAGAAATGGGGCGGAGCTTCACTGACAGCTGAACACTTCCTGAATTCCTCCTCTTACAGACCTTTGTGAGGACGAATATGAAGAACTCCGAGACACGCCCACACTCCATCCTCCCACATGCCGGACATGGCACCTCCAATCCTCAATCTGTGCCCATTATGAGAGGTTCCCACCATCCCTGTGCCGAGTTCCCGGGTCTGTACACCCGCTGTGCCCATTATGAGGGGTTCCCACCTTCCCTGTAATCATTATGAGGGGTTCCCACCATCCCTGTAATCATTACGAGGGGTTCCCACCATCCCTGTAATCATCATTATGAGGGGTTCCCACCATCCCTGTAATCATTATGAGGGGTTCCCACCATCCCTGTAATCATTACGAGGGGTTCCCACCATCCCTGTAATCATTACGAGGGGTTTCCCACCATCCCTGTAAATACGAGGGGTTCCCACCATTACGAGGGGTTCCCACCATCCCACCATCCCTGTAAATCATTACGAGGGGTTCCCACCATCCCTGTGCCCATTACGAGGGGTTCCCACCATCCCTGTGCCCATTACGAGGGGTTCCCACCATCCCTGTGCCCAGGGGTTTACGATGGGGTTCCCACCATCCCTGTAATCATTATGAGGGGTTCCCACTATCCCTGTGCCGAGTTCCCGGGTCTGTATACCCACTTTGCCCATTATGAGGGGTTCCCACCATCCCTGTGCCCATTATGAGGGGTTCCCACCATCCCTGTGCTGAGTTTACTCTGACCAGAGTCCTCCTTTCATCTCGGATAGGGTCCTTCCTCCTGTTTCGACAGGTGGGGGCCCTTTGCCTGGTTCCCAGGAACCGGGAGACACAGGCCGGGATGTTGAGAGATGTGCAGTGAGCGGAGGAATGCCCCCCGGGGAGGTCAGGCCGTCTCACACAACACAATCAAAGCTGGACAAAGGACAGAGGATAGAGAGGCCCACCATCCCTCGGAGGCCGCCGGCAGACACGGCTCTCTAATTACTTTCCAGCTGATAAGATCGGCCTCTCCTCCACAATCGGCCTCACTCCTCAACATGTAATTACAGGACCACCGATAGCATCTGTACCTGGCCTGGGTGGGACGGTTTATTAATAATGACCTCGGGTGACGGAGGTGACCCCGCCGAGTGCCATCCATCCAGGATTAACCCTCCCGGGTGCGGCACGCACCAATATAGATCTCACAGATATCAGAGGTGACATCTCGAAGAATTCCAACCACAGCGATGACTTCAGAACATCGTCTTCCCAACGAGGGGCCACCGAGTCCACCCTGCTCTACAGAGGAACGATGATCTGTGTGCCAGAGGTCCAACCAGGAGAAGATCATAGAGGGGTCAGGTGAGGGACAGGCAATCATCATCATACCCAAAAAATGCTCATCGAGGGTCACCAAGAAGGCAACCAAAACAAAAGCCGTTCACGGGCCAATTCAAATGTCTGAGCAGAATTGGTCATCAGGAGTCTAGAGCAGCCTTTCCCGACCAGATTCTTACTCCGAAGGCTGCTCTAGACCAGTGGTCTCCAAACTGAGGCCCTCTGCATTTATCCGGCCCTTCCCCCCACTGACACCTGCCCCTAATACTAAAGTTGGAGCATTGTTTACCTCCATTCCTGATTCCAGGAAATTTCCTGCTCCCATTGGCCACATTCTGCCCCCTAAAGTCTGAAGAACAGTAAACTGGCCCTTTGTTTAGAGGTTTGGAGACCCCTGGTCTGGGGGAACCCCGGCTGGCCATCACAAGGGAAGTATTTACTAATAATTTTACAACCAGTCAGAAAATATCAGAAACCGATTCATAATTGTGCCCATAGAAGAGGACAATGCCTCTACCACAGGCCAGCTTGGCCGTACAAGGGACCGATCTTCCAATGTCCGGTCCATACATCAGATATCAGAAACCGATTCATAATTGTTAGAAGTGCCCACAGCAGCTTGGCCGTACAAGGGACCGACAATGCCGGTCCATACCACAGAAACCGTCATCCTTCCACCACGTACTCGGCCGTACAAGGGACCGATCTTCCAATGTCCGGTCCATACATCACACTCGGCCTGCCGGTGACAATTCTTCTCTGCAGAGCGACTATCGATCGATTTCTACTTTCCCCAAACATCGTATTGTAGATGAAGCCGCTCTGAATGACACGCCAGTGTCCTCGGTCACAATGCCTGTCTACATTCTCCCACTTCCATCAGACGGGTCCGGGGCCCTCACACGTGTGAAAAGGTCTGATAAATGAAGGCCATTAGGAGATCTGCAGGCAGAAGCCTGGAAGACAGGAGCCACGTTGAGCGATAACAAACTCGGCTTTAACTTTCCGGGGTGATAATAGGGTCTCCTGCCAATCAAACCCCACGTCCTCCAGGGACAGGAGAACCTTTCAAGATATTCTATCTAGTGTGAAGGTACCAGGCTTTGTCAAGTCTATTCTTCCGAGAGAGGAAACTTTTTGTGGCTCTGATGCTCAAAGAGTCAAGGACTTTATTACACCGGGAGACTCACCAAGGAGTCGGCTGAATCGAGAGACTCTTCACAGGCACTTGTCAAGGGATCGTTCCTGATAACTGGAGGATTCGTTTTGCATGTTAGGAGTTCATTTCAATGGCTCCTTGGGAGCCGGACATTCCGCATTCCGACATGATTAACGAGAGCTATGCCTCCCACGGACACCAACAAGGGGGCGCTATTTCCTCCCACGGACACCCACGAGGGGGCGCGATTCCTCCCATGGACACCCACGAGGGGGCGCTATTCCTCCCACGGACACCCACGACGGGGCGCGATTCCTCCCACGGACACCCCACGACGGGGCGCGATTCCTCCCACGGACACCCACGACGGGGCGCGATTCCTCCCACGGACACCCACGACGGGGCGCTATTCCTCCCACGGACACCCCACGACGGGGCGCTATTCCTCCCACGGACACCCCACGACGGGGCGCGATTCCTCCCACGGACACCCACGACGGGGCGCGATTCCTCCCACGGACACCCACGACGGGGCGCGATTCCTCCCACGGACCCCAACGACGGGGCGCGATTCCTCCCACGGACCCCACGACGGGGCGCGATTCCTCCCACGGACACCCACGACGGGGCGCTATTCCTCCCACGGACACCCACGACGGGGCGCTATTCCTCCCACGGACCCCAACGACGGGGCGCTATTCCTCCCACGGACCCCAACGACGGGGCGCTATTCCTCCCACGGACCCCAACGACGGGGGCGCTATTCCTCCCACGGACCCCAACGACGGGGCGCTATTCCTCCCACTGACACCAACGATGGGGCGCTATTCCGCCCACTGACACCAATGATGGGGCCATTCCTCCCACTGACACCAATGATGGGGCGCTATTCCCCCCACTGACACCAATGATGGGGCGCTATTCCTCCCACTGACACCAATGATGGGGCGCTATTCCTCCCACTGACACCAATGATGGGGCGCTATTCCTCCCACTGACACCAATGATGGGGCGCTATTCCTCCCACTGACACCAACGATGGGGCGCTATTCCCCCCACTGACACCAACGATGGGGCGCTATTCCCCCCACTGACACCAACGATGGGGCACTATTCCTCCCACTGACACCAACGATGGGGCACTATTCCTCCCACTGACACCAATGATGGGGCACTATTCCTCCCACTGATACCAATGATGGGGCACTATTCCTCCCACTACCACCAATGATGGGGCACTATTCCTCCCACTGATACCAATGATGGGGCACTATTCCTCCCACTGACCACCAATGATGGGGCACTATTCCTCCCACTGACACCAATGATGGGGCACTATTCCTCCCACTGACACCAATGATGGGGCACTATTCCTCCCACTGACACCAATGATGGGGCACTATTCCTCCCACTGACACCAATGATGGGGCACTATTCCTCCCACGGACACCAATGATGGGGCACTATTCCTCCCACTGACACCAATGATGGGGCACTATTCCTCCCACTGACACCAATGATGGGACACTATTCCTCCCACTGACACCAATGATGGGGCACTATTCCTCCCACTGACACCAATGATGGGGCACTATTCCTCCCACTGACACCAATGATGGGGCACTATTCCTCCCACTGACACCAATGATGGGGCACTATTCCTCCCACTGACACCAATGATGGGGCACTATTCCTCCCACTGACACCAATGATGGGGCACTAGAACTCCCACTGACACCAATGATGGGGCACTAGAACCCCCAATAACACCAACAATAAGGCACTATTCCTTCAACTGATACCAACGGGCACTAGTCCCCTCCATTAAAACCAAGGATGGGGTATTGCTTACTCCGATTGATGGCACTGCACTTTCTACCCCCATCAGTCACAGTCTGGCCTCTGAAGGACAGTAAACTGGCTCTTTGATTAGAAAGTCTGGAGACCCCCAGTTGTAGGGGGGAGGGGGGGTCCGTAACAACATTTTATTGATCGCACTATCCAGTTCTGCAGAGATTCCTCAAGAACATGAAAATTATTTCAAGGGTTCTTCAGGGGTATAACGGTTGAGAACGGCTGCTGTACGGTATATATAACCACTGGCATGGAGTGCATCAAGCTTGTCAGTGGCCTGACGAAGGGGCCCTGCGTGGCCCCAAAACATTGGCTCTTGAAGAACCTTATATGAAAAGCTCGATGAAGGCTAGGCGCACCTCCATGCGTGTCATCAACACACACAAAATTACTTTCCTGACACAGAGAAGCAGATACGCAGAGTAGCCAATAATTGTTACCAGCACCCCCATGCATCTGTAAACACGCATTTTTTTCTCGTGCATCAAATCACACGGTTCATGGTTCCACAGCACGTTTTTGGGAAAGAGTCTGGCATTTCGTTGCCTAGTAGGCCAGTCCTAATTCAGCTGCCCTACAGAGCAACAAGGTCCCCGACTCTTTTCCAAAAACACGACCACCTTGTTGTGTGATGCAACCCATGGAAATGAAATGAATGGGCAACCCTACCCAGGAATTTCGTTGCCTAGTAGGCCAGTCCTTCGTTGCTCTGTAGGGCAGCCCAATTATTTCAAAGGACTGGCCTACTAGGCAACGAAATTCCTGACTCTTTCCCAAAAATGGGCCACACCGAATTCAGTGCTCTGCTATGCTTTCAAGGCTTTATCAAGCTTGGTTGGCACCTACAAGTGCATTCCTGTGCGTTGTGTGTAGGCTGCCCATTCATTTCCATGGGTTGCCCCACACGGCAAGGAAGTCGTGTTTTTAGAAAAGAGTCAGGGACTTTGTTGCTCTGTAGGGCAGCCAAATGATTTCAAAGTCCCCAACTCTTTTCCAAAAACAGGACTTCCTTGCCGTGTGGGGGGCAACCCATGAAAATGAATGGGCAGCCCTACACACAACGCACAGGAACGCACTTCAGGTGCAAATCGAGCCTGATAAAGCCTTGAAAAGCATAATAGAGCACCGGGTTCGAGTGGCCCGTTTTTGGGAAAGAGTCAGGAATTTTGTTGCCTAGTAGGCCAGTCCTTTGAAAAAATTTGGCCGCCCCACAGAGCAACAAAGGCCCCAAGTCTTTTCCAAAAACACGACTTCCTTGCCGTGTGGGGGCAACCCATAGAAATGAATGGGCAACCCTACAGAGGAATTTTGTTGCCTAGTAGGCCAGTCCTTTGTTGCTCTGTAGGGCAGTCAAATTATTTCAAAGTCCCCGACTCTTCTCCAAAAACATGGCTTCCTTGCCGTGTGGGGGCAACCCATGGAAATGAATGGGCAGCCCTACACACAGCGCACAGGAACACACGTGTAGGTGCGAACCGAGCCTTATAAAGCCTTGAAAGCATAATAGAGCACCGGGTTCGAGTGGCCCGTTTTTGGGAAAGAGTCAGGAATTTCGTTGCCTAGTAGGCCAGTCCTTTGAAAAAATTTGGCCGCCCCACAGAGCAACAAAGGCCCCAAGTCTTTTCCAAAAACACGACTTCCTTGCCTGTGGGGGCAACCCATAGAAATGAATGGGCAACCCTACAGAGGAATTTTGTTGCCTAGTAGGCCAGTCCTTTGTTGCTCTGTAGGGCAGCCAAATTATTTCAAAGTCCCCGACTCTTCTCCAAAAACACGGCTTCCTTGCCGTGTGGGGGCAACCCATGGAAATGAATGGGCAGCCCTACACACAACGCACAGGAACACACGTGTAGGTGCGAACCGAGCCTTATAAAGCCTTGAAAGCATAACAGAGCCCCGGGGACCTTTAGCAGGAACAGGAATTGGATGCGATTTAGGATTTCAGCACCAGGTTTACAAGGTGTCATAAAATCTGTAAAAAAAAAACGGTGTTGAAGTCTGCTGCACCTCATCCAGGTAAGAAGCTTCTCAAAAGCTTTAAAGCACCAAAAAATAAAAAATAAACTGACATGAAAGATTCTACAAATAGTAATCCCCTCCCCGTGGAGGGGGGGGGGGGGCGTCCATTAATAAAAATCGATGCTCCCATTGATTCCCCAGCTGGGATCAGTTAATCAATACCACCTGACATTACAAATTTTGCTGTAATGAAAGTGATAAAATAACACGCATCTGACGGAGCGAACAATCACAATGGAAGTGGAATGTCGGCTGCGAGGTTATCAGCTGTATACTGATACTACGGGTTTCTTTTATTCCCTCCAATTATCTCAATCCCTCCCGTTAATCCACCAAGTGCAAGGCCAACCGTCCTCCCACGTCCACCGGGGATTTGTCTTGTTAAATTGCCCCCCCCCCCCCCTCGTCGTCGTTGGGAGGGAGCGAGATCGCCGTTCGATGTGAAAGAGCCGTACTGTGGGAAGGGAATCCATCAGTATTTGTAGCGTCACGTGTAGCCGGTTTCACACCAACCTCCGCCGGCTGCCCTGTCCACATACATATTTCATGGTGTTAGTCTAAGGTGCACCTTACGGCTCGGGCATGTCCATATATTATGTATAATTGTGTGCGAGATAACCTCTCCGGTAGATGCTCGCCAGCCGACCAGAAACAGGAAAAAAAAAAAAATCGTTTTTTTTTTTTTTAGCCCAGAAATCCTGCATGAGATGTCCGTGGCGTGCTCCCGGGAAGGAAGCGGCGTGTGCAAAGAAAGAAAACGCATCCAGGAGACGATTTACTCCTGACACATCGATCCCTTTCGGCTCCCTGCAGCGCTCTATAACTAGCGTCCCAGAGCACGGCGAATACTTCTCAAATAGTCACTTAAGGAACCCCGTTGAATTTATTTTTTTTTATAACAAGAGGCTCCTTCAAAAAAAAAGAAAACTGCCGTTTCCAGCAGGCCGGCGGTGCCAGGGCTCTCTAGGGGGCACGCGGCACAGATTCCGAGCTCAAGAGGCAGAGCTGCCATCAACCCACACAAAAGGCAAGACGCCACCACGAATTAAGGATTTGTACTTCACTGCAAACCGGGAGGACGCTGGACTGTCTGCCATTCCAGTTCAATGGATGAGCAGGGGTGGGAGAGAAGAAGAGAAGAGACGAGAGAGAGAGAAAGAGAGAAGAGACGAGAGAAGAGAGAGAGAAGAGAGAAGAGAAGAGAAAGAGAGAAAGAGACGAGAGAAGAGAAAAGAGACGAGAGAGAGAGAGAAGAGACGAGAGAAGAGAAAAGAGACGAGAGAAGAGAAAAGAGACGAGAAAAGAGAGAAGAGACGAGAGAAAAGAGAGAGAGACGAGAGAGAGAAGAGACGAGAGGAGAGAAGAGGACGAGAGGACGAGAAGAGACGAGAGGAGAGAAGAGACGAGAGGAGAGAAGAGGACGAGAGAGAGAGAGAAGAGGACGAGAGAGAAGAGGACGAGAGGAGAGAGAAGAGACGACGAGAGAAGAGAAAAGAGGACGAGAGGAAGAGAAAAGAGACGAGAGAAAGAGAAGAGGACGAGAGAAGAGAGAAGAGACGAGAGAAAGAGAAAAGAGGACGAGAGAAGAGAAAAGAGACGAGAGAAGAGAAAAGAGACGAGAGAAGCGAAGAAAAGAGACGAGAGAAGCGAAGAAAAGAGGACGAGAGAAGCGAAGAAAAGAGGACGAGAGAAGCGAGAGAAAGAGAGGAGAGACGAAGCGAAGAAAGAGAGGAGAGAGAAGCGAAGAAAAGAGGACGAGAGAAGCGAGAAAAGAGGACGAGAGAAGCGAGAAAAGAGGACGAGAGAAGCGAAGAAAAGAGGACGAGAGAAGCGAAGAGAGGACGAGAGAAGAAGAAAAGAGGACGAGAGAAGCGAGAAAAGAGGACGAGAGAAGAAGAAAAGAGGACGAGAGAAGCGAAGAAAAGAGGACGAGAGAAGCGAAGAAAAGAGGACGAGAGAAGCGAAGAAAAGAGGACGAGAGAAGCGAAAGAAAAGAGGACGAGAGAAGCGAAGAGAAAGAGGCGAGAGAAGAGAAGAGGACGAGAGAAGCGAAGAAAAGAGGACGAGAGAAGCGAAGAAAGAGGACGAGAGAAGCGAAGAAAAGAGGACGAGAGAAGCGAAAGAAAGAGAGGACGAGAGAAGAAGAAAAGAGGACGAGAAAAAGAAAGAAAAGAGGACGAGAGAAGCGAAGAAGAGGAGAGAAACGAGAGAAGGAAGAGAAGAGGAGAGAGAAGCGAAGAGAAGAGGAGAGAGAAGCGAAGAGAAGAGGAAAGAGAGAAGCGAAGAGAAGAGGACGAGAGAAGAAGAGAAGAGGACGAGAGAAGGAAGAAGAGAGGGAGGAGAGAGAAGAGAAGAGAAGAGGACGAGAGAGAAGAGAAGAGAGGAGGGAGGAGAAGAAGAGAAGAGAAGGAGACGAGAGAAGAGAAGAGAAGAGGACGAGAGAAGAGAAGAAGAAGAGGAGGACGAGAGAGAGAAGAGGAGGGAGAGAAGAGAAGAGGACGAGAGAAGAGAAGAGGAGAGCAAGAAGAGAAGAGGACGAGAGAAGAGAAGAGGACGAGAGAAGAGAAGAGGACGAGAGAAGAGAAGAGGACGAGAGAAGAGAAGAGGACGAGAGAAGAGAAGAGGACGAGAGAAGAGAAGAGGACGAGAGAAGAGAAGAGGACGAGAGAAGAGAAGAGGACGAGAGAAGAGAAGAGGACGAGAGAAGAGAGAGGACGAGAGAAGAGAAGAGGACGAGAGAAGAGAAGAGGAGGTGAAAAAAGAGAAGAGGATGAGAGAAGAGTGACCAAAAGGAGGTGAAAAAAGAAGAGAGAAGAGGAGAAGAAGGAGAAGAGGAGAAGGCTAAAGAGAAGGAGGAGAAGGAGAAAAAGGAGGAAAAGATGGAAAGAAGGAGAAGAGGGAAAGAGAAGAAAGAATTGAGAAGGAAAGAGAAACAGGAAAGAGAAGAAAAGGAAGGAGGAGAAGAAGGAGACCAGAAGAAGGAGAATAAGAAGGCCAGCAGGAAAAGGAAAGAAGGAGAAGAAGAAGAAGAAGAAAAGAGAAGAAAGGAGAAGAAGGAAAGAGAAGAAAAGGAGAAGGGGGGAGAAGAAGGAGGAAAGAAGAAGGAGGAGAAGAAAAGGAGAAGAAGAGAAGAATGCCCGTGAAATCTCTCTATTAAAATCCCACCTTGAGCCGTAGTTAATCAGTGTTTATGCACAGCTGGGATCTCATCAAGCCCCGAGAGCTTCAGTTCAATAATAAACCATGACAGGATGGATGGCCTAAATCAGTTTCCATGTTTCTCTGCCCCCCCCCCCCTCCCCCCCACGTGAAACAGCGCCCTCGGGTACAATGACAGATCTTGGTGACCATCAAAGAGACGGTAAATAAGAAGGCCAGCAGGATATTGGAACGGACATCACAGCTATCCCAAGGAATGAAGTCTAAAAATTTACGGAAAAGGAGGTCAGATGGAAATCCTGCACTACAAAATCAAATTTCACCCTAAATCATTGACACCACAAAAACAGGTTTATTGAAGAACGACACCGACCGAGAAGCTGCGTTTCCACACATGGTGACCATTAAAGATGGTAAAATAAGAAGGCCAGCAGGATATTGGAATGGACATCACCACTGAATCTCAATGAAGTGTCAAAATTTACGTAAGAGTGAGATTCAGATGGAAATCTGATCTAACCTCTTGCGTAAATTTTTAATCACTTCATCGATTGGGATAGCTGTGATGTCCATTCCAATATCCTTCTGGCCTTCTTATTTTACCATCTTTAATGGTCACCATGTGTGGAAACGCAGCTTCTCGGTCGGTGTCATTCTTCAATAAACCTGTTTTTTGGTGTCAATGATTTAAGTAAAAATTTTGGTTTTGTTAGTGTAGGATTTCCATCTGATCTCCTAACAAAAACCAAATATCACCCTAAATCATTGACACCACAAAAACAGGTTTATTGAAGAACGACACCAACCGAGAAGCTGCGTTTCCACACATGGTGACCATTAAAGATGGTAAAATAAGAAGGCCAGCAGGATATTGGAATGGACATCACAACGACTGAATGTCAATGAATGAAGAATAAATATTTACGTAAGAGGAGGTCAGATGGAAATTCGACGCCACAAAACCAATTTCACCCTACATCATCGGGTCTTGAAGAACGACACCAACCAAGAAGCCGTGTTGTCCCATTTAATGACACAGATCGGTGGCCATCAAAGCGACGGTAAATAAGAAGGCCGGCAAGATATCGGAAGGGACACCACCACCATCTCAATGAATGAAGTCTGAAAATTTGCATAAATTCTACAAAACGGAAATTTCACCCTAGATCAGCGGTGGGCAACTGCGGCCCTCCAGCTGTCGGTGAACTACAAGTCCCATCAAACCTCTGCCTTTGGGAGTCATTGTTGTAACTGTCAGTTTTGCAATGCCTCATTGGACTTGTAGTTCTACAACAGCTGGAGGGCCACAGTTGCCCAAGATCACTGACACCACAAAACGGGCGACACCATCAGAGAAAGCTGTTCTCGGTCCTGCAAGGGTTAAACCTTCTAATTCCAAAATCTCTTCTTTCAACAACTTGTCGCCGGTGTCATCACAAGAACCGCAAATTCCTCAGCCAACCGGTTGGGGCACGTAGTGAACATTTATCAGGAATTTATGAAGCCGTTATCAAATACTGGGGGAGGGGAGAATATAAAAAAAAAAAAAAAAAAGGACCGGATGAGAATAGACATCTCCCTGCGGATAGCCCCCCCCCCCCCCAAAAAAAAAAGAGCCCGGAGAAAATCCTTTGTTGGCTCAGTCACGTAACCCTTGCAGGGCCGAGGAGGACGATCGTTGTCACATTGTGAATTCCACGTCGTGGTAAGATGGAACTACGACAGACGTGAAACAAGTTGCTGAAGACGTCTTATAACAAGTCCCACGGGCGAGTGAGAACATGCGTGTGTGGGAAACGGGTGGGGGGGTAGGACTGTTGACATCCATCAGTTGACTATGTAAGGCCCAGGCTCTGTGGTTGATAAACTCCCGGTGATCGCACCAAAACAAGGGATGATCGATGTGGCACGATGAGGTCCAGATGTTCGGTGGGTTCCCAGCGCTCACCGCGCACCTGCCCCACATTAAATCCTGATACCTAATTAACAAACGCGGCGATTGTGACGTAGAGGGATCGCGATTTCGCCGCGTAACACGCCAACATGTTGGAGGACAGGAGCCGAATCCTGGAAACGATCGTGTGTGACAGGCGCCGCGGGTGTGTGTGGGCTGATGATACAATTATTGCCCAATTTGCCCACCTACGTCGAATCTCATCTCCCCCCGACGTACTTGTGGATGTCTTCAGCACATTTGATGAAGGACACACAATCCCGGGACCGGACAGGACCATTACCGTGTACGCCGGTCACACACAAATAACCGCCCAATCAACATCACAAAATACCGTATCGGACATCACCCAATCACCATCGCAGCACAAGATTGGGAAAGAAAGGAGAAACTCGATTGGTTACACATCAGACCCAACGATTCCATATCTAGGAGATCTCCTGACCCGACACGTAGACACGAAGGGTCGGGATTGGTCTGAACGTGAGCAGATCTGTCACCCGTGAGGGCAACGTGCCGGAATTTTATACCTACCTGATCTCCCGGCTCCGCAGGACGTCACATCGGCACGACGACAACTAATGAATGATTTAACAGACATAGCAGGTGTTGTCAGCGCTCATAACGGCGTACTGCGCAGTCACAGCGTACAGCCAGAGATTTGTCCCCACCATACATCCAGGCATCTGTCACCGGTAGATTTACACTCCCAATCAAAATAATCAGCATGGAGGCGCCAATACAGCTCCCAGCGAGGAGGCTTCACCACGCACTGCGATTGGCGCAGTCACGTGATCTGCACGCCTAGAGCCATCCACACACACCGCGATCGGCGCACACGCTGCATGCTTCGCAATCGGCGCAGTCACGTGATCTGCACGCTTAGGGCCACACACAGACACCGCAATCGGCGCAGTCACGTGATCTGCACGCTTAGGGCCACACACAGACACCGCGATCGGCACGCTTAGGGCCATCCCCACACACCACGATCGGCGCAGTCAGGTGATCTGCACGCTTAGGGCCACACACACACACCGCGATCGGCTCAGTCACGTGATCTGCACGCTTAGGGCCATCCACGCACAGATCACCGAGCGTCGCAGAACCATCGCCGAGCGTCGCAGAGCAACAATCCAACGCCGAGCGTCGCAGAGCAACCAACGCCGAGCGTCGCAGAGCAACCAACGCCGAGCGTCGCAGAGCAACCAACGCCGAGCGTCGCAGCGCAACCAATGCCGAGCAGAACAACCACGCCGAGCAGTCGCAGAACAACGCCGAACGGGTGTCCGCAGAACAACCGTCGCAGAACAACCAACGCCGAGCGTCGCAGAACAACCATCGCCGAGTGACGCAGAACTTCGCAGCAGAACAACGCAGAACAACGCCGAGCTTCACAGAACAACCATCGCCGAGCGACGCAGAACGCAGAGCTTTAGAACAAACGCCGAGCGCAGAACAACCAACGCCGAGCGTCGCAGAGCAACCAACGCGAGCGTCGCAGAACAACCAACGCCGAGCGTCGCAGAACAACCATCGCCGAGCGTCGCAGAACAACCATCGCCGAGCGCGTCGCAGAACGCAGAGCTTCGCAGAACAACGCCGAGCGTCGCAGAACAACCATCGCCGAGCGTCGCAGAACAACCATCGCCGAGCGTCGCAGAACAACCATCGCCGAGCGTCGCAGAACAACCATCGCCGAGCGAACAACCATCGCCGAGCGCCGCAGAACAACCAACGTCCGAACAACCAGCGTCGCAGAACACACCAACGCCGAGCGTCGCAGAACAACCAACGCCGTCGCAGAACAACCGTCGCCGGGCGTCGCAGAACAACCAACGCCGAGCGTCGCAGAACAACCAACGCCGAGCGTCGCAGAACAACCAACGCCGAGCGTCGCAGAACAACCAACGCCGAGCGTCGCAGAACAACCAACGCAGAGCGTCGCAGAACAACGCAGAGCAACGCCGGCAGGAAATCAAAGTCAAAGCAAATTGTTAAAAAAAAAAAGGAAAAAGAGATGAGTCGGAGATTTCGAGTTTTCTCCATTCTGTGTGAAGCCGTAATTCACTCACCGCCCTTCACAGCACATGGAAAGGTTGTATGATACACGCTAGGGCTTCCCTTCACAACATACGTAGGGGATGTATGATACATCCTAGAAGATCACACACCACACTTCACAGCATACGTAGGGGTTGTATGATACACGCTAAGAGTTCCCTTCACAACATACATAGGGGTTGTGTGATACACGCTAAGGGTTTCGTCAACAGTATACGTAGGGGTTGTATGATACACGCTAAAAGTTCCCTTCACAACATACGTAGGGGTTGTATGATACATCCTAGAAGAACACACACCACCTTTTACACCAGATCGAAAGGTTGTATGATACACGCTAAGGGTTCCCTTAACATACATAGGGGTTGTATGATACATCCTAGAAGATCACACACCACACTTACGTTGGGGTTGCATGATATATGGTAAGAGTTCCCTTCACAACATAAATAGAAGTTGCATGTTACATGCTAAGGGTTCCATCCACAGCATACGTAGGGGTTACATGATACATGCTAAGATTTCCCTTCACAACATACGTAGGGGTTGCGTGATACATGTTAAGGGAGCACACAAAGGGTTTGCATAGTACATGCCAAGGTATCCCTTGGCAACATATGTAGGGGTAGTAGGATACATGATAAGGACCACACACACCACCTTTCATAGCATACGTAGGGGTTCTATGATACATGCTAAAAGATCCCTTTACAGCAAGTGAAAAGGTTGTAAGATACATGCTAAGGGTTACCTTCACAGCATAGGGGGTTCTATGATACACACTTTAGGTTCTCTTAACAGCATACATAGGGATTCTATGATACATACTAAGGAATCTCTTCACAGCATAGGAAGGGGTTCTATGATACACACTAAGGAATCTCTTCACAGCCTAGGAAGGGGTTCTATGATACATGCTATGGGTTCTATTCAGAACATACATGGGGGTTCTATGATAACCGCTAAGGGTTCTCCTCTAAACATACATAGGGGTTCTATGATACATGCTAAGGGTTACCGTCACAGCATATGTCGGGGTTCTATGATAACCGCTAAGGGTTCTCTTCTTAGCACACTTAGGGGTTCTATGATACACATTAAGGGTTCTCTTCACAATATACGTAGGGGTCCTATGATACTTGCTAAGTGTTCTCTTCATGGCATGCGTAGGGGTTCCATGATACACGCTAGGGGTCCTCTTCACAATATATGTAGGGGTCCTATGATACCCACTAAGGGTTCCCTTCATAGCATACGTAGAGGGTTGATGATACATGCTAAGGGATGGCAGCATACGTAGCGGCTGTAGGATACATGATAGGGCACCACAGACACACGCCACCTTTGACATCAAATGTAGGGCTCATATGATACATGCTAAAGGGATAAGTCACCACCCTTCACAGCATACATTGGGGTTGTAGGATAAACGGAGGAACTACAAGTCCCATGAGGCTTTGGAAGACTGACAGGCATGACTCCCTGAGGCCAAGGCATGATGGGATTTGTAGTTTCACCGTAGCTGGCATGCCAAAGTTGCCCACCCCTGAGCCACGACTTTACATGCCACCTCTCACAGCATACGTAGAGCTTGTATGATACATGCTAACCCTTCATATCTCACCCTCAGCAGCATACGTGGGGGTTGTATGACACCAAGGGTAAGCATGTGCGTACGTGTACAAAGGAACGGTCAGCGGTTCCATCGTCTCCCGTTGAGGAGCCATCAGTAATGTTCGTAGGCACCATCATACAATTCCACAGACATCCCACCGCCGGGAGGTTCACACATGTGAACGTATGAAGAACAGAATCCACCAGGAAGGAGAAAAATTCAAATACGCCACGACCCGGTGAGATACATGCGTGTCAGAGCGGGGCCGCACATACATGATCCAATGAGACCTACACCTTCCCAGAGACACACTAACAAGCAGAAGACACATGTGTGGGGACTACATACAACGGAGAGGATGGCATACACACGCAGGGCAGGTTGGGGGGGGGGGGGGGGCGCAGAATGTGACAGACGGTTGGAGGTGTCACTAGACATCTGAGATAAAAGCGGAGATGACTGCGGACCTCCACACGCGGTATGGCTACATGTATGTGCCCAGAGGTCGGTGTGTGGACGGAGGAGTCGGAGAAGGAAGTAACCAGATAGAATAGTTGTCACAAAGTGTGTGTGTCACCCGACCATCGGGACACTGAGCACACTGCAGTACAGATCACATCTGACACCGACTCCATTCATTTACCACCCCCCATCCCCCCACCACCGGGGGTCCATTAACTGCTTGTGTGCCACCGAGAGCGTGGGATGGATGTACAGAGACTGAACCTCCGCTGAGCCCATCGCCCGAGACACCACCAGTCCATGGAGGAGCCCGACACGTCCTTGTGATCTCCGGACTCCCAACACAAAAGATACTCCGCAGTCCGCGCCGTCTTCACTGCAGCCTCTGGTCGCCACTTCCCGCTCCATCCCACCGAGGACTGCAGCATCACCAGGACCATGGGACAATGATTCCTCCAACATACAGGAGCCCCAGGAGGACCAAGGGACAATGTTCCCCCAACACACAGGAACACCGGGAGGACCATGGGACAATGGACCTCCCCAACATACAGGACCACCGGGAGGACCATGGGACAATGGACCCCCCAACATAAAGAACCCCCAGGAGGACCATGGGACAATGTTCCCCCAACACACAGGACCACCGGGAGGACCATGGGACAATGGACCCCCCCAACATATAGTACCACCGGGAGGACCATGGGACAATGTTCCCCCAACACACAGACCACCGGGAGGACCATGGACAATGGACCCCCCCAACATATAGTACCACCGGGAGGACCATGGGACAATGGATCCCCCAACATACAGGACCCCCGGGAGGACCATGGAACAATCCCCAACATACAGGAGCACCGGGAGGACAAGGGGAATGTTCCCCCCCAACACACAGGACCACCGGGAGGACCAAGGGGCAATGTTCCCCCCCAACACACAGGACCACCGGGAGGACCAAGGGGCAATGTTCCCCCCCAACACACAGGACCACCGGGAGGACCAAGGGGCAATGTTCCCCCCCAACACACAGGACCACCGGGAGGACCAAGGGGCAATGTTCCTCCCCAACACACAGGACCACGGGAGGACCATGGGGCAATGTTCCCCCCCAACACACTGGACCACGGGAGGACCATGGGGCAATGTTCCCCCCCAACACACAGGACCACCGGGAGGACCATGGGGCAATGTTCCCCCCCAACACACAGGACCACCGGGAGGACCATGGGGCAATGTTCCCCCCCAACACACAGGACCACCGGGAGGACCATGGGGCAATGTTCCCCCCCAACACACAGGACCACCGGGAGGACCATAGGACAATGTCCCCCCAACACACAGGACCACCGGGATGACCATGGGGCAATGTTCCCCCCCAACACACAGGACTACCGGGAGGACCATAGGACAATGTCCCCCCAACACACAGGACCACCGGGAGGACCATAGGACAATGTCCCCCCCAACACACAGGACCACCGGGAGGACCATGGGACAATGGACCCCCAACACACAGAACCCCACGGGAGGACCATGGACCCCCAACACACAGAACCCCACGGGAGGACCATGGGACAATGATCCCCCAACACACAGAACCCCCCAGGAGGACCATGGGACAATGAACCCCCCCCCCACCATACAGGACCACCGGGAGGACCATGGGACAATAATCCCCCTACAGAACCCCCAGGAGGACCATGGAATAACGATCACCCAACATACAGGAGCACCGGGAGGACAATGGAACCCCAACATACAAAACCCCGAGGAGGGCCATAGGACAATGATCCCCCCAACACACAGAACCCCCAGGAGGGCCATGGGACAATGATCCCCCCAACACACAGAACCCCTCCCCCGTGAGGACCATGGGACAATTGAACCCCCCCAACATACAGGAACACTGGGAGGACCATGGGACAATGATTCCTCCAAAATACAGAACCACCGAGACAATGGACCCCCCAACATACAGAACCCCCGGGAGGACAATGGAACCCTCTCTCCAAAATAACGAAATACCAGGAGGACCATGGGACAATTGTACCCCAACATACAGAACCCCCCAGGAGGACAACAGAACCCACCAAACACACAAACACCAGGAGGATCACGGGATGAGGAAACCTCTAAAAGAAACACCGGGAGTCCCTACAATGGCAATACACAGAAACATCGTTGGGACCCTGTATGACGGAACCCCTTAACACAAAGAAACACCAAGAGGATCCCCCAAACAATGAAAACCCCAAAACAACGAGACACGCTCTTGTTCCGTTATGTAGATCTTCATCACTAAGAACCCCCCCACAGTATACGTACACCCCAACATATGTGCACCCTGACATCACTGAGAACCCCCCCACAGTATACGTACACCCCAACATATGTGCACCCTGACATCACTGAGAACCCCCCCACAGTATACGTACACCCCAACATATGTGCACTCTGACATAACTGAGAACCCCCCCACAGTATACGTACACCCTGACATCACTGAGAACCCCCCAACAGTATACGTACACCCCAACATATGTGCACCTTGACATCACTGAGAACCACCCCACAGTATACGTACACCCTGACATCACTGAGAACCCCCCCCCACAGTATACGTACACCCCCTTATTACTGACAGCCCCCAATATATGTGCACCCCCACAAAACTGGGAGCCCCCAAGTACACATACACCCCATCAATACTGAGAGCCCCCTGTATATATACACCCCCTAATTGACAGCCCCCAGTATAGGGTTCCCCCCAATTACTGAATGCCCCCAGCAGATAAATGTACATGCTCTTGTTACTGAGAGCCCCCCCCCCCATTAGATACTTCCATACATGTGCACCCCCAATTCTCCTACTATATGAACTCTCCATACCATGCACTACGACATACAACCTACTGCACCCCCCCCCCCCCAACCTACCTCTACACTGCCGTCCCCAGAGCTTGCACCCCCCAACTACACGACATCCATAGAGCATGCACCCCCCAACTACACGACATCCATAGAGCATGCACCCCCCAACTACACCTCTATAGAGCATGCACCCCCCAACTACACCACCCCCATTGAGAGTGCTCCCCCAACTACACTTCCATAAAACATGCACCCCCCAACTATACCACCCCTATAGAAGGTGCACCCCCCAACTATACCACCCCCCATAGAAGTGTGCACCCCCCAACTACACCTCCATAGAAGTGTGCACCCCCCAACTATACCACCCCCATAGAAGTGTGCACCCCCCAACTACACCTCCATAGAGCATACACCACCCCCATAGACGTGTGGACCCCCAATAAATCTCTACACATACAATCAGTACCCCCCAATATTAGATCCCCCCCCCGCACTCACTGGTAGTTGGAGGAGTTCCAGTGCACGGCGTGCCGGTTGGCGGAGGTCCCGGGGAGGAGGGAGGAGAGGAGAGGAAGGAGAAGAGAGATCAGAGCCATCCTGCACCGAGCAGCGCACTGCCACACACTCCGCGGGAGCGCGCTGCTCGCCCTTGGCCGCCCCGCCCACTGCTAGCTACAGCCGCCCACTGGGTCCTGCCCCCTCTGCGAGAGAGAGAGTAGGGGAGGAGGGAGCGCGCATCTGACAGAAAAACGAGTACCAGGGAGCGCGCACAGCTTCATCTCCCTCCCGCCTCTTCTCCTCATCACCTCATCCCCATCACTGTACTAATCTACCCCCATTATTACCGCCCCCACTAATCTAACCCCCATTACCTCCCACTAATACCCCTCATTATTGCCTCTCACTAATATCCCTATTACCCTGAATCCTCCCTAATTTCCCCCAATAATATATTACCCCAACACAATGTTTACCTCACGTCGTACCCCCAATACGACTCTTACCTCACGCCGTACCCCCAATATGACTTTTACCTCACGCCGTACCCCCCAATACGACTCTTACCTCACGCCGTACCCCCAATATGACTTTTACCTCACTCCGTACCCCCAATACAGCTTTTACCTCACGCCGTACCCCCAATACAGCTTCTACCTCACGTCGTACCCCCAATATGACTTCTACCTCACGCCGTACCCCCCAATACGACTTTTACCTCACGTCGTACCCCCAATACGGCTTCTACCTCACGCCGTACCCCCAATACGGGCTTCTACCCTCACGCCGTACCCCCAATACGACTTTTACCTCACATCGTACCCCCAATACGACTTTTACCTCACATCGTACCCCCAATACGACTTCTACCTCACGCCGTACCCCCAATACGGCTTCTACCTCACGCCGTACCCCCAATACGACTTTTACCTCACGCCGTACCCCCAATACGACTTTTACCTCACATCGTACCCCCAATACGACTTTTTACCTCACACCATACCCCCCAATACGACTTTTACCTCACGCCGTACCCCCAGAATGACTTTTACCTCACGCCGTACCCCCCAAGAATGACTTTCACCTCACGCCGTACCCCCATTACGACTTTTACCTCACGCCGTACCCCCCAATACGACTTTTACCTCACGCCGTACCCCCCAATACGACTTTTACCTCCCGCCGTACCCCCAGTACAACTTTTACCTCACGCCATACCCCCCAGTACAACTCTTACCTCACGCCGTACCCCCAGTACGACTTTTACCTCACCCCGTACAACCAGAATGACTTTTACCTCACGCCGTACAACCAGAACGACTTTTACCTCACGCTGTACCCCCCAATACGACTTTTACCTCACGCCGTACCTCCAATACAACTTCTCCTCACGCCGTACCCCCCAATATGGCTTTTACCTCACGCCGTACCCCCCATTACGACACTTACCTCACGCCATACCCCCAATACAACTTCTCCCTCACGCCGTACCCCCCAATACGACTTTTACCTCACGCCCTATCCCCCAATATAACTTCTACCTCACGCCGTACCCCCCAATACAACTTCTACCTCACGCCGTACCCCCCAATACGACTTTTACCTCACGTCGTACCCCCAGTACGGCTTCTACCTCACACCGTACCCCCAATACGGCTTTTACCTCACGTCGTACCCCCAATACGGCCTACCTCACGCCGTACCCCCAATACGGCTTCTCTACCTCACGCCGTACCCCCCAATACAACTTCTACCTCACGCCGTATCCCCCAATACGACTTTTACCTCAAGTCGTACCCCCAGTACGGCTTCTACCTCACGCCGTACCCCCAATACGGCTTTTACCTCACGTCGTACCCCCAATACGGCTTCTATCTCACGCCGGTACCCCCCAATTTGGCTTCTACCTCACGCCGTACCCCCAATACGACTTTTACCTCACGCCGTACCCCCCACTACGACTTTTACCTCACGCCGTACCCCCAATACGACTTTTACCTCACGCCGTACCCCCCACTACGACTTTTACCTCACGCCGTACCGCCAATACGACTTTTACTTCACGTCATACCCCCAATACGACTTTAACCTCACGTCGTACCCCTAATACGACTTTTACCTCACGCCGTACCCCCAATACGACTTTTACCTCACGCCGTACCCCCAGTACGACTTTTACCTTCACGCCGTACCCCCCAATACGACTTTTACCTCACGCCGTACCCCCCAATACGACTTTTCACGCTGTACCTCAGAACGACCGTACCTCATGCCGTACCACCAATACGACTTTTACCTCATGCCGTACCCCCAGAACGCTTCTACCTCACGCCGTACCCCCCAATACGACTTCTACCTCACGCCGTACCCCCCAATACAACTTCTACCTTACGCCGTACCCCCCAATACGGACTTTTACCTCACGTCGTACCCCCAATACGGCTTCTACCTCACGCCGTACCCCCAATACGGCTTTTACCTCACGCCGTACCCCCCGACTTCTACCTCACGCCGTACCCCCAATACGACTTTTACCTCACGCCGTACCCCCAATACGACTTTTACCTCACCCGTACCCCCCAATACGCTTTTACCTCACGCCGTACCCCCAATACGACTTTTACCTCACGCCGTACCCCCAATACGACCCCCGTACCCCCAATACGACTTTTACCTCACGTCGTACCCCCCAATACGACTTTTACCTCACGCCGTACCCCCCAATACGACTTTTACCTCACGCCGTACCCCCAATACGACTTTTACCTTCACGCCGTACCCCCCAATACGACTTTTACCTCACGCCGTACCCCCCAATACGACTTTTACCTCACGCCGTACCCCAATACGACTTTTACCTCACGCCGTACCCCCAATACGACTTTTACCTCACGCCGTACCCCCCCGTACGACTTTTACCTCACGCCGTACCCCCCAATACGACTTTTACTCACACGTACCCCCGACTTTTACCTCCCGTACCTCCAGAACGACTTTTACCTCACGCCGTACCCCCAATACGACTTTTACCTCACGCCGTACCCCATAATACGACTTTTACCTCACGCCGTACCCCCCCAATACGACTTTTACCTCACGCCGTACCCCCAATACGACTTTTACCTCACGCCGTACCCCCCAATACGACTTTTACCCTCACGCCGTACCCCCAATACGACTTTTACCTCACGCCGTACCCCCCAATACGACTTTTACCTCACGCCGTACCCCCAATACGACTTTTACCTCACGCCGTACCCCCAATACGACTTTTACCTCACGCCGTACCCCCATACGACTTTACCTCACGCCGTACCCCCCAATACGACTTTTACCTCTCACGCCGTACCCCCCAATACGACTTTTTCACGCCGTACCTACACGCCGTACCCCCCAATACGACTTTTACCTCACGCCGTACCCCCAATACGACTTTTACCTCACGCCGTACCCCCAATACGACTTTTACCTCACGCCGTACCCCCAATACGACTTTTACCTCACGCCGGTACCCCAACGACTTTACCCCCCCGTACCCCCAATACGACTTTTACCTCACGCCGTACCCCCCAATACGACTTTTACCTCACGCCGTACCCCCAATACGACTTTTACCTCACGCCGTACCCCCCAATACGACTTTTACCTCACGCCGTACCCCCAATACGACTTTTACCTCACGTCGTACCCCCAATACGACTTTAACCTCACGCCGTACCCCCTAATACGACTTTTACCTCACGCCGTACCCCAATACGACTTTTACCTCACGCCGTACCCCCAGTACGACTTTTACCTTACGCCGTACCCCCCAATACGACTTTTACCTCACGCCGTACCCCCCAATACGACTTTTACCTCACGCTGTACCCCCAGAAACGACTTTTACCTCATGCCGTACCCCCAATACGACTTTTACCTACGCCGTACCCCCCAATACGACTTTTACCTCACGCCGTACCCCCAATACGACTTTTACCTCACGCCGTACCCCCCAATACGATACGCCGTACCCCCAATACGACTTTTACCTCATGCCGTACCCCCAACGACTTTTACCTCACGCCGTACCCCCAATATGACTTTTACCTCACGCCGTACCCCGTACGACTTTTACCTCACGCCCCCAATATGACTTTTACCTCACGCCGTACCCCCAGAACGACTTTTACCTCACGCCGTACCCCCAATACGACTTTTACCTCACGCCGTACCCCCAATACGACTTTTACCTCACGCCGTACCCCAATACGACTTTTACCTCACGCCGTACCCCCAATACGACTTTTACCTCACGCCGTACCCCCAATACGACTTTTACCTCACGCCGTACCCCCCAATACGACTTTTACCTCACGCCGTACCCCCAGTACGACTTTTACCTCACGCCGTACCCCCCAATACGACTTTTACCTCACGCCGTACCCCCCAATACGACTTTTACCTCACGCCGTACCCCCAGAACGACTTTTACCTCATGCCGTACCCCCAATACGACTTTTACCTCACGCCGTACCCCCCAATACGACTTTTACCTCACGCCGTACCCCCAATACGGACTTTTACCTCACGCCGTACCCCCCCAATACGACTTTTACCTCACGCCGTACCCCCATACGACTTTTACCTCACGCCGTACCCCCAATACGACTTTTACCTCACGCCGTACCCCCAGAACGACTTTTACCTCACGCCGTACCCCCCAATACGACTTTTACCTACGCCGTACCCCCAATACGACTTTTACCTCACGCCGTACCCCCAATACGACTTTTACCTCACGCCGTACCCCCAATACGACTTTTACCTCACGCGCCGTACCCCCAATACGACTTTTACCTCACGCCGTACCCCCAATACGACTTTTTACCTCACGCCGTACCCCCAATACGACTTTTACCTCACGCCGTACCCCCAGTACGACTTTTACCTACGCCGTACCCCCATACGACTTTTACCTCACGCCGTACCCCCCAATACGACTTTTACCTCACGCCGTACCCCCATACGACTTTTTACCTCACGCCGTACCCCCCAATACGACTTTTACCTCACGCCGTACCCCCCCAATACGACTTTTACCTCACGCCGTACCCCCAGATACGACTTTTACCTCACGCCGTACGACTTTTACCTCACGCCGTACCCCCAGATACGACTTTTACCTCACGCCGTACCCCCCAATACGACTTTTACCTCATGCCGTACCCCCAGAATGACTTTTACCTCCACCCAGTACCCCCAATACGACTTTTACCTCACGCCGTACCCCCAATACGACTTTTACCTCACGCCGTACCCCCCAATACGACTTTTACCTCACGCCGTACCCCCATACGACTTTTACCTCACGTACCCCCCGTACCCCCAGTACGACTTTTACCTCACGCCGTACCCCCAATACGACTTTTACCTACATACCCCCCAATACGACTTTTACCTCACGCCGTACCCCCAGTACGACTTTTACCTCATGCCGTACCCCCCAATACGACTTTTACCTCACGCCGTACCCCCAATACGACTTTTACCTCACGCCGTACCCGCAATACGACTTTTACCCACCCGTACCCCCAATACGACTTTTACCTCACGCCGTACCCCCAATACGACTTTTACCTCACGCCGTACCCCCCCCAATATGACTTTTACCTCACGCCGTACCCCCATACGACTTTTACCTCACGCCGTACCCCCAATACGACTTTTACCTCACGCCGTACCCCCCCAATACGACTTTTACCTCACGTCCATACGCTTTTACCTCACGCCGTACCCCCAATACGGACTTTTACCTCACGCCGTACCCCCAATACGACTTTTACCTCACGCCGTACCCCCAATACGACTTTTACCTCACGCCGTACCCCCAATACGACTTTTACCTCACGCCGTACCCCCAATACGACTTTTACCTCACGCCGTACCCCCCAATACGACTTTTACCTCACGCCGTACCCCCAATACGACTTTTACCTCACGCCGTACCCCCAATACGACTTTTACCTCATGCGTACCCCCTAATACGACTTTTTACCTCACGCCGTACCCCCATACGACTTTTTTACGCCCTCCCGCATGCCGTACCCCCAGTACGACTTTTACCTACGCCGTACCCCCCAATACGACTTTTACCTCATGCCGTACCCCCCAATACGACTTTTACCTCACGCTGTACCCTCCAGAACGACTTTTACCCCACGCCGTACCACCAATACGACTTTTACCTCACGCCGTACCCCCAGAACGACTTTTACCTAACGCTGTACCCCCAATATGACTTCTACCTCATGCCGTACCCCCAGAATGACTTTTACCTCACGCCGTACCCCCAATACGACTTTTACCTCACGCCGTACCCCCAATACGACTTTTACCTCACGCCGTACCCCCAGTACGACTTTTACCTTACGCCGTACCCCCAGTACGACTTTTACTCTGTACCCCCAGTACGACTTTTACCTTACGCCGTACCCCCCAATACGACTTTTACCTCATGCCGTACCCCCCAATACGACTTTTACTCATGTACCCCCCAATACGACTTTTACCTCACGCGTACCCCCAATACGACTTTTACCTCACGCCGTACCCCCAATACGACTTTTACCTCACGCCGTACCCCCAGATACGACTTTTACCTCACGCCGTACCCCCCAATATGACTTTTACCTCATGCCGTACCCCCCAATGACTTTTACCTCACGCCGTACCCCCAATACGACTTTTACCTCACGCCGTACCCCCCAATACGACTTTTACTCACGCCGTACCCCCCAGTACGACTCTTACCTCACGCCGTACCCCCCAGTAAGACTTTTACCTCACCCCGTACAACCAGAACGACTTTTACCTCACGCTGTACCCCCAGAACGACTTTTACCTCACGCTGTACCCCCCAATATGACTTTTTACCTCCCGCCGTACCTCCAATACAACTTCCCCCCTCACGCCGTACCCCAATATGACTTTTACCTCACGCCGTACCCCCAATACGACTTTTACCTCCTGCCGTACCCCCCAATACGACTTTTACCTCACGCCGTACCCCCCAATACGAATTTTACCTCACGCTGTACCCCCCCAATACTTTTACCTCACGCCGTACCCCCCCCCCACACGAGTTTTACCTCCCGCCGTACCCCCCGATACTTTTACCTCACGCCGTACCCCACTACTACTTTTACCTCATGCCGTACCCTCAATATGACTTTTACCTCACGCCGTACCCCCAATACAACTTTTACCTCACGCAGTACCCCCAATACGACTTTTACCTCACGCCGTACCCCCCAATACGACTTTTACCTCACGCAGTACCCCCAATACGAGACCTCCTGCCGTACCCCCAGATACTTTTACATCACGCCGTACCCCCCAATACGACTTTTACATCACGCCATATACCCCCCAATACGACTTTTACCTCATACACCATACCCCCAATACGACTTTTACCTCACGTCGTACCCCCCAATACGACTTTTACCTCACGTCATACCCCCCAATACGATTTTTACCTCACGCCGTAACCCCCCAATACGACTTTTAACCTCACCTCACGACTTTTAGTCGTACCCCCCAATACGACTTTTACCTCACGCCGTAACCCCCAATACCATTTTTACCTCACGCCGTACCCCCAATACGACTTTTACCCTCCCACCGTACCCCCCAATACGACTTTTACCTCCCACCGTACCCCCAATACGACTTTTACCTTTTACCTCCCGCCGTACCCCCCAATACGACTTTTACCTCCCGCCATACCCCCCAATACGACTTTTACCTCCCGCCGTACCCCCAATACGACTTTTATCTCCCATCGTACCCCCCAATATGACATACCTCACGCCATACCCCCAATATGACTTTTACCTCCCGCTGTACCCCCCAATACGACTTTTACCTCACGCAGTACCCCCAATACGACTTTTTCCTCCCGCCGTACCCCCCAATACGACTTTTACCTCCCGCCGTACCCCCAATACGACTTTTACCTCCCACCGAACCCCCCAATAGGACTTTGTCCTCACGCTGTACCCTGCAATATGGCTTTTACCTCACGCCTTAACCCCAAATACAACTTTTACCTCACGCCTTAACCCCAAATACAACTTTTACCTCACGCCGTACCGTCCAATACGACTTTTGCCTCACACCGTAACCTGCTAATACGTTCATTACCTCACACCGTACCCCCAATACGACCATTACCTCACACCGTACCCCCAATACGACCATTACCTCACACCGTACCCCCAATACGACCATTACCTCACACCGTACCCCCAATGCGACCATTACCTCACACCGTACCCCCAATACGACCATTACCTCACACCGTACCCCCAATACGACCATTACCTCACACCGTACCCCAATGCGACCATTACCTCTGGCCATTCCCCCAATACGACCATTACCTCACACACCGTACCCCCAATACGACCATTACCTCACACTTTACCCCCCAATACGACCATTTACCTCACACCGTACCCCCAATACAACCATTACCTCACACCGTGCCCCCAATGCGACGGTTGCCTCACACCATACCCCCAATGCGACGGTTGCCTCATGCCATGCCCCCAATGCGACGGTTGCCTCACGCCATGTCCCCAATGCGACCATTACCTCACACTAATACGAATACAACTTTTACTTCAAACTATACCCCCTCATTCGACCATTACCTCACACTTTACCCACTAAGCCAGGATGGGTTCAGGAAAGGACGAGGAACAAGAGACATTATTGGTAATGTTGGATGGATATTAGAGAAGTGCAAAGAATACCAAAAGATTGTGTACTTTTGCTTCATTGACTACAGCAAAGTGTTGGATTGTATGGATCATGATACATTGTGGGAGGACTCTGCTGCAAACGTGAGCACCTAAACCCATCACTCATTTGATAAAAGAATCTCCGAAAAAAATCAAGAAGCTGCAGTGAGACCTGAATATGGCAACACCTGACTGGTTTCCAATAATACGTGGCATCAGGCATGGATGCATCTTGTCACCTTACCTGTTCAACCTGTACGGTGAGGCCATCTTCAGAAATGCAAATTGGGCAACTGTACCCCCAACATATAGAACCACCAGGAGAACTATGGAACAATGATCCCCCAACATACAGGACCACAGTAACCATAGGACAATGGAACCCCCCCCCCCCCCCCCCAACATACAGAACCACCGGGGGAGAACAACAGAATCCACCAAACACACAGAAACACCAGGAGGACCACAGGATGAGGAAACCTCCAAAAGAAACACCGGGAGTCCCTACAATAGCAATACACAGAAACATCGTTGGAACCCTGTATGACGGAACCCACCAACACAAAGAAACACCAAGAGGATCCCCCAAACAATGAAAACCCCAACACAACGAAAGTGTTGGATTGTATGGATCATGATACATTGTGGGAGGACTCTGCTGCAAATGGGAGCACCTAAACCCATCACTCATTTGATTAAAGAATCTCCAAAAAAAAAATCAACAAGCTGCAGTGAGACCTAAATATGGCAACACCTGACTGGTTTCCAATAATAGGTGGCATCAGGCATGGATGCATCTTGTCACCTTACCTGTTCAACCTGTAGGTGAGGTCATCTTCAGAAATGCAAATTGGACCACCAGGAGAACTATGGAACAATGATCCCCCAACATACAGGACCACAGGAACCATGGGACAATGGACCCCCCCCCCCCAACATACAGAACCACCGGGAGAACAACAGAATCCACCAAACACACAGAAACACCAGGAGGACCACGGAATGAGGAAACCTCCAAAAGAAACACCGGGAGTCCCTACAATAGCAATACACAGAAACATCGTTGGAACCCTGTATGACGGAACCCCCCCCAACGCAAAGAAACTCCAAGAGGATCCCCCAAACAATGAAAACCCCAACACAACGAAAGTGTTGGATTGTATGGATCATGATACATTGTGGGAGGACTCTGCTGCAAATGGGAGCACCTAAACCCATCACTCATTTGATAAAAGAATCTCCGAAAAAAATCAAGAAGCTTCAGTGAGACCTGAATATGGCAACACCTGACTGGTTTCCAATAAAACGTGGCATCAGGCATGGATGCATCTTGTCACCTTACCTGTTCAACCTGTAGGTGAGGTCATCTTCAGAAATGCAAATTGGGCAACTGTACCCCCAACATATAGAACCACCAGGAGAACTATGGAACAATGATCCCCCAACATACAGGACTACAGGAACCTGTATCGTATTGGGGGGTACGGCGGGAGGTAAAAGTCGTATTGGTGGTACGGCGTGAGGTAAAAGTCATATTGGGTGGAACAGCGTGAGGTAAAAGTCGTTCTGGGGGTACGGCGTGAGGTAAAAGTCATATTGGGTGGTACGGCGTGAGGTAAAAGTCGTATTGGGGGGTACGGCGTGAGGTACCACCGGGAGAACAACAGAATCCACCAAACACACAGAAACACCAGGAGGACCACAGGATGAGGAAACCTCCAAAAGAAACACCGGAAATCCCTACAATAGCAATACACAGAAACATCGTTGGAACCCTGTATGATGGAACCCCCAACAACACAAAGAAACACCAAACAATGAAAACCCCAACACAACGAAAGTGTTGGATTGTATGGATCATGATACATTGTGGGAGGACTCTGCTGCAAATGGGAGCACCTAAACCCATCACTCATTTGATCTTCAGAAATGCAAATTTGGAAGAAGAGTCTGTCGGTATCAAAGTTGGCGGCCGAAACATAACCTGCGCTATGCAGGCCACACAACGCTCACCACCAGCAGCAAAGGATCTGAATGAGAAAAGTCCAAGCCGAAAGTCGAAACATGGGATTAGAGCTGAATATAAACACGACGAAGATCATAAACACAGAAAATGATGGCGATCTTCAGCTCGATGGCGATAGAACAGAAGTTGTAAAGCATTTTAATCTCCCGAGCTATTTCATAAAAAAGGAAGCAACTAGCAGCGAGGAAATACTCCGCAGATTAGCACTTGGTAGCCACACAATGAAGAGTCTTGACAAAGTATTCAAAGGTAAATAATTACACTCAAAACCGAAGATCAGACTCGAAGATCAGACTCGTCCATGCTCTCATCTTCTCAGTAGTCAATTACGGGTGTGAAAGCTAGACACAATGAAAGCGGGACAGAAAGAAGATGGTCTCATCTGAGCTTTGGTGCTGGAGAAGGATTTTATGCATGGCGTAGACAGCCCATAGAACTAATAGATCGATTTTGGAAGAGCTCAAACCAGCGACGTCACTAGAAGTCCAAATGATGAAGTTACAACGATCATAACTTGGTCGCACGGGGTTTATTTACCAAAACTGGAGAGTGCAAAATCAGGTTCAATTCTGCATAGAAACCAATCAGCTTCCAGGTTTTATTGAGCAAGCTGAGGTTAGAAGATGATTGGCTCCCATGTACAACTGCACCAGATTCTGAGTGAACCAGCTTTAGTAAATCTCCCCCACAGTTAGAAGAGAGAGATCACTGGAGCAGATAATGTTTGGGAAGATCGAAGGAATCAGGTGAAGAGGGAGGCCGACTACTAGATGGTTGGACACACCGAGTACAGCTGTGGGGGTGACTCTGGAGGATCTCACAGGAACCAGGTGAAGAGGGAGGCCGACTACTAGATGGTTGGACACACCGAGTACAGCTGTGGGGGTGACACTGGAGGATCTCACAGGAACCAGGTGAAGAGGGAGGCGACTACTAGATGGTTGGACACACCGAGTACAGCTGTGGGGGTGACACTGGAGGATCTCACAGGAACCAGATGAAGAGGGAGGCCGACTACTAGCTGGTTGGACGCACCGAGTACAGCTGTGGGGGGTGACTCTGGAGGATCTCACAGGAACCAGGTGAAGAGGGAGGCAGACTACTAGATGGGTTGGACGCACCGAGTACAGAGTTGGGGGTGACACTGGAGGATCTCACAGGAACCAGGTGAAGAGGGAGGCCGACTACTAGATGGTTGGATGCACCGAGTACAGCTGTGGGGGTGACACTGGAGGATCTCACAGGAACCAGGTGAAGAAAGAGGCCGCTTACTAGATGGTTGGACACACCGAGTACAGCTTTGGGGGTGACACTGGAGGATCTCACAGGAACCAGGTGAAGAGGGAGGCCAACTATTAGATGGTTGGACACACCGAGTACAGCTGTGGGGGTGACACTGGAGGATCTCACAGGAACCAGGTGAAGAGGAAGGCGACTACTAGATGGTTGGACACACCGAGTTCAGCTATGGGGGTGACACTGGAGGATCTCACAGGAACCAGGTGAAGAGGGAGGCCGACTACTAGATGGTTGGACACACCGAGTTCAGCTATGGGGGTGACACTGGAGGATCTCACAGGAACCAGCTGAAGAGGGAGGCCAACTACTAGATGGTTGGACACACCGAGTTAAGCTATGGGGGTGACACTGGAGGATCTCACCACACCATACCCACTAATACCACTTACTACAATCTGATGCTTTGCGTTGTGTTCTGTTGGTGCATTACCATCAAAGTGCCTGCTGACCCAACCTGCCCTCAGGAGATGAGGCACTGAAAACGATTCCAGGAGTGAAGCCTGGAGGTGCCGAAACACAGGAAGAAAAGGCCGTTTACTACTTGGTTCAAACTGCAGCCATTCAGCTTTTCTCTTCCTTAATGCACATCTGTTGGGGATTCAGTTGCCCGTTGTGTCAAGTCCAAGGGACGACCAAGAAGAAAAGTTCCTAACTTGTCCGTACAACTGTTTGATTGTTGTAACTCTCTTCTGTATCATATGATTGTGTAGTTAGGAGCGCCTAATAAAGAACTTTGTTCAAAATCTTTATTTAACAAGAACATCCAATACAGACCGGGCATTTCAGGGGTAGGCCTTCCTTCTTCTTCTTTAGGGCTTAAATAATGGATTGTGGAAGAATGATGACCCAGTTCATTAAAAGGTAGCTTGGGGCAGATGGTTACAGCTGGACAGGCCAAAGAATTATGATTCCTCAAAAAAATGTTGTTTAAGCCTTGAAGAAGGCCTACCCCAGAAATGTGTTGGCCGTGGCTGATGGTCTTGTTCAGTAAACATTTTAAACAGAGTGCAGATCAAGATGACCTTTTCAACTAGATGCCCCTGACCTTACATCCAGTATTTGAACCTCTTATGAGTGATTCCTCTATTGTGATCAGAGAAGCAGCAGACTAGGACCAGGACCAGGTCTCACACACCCCTTAGGGGTCACCACCAGGAGGAAGGAGGTCCGGATTCCTCTATATAGATCTTTATACCACTAGAGGGGTAATTGGCAGGAGGAAGGAGGTCCTGATTCCTCTATATAGATCTTTATACCACTAGAGGGGGTCACCGGCGGGAGGAAGGAGGTCCCGATTCCTCTATATAGATCCTATCACTAGAGGGGTCACCGGCAGGAGGAAGGAGGTCCTGATTCCTCTATATAGATCTATCACTAGAGGGGTCACCGGCAGGAGGAAGGAGGTCCTGATTCCTCTATATAGATCCTCCTATCACTAGAGGGGTCACCGGCAGGAGGAAGGAGGTCCTGATTCCTCTATATAGATCTTTATATCACTAGAGGGGTCACCGGCAGGAGGAAGGAGGTCCGGATTCTTATATATAGATCTTTATATCATTAGAGGGGTCACCGGCAGAAGGAAGGAGGTCCTGATTCCTCTATATAGATCTTTATACCACTAGAGGGGTCACTGGCAGGAGGAAGGAGGTCCCGATTCCTCTATATAGATCTTTATATCACTAGAGGGGTCACCGGCAGGAGGGAGGAGGTCCTGATTCCTCTATATAGATCTATCACTAGAGGGGTAACTGGCAGGAGGAAGGAGGTCCCGATTCCTCTATATAGATCTTTATATCACTAGAGGGGTCACCGGCAGGAGGAAGGAGGTCCTGATTCCTCTATATAGATCACTAGAGGGGTCACTGGCGGGAGGAAGGAGGTCCTGATTCCTCTATATAGATCACTAGAGGGGTCACTGGCAGGAGGAAGGAGGTCCCGTTTATATATCACTAGAGGGGTCACCAGCAGGAGGTCCTGATTCCTCTCTATGTCTGTCATTAGTTGGACCTCATTGAGAATACTGTGTCCAGTTCTGGGCATCTCACTTGCAAAAGGATATTGATAAGATAGAACGAGTCCAGAGATGGGTAATAAAAATGGTGAAAGGTCTGAGAGATTAAACATACTAGAAGAGACTGCAGGAACTTAACACGTCCAGTCTGGTGGAAAGAAGGTAAAGGGGAGACATGATTGAAACCTTTACATACATGAAGGAGGTGAATAAAGATCAGGAGGGCAGGGTTTTATTATGAAGCCAGGATGAAGAACACAAAGCCAGGATGAAGAACACGAAGCCAAGATGAAGAACACAAAGCCAAGGTGAAGAACACGAAGCCAAGATGAAGAACACAAAGCCAAGGTGAAGAACACGAAGCCAGGATGAAGAACACGAAGCCAAGATGAAGAACACACAAAGCCAAGGTGAAGAACACAAAGCCAAGGTGAAGAACACAAAGCCAAGATGAACAACACGAAGCCAAGGTGAAGAACACGAAGCCAGGATGAAGAACACGAAGCCAAGATGAAGAACACAAAGCCAAGGTGAAGAACACAAAGCCAAGATGAACAACACGAAGCCAAGGTGAAGAACACGAAGCCAGGATGAAGAACACGAAGCCAAGATGAAGAACACGGAGACATAACCTCCAACTAGGAGGAGGAACGTTCAAGACCAATCGTGGTGGAAAGTATTATTTTACCGAAAGACTTTTAGATATTTGGAATCGACTTCCGGCAGAGGTGGTGCGTCAGTCAACAGTAAATGGACTCAAACACGCTTGGGACAAACCTAGATCTATACTGATGGGTCAGACTTGATGGACCTCTTAGTCTTTTTTTCTGCCTCTAAGCTGCCTGCTGCCAACAGAACATAAAAAGGTGAGAAACCCCCTCCCCCCCACTAAACTCACAGAGTCCTCATCACGGCTAAGATGCAGAAAATATGGTCTAAAAGTGGACTCAATAAGGAACGCGTCTTCTGCCGACAGAACGCCGTAAGCAAAGGCCTTCCAGCAGCTTCAGGATCTGCTCCAATTCACGGAGAAGATATTGGTCAATTTAGCTGGCAAATAGGCAAATACGAATCCGTTTATTAAGTGAGAGGACAGATAAACTGGCGGGTGGTTTTTTTTTTTTTTTCCGGCGCGTCTTGGCGGTTTGGGTTTGTGTTACAGGGGAGCAGGTTTTCGGTCCTTTTATATTTCAGGAACGGATGTGTAATTCAGTGACCGGGCAGATAATTGTTCATTTTATTTAGTGATGGGATTGTGTTGGATGGTCTATTCCGCTAGAGGATGAGTGTCAGCTTTTATATAACAAGGGTCAGCCCGCAACGCTGATATTGTTCATTTCATTTGGGGGACGGTGAGATATTGGATGGGAGACGCGTACAAGAGAATGGGTATTGCTCGCCTTATCTACGAGGTTACCGACATCTGCTTGTTTATTCAGGAAAAAAGGCGAGATCCCGACTGTTATTTTCTGCTGGAAATATGTCAGGCGGTTTATTCAGGCCGAGGACAGACACCGGTTGAGTTATTTATGAGGTATCTGTGTGTTTATTTAGCGCCGTGATGGACGTCTCTTGGCTTCGCGAAACTCACCGCAGCTCCCGACACTGAGCAGCACCTGAGAATTCTACCCTTGAAAACGGGGGGCAATTGCTCAACGGGAAAAGTGTGTCATGTTCCCGAAGGCGGAAGGATAGCCACATGCTCTGCACTCATAATAAACATAATAGCAGCTCATCAGACGAATTTGGCCTTTATCAGACAGTCTGGCTGCCAGGAGGTTTTTATTTCTACTCAGCACGCATATATTTATGCATGTTTACCCTGAAGAGTCTAAAGGATGTATTTAGAGCTGTCGGGGGAAGAGGTGATCAGAAGACCTTCTCTTAGGCCTACACTTATCATCCGCGATCTTCATAACCTCCTAAAAGCAGGATCTTCGTGAGACCTTGACCCCCTAAAAGCAGGATCTTCGTGAGACCTCAACGTCTGTGTGGGTTTAGGATGGTGCTGGACTTGCGCACAGGGTATCTGTTGGGGGAGGTTTGAGTCGATTTATAAGGGTTCCAGTGAGTGAAGAACATTTTGTTTGAGGAATCTGCCTTGGCTGCCCAACTTTATGAGTGTACGTCCTTCTCGAATGCAAAATAATTAGATTGGGTGAGGAGCACTCTAATATTAAAAGGTTATCACAGAGGCTTGACAAGGGTAGAATATACGCCTTCCAACCTAACCAATCCTGCTAGGCCATACCCTCCACCATCCCATACCCTCCACCATCCCATACCATCCCCCGTCCCATACCCTCCACCATCCCATATTCTCCACCATCCCATACCTTCCACCGTCCCATACCATCCCTGTCCCATACCCTCCACCATCCCATATTCTCCACCATCCCATACCCTCCACCATCCCCTGTCCCATACCCTCCACCATCCCATATTCTCCACCATCCCATATTCTCCACCATCCCATACCCCCCACCATCCCATACCATCCCCCTTCCCATACCCAAATTCTAAACAGATGAAAATGTGGTCATTTGAGGGCCATGATCCCAACTTCACTTTTGCGGAAAACATTCCTTCAACTTAGGCCCCCAGCCACAACCCACCGGCTCAGGGACAATCCTACTTATCTCCAGCCACAACCCACTGGCTCAGGGACAATCCTACTTATCCCAGCCACAACCCACCTGCTCAGGGACAATCCTACTTATCCCCTGCCGCAACTTAACCGACTCGGGGACAATCCTACTTATATCCCGCCGCAACCCCCTGGCTCGGGGACAATCCTACTTATCCCCACCTGCTGCAACCCACCTGCAACCAACCGGGGACAATCCTACTTATCCCCAGCCTCAACCACCGGCTCAGGGACAATCCTACTTATCCCCAACTGCAACCCACTGGCTCGGGGACAATCCTACTTATCCCCAGCCGCAACCCACCAGCTCAGGGACAATCCTACTTGTCCCCAGCCGCAACCCACCTGCTTGGAGATAACCCTACTTACAGTATCTGCAGTGACCACCATTTTACCTATTCCTAGTTAACTCCTTGTTAACCGGAATTTACTGAGGTTTCCATACCACTGATGGGCCCCGAATCTGTCTCCATACAGAATTCTTTCCTCCTCCAAAGACAAACCACCTCCAAGGCCACCGTGAAAATCCAAACCAAAGCACAAAGGGGAGGGAGGGTGGGAAGCTTCTTCTCCTTCCAACTTCCCCCACTGGACTTCCTGAGGTCCTCCCTGTGAGACCCTCCCCAACATCCCCCATCCAATAAGGTAAGCAATATTCCCAATAACTTCCTACCCATCTTTTAACCCTCTGTTGTCCCTCTATTCCCCTTAGTCATGTCGTCCCTGTGCTTTTTTTTTTTTTTTTTGTGCTCTGGGCCTACTATTCCAACGTACTTCACCAGTGAGCGCTTCTAGGGCTTATCGTTTGGGACTGAATGTTGCACTGTTTTCACTTACTGGTGTAGCACCCTCCTAGATAAGTACAGGTTGGTAGGTCAATTTAGTTTGCTCTTCTGTAACCAGAGGAGCAAGGGTTGACTGTTCAGAGGATTCTAGAAATATAGCGGGAGGAAGAACAAAGTAAGCAGCCAATTTCTGGGGAGGTGTGCCCAGTAGGTGGTTGGGGAGCCCAAAGATAGACTGAGGCAGGGAGAGAGAGTTCCTGGGTCCAGTCCTGCCAGAGGAGACCTCTGTGCAGTAGCTCTGTCCCTGGGGCAGGAGTGCTAGAAGGTGCCATTAAGAAGACATTGATGTCCCAGATAAGCTTTAGCTCGGGGGGGTCTATTCTCAAGCTTATGGCCTGGAATCAAGTAGGGTTGGGAGAAGCTCTCTGGAGATAACCAGAAAGAAGTTGGGGGGGGTGGGGAAGTATTTAGGCAGGTTCAGTCTATTTTCTCCACTGCAGGTGGCACTCAAACACAGCAGCATTGCAGAAGGAAAGGAAGTCAAGAGAAACATGTTTCTCTACGGTTTCCTGGGTCACTGGGGAAGTGATCTGGTTGGATGCTGCCGCCCCATGTGACTACAGCAGTCATCTTGGGTCAGGCAGAGTTTATTTAAGACCCTGGCTCCCGGGCTTGGCATGCATTTTGCAAGTGGTTAGTTAGAAAAGTGAACAGCAGTAGGGAAAGGTTCCAGGCAAGTAAGGATAGGCTATGGACACACATCCTTCTGGAATTCTCCAAATTGGGTGCAAACTGAGCAGGCTGCATTCCTCCCCCTGGGACAGATGCTGTCGGCACATCCAAGACCCGCTCTGTTCTACACTGCCGTTACAACCCGTGAGTGTTCCTGGTCAGGCGTCTTCCAGCAGGGCTGTTTGTAAAGTTGAACTGTGATGCTAATACAAGTTCACGTCTCCATCACTGAGAAGAGCCTGGTGGACATTAGAAGGAGGCAACCGATGGTCCTGTGGCTGTGTGAGTAGATGACCCTACTGCTGGAGGGTCTGTGTGTAGCTTCTGGTCTCTGGAGAAGTCCTAGGCACCATCAGCATAGGAAGTTGGGGGGTGGGGAAGTCTGTTCTACACTGCCGTTACAACCCGTGAGTGTTCCCGGTCGGGTGTCTTCCAGCAGGGCTGTTTGTAAAGTTGAACTGTGATGCTAATACAAGTTTGCGTCTCTATCACTGAGAAGAGCCTGGTGGACATTGAAAGGAGTCAACCAACGGTCCTGTGGCTGGGTGAGTAGATGACCCTACTGCTGGAGGGTCTGTGTGTACCTTCTGGTCTCTGGGAGAAGTCCTAGTCACCATCAGCATAGGGTTTCTATGGGACATTTTTGCACAGTTCAGCAAGAAAGCCAAGGAGCCCCCAAAGTGTTTAGATCATCAGTTTTGGGGTATCCCATGCTCCCTTCACCCAATCCAAGTTCAACGTCCCAATAAAAACCCTGAATAAAAATCCACCCCTAGACCGTTCCTTCGAGCCAGTGGAAGAGTGAAGCTCATGCCGTGTGCCTGGCTGTGTGTGCTCTACCTAGAGGGGGGGGGGGGGAGTAGGACTATGTTCACCGACGGCTCTTTAAGGGGTGCCCTACACTACTGTTGGTAGTATACCAGCCTCCTTCTTTCGTAACGTGCTTTTATTATAGAAGGGTGCCTTATATTTCAGTAGGCGCTCTTTATTAATGGAAGAAGACAGTGGTACATCTTCGGTGATACATGGCGAAGGCACGGCTTCTATATCCAGTATATATTTAAAACATATTAGGTTTAGCACTTCGGCAAGCAGATAGATGTTGAACCAATTTATTCAAGAGATATGAGTGATTCTGTTGAGGGAAGAACAACTGGTCGGCTTATTCCACGAGGTGCAGATATTCATTGTGTAATTAATCAGCAGAACAGATATGGGCCAGACCATTCAAGCGTGAACGGATAATGGCTTATGCTCTATGCAGACAGGTATCGGTCGGGTTATTGAGTAACGGCTAAAACAAACACGTAGCTCTATATACACGAGAATTTTTTTTTTTTGGTATAAAGAGAGCATTGTCAAGGTTTAAATGGGATGGTATGCCCTGGCAGCCAACTAAAGGAGGCTTGAAATGCACATTGCAAGAAATCAAGCACAATGTGCGAGCGGAGTGCGCGTCTTTCTGGAGAAAACACGATTAAAACCACAGCTATTTATATGCTGATGAGAATCGCTCTCGCACCGAGCTGGAATATTGTACATTACAGGTGACTCAAAGAGTTTTGTCTCCTGACTCATAATAGGATGGAAAGGTCAGCAACCAGAGACAATCCCGAAAATCACACATCCAGGACGGGAGCAACATCATCACCCCCCTCCCGAAAAAACGGGGAGACAACAGCTCGCCGATGCCCGAGATGTAGAGTCACAGTTATAATAATATTACAATGTTCACCAGAGACGGATTGTAATGTGAGATCTCGTCACGGCCAGGAAAATGTTCTCCATTATGATGAGCATTCCTGCTCGCTGAATAATGGAATGGCAGCAAAATTGGTTTTATAACAAAGAATTAAAAAAAAAAAAAAAAAAAGAGAGAGAGAGAACAGATCAGACCTGCAGTACTGGAGGCCCCAGTGTGTTCATCTCCAGCCCTGAGGACTCCATCCTGAAGACGCCGCTGATGTTTGCAGACCACTGACCTGAAATGGGGATAATTTAGGTGTGATTCGACTTGCTGGTTTCGTTCTGCGGATGACAGGCGAGTGGCGATAAAAAAAAAAAGAGCAACATTCTGCAGATCACAGATTTGAATCGGATGAATTATACAACTAATTGCAGAAGATCGGGGATGGAAGGGAGAAATGTGTTTTGACTTTTAAGTGGACGAATCCCATCAGTCATACAAAGCATCGAGTCCGGGAAAAGTTCATGTACGTCGTATGGCAAAATTCTGCACACACCTATCACAGATATATGTTTGTTGGATAGACCACTCCAAAGCCTTGGCCATTAATATGGAGTTGTCCCTCTTTATGGCTAGAACATCCTCCATTCCAGTGTTTCTCAACCTTTTTTATCTTTAAAATGATGGACAATCTCAAAGCACCCTTTAAAATGATGGACAATCTCAAAGCACCCTTTAAAAGGATGGACAATCTCAAAGCACCCTTTAAAATGATGGACAATCTCAAGGCACCCTTTAAAATGATGGGCAATCTCAAGGCACCCTTGAAAATGATGGACAATCTCAAGGCACCACTTTAAAATGATGAACAATCTCAAGCACCCTTTAAAATGATGGACAATCTCAAAACACCCTTTGAAAAATGATGGACAATCTCAAGGCACCCTTGAAAATGACTTTTGGGACAATCTCAAGGCACCCTTTAAAATGATGGGCAATCTCAAGGCACCCTTTAAAATGATGGGAAAATCTCAAGGCACCCTTGAAAATGATGGGCAATCTCAAGGCACCCTTTAAATTTATGGGCAATCTCAAGGCACCCTTGAAAATGATGGAAAATCTCAAGGCACCCTTGAAAATGATGGACAATCTCAAGGCACCCTTGAAAATGATGGAAAATCTCAAGGCACCCTTGAAAATGATGGACAATCTCAAGGCACCCTTGAAAATGATGGGCAAGCTCAAGGCACCCTTTAAAATGATGGCAATCTCAAGGCACCCTTTAAAATTATGGGCAATCTCAAGGAACCCTTTAAAATGATGAGAAATTTCAAGGCACCCTTGAAAATTATGGACAATCTCAATGCACCCTTTAAAATGATGGATAATCTCAAAGCACCCTATAAAATGATGGGCAATCTCAAGGCACCCTTTAAAATGATGGACAAACTCAAGGCACCCTTTAAAATGATGGACAATCTCAAGACACCCTTTAAAATGATGGACAAACTCAAGGCACCCTTTAAAATGATGGACAATTTCAAGGCACCCTTTAAAATGATGAGCAATCTCAAGGCACCCTTGAAAATGATGGACAATCTCAAGGCACCCTTGAAAATGATGGACAATCTCAAAGCACCCTTAAAAATGATGGACAATCTCAAGGCATCTTTTAAAATGATGGGCAATCTCAATCCACCCTTTAAAATGATGGATAATCTCAAAGCACCCTTTAAAATCATGGGCAATCTCAAGGCACCCTTTAAAATGATGGGCAATCTCAAGGCACCCTTTAAAATGATGGGCAATCTCAAGCCACCCTTAAAAATGATGGGCAATCTCAAGCACCCTTTAAAATGATGGACAATCTCAAGGCACCCTTTAAAATGATTGACAATCTCAAGGCATCCTTTAAGATGATGGGCAATCTCAAGCCACCCTTGAAAATGATAGACAATCTCAAGGCATCCTTTAAAATGATGGGCAATCTCAAGCCACCCTTGAAAATGATGGGCAATCTCAAAGCACCCTTCAAAATGATAGACAATCTCAATGCACCCTTTAAAATCATGGGCAATCTCAAGGTACCCTTTAAAATGATGGGCAATCTCAAGGCACCCTTTAAAATGATGGGCAATCTCAAGGCACCCTTTAAAATGATGGGCAATCTCAAGGCACCCTTTAAAATGATGGGCAATCTAAAGGCACCCTTTAAAATTCTGCACAATCTCGAGGCACCCTTTAAAGTTCTGCTCAATCTCGAGGCACTCCATTCTAAAATGTAGAAAAAATATCCTACCAGTTTTACATAACGAAGCAACAGCCACACGTGTAGGATACCAAACTTTAGAGGTGATTTATTCTTCCAAAGCAAATATACCTTTGCACACTGATACTGACTAGAATTCCAATGTTTCTCCTTCAATATCTCTCCCACGCTCAGCTTATGTGACCCCAGTGCTGATGGAGAGAGGCAAAAGAGGATGCTGTGCAGGCGCCCAACATCCTCCTTATCAACTGCCAACATCTTGGGTGTTAGGACACCGGCTAGAAGGTCGTCAGAGTGTACAATGAAAACCTGTGGCTTTGTGTACTAAAAAAGACAGGCCTGATCCACCTGCTGATTTGTAAACATTTTTTGGGGCAATTTTTGGCATAGTGCCAAGGCACCCCCTGAAGGAGCCTGAAGGCACCCTGGTTGAAAAAGGCTGCTCCACTGTTCTGAGAAGACTTTCTACAAGCTTTTTGGGGGCGTCTAAGGGAATATGGTCCATTTGTGAGGTCAGGTACTCATGTTGGATGAGAAGACCTGGTTCACATGTTGGAACCCACTTTGGGCCATTAAATAGACTCGCCCCCTTTTGTGGCTAAAACATCTTCCACTCTTCTAGAAAGGCTTTCCACGAGATTTTGCAGGGTGTCTGCAGGACTGCATGTCCCAATTTGTGAGGTCAGGTACTGATATTGAATAGGAAGACCTGACTCACTGTTCCAGTTCATCCCTAAGGTGTTCAGTAGAGCTGAGGTCATGGTTGTGTGCAGGGCACTCCAGTTCCTCCACACCAAACTGGTGAAACCATGTCCTTATGGAGCTGAAACAGAAAAGGTTCTTCTCAAACTCTTACCACAAGGCTGGTGCTCTGGCTACTCCCCCCCCCCCCCCCCGAGCAGTGCCCCCAGGGAAAGCTGCTTCGATGCGTAACGCTGATGTCTACCGAGCGCAAAGATGACCCGTAATACAGCGAGGTCCGCTTCTGTTCTAGGTGTGTCTGTCCTATCGTCACCCCCCGCTAGAGAGGGGACTGTTGCTCTGTAGACCCCAGCCTTCATTGTGGGACATTTGTCCACAGTACCCTACGAGGTAGAGTCGCTTATCACTGCTTTCCCTGCGTGCTGGAAACCGGCAAATGTCTTACAATTGCTGCCTGTAATTCACATAGTAATCAGGTATGATGAAGCAGATTGGCCGTTGTTTCCACCAGTGATCCCCACGCGGTCATATTCTGTCTGGCCGATCATCTCTTGGTTGGTTGCGTTATTTCTCTAAGAAGTTCCATGTAAAGCCGTCTCTATTGCTGTATTCAGACATGCTCGGTCTTGACTTGGTTCATCCCGATGTCAGGGTTGTGGTCACATTCTTATCATTTATTGATGGAGATGTCTTGTTTTTCTTACTTCTACTATTTTTTTTTTTTCTTTAGTGCCGTCTGGGTTTTGAATACCGAGCCTTACCATGGAAGAAACCAACTGTTCACATTGCGGAAGTGAGGAATATTATGACCACCCTCATGGTTCATGAGAAAATGTTGAGTGTCTTCAATGATTCTCACCCTAGGTTCCTGAAAATTTGGAATTCTTGGTGGTCTTATACACACCCCTCACTTCCCGAATCCAGCTTGCGTACTCACTGCTATTAAGGGGGGCTCTTGCCTATAGTTCCCTTGTCTCTACCTCCTTCTCCCTCTCCTTCGCCTTCTCCTTCTCTCCTCCTCTCCTTCTCCCTCTCCCTCTCCTCTCCTTCTCCCTCTCTTTCTCCTTCTCCCTCTCTCCTTCTCTCCTCCTCTCCTTCTCCCTCTCCTTCTCCCTCTCCTTCTCCCTCTCCCTCTCCTTCTCCCTCTCCTTCTCCTTCTCTCCTTCTCCCTCTCCTTCTCCCTCTCCCTCTCCTTCTCCCTCTCCCTCCTCCTCTTCTTCTCCTCTCCTTCTCCCCCTCCTCCTCTCCTTCTCCTTCTCCCTCTCCTCTCCTTTCTCCCTTTCTTTCTCCCTCTCCTCTCCTCCCTCTCCCTCTCCTTCTCCCTCTCCTCTCCTTCTTGCTCTCCTCTCCTTCTCCCTTTCCTTCTCCCCTCCCTCTCCTTCTCCCTCTCCTCCTTCCTCCCTCCCTCTCCTCCTTCCTTCCTCCCTCTCCTCTCCTGCTTCTCCCTCTCCTCTCCTCTCCTTCTCCTTCTCTCCTCTCCTCTCCTTCTCCCTCTCCTTCTCCATTTCTTTCTCCCTCTCCTCTCCTCCCTCTCCTTCTCCTTCTTACCTCTCCTCTCCTTCTCGCTCTCCTTCTCCCTCTCCCTCTCCTTCTCCCCTCCTCCTCCCTCCCTCTCCTCCTTCCTTCCTCCCTCTCCTCTCCTGCTTCTCCCTCTCCTCTCCTTCTCCTTCTCCTCTCCCTCTCCTTCTCTCCTCTCCTTCTCCTTCTCCCTCTCTCTCTCCCTCTCCTCTCCCTCTCCTTCTCTTTCTTCCTCTCCTCTCCCTCTCCTTCTCCTTCTCTCCTCTCCTTTCTCTCCTTCTCTCTCCTCTCCTTCTCCCCCTCTCCTTCTCTTTCTCCCTCTCCCTCTCCTTCTCCTTCTCCCTCTCTTTCACTCCCTCCTCCTCTCCCTCTCCTTCTTCCTTCTCTCTCCTTCTCCCTCTCCTTCTCCTTCTTCCACTCCTCTCCCTCTCCTTCTCCTTCTCCCTCTCTTCTCCTTCTCCCTCTCTTCTCCTTCTCTCCTCCTGTCTTCTCTCCCTTGAACTGTACTTCTTTTCTTCTTGACTTTCAGCTCTTGCTTTCCCCACCAGTCCTCCACCACGATTTACCACTGCTGGGTATTTCACTCAGGTATATATTGCCCTATGGGGGGCACTCCTTTTTGAGGGCTGCTCTGTTTACGTGTCGATTTGTTTGTACTGTGTATCTGATACCTGGTCTCCTGCCAGGGACCTTATTTCCTGAATGTTTGTACTTTGTTATTCTTTAAAAAAAAAAAAAAAAAAAAAACGAATAAAAATGATTGTACCCGAATCCCGGGCCTCACATTGTGTCCAGCTCAAGGCCTTGCTGGAATCTTCAATGCACGGAACCAACACTGCCTGCCGTTCTCCACTGACAACGAAGACGGGGATATTATTGCCACAGACATAAAGGATCAGCGATTTGTTAAGTTCGCTCGCCGGCTGCACTTCTGCATTCCTAATGCCGCAATTAGGAAGGCCATGCAAAGTGAGCTCATTGATGTATGATGAAGATACTGCTGACCCGCCTATGGAGTGACTAACTGCAGATGGTGCAGCTCCACAATAATTTGTACATCCTTTCCTTACAAGTAACAATTAAGACGAAATGCTTTTTTTTTTTTTTTTTTTTTCCAACGTTGCTTGGCGAGAAATGCGATCCGTCTGCAATTGTGTCACCCCGGCCTAATGGTTCCGGCACCACACTGTGAAGCGTGTCTGACAAGTCAAGTGTCGTGGATGGTGATAAGCTCGGAGTATTTTAGCACAGATGGAGTTAAATGACCGACCCACCTGCCCAGGAGAAGACAGATCATTTCCCAGTCCCACCAGTCAAACCACAAGCAGCTGTGATAACAGGAGAAGACAAACAGGCGCTATGGTGACACAATGATTGATCAGGGACCCTCTGTTATTGGAGACCCTGGGGGTGTACAAGGTGGCACTGGGCCAAGAGGGCTGGAAGTGTGTTAAATACCCCGGGGTGCAATAGTTCATCCCAGCCAACGTGTAGAAACGTGCCCCTCGCCTCAGCCACCTGGGACGTCTTCAGGTTCTCTAGTCAAATTTGATCCAATTGCCAATTTATTTTTTTTTCTAAATCTTTTTTTTTTAAAAATATATTTACAATTAATAAGAAAAAGATACAGACGCCGAGTGAGAAACCCAGCAGGGGACGACATGTGTGTTCACACAAGACAGTTTAGGGTCGACCTTCCACAAGGGAACCAACATTGGCTCACGTAGAAGTCCACATCATTCCCAAAATGGCTCCAAGACCTTTCCTCAACACATGACCCCCCTTCCCACAGAGAAAGCCTGACAGACCAACACAAGACCCCCCTTCTCACAGAGAAAGCCTGACACTGACCAACACATGACCCCCCTTCTCACAGAGAAAGCCTGACACTGACCAACACATGAGCTCCCTTCCCACAGAGAAAGCCTGACACTGACCAACACATGAGCTCCCTTCCCACAGAGAAAGCCTGACACTGACCAACACATGAGCCCCCTTCCCACAGAGAAAGCCTGACACTGACCAACACATGAGCCCCCTTCCCACGGAGAAAGCCTGACACTAACCAACACAAGACCCCTCCTTCCCACGGATAGACCCTGACACTGACCAACACATGACCCCTCCCTTCCCACAGAGAAAGCCTGACACTGACCAACACACATGAGCCCCCTTCCCACAGAGAAAGCCTGACACTGACCAACCATGAGCCCCTTTCCACGGAGAAAGCCTGACACTAACCAACACAAGACCCCTCCTTCCCACGGATAGACCCTGACACTGACCAACACATGACCCCCCCCTTCCCATGGATAGACCCTGACACTGACCAACACAAGACCCCTCCTTCCCACGGATACACCCTGACACTGAACAACACAAGACCCTCCTTCCCGCGGAGAGAGAGCCTGACATTGACCAAAACAAGGCCCCCCCCTTCCCGCAGAGAGAGCTTGACACTGACCAACACAAGACCCCCCACCTTCCTACGGAGAGAGCCTGACACCGACCGACACAAGGCCCCCCCCCCTTCCCACTGAAAGCCTGACAACAACAAATGACCCCCCTTCCCACAGAGAAAGCCTGACAGACCAACACAAGACCCCCATTCCCACGGAGAAAGCCTGACACTGACCAACACATGACCCCTCCTTCCCCCGGAGAAAGCCTGACATTCACCAACACAAGCCCCCCCCTTCCCTCGGAGAGAGCCTGACACCGACCGAACACACAAGTTCCCCCCCCCCCTTCCCACGGAGAGAGCCTAACACTGACCAACACAAGACCCCACCTTCCTACGGAGAGAGCCTGACACCAACCGACACAAGGCCCCCCCCTTTCCCACAGAGAAAGCCTGACACTGACCAACACAAAACCCCCCCTTCCCACGGAGAAAGCCTGACACTGACCAACAAATGACCCCCTTCCCACAGAGAAAGCCTGACAGACCAACACAAGACCCCCCTTCCCACAGAGAAAACCTGACACTGACCAACACCTGACCCCCCTTCCCACAGAGAAAGCCTGACAGACCAACACAAGACCCCTCCTTCCCAGGGATAGACCCTGACACTGACCAACACAAGACCCCCCCCTTCCCGCGGAGAGAACTTGACACTGACCAACACAAGACACCTCCTTCCCACGGAGAGAGCCTGACACTGACCAACACAAGACCCCACCTTCCTTCGGAGAGAGCCTGACACCGACCGACACAAGGCCCCCCCTTTCCACGGAGAGAGCCTGACACCGACCGACACAAGACCCCACCTTCCCACGGAGAGAGCCTGACACCAACCAACACAAGAACCCCCCTTCCCACGTAGAGAACTTAACACTGGCCAACACAAGACCCCCACCCCTTCCCATGGAGAGAGCCTGACACTGACCAATACAAGACCACTGCTGTAGAGTGGGCTTCTAACCAAGGAGCCCATACATTGCATGAGGTCATGAAGAGGTCATCGTCTGCTTGGTGACATCTCCAACTCGAGTGTGGCAGGCCTGGGTTCAGCTCATGTCATCTGTAGGGAGTGAAATGCACCATATGGAGGATGGAAAAGTGTCTCTTCACTCTTTGGGGCACACTTCCCTCCGGCCGGCTGAACCCGGAAAAGCCCACCATCTACCTATGACATCACACCTGCACATAATGGCGCGGGGGGCCGAGCAGAGCAGTAGAAAAACAGAAGTGGATCTCAGTGGGCCAACGCTGGTTCTGCTGGGTGAGTATCTGATTTGTGCAGATAACAACCCCCGGTAAGTGTGGGGGGGGGGGGAGGCTGAGGATTCGCTTTAATTGAACCATCCTGCCCCTGGCAGAAACAAATTGTTTTACCGGTTGGTCCCAAATGTAGGACCAGTCTTCGCAATTGCCAATTTTGTAGCACTCCCCACGTCTGTTGGGTTTAGCGACGTCTAGGCCCCATTGTTTTCCATGATCCCACGCACCATCGAGCCGTTCTGTTTCATAAACATACCTAATTGGAGATCATGGGAACATGACAGCGCGGCGCATGTGCTTGGAAGGCATGTTTCCAGAAGAGGTAATCAAGTCTAACACGTCAAGGCTCCTCGGGATAAACACACGGGCAAAGCGTGAACTGAGAAGAAGGCAGCGAATGTCATATCTGATAGGAGATTGGCAGAGTCTGTGTAATGGAACTAATCGCTGGCACATTCCGTGTTGCTCTGTCACTTACTCCACTTACACGTCTCCGCGTTACAGAAATTAGATCCTCACCTTACATCGTTATTGATTGGCACCCCGTTGTAATGATTGCTCTTTGATAAACCGACTCTCGGCGTTGTTCTGCAAGTACAAACTACGGGAGACGCCAAAAGGTTTCCTGCATACGTTCATTTTATTTTTAGGAAGCCGGCTCGGCGTTTTTGTCTCCTTTGTGGATTTATTGAATTTGTGCTCAGCTGGCATCTGTTTTTCGGAGGGAATGGAAGACAGCGGCCCCTATTTACTGCAATAAAACCTTTTGTTTCAGGGGCACCCGAGGAGCGGGAGCTGAACCATAGACAGCCTTCGGTGACTGGTACAAAATGTGCCCTCGGTGCACCCTGTACATGGGAACAGGGGTGGAGCTTCATCTTCTGGATCTACGGGAGGGAGGTGTGGACACAGATGGAAGATGGAAGTCATACGTTAGTTCCACCAACGGTCCCCACGGTCTTGTTTAGCAACAGAAAGTAAATGGAAGACATTTGTGGGCGGGGCTCAATGCACCCATGTGGGGACCTGGAGAAAGAAGTCATCAACGTTAGACGCCCCCCAGGTCTTGTTTTGCAACAGAATGTAAACGGCAGACATTTGTGGGCGGGGCTCAATGCACCCATGTGGGGACCTGGAGAAAGAGCTCAATAGAGCCCCCAGTTGCCCATAAGGTGGTCAACACCGTATAAGGGTGAGAAAGTCCTTAAAGCCAAACTTCACCCAATATGGAAAGTTCTGCTTTTCTAACTCCTCCCCCTCCCACTTTTATTTTTTTTTTGTGGGGGGGAATCTACGGGAGGGAGGTGGACACAGATGGAAGATGGAAGTCATACGTTAGCTCCACCAATGGCCCCCAAGGCAGCAAATATACATACAGTCTTGTTTAGTAACAGAATGTATATGGTAGACACTTGGGGGTGGGGCTCATTGCCTGGAGAAAGAGCTCAATAGAACCCCCAGCTGCCCATGAGGTGGTCAACACCATATAAGGGTGAACAAGTCCTTAAAGCCAAACTTCACCCAAAAGAGAAAGTTCTGCTTTTCTGACTCCTCCCCCTCCCGCTTTTTTTTTTTTTTTTTTTGGGGGGGGGGGGATCTACAAGAGGGAGGTGGACACAGATGGAAGTCATACGTTAGCTAGCAGTGCAGTTCTCCAGCAACGGCCCCCAAGGTCTTGTTTACCAACAGAATGTAAACGGCAGACATTTGTGGGCGGGGCTCAATGCGCCCATGTGGGGACCAGGAGAAAGAGCTCAATAGACAGGCCACTGAAAGAAAATCCTCATTCCAAAGCTGGACAGATATATCGATATCCCTTGTTCAGCCATGTGGGCTGAAGAAGAGAACTCAATAAGATTCCCCCATCCACGCTAAACAGCAAGGACAGAAGAATCTCCCGCCATCTATTGTATCCAGACAGCCACAGCGCCCCCAGCTGTCTAAATACCTAAACAGTGACGGCGTCTGATTTGGGTGATGCGTCTGTTTGGCTGTTCGACCTACAGTTTTATTTCCACCATTTTGCAATCAAATTTTTTTTCAAGGCCGGGGGTGCCGGCAGAGCCACCCACAGCTTGAATTTCGGCCAATTAATCAGGATTCCCCCGAAATTGGAGCTGTTCGTAGCCAACCTAATGCTGGTCAGTTTTCAGTCAATGTCAACCACTTTCTATCTTCTAGGCATCGCAAATTCCATCACAAGTAATGGCCAGAAACGAAGCAATCTACCACCCGTGTGTTTTATAGACCACTGGAATTTGATCAATTGTAAAACGGGGCAATAAAATCACAGCTTCCTCTCAGCTAACTGAAAGATTGTATAACAGGAAAAAAAAAATGGCAGTTTTTCCTAGAAAGCTAATTGGGTTCGATCGGTGGCAATTTCGATCCCATCTCCTACCAGTCGTTGCAAACCACCATTTTTGTGTCTTCGATTGTTTTACGGTTTTGATAATAAACAGAATTGATGGTTCGATCGCTTCATCAGATGGTCACGTGTGGCCAGCTTGACTGTTTTTGGATTTTAACGCAAAGAATCTTCATGGAGAATTCGGATTCAGAATACTTTATTATTTCCAAAGGGAATGTCTGCAAGACACCTGAACCCCATCATCTGATCTAAACAACCGTACCAAAATGGCAGCTGTTGAACAATGATCTAACCATTGTCTATGGAAGCCTTCCTCAACTTTAATACCCCAGAGGAAACCCTTCAAAAAGTGTTTAGGTCTCAGGGAACCTCTAAAATGAGTCTATTGGGGCTGATTGGTTAAATGTTTCTTACATTGGTGGTGGTAAGTGGGAAGAACACCCATTACAGAGGTGGCCAGAATGACACCCTTGCAGTCAATGCCGCTGGTTCTGCCAAGTTGGGTTGGATCTGGAACTATGCAGGCACCATCACATTGGGGTTCAGTCAGCCACAGCTCAAGAAACCCCTAAGATTAGTCTGTCGGGGGTCATTGGTGAAATGTGGTGGTGGTAAGTGGGAAGAACACCCATTACAGAGGTGGCCAGAATGACACCCTTGCAGTCAATGCCGCTAGGGTTCTGCCAAGTTGGGTTGGATATCTGGAACTATGTAGGGCACCATCACATTGGGGGTCAGTTCAGCCCACAGCTCAAGAAACCCCTAGAGATTATCTGTCGGGGGTCAAGGGGGTCATGGGAATGGAAGAACACACCCTTTACAGGGGTCCTACATTGGTGGTAGTAAGTGGGAAGAACACCCTTTACAGGGTGGCCAGAATGACACCCTTGCAGTCAATGCCGCTGGTTCTGCCCAGTTGGGTTGGATCTGGAACTATGGAGGCACCATCACATTGGGGGTCAGTCAGCCACAGCTCAAGAAACCCCTAAGATTAGTCTGTCGGGGGTCATTGGTGAAAAGTTCCTTACATTGGTGGTGGTAAGTGGGAAGAACACCCTTTACAGAGGTGGCCAGAATGACACCCTTGCAGTCAATGCCGCTGGTTCTGCCAAGTTGGGTTGGATCTGGAACTATGGAGGCACTATCACATTGGGGGTCAGTCAGCCACAGCTCAAGAAACCCCTAAGATTAGTCTGTCGGGGGTCATTGGTGAAAAGTTCCTTACATTGGTGGTGGTAAGTGGGAAGAACACCCTTTACAGGGGTGGCCAGAATGACACCCTTGCAGTCAATGCCGCTGGTTCTGCCAAGTTGGGTTGGATCTGGAACTATGTAGGCGCACCATCACATTGGGGGTCAGTCAGCCACAGCTCAAGAAACCCCTAAGATTAGTCTGTTGGGGGTCATTGGTGAAATGTTCCTTACATAGGTGGTGGTAAGTGGGGGAAGAACACCCTTTACAGAGGTGGCCAGAATGACACCCTTGCAGTCAATGCCGCTGGTTCTGCCAAGTTGGGTTGGATCTGGAACTATGTAGGCACCATCACATTGGGGGTCAGTCAGCCACAGCTCAAGAAACCCCTAAGATTAGTCTGTTGGGGGTCATTGGTGAAATGTTCCTTACATAGGTGGTGGTAAGTGGGAAGAACACCCTTTACAGAGGTGGCCAGAATGACACCCTTGCAGTCAATGCCGCTGGTTCTGCCAAGTTGGGTTGGATCTGGAACTATAGAGGCACCATCACACTTGGGGGTCAGTCAGCCACAGCTCAAGAAACCCCTAAGATTAGTCTGTCGGGGGTCATTGGTGAAAAGTTCCTTACATTGGTGGTGGTAAGTGGGAAGAACACCCATTACAGAGGTGGCCAGAATGACATCCTTGCAGTCAATGCCACTGGTTCTGCCAAGTTGGGTTGGATCTGGAACTATGGAGGCACCATCACACTGGGGGGTCAGTCAGCCACAGCTCAAGAAACCCCTAAGATTAGTCTGTCGGGGGTCATTGGTGAAAAGTTCCTTACATTGGTGGTGGTAAGTGGGAAGAACACCCTTTACAGGGGTGGCCAGAATGACACCCTTGCAGTCAATGCCGCTGGTTCTGCCAAGTTGGGTTGGATCTGGAACTATGTAGGCACCATCACATTGGGGGTCAGTCAGCCACAGCTCAAGAAACCCCTAAGATTAGTCTGTCGGGGGTCATTGGTGAAATGTTCCTTACATTGGTGGTGGTAAGTGGGAAGAACACCCTTTACAGGGGTGGCCAGAATGACACCCTTGCAGTCAATTCCGCTGGTTCTGCCAAGTTGGGTTGGATCTGGAACTATGGAGGCACCATCACACTGGGGGGTCAGTCAGCCACAGCTCAAGAAACCCCTAAGATTAGTCTGTCGGGGGTCATTGGTGAAAAGTTCCTTACATTGGTGGTGGTAAGTGGGAAGAACACCCATTACAGAGGTGGCCAGAATGACATCCTTGCAGTCAATGCCACTGGTTCTGCCAAGTTGGGTTGGATCTGGAACTATGTAGGCACCATCACATTGGGGGTCAGTCAGCCACAGCTCAAGAAACCCCTAAGATTAGTCTGTCGGGGGTCATTGGTGAAATGTTCCTTACACTGGTGGTGGTAAGTGGGAAGAACACCCTTTACAGAGGTGGCCAGAATGACACCCTTGCAGTCAATGCCGCTGGTTCTGCCAAGTTGGGTTGGATCTGGAACTATGGAGGCACCATCACACTGGGGGGTCAGTCAGCCACAGCTCAAGAAACCCCTAAGATTAGTCTGTCGGGGGTCATTGGTGAAAAGTTCCTTACATTGGTGGTGGTAAGTGGGAAGAACACCCATTACAGAGGTGGCCAGAATGACACCCTTGCAGTCAATGCTGTTGGTTCTGCCAAGTTGGGTTGGATCTGGAACTATGTAGGCACCATCACATTGGGGGTCAGTCAGCCACAGCTCAAGAAACCCTTATCCACCCCTGAAGGAATTGTAAGGTTCCCCGCTTGAGAATGGCTGGTCTGTGGTTGCGTTACGAGGAAGATGCACAGAAATATTTAGAATCTCAGTAGCCTTGCCTTCGATTGAGGCCATGTACACAAAGACGTGAAGAGAGGAGCTGGAGCGGAGTGGCCTGGTATACAAAACGAGCATCCCCTTCATAGTGCGCCATGTTGAAAGGAACGCATACTGCAGTATTAGTCCCATTGCTTTGCTGGTCTTCCTAATCCACCGAACTGGAGATCAGGCCGATGCAGGACTGTGACACAGTTTACAGACGTGTTTTAATATGTCCATAACCTGTCCTGCTCCATGACTGCACCTAAATGTGCCTGATGCCTCCACTAAACTTGATGTACTCGGGGAACGTAGGGCTGTCAGCGTGCGCTGATATCGGCAGTCGCGGTATTTATCAGTTATACGGCTCTGTGAGTCAGAATTAGCCTACCACCGAGATGCCGTCAGCAGAAATCTCCGGCTGAAAGCACTTACTCATGTATGGGGCCTCACCGCTGAGTGATTCTTGGTGAAGGCAGAGATACGACGCTACTATGCAGATCAGTGCTGACAATACGGATTGTGTTTTTCAACTCGGACAATCGACATGCAAAAAAGGATTGCTGGGCATTGAACAGGTCCTATAGTGTAGGACAAACCTTTTTATGTTTTGTTTTTGGATGGAGTGGGGGGAGGGGTTCTAGTGCATTGGGGTGCACAGTAAGGGTTTGGATGGACCGGGGGGTGCACCATGAGGGAGGTTTAGGGAGTTGGGGGTCCAAGGGGATGGGTGTGCACAATGAGGAGGTGTGGGTATAGAATAGGGGGGTTCTTCTATGCAGTACCGGGACGGAGTCATTCCGTGTCTTGAGCAAGGATACGGAAAGGCGCCCTCCCCCCACTCCTCGTGCATGCCATAGAATAGGTGTACCGCCTTGTGCCCGTTCACTGCCCCCTTGCACCCGCTGTCCACAGTTGGCATGGCCTGTGCACTGTACATTCATGGCCATTTGCTTGATTTTTGCAGCAGTAGCTATGGCCTGGTCCTGTTTACTAACCACTGTTCTAGAGCTTGGGTGCAGTAAGGGGGCCCCTTTATTCCTGCGCCCTGGGTGGCTGCACCTCCTCCACCCCTTGTCCCAAGTCATCGGTGAATGGAGTGGATGAGAAAGCCGAGCACACAGAAGAACTTGGTAAGGCACAGATTTTCCTACTATGTATCATATATATATATAAATATTCTGCTGGAAGAGACTCAACGAGTGCTAATGGTCCATGGGTTAGGGGGCACAATACTTGCATTTCCCCAGGTTCTGGCAGCCCAGGCTATGCCCCTGGGTAAGGGTTAGACCCTTTGTCTAGAATTTTTTTTTCTTTATTGTTGCTGTCCGTGTCCCTGTTGAGGGAGGTCAACCCTCAGTCCTTGTGGCCTTTTATGGCCTTTTAACCGAGATAGAGAGGGCACATTTTTGCATTGTCAGCATACAAGAGGTGAAGGGTTAACCATCTAATGAGGACAAATCTCCTGCCTAAAGCTGGCTGTACACCAGAAGGATTTTGATTGAATGTTCGTATAGAAACTGTAAAAATGGTTCCTCAGAGCATTCGATCTTGCCGGCATTGAGTCAACTAATGTTGTTTGGAAGCCCTTAAAATTTCGTGACCCTTGAGACCCGCTACTTGAAAAAAATCCAGAACGTATTAAAACTGATTCTTTTGTACCTAGAACATGCGCATCACAATATGTACATTTTTTTTCCTCACGGAAAACTACATTCGCAGTTGTTCGTTCAAGAAACATTTTTCCACCTTGATCACCACGGTCTAAAATGCCCCCCAGTTTGACCCCACTAACAATTAGGAAACCAAATGGAACTGACTAGTGTTTGTCCAGCTTTAGATGGGAATTCCCCTCACTTAGGGAGGTTTCCTCATATTTCCTGTCGTGTCTCCAGGACAGGAAGTGAAAGGAAATCCTCCAAAGTGAATCAGGAAGACCATAAATAAAAACCTTTGAGAGTTCCCCCAGCTTCATGCAAGGATTGTGCATGGAGGTGGCCTCGAGTCTGTTCAAGGCAATCTATTGAAGCAACTGGAGGACACCATCTTATGTTGAAATACTGAAGCACCATTGAAGCTTATTATATGGGACCCTGGGACTATCTCTCAAGATGTGAGCCAACCTGTTTGATATATGTTTTTTTAGTTGGCTGGAGCGGGAGTACTGGCATATACCATTGCCATAAGTGGCAACTATTTAAGTATCAGCCTAATTAGACTGGCCAGTGTGGTATCTGCTTGGTAGGTCACGTTACCCTGGTCTTGCTCCTTCCCTTTGGGCTCTCTGGTATTATTATTATACAGTATTTATAAAGCGCCAATAGTTGGCTCAGCGCTGTACATTACAAAGGGGGACAGAACATGTGACAGAACAATACCAATACAATGCAAAACATGAGGGGATTGAGGGCCCTGCTCTTTCGAGCTTACAATCTAGGAGGGAGGGTAGGAGCCTCATTCTATCATATCTCCTTTTGGAGGATTTTCCAATCTTAGTCTTCCAATCTGTTAGTCTTCCAATCTGTTAGACTGGCTCGGTCCATCGTATCTCCTTCTGGAGGATTTTCCAATCTGTTAGTCTTTTAATCTGTTAGACTGGCCCGTGTGATATCTCCTTGGTAGGTCACGTTACCCCAGTCTTGCTCCCTCCCTTAGGGCTTTCTGGTAGGAGCCTCGCTCCATCGTATCTCCTTTTGGAGGATTTTCCAATCTGTTAGACTGGCCCGTGTGATATCTCCTTGTTAGGTCACGTTACCCCAGTCTTGCTCCCTCTTTTTGGGCTCTCTGGTAGGAGCCTCGTTCTATCATATCTCCTTCTGCAGGATTTTCCAATCTGTTAGTCTTCCAATCTGTTAGACTGGCCCATGTGATATCTCCTTGGTAGGTCACGTTACTCCAGTCTTGCTCCCTCTGTTTGGGCTCTCTGGTAGGAGCCTCGCTTCATCGTATCTCCTTCTGGAGGATTTTCCAATCTGTTAGACTGGCCCGTGTGATATCTCCTTGTTAGGTCACGTTACCCCAGTCTTGCTCCCTCTTTTTGGGCTCTCTGGTAGGAGCCTCGTTCTATCATATCTCCTTCTGCAGGATTTTCCAATCTGTTAGTCTTCCAATCTGTTAGACTGGCCCATGTGATATCTCCTTGGTAGGTCACATTACTCCAGTCTTGCTCCCTCTGTTTGGGCTCTCTGGTAGGAGCCTCGCTTCATCGTATCTCCTTCTGGAGGATTTTCCAATCTGTTAGACTGGCCCGTGTGATATCTCCTTGGTAGGTCACGTTACCCCAGTCTTGCTCCCTCCCTTAGGGCTCTGTGGTAGGAGCCTCGCTCCATCGTATCTCCTTCTGGAGGATTTTCCAATCTGTTAGTCTTCCAATCTGTTGGAATGGCCCGTGTGATATCTCCTTGGTAGGTCACGTTACCCCAGCCTTGCTCCCTCTCTTTGGGCTCTCTGGTAGGAGCCTCGTTCCATCGTTTCTCCTTCTGGAGGATTTTCCAATCTCTTAGTCTTCCAATCTGTTAGACTGGCCCGTGTGATATCTCCGTGGTAGGTCACGTTACCCCAGTCTTGCTCTCTCCCTTAGGGCTCTCTGGTAGGAGCCTCGCTCCATCGTATCTCCTTCTGGAGGATTTTCCAATCTGTTAGACTGGCCCGTGTGATATCTCCTTGGTAGGTCACGTTACCCCAGCCTTGCTCCCTCTCTTTGGGCTCTCTGGTAGGAGCCTCGTTCCATCGTTTCTCCTTCTGGAGGATTTCCAATCTCTTAGTCTTCCAATCTGTTAGACTGGCCCGTGTGATATCTCCGTGGTAGGTCACGTTACCCCAGTCTTGCTCTCTCCCTTAGGGCTCTCTGGTAGGAGCCTCGCTCCATCGTATCTCCTTCTGGAGGATTTTCCAATTTCTTAGTCTTCCAATCTGTTAGACTGACCCGTGTGATATCTCCTTGTTAGGTCACGTTACACCAGTCTTGCTCCCTCCCTTTGGGCTCTCTGGTAGGAGCCTCGCTCCATCGTATCTCCTTCTGGAGGATTTTCCAATCTGTTAGTCTTCCAATCTGTTAGAATGGCCTGTGTGATATCTCCTTGGTAGGTCATGTTACCCCAGCCTTGCTCCCTCCCTTTGAGCTCTCTGGTAGGAGCCTCGTTCCATCATTTCTCCTTCTGGAGGATTTTCCAATCTGTTAGTCTTGTCCCACACATTGCTCCCGATGAAGTGGATGGAAATCCAGGAAACACGTTGAGCTCGTTAACAAGTACATTCAATCTTGAAAGAAAAGCTGCTCAACTAGCAACCTTCAAATGTGTATTCAATCAAGTTCATGGGGGCAGGACTTCGCTTTTAATGCCATCATTATGGTTTTATGAATTTTGGATTCTTGACTAATTTGAAAGGATTGCGGACAATAAGACTTTTTGTTATTAAATTCTATTTTGGGTTCAAGTTGCGTTTTAGAAAGACCGCCAGATTCAATTGGTTGTTTCTTTACGCATTTTCCCATTGAGGAGTGCGGCACATATAGGCCAGACCTGGTCGATCAAGGATTGTCTCGAATACCGTGTCATATCGGGACTCACCCGTCCTACTACCGCGGCTAACGACGGAGCGTTCCGTCAAGCGGCGCTTCAGAAAACACACCTGCTCCCGCTCGCCGTATAAATTCAGTTAGTTTGTAATTTAAAAATAGCTCTGTGAGTCATTACTGAATCCCAGCGCTTGCAGAAATTGAGTCTTCCAAATGATGTTTGTGATTTTTCATTGATTTTCTGAGTTTGTCTAGCAGTGTTTAGCTGGCAGCGATGGCAAAAGTACCCTTCTATGAATTCGGAGGACGTGATGGAGGGATTAGAAGGCATGTCAGACACCACACGGTCCTCGTGGCGAGGCGGCGCGGCGTTTCCTATTATAAGGGGATGAAGAGTGCTCTCTGTATCATGACTATAACTCATCGCCGCTCCAGCAGAGACCAGGAGGAGTAAAGTGGACCTTGAGTCGGAACTGTGAGAGAATCAGGAAATGTGTCCTAGATTTATGGGCTGGACTGGAGAGCATTTAATGTAATAAGATAAGACTGCCGTCTGCAGGCTCCTAATGGTCTCTTAATGGTCTGACATGAGGAGGGGCCCTGGAAATTAGAGGGGGTCTCCTCTGCATGCAAAAAACGCGCAGCAGACCAACGTTTCCAATCGATGAAGCGCTTCTCTTTTTTTTATTTTCACAATTACTTCAATGAATTTTCCTTATTTTCACGGTATTTCTCAGGAATCCTCCCCAAAGTGCTCTTCAGTTACGAAGCAGAGGAAACAAATTTATTGTCGAGGCGGAGAATCCAAATACAGGAACCGGAGGAACATTTCTCTTTATTTTAATGGCTTCCCTAGATAACGTAAATGAAGGAAAGGCGGCCATGAAAGTATTTCACAAGTCTACCTCCCGTGCCTCCAACAAAGGCTGTTCTTCTCCGGAGCACGTGATGGTCTTCTTCCAGAGCACGATGAAGAACCGTTTGACCGGCCTGATAGGAAGCATATGTTCACGGCCTCTCCACATCCTCCTTCAGAATTCAAGCCCCACAAGGGGAAAACAATTCCGAATGGCTCTGGGACAAGGTTGATGTTTGGAAACACTTTAACACGTCTAAAGGTTCCAAGAGAGGTTTCTTAAATTGAGCGCGATGCGGGGACACGTGCTATAACGATCCCGAAACTGCGCATTAAATCACCCCAAACCAGGCCGTAATAAACCTTAATGGCCGCAGCAATTTGGACGCGTTTGCTGCAAGCGTTCCTCCAGGAGATCATTCATAACACCGTTTAAATTTTGGCAAGGGCCTAACTACGCAGACGGCAGGAGATGCAGTTACTAAAGGGTCCAAAGAGTGGAACATCTCACAGCCCCCCCCCCCCCCCCCTTTGGCAGCCGATAGATTGATTCAGGCTGTATTTTTTAGAGGACGATGATAGAACACATGTGGATGTCATTCAGGACCTGAAGCAGATCTCTGTGAAGACATGTGTTGCTGTACATTTTCACAGACGACACAGTTTTAGTCTCTGCCCCTCCCACAATGGGGAGATTTCAACCTCCAATGTAAAGGGACCATTCTTTCCACTGACCCCCAATGTAAGGGACATACTTCACACTATGACCCCCAATGTATGGGACATTCCTCCCACTGACCCCCAATGTAAGGGACATTCCTCCCACTACCCCCAATGTAAGGGACAATCTTCCCACTGGACCCCCAATGTAAGGGACATTCTTCCCACTGACCCCCAATGTAAGCGGACATTCTTCCCCACTGACCCCCAATGTAAGGGACATTCTTCCCACTGACCCCCAATGTAAGGGACATTCTTCCCACTGCGACCCCCCAATGTTGATGGACATTCTTCCCACTGAGAACCCCAATGTAAGGGACATTCTTCCCACTGAGACCCCCAATGTAAGGGACATTCTTCCCACTGACCCCCAATGTAAGGGACCATTCCTCCATACTGACCCCCAATGTAAGGGACATTCTTCCCACTGACCCCCAATGTAAGGACATTCTTCCCACTAATCCCCCCAATGTAAGGGACATTCTTCCCACTGACCCCCAATGAGGTAAGGGACATTCTTACCCACTGACCCCCAAGGTAAGGGACATTCTCCCACTGGACTCACCAATGTAAGTGTAAGGACATTCTATTTCCCCACTGACCCCCCAATGTAACGGGACATTCTTCCCACTGACCCCCAATGTAAGGGACATTCTTCCCTAAAAATTATTGACCACCAAAATGTAAGGGACAATTCTCCCATACTGACCCCCAATGTAATGGGACATTCTCCGCCCACTGACCCCCCCAATGCTAACGGGACATTCTTCCCACTGACCCCCAATGTAGGGACATTCTTCCCACTGACCCCCAAGCGCGTAAGAGGACATTCTCCCCACTGACCAACCCCAATGTTTAAGGGACGTTTCTCTTATATCCCACTGACCCCACAATGTAAGGGACGTTCTCCCACTAGACCCCCAATGTAAGGGGACATCTCCCCACTGACCCACAATGTAAGGGACGTTCTTCCCACTGACCCCCCAATGTAAAGGACATTCATCCACTGACCCCCAATGTAAGGGGACATTCTTCCACTGACCCCCCAATGTAAGGGACATTCTTCCCACTGACCAACCAATGTAAGGGACATTCTTCCCACTGACCCCCAAATGTAAGGGACATTCTTCCCACTGATCACCAATGTAAGGGACATTCTTTTCCCACTGACCCCCAATGTAAGGGACACTTCTTCCCCCTGACCCCCAATGTAAGGGACATTCTTCCCACTGAATCACCAATGTAAGGGACATTCTTCACCCACTGACCCCCCAATGTAAAGGGACATTCTTCCCACTGACCACCCCCAATGTAAGGACATTTCTTCACACTGACCCCCAATGTAAGGGAACATTCTTCACCACTGACCCCCCAATGTAAGGGACATTCTTCCCACTGACCCCCAATGTAAGGGACATTTCTTCCCATCTGACTCCCCAATGTAAGTGGGACAATTCTTCCCACAGACCCCAATTGTAAGGGACATTACTTCCCCACCGACCCACCAAATGTACAGGACATTCTTCCCACTGACCTCCAATGTAAGAGACATTCTTCCCACTGACCCCCAATGTAAGGGACATTCTTCCACTGACCTCCATGTAAGGGACATTCTTCCCACTGACCCCCAATGTAAAGGGACATTCTTCCCACTGACCCCCAATGTAAGGGACATTCTTCCACTGAACCCCCAATGTAAGGGACATTCTTCCCACTGACCCCCAATGTAAGGGACATACTCTCCCACTGACCCCCAAATGTAAAGGGACATTCTTCCCCACTGACCCATCCCAATTAAGCGGACATTCTTCCCACTGACCCCAATGTAAGGGACATTCTTCCCACTGATCACCAATGTAAGGGACATTCTTCCACTGACCCCCAATGTAAGGGGAACACCTATCCCACTGACCCCCAATGATAAAGAGACATTCTTACCCACTGACCCCCCAATGTAAGGGACATTCTTCCCACTGACCTCCACTGTAAGGGGACATTCTTCCCACTGACCCCCAATGTAAGGGACATTCCTTCCCACTGACCGCTTCCCCCAATGTAATGACATTCTTCCCACTGACCACCATGTAAAGCGACATTCTTCCCACTGAGCCCCAATGCCTAAGGGACATTCTTTCTTCCCACTGACCCCCAATGTAAGGACATTCTTCCCACGGACCACCTATTAAGGGACATTCTCCCACTGACCCCCAATGTAAGGGACATTCTTCCCACTGACCCCCAATGTAAAGGGACATTCTTCCCACTGACCCCCAATGAAAGGACATTCTTCCCACTGACCCCCAATGTAAGGGACATCTTTCCCACTGACCCCCAATGTAAGGGAACATCTCCCACCACTGACCCCCAATGTAACGGACATTCTTCCCACTGACCATCAAACACCAATGTAAGGGACATTCTTCCCACAGGACCCCCAATGTAAAGGCGACATTCTTCCCACTGACCTCCAATCTGTAAGGGACATTCTTTCCCACTGACCCCCAATGTAACGGGCACATTCTTCCCACTGATGACCACCATGTAAGAGACATTCTTCCCACTGACCCCCAATGTAAGGGACATTCATCCCACTCGACCCCCAATGTAAGGGGACATTTCTCCCCACTGACCTCCCCAATGTAAGGAGGACGATTCTTTCCACTGACCCCCAATGTAAGGGACATTTCTTCCCACTGACCCCAAATGTAAAGGGACATTACTTCCCACTGACGACCCCCAATGTAAAGTGGACATTCTTCCCACTGACACACACCCCAAGTAACGGGACATATTCTTTTCACTAAGACCACCATGTAAGGGACATTCTTCCCACTGTACCCCCAATGATAATGAGCATTCTTTCCACTGACCACCAATGTAAGGGACATTCTTCCCACTGACCCCCAATGTAAGGGACATACTCGTCCACTGACACCCAATGTTAAGCGGACATTCTCCCCACTGACCCCCAATGTAAAGGACCATTCTTCCCACTAACCCCCAATGTAAGGACATCTTCCCACTGCCCCCAATGTAAGGGACATTCTTCCCACCTGACCCCCAATGTAAGGGACAGTGCATCCCACTGACCTCCAATGTAAGGGACATATCTTCCCACTGACCCCCAATGTAAGGGATCATTCTTCCCACTGACCCCCAATGTAAGGGACCAATCTTTCCCACTGACCCCCATCAATGTAAGGAGGCATTCTTCCCACTGACCCCCAATGTAAGGGACATTCTTCCCACTGACTCTGACCCCCAATGCTAAGGATGACATTCTTCCCACTGACCCCCAATGTAAGGGGACATTCTTCCCCACCACTTGACCACCAATGTAAGGAACATTCTTCCACTGACCCCCAATGTAAGGCGAACCTATTTCTTCCCACTGCGACCACCAATGTAAGGAACATTCTTCCCACTGACCACCATGTAAAGGACATTCTTCCCACTGACCCCCAATGTATAAGTGGACATGATCTTCCCGCTGACCTCCAATGTAAGGGACATTCTTCCCACTGACCCCCAATGTAAGCGGTGACTTCTTCCCACTGACCTCCCCCAAAGTAAGGGGACATTCTTCCCACTGACCCCCCATTAAGGGACAATCTTCCCACATGACACCCCCAATGTAAGGGACATTCTTCCCGCTGACCCCCAATGTACAGGGACATTCTTCCCACTGATGTGACGATGCCCCAATGTAAGGGACAATTCTTCCCACTGACGGAGCCCCAATGTAAGACGGACATTCTTCCCCACTGACCACCAATGTAAGGAAACATTCTTCCCACTGACCATAGCATTGTAAGGAACATTCTTCCCACTGACCATCAATGTAAGGGACATTCTTCCCACTGATCACCAACGTAAGGGACATTCTTCCCACTGACCCCAATGTAAGGGACATTCTTCCCACTGACTCCCCAATGTAAGGGACATTCTTCTTCCACTGACCACCAATGTAAGGAACATTCTTCCCACTGACCTCCAATGTCTAGGGACCATTCTTCCCACTGAGACCTCCAATGTAAGGGACATTCTTTCCCACTGGACCCCCAATGTAAGGGACATTCTTCCCCACTGACCCCCAATGTAAGGGACATCTTTTTTTTTTTCTCTTCCACTGACCCCCCAAATAAGGACACTCTTCCCCACTGAGCATCACACTAAATATATCGCCATATCTGTAGATAAAGTCATTATTAGAAGGCGTTCCCTGAGAGCGGAATGTTATTTCAAGGGTTCCTTTATCTGTTAAAAAAGTTGAAGGGAAAGTCTGCCCCTTTAATTTTTTTGCGTGAATTATGGAAGAATCTAATCAGTAAAGGGTGACACTATCAATTGGATTTGTCATGGCCATTTGGGTCTGACGGCTGGGAAATTGTTGGTATGGGACATCTTACGGCTGAGTTCCCAAGATCTACAAGAAATGCCAGCATGAGATTTAACCTGACAGCAACTATTCCAAAGCTGGAAAATCATTTATGAGTGCCGTTGGTCTTTGAATGGCAGAAGAATAATACGGGAGTCTGAAGAACATAGACGGTGCCGCCATCCCTGGTTCCCAGGCGGGTGATAGTTCTGCAGACGAAGCAATAAGCAGCCTTTAGAGACACGTGTGGTTTTAAAGTTGGCCTTGTTATAACAACGTATCAATGGCGGCCTTACATGGGCCAGGGACGTCATGCGTGCCTAGAAGTAAGGTCAACTCTTCGGTTCTCCGGTCCTGGGGTTCTCCTCAGCAGCTCAAGCTGAAGGGAGCATACATGAGAACGGATAAAAGATGCCAAAAATGCGAGCATGGAAGGATTTGGCATGCAGGCGAGGCTGCGGCAGATTGTGTGGGCCCCTTATCTCCTGCCACGATCTCATTCAGAAAATATCTGCTCGTTTATTTGGGAGAATGATCTCCAGCCTGCTCCCGATGGAACAATAATAACCAAGTCCTGCTTCATACTATTCCGCCTTCCCATTGTGTTTTTGGCAGCGTAATGACAAATCTATCTCCGTGGGCGTCCAACTAAATCCCACTGCTGGCGCCCTTCAACCAGGAGACATGGGCCCATGTTATGGTAGCCGATGAGTGACAAAGCGAACATTTGTTTGGTGGCTATCCACTCCGACATGTGTGTAAACCCATTAAATCACAACCTGTGTTTGTCCTGACATAAAAAAAGGAGCACATTCCCTGGAATGAGGGCCCTAAGCCATAAAAAAAGGTGCCGCCCAACCCCCCCCCGCAAATTCCTTTAAATTATTAAAGTCCAAGAAATGTGCATACGACTTCAATTACGGCCTGGGAAAGGGTCTATTTTCTAGAGAGCCCATTTACCTGGCAGTTTTCTATTAGGGTATAATTTGTATCTGGCCGACGAGGAGCGATGTTTACTGTCCTCCCACTTTCCCTGCTCTTTCCCAGGCAATTCACATCAAAAACAAAGGATATTATCTGCAAAAAACGTCTCCCTTAATCTGGGATAATGTACTCGGGGATTCACTTCTATCGCTAAGCAACTTGGATGTAAACTGTCATTAACCAGAACCTGTCACGGCAGTTAATGTCGAGGATTAGTGGCTGTATTAATGGAAATTAAAAAAATCGTCTAAAGGCGTAACGCACCAGGATAAAACCGCACTAATTAAAACCGCTACAAGGCCAGAGACAAGATGAAAACTGTGTATACAGGGCTACGTTCCGTGATGTCACTGGGAAGAAAGAAAAGATGAGGATCACATGGCCTTCCTTCAATTCTCCATCACAACCGATACTTTCTATCTTCTTCATTGCACAATCGATATCGTCCTACCTTCTCCGTCGCATGACCGATACCTTCCTTCAATCTTCTCCATCGCATGACCCATACCTTCCTTCCATCTTCTCCATCGCACGACCCATACCTTCCTTCCATCTTCTCCATCACATGACCCATACCTTCCTTCCATCTCCATCACACGGCCAATACCTTCCTACCTTCTCCATCGCATGACCCGATACCTTCCTTCAATCTTCTCCATCACAGGACCCATACCTTCCTTCAATCTTCTCCATCACACAACCCATATCATTCTTCCATCTCAATCACAGGGCCAATACCGTCCTATCTTCTCCTTTACACAATCGATATCGTCCTACCTTCTCCATCGCATGACTGATACCTTCCTGCAATCTTCTCCATCGCACATCCAATACCGTCCAATCTTCTCCATCACAAATCCAATACCGTCCTATCTTCTCCATCACATGGCCAATACCGTCCAATCTTCTCATCACAATCACATGGCCAATACCGTCCAATCTTCTCCATCACAAATCCAATACCGTCCTATCTTCTCCATCGCACATCCAATACCGTCCTATCTTCTCCATCACGCGGCCAATACCGTCCTATCTTCTCCATCACGCACATCCAATACCGTCCTATCTTCTCCATCACGCGGCCAATACCGTCCTATCTTCTCCATCACATGGCCAATACCGTCTTATCTTCTCCATCACATGGCCAATACCGTCCTATCTTCTCCATCACACGGCTAATACCGTCCTATCTTCTCCATCACACTGTCCTATCAATCACACAGCCAATACCGTCCTATCTTCAACATCACACATCCAATACCATCCTATCTTCTCCATCACACAGCCAATACTGTCCTATCTCAAACACGACCGATACCGTCCTATCTTCTCCATCACACAGCCCATACCGTCCTATCTTCTCCATCACACATCCGATACTGCCCTGTCTTCAACATCACACATCCACCATCCTATCTTCTCCATCATACCATCCTATCTTCTCCATCACACAGCCAATACTGTCCAATCAACCGACCGATACCGTCCTATCTTCTCCATCACACAGCCCATACCGTCCTATCTTCTCCATCACACATCCGATACTGCCCTGTCTTCAACATCACACATCCAATACCATCCTATCTTCTCCATCACACGGCCAATACCGTCCTATCCTCTCCATCACACAGCCAATACTGTCCTATCTCAAACACGACCGATACCGTCCTTTCTTCTCCATCACACAGCCGATACCGTCCTATCTTCTCCATCGCACAGCCAATACCGTCCTATCTTCTCCATCACACGGCCAATACCGTCCTATCCTCTCCATCACACAGCCAATACTGTCCTATCTCAAACACGACCGATACCGTCCTTTCTTCTCCATCACACAGCCGATACCGTCCTATCTTCTCCATCGCACAGCCAATACCGTCCTATCTTCTCCATCGCACATCAGATACCTTTCTTTGATCTTCTCCATCACATGGTTGATACGGATATGATTGCTATGGACCTTCTCTATCACACAATCGGTACCTTTCTTCTATCTTTTCCATCATGCAACCAATACCTTCCTTCGATCTTGTGCATCACACAGCCAACACCTTCCTTTGACCTTCTCCATCACAGAGTCAATAACTTCCTTCCATTTTATCCAGCACATGGTCGATACGTTCCTTCGACCTTCTCCATCACATGATTGATACCTTCCTTTCATCTTCTCAATCACACGACCAATACTTTACTTTTGCTTCCCTCTGTCACACAACCGATAACTTCCTTCCATCTTCTCCATCCCACGGCCACCACCTTCCTTTCATCCTCTCCATCACACGGCCGATACCTTCCTCCGATCCTCTCCATCACCCAACCATTACCTGACTTTCATCTTCTCCGTCATGTTTTAGAACAACTTCTAGAACCGCAGAACATTGCTTCAACTCGATGGACCTTTTAAACCTGACCAAAGCAGGCCGTATGCTTTCATTTTCTGAGTTTCTTTTATTCTCTAGTCATTAGTGGGGGTCGAAGTGACGATCGTTTTCAAGTGAGAAGAAAATTCAGAGGAGCGGGACGGAAATGTCTTCTTGAACACATTTGTAGCAGTGAATGTGGTTTTCATTTGGGAAGTTTAATTCGTTCCAAATGTTAAAAAATGACTGAATTTTGAAGTACTATTGAATGACACTCGTCCCTGATGGAACCATCGAATGTATTCGTTTTTTTTTTTTTTGTATGAACGTTTTGTACATGGATCAGGTCACGTGATTCCGTGTCAGCCAGTGGCAACTGGAGTGGAGAGAGCGGTGACAACAGCTGGGAATGCCTGGAAGTGGTGACGTCTCCCATTGGCTCCTAAGGCCCAGCCATTGTTGAGTGCTCCCTCCTCTCCCCTGCAGCCACCGCTGACTGGCACAGGGGAGCCGGATCATGTGACCAGAGCAGGCTGAAAATAGGTCATCATATACTTCTTTCATAGACGGCTTAGTCCACATGGGTGATAGGAGGGAACAGGGGACAGTTTTAAGACTTGTTAGGTTTTTCCCGGAGTTCAACTTTAATATGTGAATGTTCTTGAGCAGGCACTTCCTGTTCCAAGGTGACAACGCCCCGCTCCGTCACCAACTTGTGCTCCTGCGTTGTCACCCTGTCACATGGGCTTCCAGTGGGGACTACAAGTGGCTGTTTTGACATGCATTACACAGAGATGGTCCACTGTTGTCACCGTCGGTGACGTGACCTGTAGCCATAGCTGGAGTGTTCATAGCCAGGAAAAGTGGCTGCAAAGAGGCTGCAGGAGATCAGCAGCACAGAGATGCCACAAATAATGAAATAGATGCAAAAGCAAACAATTTAATAACAAAATGACAATTATTTATGACCAAAAGACAAATGTCACCCAGTCTGGGTTTACATGTAAGGTCAGAGGACGGCCAAACTGGCTGTAAATATATGAATGGCAGTTCCGCTGTCAGGTGTCTTTGAGAATTTTGGGGTTTTTTTTTAGTCATGAAATTGTTGTGAATGTCTGCATACCAGAATGCTGGACAGGAATGCCGGGCCGTCCATCTGTACGCCGGGCCGCACCTGTAAAAATTGTGAAAAATGTCAGCGATCCGGAGGCCGGCATGAGATGTCGCTCGTCATGTTTTGTGCTCAGAGGGACAAGCGGTTCAAGAGGCGGTGAAGAGGTCCTTTGAATTGACAGAATGTGGAGTGCTCAGGAGTCAGAGGTCAAGCAGGGCTTTAATTTCTGACCTTACAGCCAGAGGACACCAATGGGGGGGGTCAATGGGGGTCAATGGAAGGACTGGAATGGCTGCCATCATCCAGAGGATACCAATGGGGGAGGGGGTCAATGGAAGGGCTGGAATGACTGCCATCATCCAGAGGATACCAATGGGGGGGGGGGGGTCAATGGAAGGACTGGAATGGCTGCCATTATCCAGAGGATACCAATGGGGGGGGGGGGTCAATGGAGGGACTGGAATGGCTGCCATCATCCAGAGGATACCAATGGGGGGGGGGGTCAATGGAAGGACTGGAATGGCTGCCATCATCTACAGGACACCAATGAGGGAGGGGGGTCAATGGAAGAACTGGGATGGCTGCCATCATCCAGAGGATACCAATGGGGGAGGGGGTCAATGGAAGGACTGGAATGGCTGCCATCATCTAGAGGACACCAATGGGGGAGGGGGTCAATGGAAGGACTGGAATGGCTGCCATCATCCAGAGGATACCAATGGGGGAGGGGCTCAATGGAAGGACTGGAATGGCTGCCATCATCCAGAGGATACCAATGGGGGAGGGGGTCAATGGAAGGACTGGAATGGCTGCCATCAGCCAGAGGATACCAATGGGGGAGGGGGTCAATGGAAGGACTGGAATGGCTGCCATCATCCAGAGGATACCAGTGGGGGAGGGGGTCAATGGAAGGACTGGAATGGCTGCCATCAGCCAGAGGATACCAATGGGGGAGGGGGTCAATGGAAGGACTGGAAGGGGTCAATTGAAGGACTGGAATGGCTGCCATCAGCCAGAGGATACCAATGGGGGAGGGGGTCAATGGAAGGACTGGAATGGGGGGTCAATTGAAGGACTGGAATGGCTGCCATCAGCCAGAGAATACCAATGGGGAGGGGGTCAATGGAAGGACTGGAATGGCTGCCATCATCCAGGGAATATCAATGGGGAGGGGGTCAATGGAAGGAAGGACTGGAAGGGCTGCCATCATCCAGAGGACACTAATGGGGGAGGGGGTCAATGGAAGGACTGGAGTGGCTGCCATCAGCCAGAGGATACCAATGGGGGAGGGTGTCAATGGAAGGACTGGAATGGCTGCCATCAGCCAGAGGATACCAATGGGGGGGGGGGTCAATGGAAGGACTGGAATGGCTGCCATCATCCAGAGAATACCAATGGGGGAGGGGGTCAATAGAAGGACTGGAATGGCTGCCATCATCCAGAGAATACCAATGGGGAGGGGGTCAATGGAAGGACTGGAATGGCTGCCATCATCCAGAGGACACTAATGGGGGAGGGGGTCAATGGAAAGACTGAATGGCTGCCATCAGCCAGAGGATACCAATGGGGGAGGGGGTCAATGGAAGGACTGGAATGGCTGCCATCAGCCAGAGGATACCAATGGGGGAGGGGGTCAATGGAAGGACTGGAATGGCTGCCATCAGCCAGAGGATACCAATGGGGGAGGGGGTCAATGGAAGGACTGGAATGGCTGCCATCATCCAGAGGATACCAATGGGGGAAGGACTGGGGGGTCAATGGAAAGACTGAATGGCTGCCATCATCTAGAGGATACCAATGGGGGAGGGGGTCAATGGAAGGACTGGAATGGCTGCCATCATCCAGAGGATACCAATGGGGGAGGGGGTCAATTGAAGGACTGGAATGGCTGCCATCAGCCAGAGGATACCAATGGGGGAGGGGGTCAATGGAAGGACTGGAATGGCTGCCATTATCCAGAGGATACCAATGGGGGAGGGGGTCAATGGAAGGACTGGAGTGGCTGCCATCAGCCAGAGGATACCAATGGGGGAGGGGGGGTCAATGGAAGACTGGAGTGGCTGCCATCATCCAGAGGATACCAATGGGGGGGGGGTCAATGGAAGGACTGGAATGGCTGCCATCAGCCAGAGGATACCAATGGGGGGGGGGGGGTCAATGGAAGGACTGGAATGGCTGCCATCATCCAGAGGATACCAATGGGGGAGGGGGTCAATAGAAGGACTGGAATGGCTGCCATCATCTAGAGGACACCAATGGGGGGGAGGGGGTCAATGGAAGAACTGGAATGGCTGCCATCATCTAGAGGATACCAATGGGGGAGGGGGTCAATTGAAGGGCTGGAATGGCTGCCATCATCCAGAGGATACCAATGGGGGAGGGGGTCAATGGAAGGACTGGAATGGCTGCCATCATCCAGAGGATACCAATGGGGGAGGGGTCAATGGAAGGACTGGAATGGCTGCCATCAGCCAGAGGATACCAATGGGGGAGGGGGTCAATGGAAGGACTGGAATGGCTGCCATCATCCAGAGGATACCAATGGGGGAGGGGGGTCAATGGAAGGACTGGAATGGCTGCCATCAGCCAGAGGATACCAATGGGGGAGGGGGTCAATGGAAGGACTGGAATGGCTGCCATCAGCCAAAAGGACACCAATTGGGGGGGGGTCAATCGAAGGACTGGAATGGCTGCAATCAGCCAGAGGATTTTAATGGGAAGAGGGGATGGATATAAGGACTATAATGACCGCCAACAGCCAGAAGACACCAGTGGAGGGGGGGGGTCAGTAGCAAGCCTGGATTGGCCGCAATCAGCCAGAAGACATCAATGGGACAATGGGAAGGGTGGTCAATAGAAGGACTAAATTGTCTGCCATCAACCAGAGGACACCAACTGGGGGGGGGGGGGGGGGTATGTAGAAGGACTGGAATGGGCACCATCAGCTAGAGGACGCCAATAGGAAGGGGAGTCATTAGAAGGACTGGAATGGCCGCCATCAGCCAGAAGACACCAATTGTGGGGATTGCAATGGCAGTATTAGAATGACAACTATCAGCCAGAGGACACCAATATGAAGAGGTCAATAGAAGGATTGGAATGGCGATCAAGGGAGGTCAGTAGAAGGACAAAAATGTCTGCCATCAGCCAGGGGACACCAACTCGTGGGGGGGGTTCAATAGAAGAACTGGAATGGCAACCATCAACCAGAGGTCACCAACTGGGGGGGTCAGTAGAAAGACTGGAATGGCCACCATCAGCCAGAGGACACCAATAGGAAGGGGAGTCATTAGAAGGACTAGAATGGCAGCCATCAGCCAGAGGACACCAACTGGGGGGGAGGGGGATTGCAATGGAAGCAGAGGCAGACTGACAACTCATGGGGCCCCCCCCGTGCAATAGGGGATCATGGGGCCCCTGTGTCCTTGCCCAAACTCAAAAAAGCCTATGAAAAAGGTACCTGTGGCATCTCATGGGGCCCCTTACTGACCCCGGGCCCTCGGGCAGTGCCCGAGTTTCCAAATGGTCAGTCCGCCCCTGAATGGAAGTATTGGAATAACAACTATCAGCCAGAGGACACCAATGAAAGGAGGTCAATAGAAGGACTGGAATGGCGACCATCAGCCAGAGGTCACCAATGAGAGGAGGTCAATAGAAGGACTGGAGTGGCGACCATCAGCCAGAGGTCACCAATGAGAGGAGGTCAATAGAAGGACTGGAATGGCGACCATCAGCCAGAGGTCACCAATGAGAGGAGGTCAATAGAAGGACTGGAGTGGCGACCATCAGCCAGAGGTCACCAAGAGGGGGGGGGTGTAGGGGGTTAGGGTTCAATAGAGGGACTGGAATAGCCGCCATCAGCTGGTCGTCTTGTTCAAGTCATGGAACATATGTTGCAAAGCTTTGTAATTTGAGACCGTTCTCCCCGGCAGACATCTAGCGTTATCAATGCCGGTAATCAGGATTCAAAGATTACATTCTAATGGGCTGAGGGGGAAAATGACGGCCGTTTCCATGGTGCAGGTTTACGGCCTGAAAAATAATTGGCGCTAAGCATAGGAAAAATCAAAAAGTTGGCTTTTCAGCGTGAAAAGTAAAAAAGAAAAGGAAAAAAAAACCGGCAAGGCCTCTAGGAAGGAAGCCATTTTCGGGAGACAAAGACCATGTCTGCTTGATTGGTCCTTGACACCCTTATCAAATTGGGAGACAGAAAGCAGGGCACGGATTAGTCCCTCTGGAACCGCTTGCACTGACACCAGCAGGATGATGGCACTCAGCGTTGGCTTTCTGAATGGCTAATTATGGGTTGTGTTGGGGGCCCCCGGTGGTGGGGATACGTTTTTTTTTTTTTTTTCCCTCTGGATAACAAGCCAGATGCGGAGAGAGGGAGCTGTCACAGCACAGAAACCTCGCAGGGATCTGTTTGATGAGATCCTAATGAAGCTTGTCCAGGCGCGGGGGTCACCACACTTTGAATAAATTCCGGATTATTGAACAGAGGCTCCTTTGTGTCGGATTCCCCTGCAGACCGGCTCCTTTTCATTCGGTTCACATCTCGCTCGTCGAATTACTAACAAGCGTCCTGTTGCACAGATTGTTCGCCCCTTGAATGTCCGCGGCGTCCCATACACGCAGAATGTTGTCGCAAAACACATTTTATCTCAGAGGAAGAGAAGAGTTCGAGTCGACAAGGAGCAGAATTGGTGTGTGATGATTACAGAAAACCATTGCGGGTTTTATAAATATCCCACCTGCGGGACCTCTTGTCTCGTCTATGATGAAATCGGGAAATAAAAACATAAAAGGCACCTTTGCTGCTTCTCATTGGCAACGCTCCTGGCCAAGAATTGTCCCATCAAATGCGAACCTTCGATCAGGCACTGGCTGAATGTTCTGGACTCCAGTTAAGTCCTGCTGATTGAAGCCAGGTGTGCAGATGCCATGCAACAAGGTATCGTCCAGCAAAGGGTGTAGATGCGGATGTGGTCAGACTAGGGAGGAAAATTCTGGATGATGCTGGGCGTCCTCCAGCCAGGAAACGAGGTGGAGCTCTATCTGACTAATGCAGGCCAGGGGCGGACTGACAACTCATGGGGCCCCCCGGACAATAGGGGATCATGGGGCCCCTGTGTCCTCGCCCACACTCAAAACACACCCAAAAAAACCTATGAAAGGTACCAGGGGCATCTCATGGGGCCCCCTGCTGACCCTGGGCCCTCGGGCAGTGCCCAAGTTCCCAGTCCGCCCCTGATGCAGGCCATACATTCTTTCGAAAATCGGAAATTTTGTGCGTTTGGTAACCCGATGGCGCCACCATTGATTTCAAATTCAACCAACCAAGCCTTCAATTTCTCCTCGTGTTGCTACAGAAAAGAATTTTCGTGGCCAAGAATGTTCTTTTTCAGGTCACAGCTTTATATTTCTCGGCCGATTCTCCATCATTGATTCGAAGTTCGTTCGTTTTTCAAAAAATTTCCAACACGCCGATTGCTCAAATTCGACGGTCACACGAAAATCGGCCGTTTTTATGACCCACTAATGGTGCGAAATTCGAACTAAAAAAGATTTTTCAAAAGGAAATTCTTTCGGAATTCAACCCGCGTATGGCAGGCTTTATGCACACTGTGAGAAGTTCACAGTGTGTGGCGACATCAGAGGAAGCCATTTCAGTCCGGGAGAGGAGGCGGTACAATGGAAGGACGGAGGTCAGATTTACGGAGGAGGACGAGTGTCCGTCCTCGATACCAAAACAGATTTCATAAACCGTAGAAAAAGACGTTGCCGATCGTCTCACTGAAGACATTAAAATTTCAAGCTTTAAAAGTCTCTTAATAAGTCGAAATGATTAATTGATATCTTCCTTCAATCTTCTCCATCACACACGACCGATACCTTCCTTCAATCTTCTCCATCACACGACCGATACCTTCCTTCAATCTTCTCCATCGCACGACCGATACCTTCCTTCAATCTCCTCCATCACACGACCGATACCTTCCTTCAATCTCCTCCATCACACACGACCGATACCTTCCTTCAATCTTCTCCATCTCACGACCGATACCTTCCTTCAATCTTCTCCATCTCACGACTGATACCTTCCTTCAATCTTCTCCATCTCACGACCGATACCTTCCTTCAATCTTCTCCATCTCACGACCGATACCTTCCTTCAATCTTCTCCATCTCACGACCGATACCTTCCTTCAATCTTCTCCATCTCACGACCGATACCTTCCTTCAATCTTCTCCATCACACGACCGATACCTTCCTTCAATCTTCTCCATCACACGACCGATACCTTCCTTCAATCTTCTCCATCACACGACCGATACCTACCTTCAATCTCTCCCCATCGCACGACCGATACCTTCCTTCAATCTTCCCCATCGCACGACCGATACCTTCCTTCAATCTCCTCCATCACACGACGGATACCTTCCTTCAATCTTCTCCATCTCACGACCGATACCTTCCTTCAATCTTCTCCATCACACGACCGATACCTATCTTCAATCTTCTCCATCACACGACCGATACCTTCCTTCAATCTTCTCCATCACACGACCGATACCTTCCTTCAATCTTCCCCATCGCACGCCCGATACCTTCCTTCAATCTTCTCCATCGCACAACCGATACCTTCCTTCAATCTTCTCCATCACACGACGGATACCTTCCTTCAATCTTCTCCATCTCACGACCGATACCTTCCTTCAATCTTCTCCATCACACGACCGATACCTATCTTCAATCTTCTCCATCACACGACCGATACCTTCCTTCAATCTTCTCCATCACACGACCGATACCTTCCTTCAATCTTCCCCATCGCACGACCGATACCTTCCTTCAATCTCCTCCATCACACGACTGATACCTTCCTTCAATCTTCTCCATCACACGACCGATACCTTCCTTCAATCTTCTCCATCACACGACCGATACCTTCCTTCAATCTTCTCCATCACACGACCGATACCTTCCTTCAATCTTCCCCATCGCACGACCGATACCTTCCTTCAATCTTCCCCATCGCACGCCCGATACCTTCCTTCAATCTTCTCCATCACACTACCGATACCTTCCTTCAATCTTCTCCATCACACAACCGATACCTACCTTCAATCTTCCCCATCGCACCGACCGATACCTTCCTTCAATCTTTCCCATCGCACAATCTTCCCCATCGCACCCGATACCTTCCTTCAATCTTCTCCATCACACGACCGATACCTTCCTTCAATCTTCTCCATCACACGACCGATACCTACCTTTCAATACCTTCTTCCCCATCGCACGACCGATACCTTCCTTCAATCTTCTCCATCACACGACTGATACCTTCCTTCAATCTTCTCCATCTCACGACCGATACCTTCCTTCAATCTTCCCCATCGCACGACCGATACCTTCCTTCAATCTTCTCCATCGCACGACCGATACCTTCCTTCAATCTTCTCCATCGCACGACCGATAACTTCCTTCAATCTTCTCCATCGCACGACCGATACCTTCCTTCAATCTCCTCCATCACACGACCAATGCCTTCCTTCAATCTTCTCCATCACACGACCGATACCTTCCTTCAATCTTCTCCTTCACCGATCTTCCTTCTCCATCACACGACTGATACCTTCCTTCAATCTTCTCCATCACACGACTGATACCTTCCTTCAATCTTCTCCATGGCACGACCGATAACGTCCTTCAATCTTCTCCATCGCACGACCGATACCTTTCTTCAATCTTCTCCATCGCACGACTGATACCTTTCTTCAATCTTCTCCATCGCACGACTGATACCTTCCTTCAATCTTCTCCATGGCATGACCAATACCTTCCTTCAATCTTCTCCATCGCAGGACTAATACCTTCCTTCAATCTTCTCCATCACAGGACTAATACCTTCCTTCAATCTTCTCCATGGCATATCAGGCGGGCTCACGCTGTTATATTCGCCCTGGTGCAGCGGGAGCAGCGAGGAACAAGCGCTGCCTGTTCCCCGAGGTGACCCCGCGTACATATTCCGCATCGGATTTTAGGATTCCATCTGGGAAGAGAAGGGAGGAAGGCGGATTGGGTTCCTTGTTGGCATGTCCTCCATCTGAGCTCTCCTGCGTGGTGTCATGGCCGCCTAATCACCTTCCACCCCGTACAAATAAACATGGGGCCCCGGCTCCTCCGGTGTCTGGTGCACAGACTACAGCTGGATGACATTACCCTTCCATCATGTCCCGCTCCACCGACAGATATTATCAAACACAGTATAAGTCAGCATGGTAGGCCGAGTCGGCTGACAGCCAGGCAACCTTCTCCCCGATGGGCCAGTTCAGCTCACATTTGCTGCAGTTGTCATGTTCATTAAATGGGGACTCATTCTTATCAAGAGTCCCCGGAGAGAACGGCTCAACCCCGACTCTCTTACTGTCATTTTTCCTGCTCTCGTTTCTTGCTGATATGCTAAGAGCCTGCAGGAGCTATTTGCATGTTTTAGTGTCAGCGGATGTTAGAGAAGCCATCATCTTTCCCACTTCCGTACGGTGTCGAGCATGGACGCTTATTTTCCTCTTTAGTTTGCCAATTTATTTAAAGAGGACTTTAATTTGATGAAAGAATACGGAGGGAGCCCTTGTGGAAGTGGAGAAGAGCATCCAGTTATTTTTCTCCGTCCGCTCAGGATAAAAAAAGAAAGCAATGAATTCTATAGCGTTTCTATTTTTACCTTGGAAACGCCAAGTTGACGACGGGACTGCCATTCGCCGTGGTGTGAGAGGAGGTGGCCAATATAGCCCACCACAAGGGGAAGGCTTGACCATGATAGACAAAGGCCTCGTTATCAGGCTCCTTGCAGTCCACAGTCAAGGCCTCCATGAGAGGAGAAGGCTTTTCATTATCAGACTCTATAGAGTCCACCAATCCAGGATTATGAATCAGAAGGAGAACTCTCGTTATCAATGTCAGGGTCCGCCGCGGCTCCGTCCCCGGCGCATGCGCAATAGCGGCGGCTCACGCCGGGACACAGGCACCAGATCCCGGCGGGCCGCGGCTGACAGGAGGCCGCGCATGCGCAGTAGGAGCCGCGGGCGCGCCTCGGGCGACCAATGACAGCCCGGGGGCGCGTCCTGGGCGGCCAATGGCAGTGCAGGGCGCGATATTTAAAGATGCCCTGCACTGTCATAAATCGCCGCAAGGTCTGATCTGATACCTGTGTTTCCTGTGATTGTGACCCGGATTGTTTGACGTTCTGCCTGCTCCTGCCCTGACCCGGATTATCTGACTACGCTGCCTTCCCCTGTGATTGACCCGGATTGTCCCTGACTACGCTGCCTTCTCCTGTCCCGACCCCCGGCTTGTTTGACCATTCTGCGGACTGACCCCGGTAACTGACCCAGCGTGTGACCTGACCACTCTCTGCCTACTGTCTCGGTACCACGCCATTTCCCACGGTGACAACCGCCGGTTTATCCTGCCAGGTCCTGCCGGTCTCCTCACATCTGACTCTACTCTGTCCTACTTCTATCCACGGAGGCTCCCTCTGCCACGGGTGGTATTGCTCGGAGGTCGTGACCTGGTCCCGGTTCTGCTCCAAGTCCATCCCCACCATCAGGGGCCCTGGTGAAAACGCAGACCGGGACTTAGACCCCACGCTCCGGGTGATTCCGCCTAGTGGGCTGCCAGAGGTGCCACCTGGCGGATCCGTAACAATCAGGCTATGTAGAGTCCACAATTCAGGCCTCCAGGCTTTTCATTATCAGACTCTATAGAGTCCACCAATCCAGGATTATGAATCAGAAGGAGAACTCTCGTTATCAGGCTATGTAGAGTCCACAATTCAGGCCTCCAGGCTTTTCATTATCAGACTCTATAGAGTCCACCAATCCAGGATTATGAATCAGAAGAAGAACTCTCATTATCAGGCTCCGTAAAGTCCACAATTTAGGCCTCCATGAGAGGAGAAGGCTTCTCTTTATCAGGCACCTTAAAGTGCACCAATCCAGGCTTTTGAGTGAGGAGAAGGCTTCTCGCTATCAGCCTCCAAAGAATCCACTGATCCAGGCCTCTTAGTAAGCAGGAGGCCACTTATTATTAGGCGCCATAGAGTCCTCCAATTCAGTCCTCAGAATGAGGAGAAGGCTTTTTATTATAAGGCTCCATAGAGCCCACCAATCCAGGCCTCATAGTGAGGAGTAAGATTATCAGGCTTCAAAAAGTTGACCGACCCAGGCCTCTGAGTGAGAAGGATTCTTATTATCAGGCTCCGTATTGCTCACCAATCCAGGCCTCACAGTGAAAAGTAGGCTTCTCTTTAAAAGGATCCATAGAGCCCACCAATTCAGGCTTTTGAGTAAGGAGAAAGCTTTTCATTATCAAGCCCCACAGAGTCCACCAATACAGGTTTTTGAGTGAGGAGAAGGCTTCTTATTATCAGGCCCCATAGAATCCACCAATCCAGGCTTTTGAGTGAGGAGAAGACTTCTCATTATCAGACTCCATAGAGTCCACAATCCAGGCCTCCATGTGAAGAGAAGGCTTTTTGTTTTCAGGCTCCATAGAGTCCACCAATCCAGGCTTTTGAATCAGGAGAAGGCCTCTTGTTATCAGGAACCTTAAAGAGTCCACCAAACCAGGCCTCACTGGTCTCCACTTGTAGATGCTGTAAGGTGTTTTGTCAATGTTGGCCAGTTTCCAGAATGCACACAAATTGAATTTTATAGAGCCATTTAAAGAGGAAAAACATGGAATTCTATAGTATCTCTATTTTTATATCATAAATATCATGTTAAGTCGGTGAAGGTTCCAAAAGGTCCCTAAGCAACGTGGTGGTTGTAAGGCCCAGAATTAGGAGAAGATTTGGCTGTGTCTTCTAGAACATGAGTAACATGGTGGCCATATGTCCAGAGCAATGTGAAGACTTGGTCATTTCTTCTAGACCATACTAGGTGAAGGCTTGGCCATTTTCTTCTAGACCATGCTAGGTGAAGGCTTGGCCAATTCTTCTGCACCATGCTGGGTGAAGGTCTGCCATTATCAGGTTCGTTTGCTGTAGTGTGGGAAAAAAACCCCCATGAGTAACATGGTGGCCATATGTCCAGAGCAATGTGAAGACTTGGCCATTTCTTCTAGACCATGCTAGGTGATGGCTTGGCCATTTCTTCTAGACCATGCTAGGTGAAGGCTTGGCCATTCTTCTGCACCATGCTGGGTGAAGGTCTGTCATTATCAGGTTTGTTTGCTGTAGTATGGGAAAAAAACCCCATGAGTAACATGGTGGCCATATGTCCAGAGCAATGTGAAGACTTGGCCATTTCTTCTAGACCATACTAGGTGAAGGCTTGGCCATTTCTTCTAGACCATGCTAGGTGAAGGCTTGGCCAATTCTTCTGCACCATGCTGGGTGAAGGTCTGCCATTATCAGGTTCGTTTGCTGTAGTGTGGGGAAAAAACCCCCATGAGTAACATGGTGGCCATATGTCCAGAGCAATGTGAAGACTTGGCCATTTCTTCTAGACCATGCTAGGTGATGGCTTGGCCATTTCTTCTAGACCATGCTAGGTGAAGGCTTGGCCAATTCTTCTGCACCATGCTGGGTGAAGGTCTGTCATTATCAGGTTTGTTTGCTGTAGTATGGGAAAAAAAAAAACCCATGAGTAACATGGTGGCCATATGTCCAGAGCAATGTGAAGACTTGGCCATTTCTTCTAGACCATACTAGGTGAAGGCTTGGCCATTTCTTCTAGACCATGCTATGTGAAGGCTTGGCCAATTCTTCTGCACCATGCTGGGTGAAGGTCTGCCATTATCAGGTTCGTTTGCTGTAGTGTGGGGAAAAAACCCCCATGAGTAACATGGTGGCCATATGTCCAGAGCAATGTTAAGACTTGGCCATTTCTTCTAGACCATGCTAGGTGATGGCTTGGCCATTTCTTCTAGACCATGCTAGGTGAAGGCTTGGCCAATTCTTCTGCACCATGCTGAGTGAAGGTCTGTCATTATCAGGTTTGTTTGCTGTAGTGTGGGAAAAAAAAAACCCATGAGTAACATGGTGGCCATATGTCCAGAGCAATGTGAAGACTTGGCCATTTCTTCTAGACCATGCTAGGTGAAGGTTTGGCCAATTCTTCTAGACCATGCTAGGTGATGGCTTGGCCATTTCTTCTAGACCATGCTAGGTGAAAGCTTGGCCAATTCTTCTAGACCATGCTGGGTAAAGGTCTGTCATTATCAGGTTCGTTTGCTGTAGTGTGTGGGAAAAAAAACCCATGAGTAACATGGTGGCCATATGTCCAGAGCAATGTGAAGACTTGGCCATTTCTTCTAGACCATGCTAGGTGAATGCTTGTTGCTATCAGGCTCCATAGGAGTCCTCTGTTCCAGAACTGAGTCAGGAGAAGACCCCTCATTATTAGGCTCTCTGAAGTCCACCGATCCAGTGTTCATTTGTCTCCACCTGTATATGTGGTGAGATGTACTGGATGATTCCTAGTAATCCCCAATTTTATTTACAAGGGGTGGTGAAGAGCACACAGTAAAGCAGTGAATTCTATAGCGTCTCTTTACATCAGAAAAGTCAAGTTAAGTTGGTGAAGGCTCTGACTTTTCAGTTTGATGTTAGAAGAGGTCCATGAGCAACATGGTGGCCATATGGCCCAGGGTAAAGGGAAGGTTTGGTCATGTTTTCTAGACTGCGAGAGGTGAAGGCATCTCAATATCAGGCTCCGTAGAGTCCACCGATCCAGGCCTCATTTGTCTCCTCCTGTAGACGCGGTGAGATGTTCTGTCAGTGCTGGCCGATTCCCAGAATGCGCACAAATTTAATTAGACGGGGCGATTAAGAGCAGACGGCGAAGCTCTGCAGCCCTTGTTAATTTACAAGCGAGCACACAGGTAATACACTTGTTTACTCCATCCGAGAGGACAGATGCAAGCTGCTGAGACATCATTAAGGAGGAGACCACGAGGCGCCTGATGACAACATGGAACCGCCGAGACAAATTCCAAAACACAATAAGACATGTTGACGCTTCTTATTAGGAAGAGGCCCAACTAATGTCCTTCTCCCACCCGCCAGTTCTGCCCCTCCACACACCAACGGAGACCAGTCACAGTAAGGACTCTTGCCTTGCAGCACTGGGGTCCTGGGCTCAGTTACTCCCAAGCACAAATGATTGAAGATGATGTGGTCTTTTATGTAAGGATCATGATCTACTTCAGAAACATGCATGTAGATGAAGCTGCTCCTGTCAAGACTGGCCCTTGTGTTGGTATGATATTGGGGTGCAGGTTCCTGTGGGGTTGGTCTGAACTCCCATCCAAAAGGAAGGATAAAGATGGCCGCCTTGTAACATGCACCTCGAAACACAAGTCAGCAATGGCCGTTCCTGTGTGTCCCATTTACAGATACCTGAAACTTTGCTAATTGCCCAACATCAGGTAAATGGCACCTGAAGTCAGGATGACACCATCCGGGAACAAGACGTCCTGGAGACACAGCGAGATCACAGGAGATAACGAGATCATAGAAACCACTTCGCAGACGGGTGACGGTCACTGATGGAGTCCTTCCTGAGCAATTCCCAGACGGCAAATTACTGCCAATTACTGCAAAACATCATCATGTACCTGGAATGAGATTGGATGTCACTTCATTATTGTGTGTGGAATGTCCCATCCTTACCTCGCCCGACCCGTGTCACCAACAATTATCCATTCATGTCTCCAGTCACATCAGTCTGTGTACCAGAGGAGCTTACACTCCAATGTCCCCTCCCCCACAGTCACATCAGTCTCTGTACAGATGTCCCCTCCCCACCACAGGAGCTTACACTCTAATGTCCCCCCAGTCCCCCCACAGTCCCATCAGTCCTCTGTACCAGAGGAGCTTACACTCTAATGTCCCCTTCCCCCACAGTCCCATCAGTCTCTGTACCAGAGGAGCTTACACTCTATTGTCCCCTCCCCCACAGTCCCATCAGTCTCTGTACCAGAGGAGCTGACACTCTAATGTCCCCTTCCCCCACAGTCACATCAGTCTCTGTACCACAGGAGCTTACGCTCTAATGTCCCCTCCCACACAGTCACATCAGTCTCTGTACCAGAGGAGCTGACGCTCTAATGTCCCCTCCCCCACAGTCCCATCAGTCTCTGTACCAGAGGAGCTTACACTCTAATGTCCCCTCCCCCACAGTCCCATCAGTCTCTGTACCAGAGGAGCTGACACTCTAATGTCCCCTCCCCCCCGCAGTCACATCAGTCTCTGTACCAGAGGAGCTTACACTCATGTCCCCTCCCCCACAGTCCCATCAGTCTCTGTACCAGAGGAGCTTACACTCTAATGTCCCCTCCCCCACAGTCCCATCAGTCTCTGTACCAGAGGAGCTGAAGCTCTAATGTCCCCCTCCCCCACAGTCCCATCAGTCTCTGTACAGAGGAGCTTACACTTATGTCCCCACCTAAGTTTCAGTGGAGCTGTAGGAGACCTACACAAACTCCACATAAAGCCCTGGTGGGCACTGACCTCTAGACTGCGGTGCTGGAAAACAATTGATACAGTGGTGATCCTTAGGTGGGATGACTCTTCTTCTGTAGGATCCAGCCATGTGGTGAAATGGGACATCTGGCACCTTGAGCTGGTGATGGGACAGGTCTTAGATCCACCATGATGGACGGGGTGATGGCTTTTGGAAACTGGGAGCAGCTGGGTGATGGATGATGGAAGGTGGACAGTGTTGAAGGAACGTAAGACACCAGGGTTCCTAGTCATTCAGCAGTGAGCACAGCGCAGGTCATCGCAGACCTTTCCTTCCTAAGGTTGGCCAACGGTGAGCAGATTTGGTGATAAGTGATCAGGGCTGGAGATACGAAGGAAATGACTTGTTGGCTGTCAAAGTGTCTTCACCCAATGTGGAGCTCCAGGAGAAGCTCTGAGTTCCAATGTCATCAGATGTTGTGAAAGCCATTTCTGGGTAAATGATATAGCAGAGAGGACAACACAAGTCAATGGTTGTGTCACGGTAAGAGAAGTGTTGATGGCAATGACCAATTCGTTCATGTAGAATGAAGATCTCACATTTGTGGTACATGCAGATAGGGAGGCCAGGCTGCTGCCATGGAAGCATTTATTGGACAAACAGGAAATGCGGTCCAACAAACACTTCCTCCTGATAAGCCTGCCTTCCCCTCTCCACTCCTTGAACCTGTATGGTTGGTCAGGTGACCTGTCGGGTTTGTCCTCTTGACCGAACGGCTTGCAACTGGGATACTGCCAACTAACCCCATCCAACACCAAAGACCAGGGTTAGAGTCTCTCTCAAGTTTTTATTGTTGTCAGGGGATATTTTCTCTCACTTCCTGTCTCAGTGACCACACAGGAAGTAAGGGGAAATCTTCACAAATAGAGCAAAAAAAAAAAAACTGGCAGATTTTCTATCCCTCCTCCAATCTACCTTACACTAGAATGTTTGGACCTCTAAGCATTCCCACCAGGGTTGGTCCCTCTGGAACTGGATAACCAGCAGTGGACAGAAAACGCCCTAATAGTCCTTCTTGTGTTTTTTTTAGACCCTGCTGCAAGCCCACAGACTTTGGAGTTGATATGTTCACACTTGGGTTTATGGAAGAATAACGGGGAAGGTGCCATCCCTTACAAAAGAAGAACCAACAAAAGATGGCAGCAGCGCGGTCTCTGCTCTCCATATTGAGGGCCTCATCCTGATGTATATTTATTGGTGCTGGGGCAGGTTGTCCCATGGTAGAAGAGGCCATCACACCAGGTACACATCTCTTCCTGCTTGTAGTCGAAATGTGTTGGCGCTTTATTAGTGCCCTACCATTACCACCAATGTCTTGAGACACTGATGGGTCTATACATGAGGTCATCCTGCTGCAGGTTCTTATAGTTTTAATACAACCGAGAAGGTCCCCGTGGTCCATCTTCTCACCATACTCTACAGATCAGCTCAATGGAAAGAGTCGGCATGAATTGGCGCTCCTTGTCTTTATCACGCGGTGTGAACACATCTGTCTCCCATCCTCTCTGCCGTGACATCTATTTTCAGTTAAATGAGGTTACAGCACCTTGTTTTCGCTCCTGTCTATCACACGTGTGTAATTAGCGTGTGCCGTCCATGTGTTCACGCTCGGAGTTCCTCCTCCCTGACAATCAAGGTCGTGCTCGCCGCTTGGCGATAGCTAATTAGGAAGCGCTCGGTGCAAACCCGACACAGGTGCTCGACGTAGCATTGAGAATGACACTCCAGAGATGTCTGTAGATAAAAAAAATTAACCAAATAAAAGATTTTACCCAATCAGGTGTTGAGTCCGACTCCTCGGCTCCGCAGACGGCTAATTACAGGAGAACGTCATTCTGGGAAAAATCATCTTCAGATGTACATGGTTTGGTATTTACTGCTTGTCAACTGCTGGAGAACCCAAAATGAAGGTTTTTTATATATATATATATATACAGTGGGGATGGAAAGTTTGGGCACCCCAGCTAAAAATGTGTATTAATGTGCATAAAGAAGCCAAGGAAAGATGGAAAAAATCTCCAAAAGGCATCAAATTACAGATTAGACATTCTTATAATATGTCAACAAAAGTTAGATTTTATTTCCATCATTTACACTTTCAAAATAACAGAAAACAAAAAAATGGCGTCTGCAAAAGTTTGGGCCCCCTGCAGAGTTAATATCTTGTACTGCCCCCTTTGGCAAGTATCACGGCTTGTAAACACTTTTTGTAGCCAGCCAAGAGTCTTTCAATTCTTGTTTGAGGTATCTTTGCCCATTCTTCCTTACAAAAGTCTTCCAGTTCTTTGAGATTTCTGGGCTGTCTGTCACGCACGGCTCTTTTAAGGTCTATCCATAGATTTTCAATGATGTTGAGGTCAGGAGATTGTGAAGGCCATGGCAAAACCTTCAGTTTACGCCTCTTGATGTAATCCCCCGTGGATTTCGAGGTGTGTTTAGGATCATTATCCATTTGTAGAAGCCATCCTCTCTTTAACTTCAGCTTTTTCACAGATGGCAACAAGTTACCATACAAAATTTGCTGAAATTTTATTGAATCCATTTTTCCTTCTACTCGTGAGATGTTCCCTGTGCCACTGGCTGCAACACAACCCCAAAGCATGATTGATCCAACCCCATGCTTCACAGTTGGACAGAGGTTCTATTCATTCAATTCTGTGCCCCTTCTTCTCCAAACGTACCTTTGCTCATTCCGGCCAAAAAGTTCAATTTTAACCTCATCGGTCCACAGAACTTGTTTCCAAAATGCATCAGGATTGTCTATATGTTGATTTGCAAAGTTCAAACGATGATTTTTTGTGGTGAGGACGTAGAAGAGGTTTTCTTCTGATGACTCTTCCATGAAGACCATATTTGTACAAGTATCTCTTTATAGTGGAATAGTGACCACAACTCCAGTGTCTGCCAGATCTTTCTGGAGGGATCGTGCAGTCAAACGTGGGTTTTGAATTGTTTTTCTCACGATCCTGCGAGCTGTTCTGTCTGATATTTTTCATGGTCTTCCAGATCTTGCTTTAACTTCCACTGTTCCTGATGACTGCCATTTCTTAATGACATTCCGAACAGAGGATATTGACATCTGAAAACGCTTTGCTATCTTCTTATAGCCTTCTCCAGCTTTGTGAGCGTCAACTATTTTCAGTTTCAGTTTTCTAGACAACTGCTTAGAAGAACCCATGGTGCTGATTGTTGGGGCAAGGTCAGATGAATCTGGCATTTAAAACCTTTGAGATTGACATCACCTGGTCTTCCCAGACGATGATTGAGAACAATCCATGACACTGGCAGGTCTCAGCTTTGCAAAGGGGGCAGTGCATGCTATAAATTCTGCAGGGGGCCCAAACTTTTGCAGACGCCATTTTTTTGTTTTCTGTTATTTTGAAAGTGTAAATGATGGAAATAAAATCTAACTTTTGTTGACATATTATAAGAATGTCTAATCTGTAATTTGATGCCTTTTGGAGATGTTTCCATCTTTCCTTGGCTTCTTTATGCACATTAATACAAATGTTTAGCTGGGGTGCCCAAACTTTCCATCCCCACTGTATATATATGGCAGCTGAGGCCAAGCTTATATTTAAGGGATGGTAGGGGACGCCGGTGGTTTGGTAGCATTGTGTGTAATGGTTGGTTTGTCAGAACAAGTAGGAGATTGTCACAGGTAGGCCTCATTTCACGTAGGAGACTAAGGTAGGAGGCGCTGGATCTGAAGGTAAAATGACCTCACAGCCAATAAACCCTATTACAGTGGACAAGGGCTCATGGACATAAACTAGGGCAGTGGTTCTCAACCACCAGGCCATGGCTTACTGCTAGGCCATGGCCTTCCTTCTTCTAGGCTTCCAGACAGCTGCTGATCCTCTAACCTCCTACAGTTCCTCCCAGCTTCCATAGTGGCCCACCATGTCCCTCAACTCCTTTGCGATGCCTCCAGGCCTAATGAGAGCCCTCAGCTTCCACGGTGCCCCTAGATTGCTGCCAAGCCTCCAGCCACCACAGTGCCTCCAACAGTGTCCTACAGTGCCTCCAGCTCCCATAGTGACCCAACATGATCCTCAACACTCTTGCAATGCCCCCAGGCCTGATCAGAGCCCTCAGCCCTCACAATACTCCTAGATTGCGGCAGAACTTCCAGACCCCACAGTGCCTTCAACAGTGTCCTACAGTGCCCCCCAGTCCTTGCAGTGCTCTTCAGTGTACCCAGTTCCAAACCACATGGAGAGACCTCAAACCCCCTCCAGAAACTCCCTATCTCCCACAGTTGCCCTCTGCTCCCTCCAGAAACCTCGTCTCTTACAGGGCCACAAAATCTTTTGCAGAGTCCCCTAACCCCCTCCAGAACCTCCATCCCCCCACATTGACACCCAGCCCCATCAAGAGCCTTCCAGCTCTTCCATCTCTTCCATCTTGTATTCCCATATTTCCCTCAATATAATTTTTTTTTTTTTGCTGTTGGGGCATGGAAGGTTCTGGAAGAATTTTATATGGGCCCTGTTCTCAGTAAGGATGAGAACCACTACTGTAGGGGGTGCTTCACATGAAGTTCAAGGGGCAATGTTGAAAGACAACAAAGAGTTTATTTCATCATAAAACTTTAAAATGAACAAGCTGACAAGGTTCTCAAGTCTAATGGGCTTCCTTCGTCAGGGCTTGGAACTGCTGCTAAGAATCTGGATGACCTCAGCTTGATTGCATGGAAAATGATAAGCAGTAAAATCTCAATATTACGAGCAGACTGATGGTGATGTCCATTCAAGACCATGACTATCCAAAGAGTAGACTGATGGTGATGTCCATTCAAGACCATGACTATCCAAAGAGTAGACTGATGGTGACGTCCATTCAAGACCATGACTATCCAAAGAGTAGACTGATGGTGACGTCCATTCAAGACCATTACTATCCAAAGAGTAGACTGATGGTGAAGTCCATTCAAGATCATGACCATACAAAGAGTAGACTGATAGTGACGTCCATTCAAGACCATGACTATCCAAAGAGTAGACTGATGGTGAAGTCCATTCAAGACCATGACTATCCAAAAGAGTAGACTGATGGTGACGATGAAGACCATGACTATCAAAGAGTAGACCATGGTGACCATTCAAGCATGAATCCAAAGAGCAGACTGATGGTGACGTCCATTCAAGACCATGACTATCCAAAGAGCAGACTGATGGTGACGTCCATTCAAGTCCATGACTATCCAAAGAGTAGACTGATGATAAAGTCCAATCAAGACCATGACTATCCAAAGAGCAGACTGATGATAAAGTCCATTCAAGACCATGACCATCCAAAGAGTAGACTGATGATAAAGTCCACTCAAGACCATGACTATCCAAAGAGAAGAATGATAGTGAAGTCCATTCAAGACATGACCATCCAAAGAGCGGACTGATAGGGAAGTCCATTCAAGACCATGAGCATCCAAAGAGCGGACTGATAGGGAACTCCATTCAAGACATGATCATCCAAAGAGAGGACAAATGGTAAAGTCCATTCAAGGTCATGTCCATCCAAATTCTACCAACAATTCTAATCCCTGATGAAGAAGGCCCATCAGAACCCTCAAAAAGCATTGGCTCATCTTTTTGTTGCTCTACAATGAAGGAAACTAATGGGTTCCTAGTGTTTGGTCCAGCGCCCTCATTTTCCCTCATCTCTAGGCCTCATTTCATGTCACCGGCCTTTTGTTCACTTTATGTTGTGTATTTAGCACTGAACGTTGTGTTCTTCCTCGTTCTCCATTGGGTACATTTCTCGGTTGGCTGGGCTAGTCCCATCCTTGGAGTCTGGTGCTGTTTTATACCCTGATTATCTCTGTTACATCTCATTGCTCAGCCCCGGGGGCTGGAGATGTTACATTGACGGCCTAGTAAAAATGGACGCCACTGAATTCTTCGACGGCGGCGACATTTTTGCTCAAACACGACCGTAGATGGAACGTTCTGCCTTCGCTGGTCTCCCACACGGCTCCTCCAGGCCTGAAGTTCAAAAGCTTTTAAATGCGTCATAAATTATGGAGGAAACGTTAAAACCATCAGAAAGTGCGCGAGCCGACTGAGCGCTTCTGGTTTATTGCAAATCCAATATCGCCTGTTAAAGGGGAACGTGGGCTTAACTCCTGCATGGCTGAGGAGGAGCGCGGCGAGGGCTGATCCACACACAGCGGCTGCCGTCAATGCTGATATGATGGGGAAAATCGGGAAGAAATGATGTCGGAGGAGACAAATGGAGGTGGTGGAATTAGCTCACTACTGATCTCTAAATGAATGCCGATAGACATGGAGTCGGAAAATCACCAAATTACAGATCTGTCATCTGCCGAAAATCATGCAATTCAGGAATCCGGTCCCTCAAGATTTAGGGACAGTACAAATCTGACCGCAGATATCTGGGAGAATCAATACACCGCATTGCCTGCACCGCAAATCAGTCTGCTCAGCAGTTCTGCCAAGGACTGGATAATCATTTCCTGAATGAGGAAAAGAGGCCACAGAAGGGAAGTCTTCAAGTATGGAGGCTGAGGAGGATGAAGGGAAGGAGGCCGTACGGTGAGGAGGATGTAGAGAATGAGACTGTATGGTGAGGAGGATGGAGGGAACGAGGCAGTACGGTGAGGAGGATGAAGAGAAGAAGGCTGTACGGTGAGGAGGATGGAGGGAACGAGGCAGTACGGTGAGGAGGATGAAGAGAAGAAGGCTGTACGGTGAGGAGGATGAAGAGAAGAAGGCTGTACGGTGAGGAGGATGAACAGAACGAGGCCAAATGGTGAGGAGGATGAAGAGAACAAGGCTGTACGGTGAGGAGGATGAAGAGAAGAAGGCTGTACGGTGAGGAGGATGAACAGAACGAGGCCAAATGGTGAGGAGGATGAAGAGAAGAAGGCTGTACGGTGAGGAGGATGAAGAGAAGAAGGCTGTACGGTGAGGAGGATGAACAGAACGAGGCCAAATGGTGAGGAGGATAAAGAGAACAAGGCTGTACGGTGAGGAGGATGAAGAGAACAAGGCTGTACGGTGAGGAGGATGAAGGGAACAAGGCTGTACGGTGAGGAGGATGAAGGGAACAAGGCTGTACGGTGAGGAGGATGAAGAGAACAAGGCTGTACAGTGAGGAGGAGGAAGAGAACAAGGCTGTACGGTGAGGAGGATGTAGAGAACAAGACCGTATGGTGAGGAGGATGGAGGGAACGAGGCCAAACGGTGACAAGGATGAAGAGAACGAGGCTGTACGGTGAGGAGGATGAAGAGAGCGAGGCTGTATGGAGAGGATGCAGAGAGCGAGGTACAGTGAGGAGGAGGAAGAGATCGAGGCTGTATAGAGAGGAGGAAGAAGAGAGCGGGGGTGTGTGGTGAGGAGGATGAAGGGAAGGAGGCTGTACGGAGAGGAGGATGAAGGAAGGGAGGCTGTATGGTGAGGAGGATGAAGGGAAGGAGGCTGTACGGTGAGGAGGATGAAGGGAAGGAGGCTGTATGGACGATGGAGACAATAAGCAGACAGAAAAAACCTACTACAGAGAATTCTGTGACCCCCCCACCCCGAGAGCTGTGTCTTCTGACTGCTCTTAGTGGGGTTCATGTTACCACCATGCAGGCCTCATAACAGTCCAAAAGATGGGCGCCTGTCACCATCTACATTCCTGGACAGTAGTCCTCCCCCACACCCCCCAGTCACACCCGCAGTCACACCCCCAGTCACACACCCCCAGTCACACCCCGGAGGTCCATGTATTGAGGGAACAAGAGAACATCTCGCCTCATTTACCATACAAACTTCTTCCAAAACCATACATGGACTATGATTGGTGGAAACCTTCCTGTACACAGACCATTGCCTGCCCCATATGTGAGAGAAGAGGAACGTCTGCCAACCGCATTCCCAGATTCGGACAGATTTGGATCAGTTTGTGGTAACACGTGAAAGGTCTGGCCTTGTGTGGCTTTGCCTGGCCTTGATTGGCCTTGCCGGGCCTTGTGTGGTCTTGTGTGGCCTTGTGTGGCCTTGCCTGGCCTTGTCTGGCCTTGTGTGGCCTTGTCTGGCCTTGTGTGGTCTTGTCTGGCCTTGTATGGTCTTGTGTGGCTTTGCTTGGCCTTGTCTGGCCTTGTGTGGTCTTGTGTGGCCTTGTGTGGCCTTGTGTGGCCTTGTGTAGCCTTGTGTGGTCTTGCCTTGTGTGGCCTTGTCTGGTCTTGTGTGGTCTTGTGTGGCCTTGCCTTGTGTGGCCTTGTGTGGCCTTGTGTGGTCTTGTCTGGCCTTGTGTGGCCTTGTGAGGCCTTGCCTGGCCTTGTGTGGCCTTGTGAGGCCTTGCCTGGCCTTGTGTGGCCTTGTGAGGCCTTGTGTGGCCTTGACTGGCCTTGTCTGGCTTTGTGTGGCCAAGTCATGAAGATGGAGGTTTTCAGTGACTCCCCTCCCTAGAAATGGCGATCGGAATCTCCCATCAATGCCACAAAGGCTGTGAAAGTGTCCGGACGAGGACCAATTCCAGCAATGACTCCTTTCCATGATGACGTCTCCGTTCTCCGGCTCACCTGACTGGCCCCGGGGCCCCTTAGGAAAATGTTTATATTTCACAGCATTACATCCTCCAATCAGACGGGTGGGGTTCCCCTATAAACGTCACTTCATCATTGGAGGATCTGTGCGTGGGGGGGAGGGGCTACAGGAACAATCCTATGTTCTTCTGGCCAATTATTGGAGACCATCTACAGGACAGAGGACAGATATTCGGGGGGGGACCCCAATTCAGGGACAGATATTCCGAGTGACCCCAATTCAGGGACAGATATTCGGGGGACGAGTCCTGTGACCCCAATTCAGGGACAGACCCCCAATTCAGGGACAGATCTTCGGGGGATCGAGTCGAGTGACCCCTGTGACCCCAATTCAGGGACAGATATTCGGGGGACGAGTCCTGTGACCCCAATTCAGGGAGATATTCGGGGGGACGAGTCCTGTGACCCCAATTCAGGGGCAGATATTCGGGGGACGAGTCCTGTGACCCCAATTCAGGGGCAGATATTCGGGGGACGAGTCCTGTGACCCCAATTCAGGGACGGATATTCGGGGGACGAGTCCTGTGACCCCAATTCAGGGACGGATATTCGGGGGACGAGTCCTGTGACCCCAATTCAGGGACGGATATTCGGGGGACGAGTCCTGTGACCCCAATTCAGGGACGGATATTCGGGGGACGAGTCCTGTGACCCCCCAATTCAGGGAGTCCTGTGACCCCAATTGGATATTTGAGGGGACAAGTCCGGTGACCCCAATTCAGGGACGGATATTCGGAGGAAGAGTCCTGTGACCCCGGATATTCAGGGGAGATAGTCCGGGGTCGAGTCCTGTAACCCCAATTCAGGGACGGATATTCGGGGGACGAGTCCTGTGACCCCAATTCAGGGACGGATATTTGAGGGGAGTCCTGTGACCCCAATTCAGGGACGGATATTCGGGGGACGAGTGACCCCAATTCAGGGACGGATATTCGGGGGACGAGTCCTGTGACCCCAATTCAGGGACGGATATTTGGGGGGACAAGAGTCCAATTGTGACCCCAATTCAGGGACGGACCCCAATATTTGGGGGACGAGTCCGGTGACCCCAATTCAGGGACGGATATATTCAGGGGGGACGAGTCCTGTGACCCCAATTCAGGGGGCAGATATTCGGGGGTCGAGTCCTGTAACCCCAATTCAGGGTCAGATATTCGGGGGGACGAGTCCTGTGACCCCAATTTAGGGACGGATATTCGGGGGACGGGGTGACCCCAATTTAGGGACGGATATTTCTGTGACCCCAATTCAGGGACAGATATTGGGGGATGAGTCCTGTGACCCCAATTCAGGGACGGATATTCGGGGGACGAGTCCTGTGAGCCGGGCCTTAGGGCAGTGACCCGATTGGAGGAGGAGACGATGGAAGAGGAATAGAGAGGGGCGGGAGCGGGGGGGAGGGGAGGACGAAGATCCGCGGAATGCGAGAGGAAAAAGTCGATTAATAATTCATTAAACAAATAAACATGGAGAATGGGGGGGGGGGGGGGGGGGGGGGGAGGAGGGGGAGGAGGCCAGACGAGGCGCTAAATGAGGCCAGGAGATATGGAGACGCTGCTGACATCTCCTCCCGCCCAGGAGGACATCCGACGTCATCGCGTCTCCACATGGAATAAAACGAGGACCAACCAGAGGCCGTCAGGCATGGAGGGCGCCCCATCCGCACCGCGAGTGACAACCGGGATCTGAAGATAATCCCACCGATCTGCCATGACCTGCAAGATGTCCGACCAATCAACCGGGACACCATAGACGGGCAGATCTCTGATCACCGGGGCACCATGTGACTGTGGGGGAGGGGACATTAGAGCGTAAGCTCCTCTGGTACAGAGACTGATGTGACTGTGGGGGAGGGGACATTAGAGCGTAAGCTCCTCTGGTACAGAGACCGATGTGACTGTGGGGGAGGGGACATTAGAGCGTAAGCTCCTCTGGTACAGAGACTGATGGGACTGTGGGGGAGGGGACATTAAAGTGTAAGCTCCTCTGGTACAGAGACTGATGTGACTGCGGGGGAGGGGACATTAGAGTGTAAGCTCCTCTGTACAGAGACTGATGGGACTGTGGGGGAGGGGACATTAGAGTGTAAGCTCCTTTGTGTACAGAGACTGATGTGACTGGGGGGAGGGGACATTAGAGTGTAAGCTCCTCTGCTACGGAAACTGATGTGACTGTGGGGGGAGGGGACATTAGAGCGTAAGCTCCTCTGGTACAGAGACTGATGTGACTGTGGGGGAGGGGACATTAGAGTGTAAGCTCCTCTGGTACAGAGACTGATGGGACTGCGGGGGGGGGGGATAGAGTGTAAGCTCCTCTGGTACAGAGACTGATGTGACTGTGGGGGACATTAGAGCGTAAGCTCCTCTGCTACAGAGACTGATGTGACTGTGGGGGAGGGGACATTAGAGTGTAAGCTCCTCTGGTACAGAGACTGATGTGACTGTGGGGGGGGGGGGACATTAGAGTGTAAGCTCCTCTGTACAGAGACTGATGTGACTGTGGGGGAGGGGACATTAGAGTGTAAGCTCCTCTGGCTCAGTGATCTCTGTACAGCGAGGCGGTATATGTCAGAGCTATAGATGAGTAGAATCGATAATGGCGGACAGCAGCGGCACTCTTTGCTGACATGTGATTGGACGGACAGGCGGTGGATGCTGAGCACACAGACGGGGCAGGATGATGGATGGGTCCGTATTGACTGACCTTCCATTACCTTCGCTGTGGTTGGAATGCAGACGGACTGGTCTCCCTCCGGTGCTGCTGACTGCTGGCCCTGCGACCTCTGACCCGGCCAGACAGTGGCGGCGACTCGCGGCGGGACATGGCGGTGAGCCAGAAGGTTGGGCGAGGCCGGTTTCCTCTTCATGGAGAACAATCATCGAGCCGCATAGCAAAAATGGCGCCAAATGCTGCGGGGGGGCCCCGAAGACCAGACTGGGGGCCAATGATGGCGCTCAGAACATTATCCCAGGAATTGTCCAGCATGCTGGGTAATATCTGTTCGGAGGGCCGATAGGGGTCAAAGGTCTCAGTCTCAGGTATTGTCCAGCATGCTGGGTAATATCTGTTCGGGGGGACCTGGGTCAGGCCACGGGGAGGGGGTGGGAGGCACCTGGTCAGGCCGCGGTCAGGCCGCGGATCTGGTAGATGAGGCCAAATCTGCAGCTGGCACCGGCTAAAGGGCACGCTTCTCCCATCTGCGGCCCAGAAAAGGTGCGCACCATGCCAGGCGGAGGTCTCTGGCGCGCAACACGGGCCACCCGCTCCAGGGGGACAAACGTCTCAGTTCCGGTTATTGTCCAGCATGCTGGGGAATATCTGTTCAGGGGGTTATGAAGAACACAGAGGGACAAAGGTCAAAGTTCCGGTTATTGTCCAGCATGCTGGGCAATGTCTGTAGATGGTGTAAAGCATGAGAACACGTTTCATGGGTTGCTGTGGATCGGCCGTGTGACGGCGGCCTACATAGATCGACCACCCCTTTAACGAAGCACAATTTCCCCATTGAGGTGTCCACATGGGATCCGGACAGATCTGCGATTTCCTATGAATTTGGCGAGGATCGTTAACGGTTTCATGACAATGCCGCCATCAGGGGGCGCCACCTCTCTGTATGGGGGGGGGGGGTCTCATGTCCTCTTCAGGGGTTTTTTGATCATGCTCCTCAATCGGCAGGAGAACGATTTTCCTGCATACAGGTGATTATTACACAGCGAATTCTGCGGATCAGGATGGTTACACGCACGGCGCTCGCGGATACTACGCGTCCCGAAATCCGAAGGAAGATGCCGAACGTACAGATCTATAGGATGGTGGCTACAACCTCTCTATGGTGTGTGGCGCGGTCTGCCTGGAGCCACCATGGTGAACCTCAGGTGGAGCCCTTTGGCCTCCATATTATATTTCATGGGTCGGTCAGAGGTCCTCCTGGCCCAGAAGAATCGGATTCGGCCTTGTGCGGTACCACCATTTTTTTTCCTTCCTCCCTTGCCACCGGCCATTGCTGTGATATTCTGCCTGGAGCCACCATGGTGAACCTCAGGTGGAGCCCTTTGTCCTCCATATTATATTTCATGGGTTGGTCAGAGGTCCTCCTGGCCCAGAAGAACCGGATTCAGCCTTGTGCGGATACCACCATTTTTTTTCCTTCCTCCCTTGCCACCTTCCCCCGTCCTTTGCCGTGATATTCTGCCTGGAGCCACCATGGTGAACCTCAGGTGGAGAACTTTGGCCTCCGTATTATATTTCATGGGTCAGTCAGAGGTCTTCCTGGCCCAGAAGAATCGGATTCAGCCTTGTGCGATACCACCTTTTTTTCCTTCCTCCCTTGCCACCCTCCCCCATCCATTGCCGTGATATTCTGCCTGGAGCCACCATGGTGAACCTCAGGTGGAGAACTTTGGCCTCCATATTATATTTCATGGGTCAGTCAGAGGTCCTCCTGGCCCAGAAGAATTGGATTTTGGCCTTGTGCGGCACCATTTTTTCTCCTTCCTCCCTTGCCACCCTCCCCCATCCATTGCCGTGATATCCCATGCCAGGTTTTCCTTGTGATATGTATGGCCGTCGGGAAGAGAAGTTTGTCCTGGAGAACAACAAGTCTCTGTCTCCTCTCGGCTCTCCAGCCTACACATTGGAAGGAGCCCATACAGCAAGTTGTCACCGGGCCAACAGTGGCAGACCGCGCCAAGCCCGTGTCTCTGCTCCGTGTAGAACAGCTTGACACCATGTGCCGCCCCATCTACCCTCCCATGCCATCTGCAGCTCCACTTCCAGCCTCGCCAAGCTGCTGCCAGGCTCTCCGCCGCCCCGAAGATGACACAACCGACGGCTCTGACAAGATGGGACGGCCACATCCATTTACAGCTGGGAACATCAACTTTCTCTGCACAAAATGGCTCTTCGGGGAGAGAAAATCGATCGGTGGCGGGGAGAGGGGGTGCAGTGGTGGAGACCTGTGGACAGGTGGCGGGAGCGGCAGAAGCCGACAAAACTGTCTGGCAGAGCGAGGCTGCACACACATTAATGGGTTTTATGAGTCCCCATATCAGAAATGTATCTGGCAGCTTCTGGTGTCTCCTCCTCCGCAGACTGAGGACAGCGAGCTGCTCGTTGACTGCCCACTGCACCGCCATTTCGGCTGCAGGATGGGGGAAGGTGAACACATGTCCAAACCAACGCAGAGCTGCATGTAGGAGTGTGAAATTACCAACTCAAAGTCTGCCCCGTCTTCCTGCAAAACCAAGGGAGCCCCAGGCCTTCAGCATGGAAATGATGGAGGCATTGCATATTTTACAGAGAGAAAGCTGGGGCATACGTGTGACTGTGCAAGATGGCGGCCAAGAGCATGGCCATACAAGGTGGTTACCAATCTCACAGCCAAGCAAGACAGTTTCCCAGATCAGGGCCAAAAAAACAGACAGTGTAGATGGCCAACATCATGTGATCAAATTAGATGGGCGGCCAAGACAAGCATGGCCAAAACTTTGGAAAAGATGGTCAAGACCAGGATCATGGTCACCAAGTAAGATGGTTTCCCAAATCATGGCCAAACAAGACAGGTGCCAAAATCCTGTGGAAATTAGATGGCGGCCAAGAGCATGGTCAAACAAAGTGGTCACCAGGATCATGGTCAAGTAAGATGGTTTCCCAAATCATGGCCAAACAAGACAGGTGCCAAAATCCTTTGGAAATTAGATGCGGCATGGCAAACAAGAGTCAAGTAAGATGGCCAAACAAAGTGGTCGGCCAAGAGGATCAGTGGTCACCAGTATGGTCAAGTAAGATGGTTTCCCAAATCATGGCCAAACAAGACAGGTGCCAAAATCCTGTGGAAATTAGATGGCGGCCAAGAGCATGGCCAAACAAAGTGGTTACCAATCTCACAGCCAGGGGCGGACTGACCATTTGGAAACTCGGGCACTGCCCGAGGGCCCGGGGTCAGTAGGGGGCCTCATGAGATTCCCCTGATACCTTTTTCATAGGCTTTTTTGAGTTTGGGCAAGGGCACAGGGGCCCCATGATCCCCTATTGCCCGGGGGGCCCCATGAGTTATCAGTCCGCCCCTGCTCACAGCCAAGCAAAATGGTTTCCAAGATCATGGCCAAACAAGACAGGTGGCGACATCATGTGCAAATTAGATGGCGGCGAAGAGCATGGCCAAACAAAGTGGTCACCAGGATCATGGTCAAGTAAGATGGTTTCCCAAATCATGGACAAACAAGACAGGTGCCAAAATCCTGTGCAAATTAGATGGTGGCCAAGAGCATGGCCAAACAAGACTGGTGTCAAGTTCCTAGCCAAAGAAAGAAAGTATTAAGAGCATGGCCAAGTAAAACTGGTTTTACAATCCTGGCCAAGCAAAACTGGTGTCCAGATCATGGCCAAACAAAATGGAAGCCAAGATCATGACCAAATAAGACAAGTGCCAAAATCATGGGCTAGCAAGTTAGGTGTCAAGATAATGATCAAACAAGATGGAATCCAAGATCTTGATCAGACAAGATGGAAGCCAAAATTACGACCAAACAAGATGGAAGCCAAAATTATGACCAAACAAGATGGAAGCCAAGATTACGACCAAACAAGATGGGAACCAAGACAATGGCCAAACAAGATGGAAGCCAAGTTTGTAACCAAACAAAATGGAAGCCAAGATCAGGACCAGACAAGATAGATGCCAAGATTCTGACCCAACAAGATGGAAGCCAAGATTATGACCAAAGAATATGGGAGCAAACATCATGACCAAACAGAATGGAAGCCAAGATCATGATCAAGCAAGGTGAAAACCAACATCATGACCCAACAAGATGGAAGCCAAGATCCTGACCCAACAAGATGGAAGCCAAGATCCTGACCGAACAAGATGGAAGCCAAGATCCTGACCCAACAAGATGGGAGCCAAGATCCTGACCCAACAAGATGGAAGCCAAGATCCTGACCCAACAAGATGGAAACCAAGATCTTGACCCAACAAGATGGAAACCAAGATCTTGACCCAACAAGATGGGAGCCAAGATCATGACCAAACAAAATGGGAGCCAAGATCCTGGCCCAACAAGATGGAAGCCAAGATCCTGACCCAATAAGATGGAAGCCAAGATCCTGACCCAACAAGATGGAAGCCAAGATCCTGACCCAATAAGATGGAAGCCAAGATCCTGACCCAACAAGATGGAAGCCAAGATTCTGACCCAACAAGATGGAAGCTAAGATCCTGACCCAACAAGACGGAAGCCAAGAGCATGACCAAACAAGATGGGAGCCAAGATCCTGACCAAACAAGATGGAAGCCAAGATCCTGACCCAACAAGATGGGAGCCAAGATCCTGACCCAACAAGATGGGAGCCAAGATCCTGACCCAACAAGATGGAAGCCAAGATCCTGACCCAACAAGATGGGAGCCAAGATCCTGACCCAACAAGATGGAAGCCAAGATCTTGACCCAACAAGATGGAAGCCAAGATCCTGACCCAACAAGATGTGAGCCAAGATCATGACCCAAACAAGATGGAAGCCAAGATCCTGACCCAACAAGATGGAAGCCAAGATCCTGACCCAACAAGATGGAAGCCAAGATCATGACCCAACAAGATGGAAGCCAAGATCCTGACCCAACAAGATGGGAGCCAAGATCATGCCCAAACAAGATGGGAGCCAAGATCCTGACCAACAAGATGGGAGCCCAAGATCCTGACCAAACAAGATGGGAGCCAAGATCCTGACCCAACAAGATGGAAGCCAAGATCCTGACCCAACAAGATGGGAGCCAAGATCCTGACCCAACAAGATGGAAGCCAAGATCCTGACCCAACAAGATGGGAGCCAAGATCCTGACCCAACAAGATGGAGCCAAGATCATGACCCAACAAGATGGGAGCCAATCCTGACCCTGACCCAACAAGATGGGAGCCAAGATCCTGACCAAACAAGATGGAAGCCAAGATCATGACCAAACAAGATGGGAGCCAAGATCCTGACCCAACAAGGTGGAAGCCAAGACCCTGACCCAACAAGATGGTAGCCAATATCCTGACCCAACAAGGGTGGAAGCCAAGATCCTGACCCAACAAGATGGGAGCCAAGATCCTGACCCAACAAGACTCGAAGCCAAGATCCTGACCCAACAAGATGGAAGCCAAGATCCCTGACCCAACAAGACGGAAGCCAAGATCCCCCAACAAGACAGAAGCCAAGATCCTGACCCAACAAGATGGAAGCCAAGATCCTGACCCAACAAGATGGAAGCCAAGATCCTGACCAAACAAGATGGAAGCCAAGATCCTGACCCAACAAGATGGGAGCCAAGATCCTGACCCAACAAGATGGGAGCCAAGATCAAGACCAAACAAGATGGAAGCCAAGATCCTGACCCAACAAGATGGGAGCCAAGATCCTGACCCAACAAGATGGAAAGCCAAGAGCATGACCCAACAAGATGGGAGCCAAGATCATGACCCAACAAGATGGAGCCAAGATCCTGACCCAACAAGATGGAAGCCAAGAGCATGACCAAACAAGATGGAAGCCAAGAGCATGACCAAACAAGATGGAAGCCAAGACCCTGACCCAACAAGATGGCCATCAAGATTACATCCACACAGTACGGCTGCCAATAAACTCCATGACTAGTGCCGCTCTCGTTTCTTCTCCCCTGCCCCCTCCAGACCTGTGTTGGTGGAAGTTTGAGGGTCTCTCGGGTACTCGGCGTCCTGAGATTTGAATCATCTCTTCAGAGAGAGGTAATAGGGTGTAAATTGTACGATATGAAAGGATTTTCAGCTCTTGTTTGTCTCCATGTGATGGAGGTGGGAGGGAGGAAGATGTCCTGGGTTGCGCTCTCATTGTGAGAGGTCTCATTAGAGAGGCACTTAGCTGTGAAGCCTCTCCTGAAGAGCCATTGTAGGAGAGGTGATTGTACTCCATGTACGGCCTCATTACCCCGAACACGTGTGTCATTACCGGCCTGCACATGGCAGCCCGCCACGAGAGCACGGGGGGAGGGGCTTCAGGCTTTGCGCTGGAAAAACCAAATTATACGGCATTCTGTCCTCACACACGGGAGCGTGCTACGTGACGTCTCCTCCGAAACATCTCCACCCAGGCTGCCGTGAGACCACCACCCCCCATGTTGTCATGTTACAATGTATCCCCGCCCCCCTGAAATGTCCCCCATGTTGTCATGTTACAATGTATCCCCCCCCCCCCTGAAATGTCCCCCATGTTGTCATGTTACAATGTATTCCCCTCCCCCCCCTGAAATGTCCCCCCATGTTGTCATGTTACAATGTATCCTCCCCCCCCATGTTCCCCATGTTACAATGTACAATCCCCCCCCCCCCTGAAATGTCCCCCATGTTGTCATGTTACAATGTATTCCCCTCCCCCCTGAAATGTCCCCCATGTTGTCATGTTACAATGTATTCCCCCTCCCCCCTGAAATGTCCCCCATGTTGTCATGTTACAATGTATCCCCCTCCCCCCCCCCTGAAATGTCCCCCATGTTGTCATGTTACAATGTATCCCCCCCCCCCTGAAATGTCCCCCATGTTGTCATGTTACAATGTATTCCCCTCCCCCCTGAAATGTCCCCCATGTTGTCATGTTACAATGTATCCCCCCTCCCCCCTGAAATGTCCCCCATGTTGTCATGTTACAATGTATTCCCCCCCCCCCCTGAAATGTCCCCCATGTTGTCATGTTACAATGTATCCCCCCCCCCCTGAAATGTCCCCCATGTTGTCATGTTACAATGTATTCCCCCTCCCCCCTGAAATGTCCCCCATGTTGTCATGTTACAATGTATTCCCCCCCCCCCTGAAATGTCCCCCATGTTGTCATGTTACAATGTATTCCCCCCCCCCCTGAAATGTCCCCCATGTTGTCATGTTACAATGTATTCCCCCCCCCCTGAAATGTCCCCCATGTTGTCATGTTACAATGTATTCCCCCCCCCCCCCCCCTGAAATGTCCCCCATGTTGTCATGTTACAATGTATTCCCCCCCCCCCTGAAATGTCCCCCATGTTGTCATGTTACAATGTATTCCCCCCCCCCTGAAATGTCCCCCATGTTGTCATGTTACAATGTATCCATCCCCCTCCCCCCTGAAATGTCCCCCATGTTGTCATGTTACAATGTATTCCCCCCCCCCCCTGAAATGTCCCCCATGTTGTCATGTTACAATGTATTCCCCCTCCCCCCTGAAATGTCCCCCATGTTGTCATGTTACAATGTATTCCCCCCCCCCCCCTGAAATGTCCCCCATGTTGTCATGTTACAATGTATTCCCCCCCCCCCCTGAAATGTCCCCCATGTTGTCATGTTACAATGTATTCCCCCCCCCCTGAAATGTCCCCCATGTTGTCATGTTACAATGTATTCCCCTCACCCCCCCTGAAATGTCCCCCATGTTGTCATGTTACAATGTATTCCCCCCCCCCCCTGAAATGTCCCCCATGTTGTCATGTTACAATGTATTCCCCCTCCCCCCTGAAATGTCCCCCCCCCATGTTGTCATGTTACAATGTATCCCCCCCCCCCCTGAAATGTCCCCCATGTTGTCATGTTACAATGTATCCCCCCCTCCCCCCTGAAATGTCCCCCATGTTGTCATGTTACAATGTATTCCCCCCCCCCCTGAAATGTCCCCCATGTTGTCATGTTACAATGTATTGTCCCCCCCTCCCCCCTGAAATGTCCCCCATGTTGTCATGTTACAATGTATTCCCCCCCCCCCCTGAAATGTCCCCCATGTTGTCATGTTACAATGTATTCCCCTCCCCCCTGAAATGTCCCCCATGTTGTCATGTTACAATGTATTCCCCCCTCCCCCCTGAAATGTCCCCCATGTTGTCATGTTACAATGTATTCCCCCCCCCCTGAAATGTCCCCCATGTTGTCATGTTACAATGTATTCCCCCCCCCCCTGAAATGTCCCCCATGTTGTCATGTTACAATGTATTCCCCCCCCCCCCTGAAATGTCCCCCATGTTGTCATGTTACAATGTATTCCCCCCCCCCCTGAAATGTCCCCCATGTTGTCATGTTACAATGTATTCCCCCCCCTGAAATGTCCCCCATGTTGTCATGTTACAATGTATTCCCCCCCCCCTGAAATGTCCCCCATGTTGTCATGTTACAATGTATTCCCCCCCCCCTGAAATGTCCCCCATGTTGTCATGTTACAATGTATTTTTCCCCCCTGAAATGTCCCCCATGTTGTCATGTTACAATGTATTCCCCCCCCCCCCCCTGAAATGTCCCCCATGTTGTCATGTTACAATGTATTTCCCCCCTGAAATGTCCCCCATGTTGTCATGTTACAATGTATCCCCCCCCCCTGAAATGTCCCCCATGTTGTCATGTTACAATGTATCTCCCCCCCCCCCCTGAAATGTCCCCCATGTTGTCATGTTACAATGTATTCCCCCTCCCCCCTGAAATGTCCCCCATGTTGTCATGTTACAATGTATTCCCCCTCCCCCCTGAAATGTCCCCCATGTTGTCATGTTACAATGTATTCCCCCCCCCTGAAATGTCCCCCATGTTGTCATGTTACAATGTATTCCCCCCCCCCCCCCTGAAATGTCCCCCATGTTGTCATGTTACAATGTATTCCCCCCCCCCCCCTGAAATGTCCCCCATGTTGTCATGTTACAATGTATTCCCCCCCCCCCTGAAATGTCCCCCATGTTGTCATGTTACAATGTATTCCCCCCCCCCCTGAAATGTCCCCCATGTTGTCATGTTACAATGTATTCCCCCCCCCCTGAAATGTCCCCCATGTTGTCATGTTACAATGTATTACCCCCCCCCCTGAAATGTCCCCCATGTTGTCATGTTACAATGTATTCCCCCCCCCCTGAAATGTCCCCCATGTTGTCATGTTACAATGTATTCCCCCCCCCCTGAAATGTCCCCCATGTTGTCATGTTACAATGTATTCCCCCCCCCCTGAAATGTCCCCCATGTTGTCATGTTACAATGTATTCCCCCCCTGAAATGTCCCCCATGTTGTCATGTTACAATGTATTCCCCCTCCCCCCTGAAATGTCCCCCTAATTAGTACATAGCCCCCCCCCCCCCCTTGGTGTGTCATGTGATCTCAGTATAAATCCAGCTGTCCTGTGAAGCCCTCAGAGGTTTGTTAGAGAACATTAGTGACCAATCAGCATCATGAAGGTCAAGGAACACACCAGACAGGTCAGGGATAAAGTTGTGGAGAAGTGTAAAGCAGGGTCAGGTTATTAATAAATCTCCCAATCTTTGCCCATCTCACAGAGCACTGTGTTCAATCCATCCTCCGAACATGGGAGGAGTACGGCACAACTGCCAACCTACCAAGACATGGCCGTCCACCTAAACTGACCGGCCCGGCAAGGAGAGCATTCATCAGAGAAGCAGCCAAGAGGCTCATGGGAACTGTGGAGGAGCTGCAGAGATCACAGCTCAGGGGGGGGAATCTGTCCTCAGGGGGGGAATCTGCCCTCAGGGGGGGAATCTGTCCTCAGGAGGACTATTAGTCGTCCACAAATCTGCCTTTATGGAGGAGTGACAAGAAGAAGCCATTGTTGGAGGAAAGCCATAAGACGTCCCGTGTGCAGGTTGTGAGAAGCCATGTGGGGGGCACAGCAAACATGTGGAAGAAGGGGCTCTGGTCAGAGGAGACCAAAACTAACACTGCCCCTCCCCCTGAACACACCATCCTCACCGTGAAACATGGTGGTGGTGGCATCGTCTCACAGTGTGCATCAGAAGCTGCAGCCAGTCAGAGCTCCGCCTCCTAATGTAGAGCCCACCTCCTTTCCTGGCTGGAGGACGGCCAGCATCATCTAGCCTTTTCTACTCCAGCCTGGCTGTCCCTGGCCCCGCCCCTTTCTTCCCAGCCTGGCCCTTCCTGGCCCCGCCCCTTTCTCTCCAGCCATGACTGTCCTGGCCCCCGCCCCCCTCCCCTTTCCCTCCAGCATGCCCCTGTCATTCCCCAGCCTTACTGTCCCTGGCCCCGCCCCTTTCCACCCCAGCCTGACGGTCCCCTGGCCTCCGCCCCTGACTTCCACTCCAGCCTGACTGTCCCTGGCCCCGCCCCCCCTTTCCTTTCCACTGTCCCTGGCCCCGCCCCTTTCCACTCCAGCCTGACTGTCCCTGGCCCCGCCCCTTTCCTCTCCAGCATGACTGTCCCTGGCCCCGCCCCTTTCATTCCCCAGCCCTACTGTCCCTGGCCCCCGCCCCTTTCATTCATTGGATTTCAGCTCTTTCAATCATGGAGGCTCAGCATCCCATGTGGGCGGTCTGCATGCAAATTCAGCCTGCCTAGGAACGCCCACTTCTCCCCCATTAAGGCATTTTGATATTTGCATAACTCCTCCCACTGCTTGTATCAGTGCTGTGGAGCATCGGGGCAGGGCTCTGTGATGTTTCCAGGAAGCTATGTATGGCCCCCATGCCAGCCCCTCCCACTAGCCATGATCTGCCTGCATTGCATAGGGAAGCACAGAGACCCAGTGATGACATCACAAAATGGACAGGTTTGATATAATGGTGATGAGGAGGGGGAGGGGGGATTAAACTGTCGCCTGTCAGTACATTGGGAGCCTGTTGGCGGTCCCGGAGAGTTCTCACGCCCCACCAATGGCGCCGGATTCTTCGGGGTGTAATGGAGCGCACTAAGTAGAATTAACACAGCGCCCCCCCCCCCCCCCCCCCCCCGCCGCCCCCCTCCCCCCCCCCCCCCCGCCCCTCCGGGCTCCGTCCAGAAGTAAAAATAGTCGATTCTCCTGTTCCCGTCTCTGCAGCCGGCTGGAAGGATCTCCTGTCAGGCGGAATCATCTCAGGCCGCAGGTGAAGCCATGCATGCGCCGCGGCTTAAAGAGACCGCCATCTTCCCGTCCGTGGCCCCCGGGGCCCCAAAGCTGAACTCTGGACATTACGCTTAACGGTTCATCCGCCGCCCCGCCCACTGCGTCTCCTGATTTAGGAGGGCTCATTCACACCACAAGGGACCTCCAAGCTCATGCATTTTTTTGGGGCGTTCCCGTGCGTTTGGGGCGTTCCCGTGCGTTTGGGGCGTTCCCCGTGCGTTTTGGGCAATCCCGTGTGTTTTTGGGCGTTCCCGTGCGTTTGGGCGTTCCCGTGCGTTTGGGGCGTTCCCGTGCGTCTTGGGCTTTCCTGCGCGTTTGGGGCGTTCCCGTGCGTTTGGGGCGTTCCCTTGCGTTTTGGGCGTTCCCGTGTGTTTTGGGCGTTCCCGTGCGTTTGGGCGTTCCCGTGCGTTTGGGTGTTCCGTTGCGTTTGGGGCGCTCCCGTGCGTTTGGGCGTTGTTTGGGGCGTTTTGGTCTTGGGCTTTCCTGCGCGTTTTGGGCGTTCCCGTGTTTTGGGCGTTCCCGTGCGTTTTGGGCGCATTGCGTTTGGGCGTTCCCGCGCGTTTTGGGGAGCTCCCGTGCGTTTGGGGAGCTCCCGTGCATTTGTTCCCGTGCGTTTGGGCGTTCCCGTGCGTTTGGGGCGTTCCCGTTGGGGCTTTGTTCCTGTGCGTTTTGGGCGTTGCGTTTGCGTGTTCCCGTGCGTTTTGGGCGTTCCCGTGTGTTTGGGCGTTTTGCGTTTGGGCATTTCCGTGCGTTTGGGCGTTCCCGTGCGTTTGCGTTCCCGTGCGTTTTAATGAGCTGCACTATTAGAAGAGGCGCGATTCGTAACATTGCGCTGCAGCAAAGCGCGGGATTCCGCGACGCCACGCATTCCGGCGAGTAAACGGCACCCGCACCCATCTGTTGAAGGCAGCGCATTTCTGCGCGGTGCAGGAAAAGGCGTGCGTTTGCATGGGTTCCGGCGCTGCACCTGGTGTGAACACGCCCCCAGTATGGAATATGTTCCGGTGTTCCGGCTCCACCCTCTGTAATCAGCGCAGGGACTAGAGTTCCATGCAGGAGCACTGGGAAAATCCGGCTGAAATTTGGCTGCAACTGATTTTTTTCATTTAAAGAGATTGGGCGGAGCGGACACTTCAGGAGCCTGCGCAGGGACAAGCCACAGGAAAGGCATTGGGAATGGATAGGGAGGGAGGAGCACGGAGCGGCGTTTCGGTATCGGGGGCGTTAGTCCGGTCATACACCGCGGCCCGTGATTGGACAAGAAAGTGATGGAGTAATCCTGGAGAGAATCGGATACAATGGGAACCGCCATCCCCACAATGGAACCGTCATCCCTACAATGGAACCGTCATCCCCACAATGAACCGTCATCCCACAATCATCCCTACAATGGAACCGTCATCCCTACAATGGAACCGCCATCCCCACAATGGAACCGTCATCCCCACAATGGAACCACCCACCATCCCACAATGGAACCGTCATCCCCACAATGGAACCGTCATCAACCGTCATCCCCACAATGGAACCGTCATCCCCACAATGGAACCGTCATCCCCACAATGGAACCGTCATCCCCACAATGGAACCGCCATCCCCACAATGGAACCGTCATCCCCACAATGGAACCGTCATCCCCACAATGGAACCGTCATCCCTACAATGGAACCTTCATCCCCACAATGGAACCGTCATCCCCACAATGGAACCGCCATCCCCACAATGGAACCGCCATCCCCACAGTGGAACCCATCCCCACATGGAACCGCCATCCCCACAATGGAACCGTCATCCCCACAATGGAACCGTCATCCCCACAATGGAACCGCCATCCCCACAATGGAACCGCCATCCCCACAATGGATACCGTCAACAATGGTCATCCCTACAATGGAACCGCCATCCCCACAATGGAACCGTCATCCCCACAATGGAACCGTCATCCCCACAATGGAACCGTCATCCCCACAATGGAACCGCCCATCCCCACAATGGAACCGTCATCCCCACAATGGAACCACCATCCCCACAATGGAACCGCCATCCCTACAATGGAACCATCATCCCTACAATGGAACCCTCAACCCTACAATGGAACCGTCATCCCCACAATGGAACCGTCATCCCCACAATGGAACCGTCATCCCCACAATGGAACCGTCATCCCTACAATGGAACCATCATCCCTACAATGGAACCGTCATCCCCACAATGGAACCACCATCCCCACAATGGAACCGTCATCCCTACAATGGAACCGCCATCCCCACAATGGAACCGTCATCCCCACAATGGAACCATCATCCCTACAATGGAACCGCCCCCTACAATGGAACCGTCATCCCCACAATGGAACCATCATCCCTACAATGGAACCGTCATCCCTACAATGGAACCGTCATCCCCACAATGGAACCACCATCCCCACAATGGAACCATCATCCCCACAATGGAACCATCATCCCTACAATGGAACCGTCATCCCTACAATGGAACCACCATCCCTACAATGGAACCGTCATCCCCACAATGGAACCACCATCCCTACAATGGAACCGTCATCCCTACAATGGAACCACCATCCCTACAATGGAACCGTCAACACATGGAACCGCCATCCCACAATGGAACCGCCATCCCCACAATGGAACCGTCATCCCCACAATGGAACCATCATCCCTACAATGGAACCCCATCCCTACAATGGAACCGTCATCCCCACAATGGAACCGTCATCCCCACAATGGAACCGTCATCCCTACAATGGAACCCATCCCCACAATGGAACCGTCATCCCCACAATGGAACCACCATCCCCACAATGGAACCGTCACAATGGAACCACCATCCCCACAATGGAACCGTCATCCCCACAATGGAAATCCCCACAATGGAACCGTCATCCCCACAATGGAACCGTCATCCCTACAATGGAACCACCATCCCACACACCGTCATCCCTACAATGGAACCGTCATCCCCACAATGGAACCGTCATCCCCACAATGGAACCGTCATCCCCACAATGGAACCGCCATCCCCACAATGGAACCGTCATCCCCACAATGGAACCGCCATCCCCACAATGGAACCGTCATCCCTACAATGGAACCACCATCCCCACAATGGAACCGTCATCCCCACAATGTAACCACCATCCCCACAATGGAACCTTCATCCATCCCTACAATGGAACCACCATCCCCACAATGGAACCACCATCCCCACAATGGAACCACCATCCCCCACAATGTAACCGTCATCCCACAATGGAACCACCATCCCCACAATGGAACCACCATCCCCACAATGTAACCGTCATCCCCACAATGGAACCACCATCCCCACAATGGAACCACCATCCCCACAATGGAACCACCATCCCCACAATGGAACCGTCATCCCCACAATGGAACCGTCATCCCTACAATGGAACCGTCATCCCCACAATGGAACCGTCATCCCCACAATGGAACCGTCATCCCTACAATGGAACCACCATCCCCACAATGGAACCGTCATCCCTACAATGGAACCATCATCCCTACAATGGAACCGCCATCCCCACAATGGAACCGTCATCCCTACAATGGAACCATCATCCCTACAATGTAACAGTCATCCCTACAATGGAACCATCATCCCCACAATGGAACCATCATCCCCACAATGGAACCGTCATCCCTACAATGGAACCGCCATCCCCACAATGGAACCACCATCCCCACAATGGAACCGTCATCCCTACAATGGAACCCCATCCCACAATGGAACCGTCATCCCTACAATGGAACCATCATCCCACAATGTAACAGTCATCCCTACAATGGAACCATCATCCCCACAATGGAACCACCATCCCCACAATGGAACCGTCATCCCCACAATGGAACCACCATCCCCACAATGGAACCGTCATCCCCACAATGGAACCACCATCCCCACAATGGAACCATCATCCCTACAATGTGGTCATCCCTACAATGGAACCCCATCCCCACAATGGAACCGTCATCCCCACAATGGAACCGTCATCCCCACAATGGAACCGTCATCCCCACAATGGAACCGTCATCCCTACATGGAACCACCATCCCCACAATGGAACCGTCATCCCCACAATGGAACCATCATCCCCACAATGGAACCGTCATCCCCACAATGGAACCGTCATCCCTACAATGTAATGAAATCGATCGTTCCTTTGTATCATTTCTTTGTTGCATTGAACCTATACCCGATCAATCATCGATCAATACAAAAGCCGCCGATCTCCTGCGATGGGCCCGCGGTGTCGTCATCTTGTGGCAGGATTACCAGGAAGTTCTGTAGAAATCCATTGAACCCCCGCCGGCCCGCCCGCCCCGTATCTATATATTCTAATTAGTAGCTGCCGCCTGCGTCCCCGGGGAGCGCGTTCTGCTGCTCCAGTTTCATCTCGCGCTCCGTGCCGCCAACGACAAAAAAGAACATTCTCCGACAGGAGAACCAGAGAGAGCGGCCCCTGTTAGCGATTCATCGTCAAAGTTCGCCGCAGCCCCCCCCGCCACCAGGAGGGAAAGTGAGTAATTAGAGGAGAGGGAGAGGGGGGGTGTCACTTAGATACTCGCGAAGGGCCCCCGCCTGCGCCTGTAATGCTGCCGGTCGGATCCCGCTGTAATCACGTTTATTAGATAAGACAACAGAGGAAGAAACCGTTTTTTCTGCGCGGCGGAGGGGGAGCGCCAGTCATGGCCGCTGATGAAAGAGGAGGCAGAGAGCAGGAGCGAGTGACAAACCCCCACCTGTGGTCCCTCTGGGGGGTTCACATAGAACAGCTGCAACAGCCTCGTATTTCAGGCACTAAAGATGTTTGGGCGACTCACAGAGTTCAGGCTAATGTCAGGAGGGGGGGCAGTGACACGGGAAAATAACGCTCCTATAATGGGGGCTTGCAGGGTAAGTTGGGGCGCAAAGCACTTAGAACTGCGACAAAAGAGATTTTATTATCTTGGGTTCTTATGCCCACACAGGGCCCTGGAGTTCCCTTTGTGCCTGTAGCGCCCCCTAGCTGAGGAGCCATGGCCAAGTCCGCACCAAGTCCCCCATGGGAGTGGCCCATAGTGAAGTCCACACCAAGTTCCCCATGGCAGTGACCCATAGTGAAGTCCACACCAAGACCCCCATGGAAGTGACCCATAGTGAAGTCCAAACGAAGTCCTCCATGGGAGTGGCCCATAGTGAAGTCCACACCAAGACCCCCATGGAAGTGACCCATAGTGAAGTCCAAACGAAGTCCTCCATGGGAGTGGCCCATAGTGAAGTCCACACCAAGACCCCCATGGAAGTGACCCATAGTGAAGTCCAAACGAAGTCCTCCATGGGAGTGGCCCATAGTGAAGTCCACACCAAGACCCCCATGGAAGTGACCCATAGTGAAGTCCACACCAAGTCCCCCATGGGAGTGACCCATAGTGAAGTCCACACCAAGTTCCCCATGGCAGTGACCCATAGTGAAGTCCCACACCAAGACCCCCATGGAAGTGACCCATAGTGAAGTCCAAACGAAGTCCCCCATGGGAGTGGCCCATAGTGAAGTCCACACCAAGTCCCCCATGGGAGTAGCCCATAGTGAAGTCCAAACGAAGTCCCCCATGGGAGTGGCCCATAGTGAAGTCCACACCAAGTCCCCCATGGGAGTAGCCCATAGTGAAGTCCACACCAAGTCCTCCATGGAAATGACCCATAGTGAAGTCCACACCAAGTCCCCCATGGAGTGGCCCATAGTGAAGTCCACACCAAGTCCCCCATGGGAGTGACCCATAGTGAAGTTCACACCAAGTCCCCCATGAAAGTGATCCATAGTAAAATCCACACCAAGTCCCCCATGGGAGTGACCCATAGTGAAGTTCACACCAAGTCCCCCATGAAAGTGATCCATAGTAAAATCCACACCAAGTCCCCCATGGCAGTGGCCCATAGTGAAGTTCACACCAAGTCCCCCATTGAAATAGCTTATGGCAAAGTTCACACCAAGTCCCCCATGGGAGTGGCCCACAGTGAAGTCCACACCAAGTCCCCCATGGCAGTGGCCCATAGTGAAGTTCACACCAAGTCCCCCATGGGAGTGGCCCACAGTGAAGTTCACACCAAGTCCCCCATGGGAGTGGCCCACAGTGAAGTCCACACCAAGTCCCCCATATGGCAGTGGCCCATAGTGAAGTTCACACCAAGTCCCCCATGGGAGTGGCCCACAGTGAAGTTCACACCAAGTCCCCCATGGGAGTGGCCCACAGTGAAGTCCACACCAAGTCCCCCATGGGAGTGGCCCACAGTGAAGTCCACACCAAGTCCCCCATGGGAGTGGCCCACAGTGAAGTTCACACCAAGTCCCCCATGGGAGTGGCCCACAGTGAAGTCCACACCAAGTCCCCCATGGGAGTGGCCCACAGTGAAGTCCACACCAAGTCCCCCATGGGAGTGGCCCACAGTGAAGTCCACACCAAGTCCCCCATGGGAGTGGCCCACAGTGAAGTCAAAACACCAAGTCCCCCATGGGAGTGGCCCACAGTGAAGTTCATACCAAGTCCCTCATGGATTTTGCCTATAGTGAAGTTCACATTATTGGGTTTTGAAGCCAGTTCCTGGGCCGGGAAGGAGGGGAGCAGGCTGGGTTTGCAGGGAAGGAGCAGGGAAGTCCAACCCCATGGGCTCGGTTCCAGTCACATAATTCCCGGAACATCTTTACCATTAGGCCAGGTCAGGGGCTACATCACCAAACATAGTGGCAAGAGGGAGTGGAGATGGAGAAGGAGATTGGGTGGGGAATGGAGGGAGAGCAGATGGTGTGGGGAATGGAGGGAGAGGAGATGGGGAAGGAGTTTGGGGTGGGGAATGGAGGGAGAGAAGATGGGGAAGGAGGTGGGGTGGGGAATGGAGGGAGAGCAGATGGGGAAGGAGGGGGGTGGGGAATAGAGGGAGAGGAGATGGGGAAGGAGTTGGGGTGGGGAATGGAGGGAGTGGAGATGGAGAAGGAGATGGGGTGGGGAATGGAGGGAGTGGAGATGGAGAAGGAGATGGGGGGGTGGGGAATGGAGAGAGAGGAGATGGTGTGGGGAATGGAGGGAGAGGAGATGGGGAAGGAGTTGGGGTGGGCAATGGAGGGAGAGGAGATGGAGAAGGAGATGGGGTGGGGAATGGAGAGAGAGGAGATGGAGAAGGAGATGGGGTGGGGAATGGAGAGAGAGGAGATGGAGAAGGAGATGGTGTGGGGAATGGAGGGAAAGGAGATGGGGGAAGGAGTTGGGGTGGGGAATGGAGGGAGAGGAGATGGGGAAGGAGATGTGGTGGGGAATGGAGGGAGAGCAGATGGGGAAGGAGGTGGGGAATGGGAGGAGGAGAGCAGATGGGGAAGGAGGTGGGGAATGGAGGGAGAGGAGATGGGGAAGGAGATGGGGTGGGGAATGGAGGGAGAGGAGATGGGGAAGGAGGTGGGGTGGGGAATGGAGGGAGAGGAGATGGGGAAGGAGGTGAGGGTGGGGTGGGGAATGGAGGGAGAGGAGATGGGGGAAGGAGATGGGGTGGGGAATGGAGGGAGAGGAGATGGGAAAGGAGGTGGGGTGGGGAATGGAGGGAGAGGAGATGGGGAAGGAGGGGGGGTGGGGAATGGAGGGGAGAGGAGATGGTGTGGGGAATGGAGGGAGAGGAGATGTGTGGGGGGAATGGAGGGAGAGGAGATGGGGAAGGAATTGGGGTGGGGAATGGAGGGAGAGGAGATGGGGAAGGAGATGTGGTGGGGAATGGAGGGAGAACAGATGGGGAAGGAGATGTGGGGGGGGAATGGAGGGAGAGCAGATGGGGAAGGAGGTGGGGAATGGAGGGAGAGGAGATGGGGAAGGAGATGAGGGGGGGAATGGAGGGAGAGGGAGGGGAAGGAGGTGAGGGTGGGGAATGGAGGGAGAGGAGATGGGGAAGGAGGTGGGGTGGGGAATGGAGGGAGAGGAGATGGGGAAGGAGGTGGGGTGGGGAACGGAGGGAGAGGAGATGGGGAAGGAGATGGGGTGGGGAACGGAGGGAGAGGAGATGGGGAAGGAGGTGGGGTGGGGAATGGAGGGAGAGGAGATGGGGAAGGAGGTGGGGTGGGGAATGGAGGGAGAGGAGATGGGGAAGGAGGTGGGGTAGGGAATGGAGGGAGAGGAGATGGGGAAGGAGGTGGGGGGGGAACGGAGGGAGAGGAGAGGGGGAAGGAGGGGGGAGGGGAATGGAGGGAGAGGGAGATGGGGAAGGAGATGGGGTGGGGAACGGAGGGGAGGAGATGGGGAAGGAGATGTGGTGGGGAATGGAGGGAAGGAGATGGGGAAGGAGATTGGGTGGGGGAATGGAGGGAGGAGGAGGGGTGGGGGAATGGAGGGAGGGAGATGGTGTGGGGAATGGAGGGAGAGGAGGTGGGGAGGGAGGTGGGATGGGGAGGGGGAGATGGGGAAGAGGAGGGGGGGGGTGGGGGATGAAGGGAGAGGGATGGGGAAGGAGATGATTTATGGAGGGAATGGAGGGGGGGGTGGGGGGGGGGGGGGGGTGGGGGAGGGAATGGAGGGAGAGGAAGGTGGGGAGGGGGGGAAGGATGGGGTGGGGAGGTGGGGAATGGAGGGGAGGAGATGGGAAGGAGGTGGGGTGGGGAATGGATTGGAGAGGAGATGGGGGAAAAGGAGGTGGGGGGGTGAGGGGGGAGATGGGAATCTGAAGTATTGCGGGGGGGAGGGGACCCCTGGAGGGTCGAGCCCAGGTTGCAATGAGGGTAAAAGAGCAAGGAGATGAATGGGAGAGGAGATGGGAGCGGGGGTATTGCGGAGGATTAGGCTCATGACTGGAAGGTGGTGATGGTTGGGGGTACACCAGGATAACACAGAGATATGGGGGGGTCCCACAGAGAGGCCGGTTTTGTACGGGAGACAATGTAGAGGTCTCGGGGGACATGTTCTACACGGGGGGGGGGGACAATACAATCAGTAGAGGTCTCGGGGACGTGTTCTACACGGGGGGGGGGACAAATACAATGTAGAGGTCTCGGGGACGTGTTCTACACGGGGGGATGGGGGGACAATACAATGTAGAGGTCTCGGGGACGTGTTCTACACGAGGGGGGGGGGGGACAATACAATGTAGAGGTCTCGGGGACGTGTTCTACACAGGGGGGGGGGACAATACAATGTAGAGGTCTCGGGGACGTGTTCTACACGGGGGGGGGGGGACAATACAATTGTTAGATTATGTCTCGGGGACGTGTTCTTACACGGGGGGGGAACAATACAATGTAGAGGTCTCGGGGACGTGTTCTACACGGGGGGGGGGGACAATACAATGTAGAGGTCTCGGGGACGTGTTCTACACGGGGGGGGGGGGGACAATACAATGTACAGGTCTCGGGGACGTGTTCTACACGGGGGGGGGGGGACAATACAATGTACAGGTCCTCTGGGGGACGTGTTCTACACGGGGGGGGGGGACAATACAATGTAGAGGTCTCGGGGACGTGTTCTAACACGGGGGTGGGGGGGACAATACAATGTAGAGGTCTCGGGGACGTGTTCTACACGGGGGGGGGGACACAATACAATGTAGAGGTCACGGGGACGTGTTTCTACACGGGGGGGGGGGACAATACACACATAGTAGAAATATTCCCCCATACTGGCCATGTGCCGGATCTGCTGTACATTGGCACGACATACGCCTGGATTTGCTGGCTTTGTGTTCTCTATGGCACTGCAGAGACTCGGGCACTACTCAGACGGCGGTGCGGCACTCGGGAGGATTCCAGTTTATAGCGGAGAAGGGAGGGAGAGACCTGAGATCCAGACTGATAGAAGAGGGAGGGGGGGAGGGGACATCTGTACCGCCGACAGACCTAGTGATGCCCACAGAGGGGCCCCGACTCCCAGGACCCGGCACTCCGCACTGCCATCAGCCGGCACTTGGCGGGAAGATGAGTGATAGCGATGACCTTTGCAGAGGAGGAGATGGATTGGATGGAGTGACAGATAAAGGAGAGCGCCAACCAAGGGCAGGAGAGCGCCGTCTCCCCGGAGTCACCTCCATGTGTGACGTCAGCCGAGGAGACCGCCAATTCCACCGCACAACCGGAGGAATGTCACCGCTACAGACCTCAGAGCAGACCAGGAACCTACACCCCGGCGTGACATACACCCCGACATGACATACACCCCAACATGACATACACCCCGACATGACATACACCCCGACATGACATACACCCCCCTCAACAACATACACCCCGACATGACATACACCCCGACATGACCCAACATACACCCCGACATGACATACACCCAACATGACATACACCCCGACATGACATACACCCCGACATGACATACACCCCGACATGACATACACCCCGACATGACATACACCCCGACATGACATACACCCGACATGACATACACCCCGACTCACCCAACATACACCCCGACATGACATACACCCCGACGTGACATACACCCCGACATGACATACACCCCGACATGACATACACCCCGACATGACATACACCCCGACATGACATACACCCCACTCACCCAACATACACCCCGACATGACATACACCCCCCCAGACCCCATGACATACACCCCGACATGACATACACCCCGACATGACATACACCCCGACATGACATACACCCCGACATGACATACACCCCGACATGACATACACCCCACTCACCCAACATACACCCCGACATGACATACACCCCGACGTGACATACACCCCGACATGACATACACCCCGCATGACATACACCTCGACATGACATACAAAACAAAACAACACACACCACTCGACAAACATAAACCCCGACATGACATACACCACCGACATGACATACACCCCGACATGACATACACCCCACTCAGCCAACATACACCCCAACATGACATACACCCCGACATGACATACACCCCACTCACCCAATCACAAAAAAAATAAAACAACATACACCCCAACATGACATACACCCCAACATACCTAAAACAACAACACCCCACATAACATCAAACACAAAACATGAAATACACCCCCACTCAAAACAACCAATACACCCCAAACATGACATACACCCCGACATGACATACCCCCCAACCCAACATACACCCCGACATGACATACACCCCGACATGACATACACCCCACTCACCCAACATACACCCCGACATGACATACACCCCAACATGACATTACACCCCACAACATACACCCCGACATGACATACACCCCGACATGACATACACACCCCACTCACCCAACATACACCCCGACATGACATACACCCCGACATGACATACACCCCACTCACCAACAACACCGAAATGACATACACCCCAAACATGACATACAAAACATGACATACAACTTACAAACCCCCCCGACATGACATACACCCCGACATAACATACACCCCCTCACCCAACATACACCCCGACATGACATAACACCCCGACATGACATACACCATCCCCCCAACATACACCCCGACATGACATACACCCCGACATGACATACATCAAAAGACATGACAAAACACCCCACTACACCCAACACACACCCCGACATGACATACACCCCACATGACATACACCCCCCACCCAAAAACACCCCAACACATGACATACACCCCGACACAAAAAACATACACCCCCACAAACATCACCCAACATACACCCCAAACATACACCCCGACATGACATACACCCCCATGACATACACCCCAACATGACATACACCCCGACATGACATACAAACCCCGACATGACATACACCCCACTCACCCAACAAACACCCCGAAAATGACAAACCCCCGACATGACACAAACACCCCACAACACCCAACAACACCCCGACAAATAAATACACCCCGACATGACATACAAAAAAACAAAAATACACCCAACATACACCCCGACATGACATACAAAAAAAACATACACCCCACAAACCCCCACACCCACCCACCCGAAAAAACAAAAACACAAACTGACATGACATACACCCCAACAACACCCCGAACCAACACTCACCATACATGAACACCCCAACATGACATACACCCCAACATGACAACCCAAACATGACATACACCCCGACATGACATACACCCCACCCCACCCAACATACACCCCACAAACAAACACCCCGACATGACATAACACCCCACACATGACAACCCACCCACACATGAAATACAACACCAACATGACATACAAAATGACAACAACACCACACCGACATACAAAAAATACAAAAACATGACATAACACCCCATTCACCCAACATAAACCCCGACATGACATACACCCCGACATGACATAAACACAAAACCCACTCACCCAACATACACCCCGACATGACATACACCCCAACATGACATACACCCCGACATGACATACACCCCGACATGACATCCCCATGACATACACAAAAAACTCACCCAACAACACCAACAACACCCCGACATGACATACATACACACACCCCGACATGACATACACCCAACCACCCAACATACACCCCAACATGACAAACACCCACGACATACATACACACCCCACTCACCCACATACACCCCGACATGACATACACCCCAACAAAAACATACACCCAACATGACATACACCCCGACATGACATACATGACATGACATACATACAAACAACACCCCACATAAACATACACCCCACAAAAACATACACCCACTCACCACAACATACACCCCGACATGACAACACACCCGACTCCCAACAACACCCCGACATGACAACACCCCGACATGACATACACCCCACTCACCCAACATACACCCCGACATGACATACACCCCGACATGACATACACCCCACTCACCCAACATACACCCCGACATGACATACACCCCAAAACATGACATACACCCCGACATGACATAACACCCCGACATGACATACACACCCCACATACACCCAACATGACATACACCCCGACATGACATACACCCCGACATGACATACACCCCACTGACATACACACCCCCATGACATACACCCCCGACATGACATACACCCCGACATGACATACACCCCACTCACCCAACATACACCCCGACATGACATACACCCCGACATGACATACACACACCCCCAACAAACATACCACCCAACATGACATACACCCCGACATGACATACACCCCGACAACACATGACCCCATCACACCCCACTCACCCAACATACACCCCGACATGACATACACCCAAACATGACATACACCCCGACATGACATACACCCCACTCACAACATACACCCCGACATGACATACACCCCGACATGACATACACCCCACTCACATACCCAACATACCCCCGACATGACATACACCCCGACATGACATACACCCCACTCACCCAACATACACCCGACATGACATACACCACCGACATGACATGACAACCCCCACCCAACATACACCCCGACATGACATACCCGACATGACATACACCCCACTCACCCAACATACACCCCGACATGACATACACCCCGACATGACATACACCCCGACATGACATACACCTCGACATGACATACACCCTGACATGACATACACCCCACTCACCCAACATACACCCCGACATGACATACACCCCGACATGACATACACCCCGACATGACATACACCCCACTCAGCCAACATACACCCCAACATGACATACAGTCCGACATGACATACACCCCACTCACCCAACATACACCCCGACATGACATACACCCCACTCACCCAACATACACCCCGACATGACATACACCCCGACATGACATACACCCCACTCACCCAACATACACCCCGACATGGCATACACCCCGACATGACATACACCCCAACATGACATACACCCCACTCACCCAACATACACCCCACTCACCCAACATACACCCCACTCCTGACATACATCTACTACCCCCTGCCCCCCATTCCTCCCCCAGGGACCCCCAGACTGGTGCTGTCCCTGTCCTGCTCTCGGTGGGTGGCGGCAGGCAGAGGGTTACGGGATTGTGTCTATTATGCCGGCAGCCGGAGGCTCAGAAGCCAATCAGCCCGGCTAATAAGAACAGTAATGGCAGAGAATTGGCTTTCTGATTGATTGTGATGGGATGAGAGGCGCGGAGCCGGCGCTCGCTGGAACAAACACGTCATATCGTATGTCCAAATCCTCCACCGACACCGTCCTGATACGGGAACATGGCTGGAGCCTCACGTGGCCTCCGACGGGCGCATCCCGCCGTGTCTGACCGACAACATACACCCCCCAACATACACCCCGCTCCCACATAGGCAATCGCTGCCCCCCATAATACCTCATCGCTGCCCCCCATAATATATGATCACTGCCCCCCATATCTCATCGCTGCCCCCATAATATATGATTACTGCCCCCCATAATATCTCATCGCTGCCCCCATAATATATGGTCACTGCACCCCCATATCTGACCACTGCCCCATAATATCTCATCACTACCCCCCATAATATATGATCACTGCACCCCATAATATATGATCACTGCCCCCCATAATATATGATCACTGCCCCCATAATATATGATCACTGCCCCCCATACTATCTCATCGCTCCCCCCCATAATATCTCATCACTGCCCCCCATAATAAATGATCACTGCACCCCCATATCTGACCACTGCCCCCCATAATATATGAATGCACTGCCCCCCATAAATATGATCACTGCCCCCCATAATATCTCATCGCTGCCCCCCATAATATATGATCACTGCACCCCCATATCTGACCACTGCCCCCCCCCATAATATATGATCACTGCCCCCCATAATATCTCATTGCTTCCCCCCATAATATTCGATCACTGCCCCCCATAATATCCAATCACTGCCCCCCATAATATCTGACTGCTGCCCCCTATAATATTCGATCACTGCCCCCCCATAATATCTGACTGCTGCCCCCCATACTATCCGATCACTGCCCCCCCATAATATCTGACCGCTGCCCCCATAATATCTGATTGCTGCCCCCATAAAATCCAATTACTGCCCCCCATAAAAATCGCTGCCCCCAATCTAATCGCTGCCCCCCATAATATCTCAATCACTGCCCCCCATAATATCTAATCACTGCCCCCCATAATATCTAATATCTAATCGCTGCCCCCCATAATATCTCATTGCTGCCCCCCATAATATCTAATCACTGCCCCCCATAATATCTCATTGCTGCCCCCCATAATATCTGATCACTGCCCCCCATAATACCCGGTCACTGCCCCCACATAATATCTGATCGCTCCCCCCATAATATCCGATCACTGCCCCCCCATAATATCCGATCACTGCCCCCTATAATATCCGATCTCTGCCCCCCCATAATATCCAGTCACTGCCCCCCCCATAATATCCGATCACTGCCCCCCATAATATCCAATCACTGCCCCCCCATAATATCCGATCACTGCCCTCCATAATACCCGATCACTGCCCCCACATAATATCCGATCACTGCCCCCCATAATATCCAATCACTGCCACCCCATAATATCCAATCACTGCCCCCCATAATATCCAATCACTGCCCCCCCATAATATCCGATCACTGCCACCCCATAATATCCAATCACTGCCCCCCATAATATCCGATCACTGCCCCCCCTTAATATCCGATCACTGCCCCCCATAATATCCGATCACTGCCCCCCATAATATCCGATCACTGCCCCCCCATAATATCCGATCACTGCCCCCATAATATCCGATCACTGCCCCCCCATAATATCCGATCACTGCCCCCCATAATATCCGATCACTGCCCCCCATAATATCCGATCACTGCCCCCCCATAATATCCGATCACTGCCCCCCATAATATCTGATCACTGCCCCCCCACATCACGAAGTACACATCCTGCAGGGGGCAGCGTCCTCCTCGCCCGCTGCTGATCAGCTGACAGAAGAGGCGACAGGCTGGTGGCGCTCGCAGGGATCGGATCGCTTTTTGTTTTTTTGGTGCCTAAAAGAAAGAACAAGCCGTTGTGGTGCGCTGCCAGGATCCGCCCCCAGCCTGGTGACCGCCGCTGATTCACATGCAGAATATGGCGCTGACAGGCGCGGGGGCGATTGTATGAATTGTCGCAGGCGGGGCGATCGCTCTGCCAGCTTTCTCCAATCATTGATTGATTTATTACGAGAAAGTCGATGAATGTCGCACCGCGCCGATGTGGCAGGACGCCGCGCCGCCAGCTTACCGCTCACTCTCTATACCATGCGTTGTGCTGTAGGCCGCATGACGTTCGGCATCGCCGCCATTAATCGCAGCCAGGTTGGGGAATGTCGCACCGCGCCGATATGGCAGGACGCCGCGCCGCCAGCTTACCGCTCACTCTATACCATGCGTTGTGCTGTAGGCCGCGTGACGTTCAGCATCGCCGCCATTAATCGCAGCCAGGTCGGGGAATGTCGCACCGCGCCGATATGGCAGGACGCCGCGCCGCCAGCTTACCGCTCACTCTATACCATGCGTTCTGATGTAGGCCACGTGACATTCGGCATCGCCGCCATTAATCGCAGCCAGGTCGGGGAATGGAGAGCGCAAATTTGTACAGAAACCTTTCATGGTTCTTTGGATCGGAGATCCGCTCAAAAAACGCATCAAATCGCACGGTTGAAAAAAAGCACAAAGCTCCGAAAGCTACTTTGGCGCACAGGGCTGCCCGCCGAAGTCAATGATCTCCCTAGGTGCGTGGCGGAAAATGCGTACAAAAACGTGCAGCAGCGCGGCGTGATTTTGCGCACATTCTCCATTTTCTGCACGTTAAAACTCTCAAACGCATCAAAACGTACAAAAACGCGCTCAAAAAGCTACTTCGCGCCTAGGACGGCCTTTTAGAATCGCTGGGCTGCCCAATGCATGTGGTGGCAAATGCATACACACACAACGCGGCGCGCTTTTGCGCACTATTTTCCGCGCTTGAAAACGCAGGGTTCAAAACCGCACAAAGCCCGGCGCCCAAAAAATATATGTAAACCACTCGGGCGCGTTTGCCAGGCATTTACGGCCTTATCGCGTGGCGGAAAATGCATACACTAAAGCGCGGCGTGATTTTGCGCACATTCTCCATTTTCTGTGCGTTAAAACGCTCAAACGCATCAAAACACACAGGTTGAAAAACGCGCTCAAAAAGCTACTTCGGCGCGTTTTGCGCCTAGGAAGGCCTTTTAGAAATCGCTGGGCTGCCCAATGCGTGCGGCGAAAAATGCATACACACAGGCAAAAACAAGGCGCAATTTTGCGCACTATTTTCCGTGCTTGAAAACGCAGGGTTCAAAACCGCACAAATCCCTGCGCCCAAAAAAAGCTGTATAAACCACTCGGGTGTGCGACGGGTGGAAAATGCATACAAAAATGCACAAAAGCGCGGCGTGATTTTGCGCGCATTCTCCATTTTCTGTGCGTTAAAACGCTGAAACGCATCAAAACGCACAGGTTGAAAAACGCGCACAAAAAGCTACATGAGCAACTTTGGCTACATAAATGCGCAAAAGCGCGGCGTGATTTTGCGCGCGTTCCCTTGGGCGCGAACGCAGTTGGATACAATGTAACCAGCGCAGAAACGTTCGGCATCACTTGCAACAACCAGCCCATGTATTGGGCGACATTTTCCAGCACGCCGGACAATTTTGTGATGCTACGAAAAACGCCGGCCAGCAAAAAAAAAAGTAAAAAAAAAAAAAAAAAAAAAAAAAAACGACATTTAAAGGGACGCTCTCCAAAATCCTCCGTGAAATCCGATCTCGTCGCTCCCCCTGCGTCGGTAATGAAGATTCGCAATAGCGCAACGCTTGGGGGAGGAATAAAGTCATTTTGCAGAAATGTGTAATAATAAAAAAAAAAAAAAAAAAAGTGAAAAAAGGTAAAAAGGAAAAAAAAAAAAAGGTGATGTAGCGGAGGAATTAACCCTTTTCCGCGCCGTGTTTCTTGCGCTCCTCTCGCTGCCGCCGCCTCCTCCTCCTGCCGACACGCTATCATCTCAGCTAACAAGTCACCCGGCGCCCGGATTAGAGACGGAGCGATGCGGTAATGCCGCGTGTCTAATTAACATTTTAATTCCATTATACCGTCTGTGCGAGCGCGGACGCGGGGCCGCGTCGCCTAAGCTGCGCCGTTCGCACTGCTCCTCGCAGCGGCTGGGATTTTTTCCCCCCGAGGATTTCCCGGCTCTCAGAAAAAAAAAAAAAAAACGCTCAACGCTTTTTTTTTTTTTTTGTGCCTGGCGATGAATGATTTTTTCTTAATCCCTGGTGAGCGCGTTGCTACGGAAACCAGCTGCACGGCGCTGCGAGGAAGCATCCATTTTAACCCGCCTGACACTTCATACGTCTCCCCAAACAAGCGTCCGGCTAGGAATACGGGCCGGAGAGACGGGAGCGCTGCGCAGTCCCGGGCCGCCGATCGCCTCTTGGGCCCCCCCCCGCCGCACGCCGACGCAAATCTCTCCTGGAAGGAAAGTGGACATCGCCGGCTTCGGAGGTGGCTTTGCTCGTCTGTTCTGTTTGCGACTGTACAGGCTCTTGAAGTCTCCAGTGAAATGTTGCCTACGAGGGAACTGTAGACGGGTGGGATTCTGTGTCTATGCGCGTGTTGGAGATGGAGGATGAGGCTGAGGTGCCAAGGGTTCCTCAAGAGCCGGCACGAAGCGAGAGAAGAACTCTACAAAGATGATGGAAGGGAGGTGGAATGACCCTTTAAGGAGTACATGACTCAAGTGACAGGTCCTCTTTAACAGTGGTTGGCTCCATAGAGGATGAGGCTTCTTTAAAAACTGGAGCTTTCGGTACCAAGAGTTCCTCAAGAGCCGGCACAAGGCAAGAGAAGAAGTCTACAAAGATGATGGAAGGGAGGTGGAATGACCCTTTAAGGAGTAGTGAGCCAAGTGACAGGTCCTCTTTATCAGTGGTTGGCTCCATAGAGGATGAGGCTCCTTTAAAATTTGGAACGTTCGGTGCCAAGGGTTCCTCAAGAGCCGGGACGAGGCAAGAGAAGAAGTCTAGAAAGATGATGGAAGGGAGGTGGAATGACCCTTTAAGAAGTACGTGAGCCAAGTGACAGGTCCTCTTTTTCAGTGGTTGGCTCCATAGAGGATGAGGCTCCTTTAAAAATTGGAACGTTCGGTGCCAAGGGTTCCTCAAGAGCCTGCACGAGGCGAGAGAAGAAGTCTACAAAGAAGATGGAAGGGAGGTGGAATGACCCTTTAAGGAGTACGTGACTCATGTGACAGGTCCTCTTTATTAGTGGTTGGCTCCATAGAGGATGAGGCTCCTTTAAAAATTGGAACCTTTGGTGCCAAGTGTTCCGCACGAGGCAAGAGAAGTAATGCATACCGACTGCAAAGATGACGGAAGGGAGGTGGAATGACCCTTTAAGGAGTACGTGAGCCAAGTGACAGGTCCTCTTTATCAGTAGTTGGCTCCATAGAGGATGAGGCTCCTTTAAAAACTGAAGTGTTTGGTACCAAGGGTTCCTCAAGAGCCGGCACAAGGCGAGAGAAGAAGTCTACAAAGATGATGGAAGGGAGGTGGAATGACCCTTTAAGGAGTACGTGACTCAAGTGACAGGTCCTCTTCATCAGTGGTTGGCTCCATAGAGGAGGCCCGAGGGGCGCCGGTCACAGGTAGGAAGCACATCAATCTCCTCCTTGGTGAGCGCTCCGGGTCCCCTGGTTTGTGATGTGTGAGACAACGAGGGGGCTGATTAGAGGGCCGCCAATGATGAAAGGCGACCGGCAAAGTGGTGTTAAAATGTTTGTTTCTTCCTCCGGCCGGCCGCAGCCGAGCGCTTTGATCTGATGGCCATTTAAGAGGCACATTTTCCTGCTAATGCTGCAAAGTGAGCTTTTTGAAGTGAGGTGATGAGCGTGAGGAGCTGGCAGGGTGATATCATACGTTCCGGAGGAGGAAAAGATTTACCGTTCACATTCGCAGCTCCTGGACAGAGCACAAAAACCGGAGTCTGTACCGGCCTTCAACCAGTCCAAACCGTATCCCGGAACCCCATCCATGTCCCCCACTCATCCAAACCATGTCCAAACATGTCCCCAACACTCCATCCAACATCCAAACCGTATCCCAGAACCTTCACCCTCGTCCAAACCTGTCCCCAACACTCCATCCAACATCCAAACCGTATCCCAGAACCTTCACCCTCGTCCAAACCTGTCCCCAACACTCCATCCAACATCCAAACATGTCCCCAACACTCCATCCAACATCCAAACCGTATCCCGGAACCTTCACCCTCATCCAAACATGTCCTCAACACTCCATCCAACATCCAAACATGTCCCCAACACTCCATCTCAACATCCAACATCCAAACATGTCCCCAACAAACTCCATCCAACATCCAAACCGTATCCCAGAACCTTCACCCTCATCCAAACATGTCCCCAACACTCCATCCAACATCCAAACCTGTCCCCAACACTCCATCCAACATCCAAACCGTATCCCAGAACCTTCACCCTCATCCAAACCTGTCCCCAACACTCCATCCAACATCCAAACCTGTCCCCAACACTCCATCCAACATCCAAACCGTATCCCAGAACCTTCACCCTCATCCAAACCTGTCCCCAACACTCCATCCAACATCCAAACCTGTCCCCAACACTCCATCCAACATCCAAACCTGTCCCCAACACTCCATCCAACATCCAAACCGTATCCCGGAACCTTCACCCGCGTCCAAACATGTCCTCAACACTCCATCCAACATCCAAACCTGTCCCCAACACTCCATCCAACATCCAAACCGTATCCCGGAACCTCCACCCTCATCCAAACATGTCCCCAACACTCCATCCAACATCCAAACCGTTTCCCCGGAACCTTCACCCTCATCCAAACCTGTCCCCAACACTCCATCCAACATCCAAACCTGTCCCCAACACTCCATCCAACATCCAAACCGTATCCCGGAACCTTCACCCTCATCCAAACATGTCCTCAACACTCCATCCAACATCCAAACCGTATCCCGGAACCTTCACCCTCATCCAAACCTGTCCTCAACACTCCATCCAACATCCAAACCTGTCCCCAACACTCCATCCAACATCCAAACCTGTCCCCAACACTCCATCCAACATCCAAACCTGTCCCCAACACTCCATCCAACATCCAAACCTGTCCCCAACACTCCATCCAACATCCAAACCGTATCCCAGAACCTTCACCCTCATCCAAACCTGTCCCCAACACTCCATCCAACATCCAAACCGTATCCCAGAACCTTCACCCGCGTCCAAACCTGTCCCCAACACTCCATCCAACATCCAAACCGTATCCCAGAACCTTCACCCTCGTCCAAACCTGTCCCCAACACTCCATCCTACATCCAAACCTGTCCCCAACACTCCATCCAACATCCAAACCTGTCCCCAACACTCCATCCAACATCCAAACCTGTCCCCAACACTCCATCCAACATCCAAACCGTATCCCAGAACCTCCACCCTCATCCAAACATGTTCCCAACACTCCATCCAACCCGTATCCCAGAACCTCCACCCTCATCCAAACCTGTCCCCAACACTCCATCCAACATCCAAACCTGTCCCCAACACTCCATCCAACATCCAAACCGTATCCCGGAACCTTCACCCTCATCCAAACCTGTCCCCAACACTCCATCCAACATCCAAACTGCATCCCGGAACCTTCACCCTCATCCAAACATGTCCTCAACACTCCATCCAACATCCAAACCTGTCCCCAACACTCCATCCAACATCCAAACCTGTCCCCAACACTCCATCCAACATCCAAACCGTATCCCAGAACCTCCACCCTCATCCAAACATGTCCCCAACACTCCATCCAACATCCAAACCTGTCACCACTACTCCATCCAACATCCAAACCTGTCCCCAACACTCCATCCAACATCCAAACCGTATCCCAGAACCTCCACCCTCATCCAAACATGTCCCCAACACTCCATCCAACATCCAAACCTGTCACCACTACTCCATCCAACATCCAAACCGTATCCCAGAACCTCCACCCTCATCCAAACATGTCCCCAACACTCCATCCAACATTCAAACCATATCCCAGAACCTCCACCCTCATCCAAACCTGTCCCCAACACTCCATCCAACATCCAAACCGTATCCCAGAACCTTCACCCTCATCCAAACATGTCCCCAACACTCCATCCAACATCCAAACCGTATCCCAGAACCTTCACCCTCATCCAAACCTGTCCTCAACACTCCATCCAACATCCAAACTGCATCCCGGAACCTTCACCCTCATCCAAACATGTCCCCAACACTCCATCCAACATCCAAACCGCATCCCGGAACCTTCACCCTCATCCAAACATGTCCTCAACACTCCATCCAACATCCAAACCTGTCCCCAACACTCCATCCATCATCCAAACCTGTCCCCAACACTCCATCCAACATCCAAACCTGTCCCCAACACTCCATCCAACATCCAAACCTGTCACCAACACTCCATCCAACATCCAAACCGTATCCCAGAACCTCCACCCTCATCCAAACATGTCCCCAACACTCCATCCAACATCCAAACCGTATCCCAGAACCTCCACCCTCATCCAAACCTGTCCCCAACACTCCATCCAACATCCAAACCATATCCCAGAACCTCCACCCTCATCCAAACCTGTCCCCAACACTCCATCCAACATCCAAACCTGTCCCCAGCACTCCATACAACATCCAAACCTTATCCCAGAACCTCCACCCTCATCCAAACATGTCCCCAACACTCCATCCAACATCCAAACATGTCCCCAACACTCCATCCAACATCCAAACATGTCCCCAACACTCCATCCAACATCCAAACCTGTCCCCAACACTCCATCCAACATCCAAACCTGTCCCCAACACTCCATCCAACATCCAAACATGTCCTCAACACTCCATCCAACATCCAAACATGTCCCCAACACTCCATCCAACATCCAAACTGTCCCCAACACTCCATCCAACATCCAAACCTATCCCCAACACACTCCAACATCCAAACCTGTCCCCAACACTCCATCCAACATCCAAACATGTCCCCAACACTCCATCCAACATCCAAACCGTATCCCAAACTCCACACCCAACATCCAAACCTGTCCCCAACACTCCATCCAACATCCAAACCGTATCCCAGAACCTCCATCCCTCATCCAAACCTGTCCCCAACACTCCATCCAACATCCAAACCGTATCCCAGAACCTCCACCCTCATCCAAACATGTCCCCAACACTCCATCCAACATCCAAACATGTCCCCAACACTCCATCCAACATCCAAACCTGTCCCCAATACTCCATCCAACATCCAAACCTGTCCCCAACACTCCATCCAACATCTAAACATGTCCCCAACCCCAACACTCCATCCAACATCCAAACCTGTCCCCAACACTCCATCCAACATCCAAACCTGTCCCCAACACTCCATCCATCATCCAAACATGTCCCCCAACACTCCATCCAACATCCAAACCTGTCCCCAACACTCCTCCAACATCCAAACCTGTCCCCAACTTCTCATCCAACATCCATACCCATCAACCAAACCCAAACCTGTCTAACACACCTCACCCAAAATCCAAACCTGTCACCAACACCTCATCCAACATCTGAATCTGCCTCCAATACCTCATCCAACACCCGAACCTGTTTCCACCACCTCATCCAACACCTCATCCAATATCCAAACCTGTCCTGAACACCTCATCCAACATGTAAATCTGTTCCTAACACCTTCTCAATTAGCATGCATCAAGCCTCCTCTGTACCTGTCTCCAGCACCTCAACCATCATTCATAATCACCTTCAATCCTCAACATTTGTTCAAACTGTCCCTCAACACAAACACCAACAACTGTCTCCAACAACTCGACCCCTTGTCATTCCTGTCCTCAGCATCTCAAGCCTTCTCTGCCGCCTTGTCGCCTGTTCAGTAGATAGGACTCTATACACGGTATATCTGTGGAGCTCGCGCGTCTCCACACCTCCAGCAGTTCTGTCCACTCTCTCTGGACTCAAAGTGCTATCAGATATTTCATGTAAATAATGTATGTGCCAGATCACAGAACCGGCTTGTCCGTCATTGGGACTCGTCAGGCTCCGATCTCATTATTACCTCCATCCACCCCGACTCCGGCGCCTGTCCTGGGGGAGAACGACAATTCCTAAAGTGACTGTTTAATAAGAAATCTCACTTGCCGGCGGAGGCTCGAGCCTTCCAGATTATTTATTAAAACACAACTTCAACATCCACCAAAAACAAACAGTTTATCAACGGATTCTGCCCTTTCCTCACCTGATAAGCAAGAAATACCCGGGGAGGCGGCGGAGCCGGATTATCGCCTACCCAACGGAACATCTCTGCAAACAGCGCCGAGAAAAGAGGAATCAATTTCAATTTTCTACCCTTTACGGCAGAAGACTCTACAAGATCGTCAAACATCACGAGGCACATGACTCCAGCAAAACCTAGCCACGCATTTCACCGACCGTTCTGTCTTTGTAAGGACCACTTCGACCTCTTTATCCTTTTGAATATAGATGGCTTTGATTTTGAAGGCTGTTCGAAAAAAAAAAAAAAAAAAAAGCTCATTTGTAGACATTGGCTTCCCGTCTTAAGATTAGCAGGGAGACCCTCTAAATCCACCTACTCTTCATGGACATCCTGATCCACCTTAACCCTCAACTGGTGATGACACGGTCCATGTATTTCATCCTTCACTCCTTTCCATGTACGAGAAGCTCCTCCACAGATCTTCCAGCCGCCTCAAGCAGAACATTAACAGGGATGAGGACAATTTGTTCTTTGGGATCATTAGGAGGTATCACCTCCTGATCCACCTTAACCCTCAATTGATGATGACACGGTCCATGTGTGGTCCTTTCATCCTTCACTCCTTTCCATGTACAAGAAGCTCCTCCACAAATCTTCCAGCCGCCTCAAGCAGTACAGGGATGAGGACAATTTGTTCTTTGGGATCATTAGGAGGTATCACCTCCTGATCCACCTTAACCCTCAATTGATGATGATACGGTCCATGTGTGGTCCTTTCAGCCTTCACTCCTTTCCATGTACAAGAAGCTCCTCCACAAATCTTAAAGCCGCCTCAAGCAGTACATTAACAGGGATGAGGACAATTTGTGCTTTGGGATCATTAGGAGGTATCACCTCCTGATCCACCTTAACCCTCAGCCGATGATGATAAGGTCCATGTGTGGTCCTTTCATCCTTCACTCCTTTCCATGTACGAGAAGCTCCTCCACAAATCTTCCAGCCGCCTCAAGCAGAACATTAACAGGGATGAGGACAATTTTTGCTTTATGATCATTAGGAGGTATCACCTCCTGATCCACCTTAACCCTCAAATGATGATGACATGGTCCATGTGTGGTCCTTTCATCCTTCACTCCTTTCCATGTACGAGAAGCTCCTCCACAAATCTTCCAGCCGCCTCAAGCAGAACATTAACAGGGATGAGGACAATTTTTGCTTTGGGATCATTAGGAGGTATCACCTCCTGATCCACCTTAACCCTCAAATGATGATGACATGGTCCATGTGTGGTCCTTTCATCCTTCACTCCTTTCCATGTACGAGAAGCTCCTCCACAAATCTTCCAGCCGCCTCAAGCAGAACATTAACAGGGAGTAGGGATGAGGACAATTTTTGCTTTGGGATCATCAGGAGATATCACCTCCTGATCCACCTTAACCCTCAATTGATGATGACATGGTTCATGTGTGGTCCTTTCATCCTTCACTCCTTTCCATGTACGAGAAGCTCCTCCACAAATCTTCCAGCCGCCTCAAGCAGAACATTAACAGGGATGAGGACAATTTGTTCTTTGGGATCATTAGGAGGTATCACCTCCTGATCCACCTTAACCCTCAATTGATGATGACATGGTCCATGTGTGGTCCTTTCATCCTTCACTCTTTTCCATGCACGAGAAGCTCCTCCACAGATCTTCCAGCCGCCTCAAGCAGTACAGGGATGAGGACAATATTTGCTTTGGGATCATCAGGAGATATCACCTCCTGATCCACCTTAACCCTCAATTGATGATGACATGGTTCATGTGTGGTCCTTTCATCCTTCACTCCTTTCCATGTACGAGAAGCTCCTCCACAAATCTTCCAGCCGCCTCAAGCAGAACATTAACAGGGATGAGGACAATTTGTTCTTTGGGATCATTAGGAGGTATCACCTCCTGATCCACCTTAACCCTCAATTGATGATGACATGGTCCATGTGTGGTCCTTTCATCTTTCACTCCTTTCCATGAACGAGAAGCTCCTCCACAAATCTTCCAGCCGCCTCAAGCAGTACAGGGATGAGGACAATTTTTGCTTTGGGATCATCAGCAGGTATCTCCTCCTGATCCACCTTAACCCTCAAATGATGATGACATGGTCCATGTGTGGTCCTTTCATCCTTCACTCTTTTCCATGCACGAGAAGCTCCTCCACAGATCTTCCAGCCGCCTCAAGCAGTACAGGGATGAGGACAATATTTGCTTTGGGATCATCAGGAGGTATCACCGAAATTTTACAATGTTGGCAATGGTGGTTCTAAAGGGTGAAATGGGCTTTAAATGGCTTCTGAAGGTAATGGAAGCTCCAATCTGTTCTCGAGTCAACTGGTCCTTTGGTTAGGCGGTCTGATGATGGTAGATATTGAGGAACATTATTACCTCCCCGGGAGAACATGAAACATTTTATTAATGCTGAAGACATCTAAGGCAACCCTAACCAATAAAGATGATATTGGACGCCATCCGGAAATATACAAACATCAATGCAGTTACAAGATTTCATCGTCTCGTCTGAGACGGCTTCTCAACAATTGAGACCAAATTCTTCCAAACCCTCCCATGCCCCAACAGTAGAAAAAATTACGGAAGCGTAAATTATGTATTGAAATGCTGGAGGGCTCTGGATTGGCCTGGGTGTCACTAGGGGGGGGGGGGGGGGGGGGATTGGGGGCTGTGGAACTCTACAGCAGACTTCTTGGCCCCATGGGGGATAAGGTTTCTGGTAGGGGCTGGAGGAAACTGTGATGGATGGGGGCTGGAGAAAACTGTGATGGGTGGGGGCCTCTAGAGGGGACTAGAGGTGTCTCCAGGAGGGTGCACTGTGGGAGACTGTAGGGTGCTTCAGTGGCTGGGAGCCATTACAGGAGTTTTGGGGCAGTGAGGGGCACTATGGGAGGCTGAAGGACCTGCAGTAGGCTGATGGGGCACTGTGGGAGACTGTAGGGTGCTTCAGCGGCTGGGAGCTATTACAGGAGTTTGGGGGCAGTGTGGGGCACTATGGGAGGCTAGAGGATCTGCAGTAGGCTGGGGGGGGGCACTGTGCAAGGGTGGAAGGCACTGTGGGAGACTGTAGGGTGCTTCAGTGGCTGGGAACCATTACAGGAGTTTGGGGGCAGGGGGGGCACTATGAGAGGGTGAAAGGCACTGTGGGAGGTTGGGGGGTGGGCATCGTGGGGCTGTGCGACACTGTGGTCCACTATGGTAGGATGTGGGGTGTTATGGGAGCTAGGAGGCACTGTAAGAGGTTAGGGCATCTGCAGCTAGCTAGAGGCCCAGAAAGGAGGGGAGGCCACGGCCCAGCAGTTTGGGGAGGGGGGCAATGTGGTCCATTATGGTAGGTTGAGGGGGCACTGTGAGAGGTTAGGGGATCTGCAGCTGGCTAGAGGCCTAGAAAAGAGGGGAGACCACGACCCAGCATTTGTGGGAGGGGAACACTGTGGTCCATTATGGTAGGTTGGGGGGGGGGGGGGACTGTGAGAGGTTAGAGGATCTGCAGCTGGCTAGAGGCCTGAAAGGAGGGAGACCACTGGGTAGAGGGGGCTTTGTGGTCTACTTTAGTAGGTTGGGGGGCACTCTGGGAGCTAGGAGGTGCTGTGGGAGATTAGGAGATCTGCAGCTGGTTAGAAGCCCAGAATGAAGGAGGCCACAGACCAGCAGTTGGGGGTAGGAGGGGGAAGCACTGTGATCCACTATGGTAGGTTGTGGGGTGTTATGGGAGCTAGGAGGCACTGTGGGAGGTTTGGGGCTCTGCAGCAGACTAGAGGCCTGGTAGGAAGGAGGCCAGGGCCCAGCAGTTGGGAAGGGAGGGGCATGGTGATCCACTATGGTAGGTTGGGGGGTACTGTGGGAGCTTGGAGGCACTGTGGAAGGTTCAGGGCTCTGCAACAGGCTAGAGGCCTGGTAGGAAGGAGAGAGGCCAGGGCCCGGCAGTTTGGGGTAAGGAGGGGGAAGCACTGTGATGCACTATGGTAGGGTGGGAGGCACTGTGGGAGGTTCGGGGCTCTGCAGCGGGCTAGAGGCCTGGTAGGAAGGAGACCAGGGCCCGGCAGTTGGTCACAGCCTAGTGGTTGCAAACCACTGGTCTAGGAGGTCCACTTTTGCGGAAGTCACTCCACTCATCCCTCATTGGAAGCCGTACCTCGGGCCTCCAAAACTGGCTCTGAGCCCACCCTCCCCACCATGGTGTGAGGCCCTCTTGTAGAGGCCTGGGTGTCAGGATAGATCTGAGGACCCCCCCAGTGAGGACATCTGGCAGACAATTCAGATGATGGACATTTATTGGATACGGAATAGGTTCTGGGTGCCCAGACCCTTTATTGGGGCCCCTATCCGGTGATTGGTGGGGTTGTTTCGGTGTGTTGGGTTCAGTCTACATAAATGGCAGCCAGTTAGTGCAGAGCAGGCAGTATGAGTCCCCCCCGCGGGGCCCCTTTATCCTGCAGGCAGCATGAGTCCCCCCCGCGGGGCCCGTATTATCCTGCAGCAGTATGAGTTTCCCCCCCGCGGGGCCCGTATTATCCTGCAGAAGGTTTTATGGCTGAGAAGTTATTGGTTGTTGCAGCGCGCGGCGGGGAGGCGTCTCCCATCCATGATGTACCGCGGCGTGCCGCTTCCCCGCCATCTCTCTATATAAAGTCCATAAAATATCGGCGGTGTCATCGCTCCCCGGCCCCCCACTCTCCCCCCCCACTCTCCCCCCCACTCTCTCCCCCCCCGCTCTCCCCCCCGTTTTATTGTTCGGTCGGAATGCGCCCAGAGGAGGAAGCAGCGCGGCGGAGCCCCGGGGCCCGTGAACGACGCCCGGCTGGCGAATGATGAATTGGGTTGTTATTCGTCGGTGAGCGTTGGAAGAGCGGAGATAAGAGAGTGACGCGGCGTCTGTGCGAGGGCCCCGCCCACCGAACCATACATCACCATTACTGCTCGCCGCGACATTTACACCCCGCGCACTTTATACACATCCGCCGCCAAACACGCCATCTGCCCTGGATACGCCGTGCTGCTGACATTTTCTGAGGTCGCTCACCCCTCCCCCCCCTCCTCACCGCCCCCCACCACCCCCACCACCCCCCACTGTCCGGCCCTCATTCAGGTAAGTACATGGATATGTTAATGGCCCCGAGACGAGGAATCCGCTGGAGAGCCGAGATAAGAGGTCCTGCGCCTGCCAGCTGCTCACCCCCCGCCTCCTCCACAGCGCCCCACGCCCCCTCCATGGCTCCCTGCACCTCCGCCACAGCGCCCCACGCCTCCGCCACAGCGCCCCACGCCTCCGCCACGGCGCCCCGCGCCTCCGCCACAGCGCCCCACGCCCCCTCCATGGCTCCCTGCGCCTCCGCCACAGCGCCCCCTCCATGGCTCCCTGCGCCTCCGCCTCAGCGCCCCGCACCTCCTCCATGGCTCCCTGCGCCTCCGCCACAGCGCCCCGCGCCCCCCTCCATGGCTCCCTGCGCCTCCGCCACAGCGCCCCCCCTCCATGGCTCCCCTGCGCCTCCGCCTCAGCGCCCCGCACCTCCTCCATGGCTCCCTGCGCCTCCGCCACAGCGCCCCGCGCGCCCCCTCCATGGCTCCCTGCGCCTCCGCCACAGCGCCCCACGCCTCCGCCACAGCGCCCCGCGCCCCCTCCATGGCTCCCTGCGCCTCCGCCACAGCGCCCCACGCCTCTGCCACAGCGCCCCGCGCCCCCTCCATGGCTCCCTGCGCCTCCGCCACAGCGCCCCACGCCTCCGCCACAGCGCCCCGCGCCCCCTCCATGGCTCCCTGCGCCTCCGCCTCAGCGCCCCGCGCCCCCTCCATGGCTCCCAGCACCTCCTCCACGGCGCCCCGCGCCTCCTCCACAGCGCCCCACGCCTCTGCCACGGCGCCCCGCATCTCCTCCACAGCTCCACCACCTCCACGGCGCCCCGCGCCCCCTCCATGGCTCCCTGCGCCTCAAATCGCACGAAAAACTGACCGTGCCAAAACATTTCCTTTATGTGTAATAATATCACCCCAAAATCAGCCACCAAAAGAACCCCAAATATCTCCAGAGACCCCCAGGAGTTGCAAATATACAGACATCGTACATTTATATAGCTCTGACATATACCGCAGCGCTGTACAGAGAAAACTGAGCCAGAGGAGCTTGCGCTCTAATGCCCCCCTCCCCCGCAGTCCCATCAGTCTCTGTACAGAGGAGCTTACGCTCTAATGTCCCCTCCCCCACAGTCCCATCAGTCTCTGTACCAGAGGAGCTTACGCTCTAATGTCCCCTCCCCCACAGTCCCATCAGTCTCTGTACCAGAGGAGCTTACACTCTAATGTCCCCTCCCCCACAGTCCCATCACTCTGTACCAAGGAGCTTACCCTCTAATGTCCCCCCCCCCCACAGTCCCATCAGTCTCTGTACCAGAGGAGCTTACACTCTAATGTCCCCCTCCCCCACAGTCCCATCAGTCTCTGTACCAGAGGAGCTGACACTCTAATGTCCCCTCCCCCCACAGTCCCATCAGTCTCTGTACAGAGGAGCTTACACTCTAATGTCCCCTCCCCCACAGTCCCATCAGTCTCTGTACAGAGGAGCTTACACTCTAATGTCCCCTCCCCCGCAGTCCCCATCAGTCTCTGTACAGAGGAGCTGACACTCTAATGTCCCCTCCCCCGCAGTCCCATCAGTCTCTGTACAGAGGAGCTGACACTCTAATGTCCCCTCCCCCACAGTCCCATCAGTCTCTGTACCAGGGAGCTTACACTCTAATGTCCCCTCCCCCGCAGTCCCCATCAGTCTCCGTACCAAAGGAGCTTACGCTCTAATGTCCCCTCCCCCACAGTCACATCAGTCTCTGTACCAGAGGAGCTTACACTCTAATGTCCCCTCCCCCACAGTCACATCAGTCTCTGTACCAGAGGAGCTTACACTCTAATGTCCCCTCCCCCACAGTCCCATCAGTCTCTGTACCAGAGGAGCTTACACTCTAATGTCCCCTCCCCCACAGTCACATCAGTCTCTGTACCAGAGGAGCTTACACTCTAATGTCCCCTCCCCCCACAGTCCCATCAGTCTCTGTACAGAGGAGCTTACACTCTAATGTCCCCTCCCCCACAGTCACATCACTCTAATGTCCCCTCCCCCACAGTCCCATCACTCTAATGTCCCCTCCCCCACAGTCCCATCAGTCTCTGTACAGAGGAGCTTACACTCTAATGTCCCCTCCCCCCACAGTCACATCAGTCTCTGTACAGAGGAGCTTACACTCTAATGTCCCCCTCCCCCACAGTCCCATCAGTCTCTGTACAGAGGAGCTTACACTCTATGTCCCCTCCCCCACAGTCCCCATCAGTCTCTGTACAGAGGAGCTTACACTCTAATGTCCCCTCCCCCGCAGTCACACACTATATTATTCTATAGCTCTGACATATACCGCGGCGCTGTACAGATGGAAACCCGTTTTTTTTTCCTCGCTCTTTATGTCGCCATTTTGCCGCCATCCTATGACCTGGGGGGGGGCGGGGACTGGAGCGGCGCAATATAAAAGGTCAATTGCTCTGCTGACCTTTAGAAAACAAATGGCGGAGATGATTGTACCGGACGCGGAATAAGATTCGCCGCGGCCCATCGGACACGATTGTGACGGATCGCTCCTACGAGGGGCGCGGTGCACATGAGGGGGGGCGGGGTTGTCGCAGGTTGTACGGCAGAGGCGAGTTATCCGCCAATCCAAGGATGGCGTCACCCCGCCGGACAGAAGAGCTCGGCGGCGGGGGGGGGGGGGGGGGTCTGATGAAGTTCCCGTATTGTCGTGTTTAGAGCGTCACACACAGGAGACTTCCTGACCTGGATTTTAATGCAATAAACTTCCTTTGTGCGTCGCGCGGCCAACGCTGCCCGCCATCCGCCAACCGCCAGCAGCTTTTTATAGGCACAACCTAGAAATTATGCAGACGCAGAGCGCGCCAGCGGAGGGAGCGGCTCATAAATCACCGCAGCGCGCAGCGCGGATCATGGCAGCGATTTTATGGCGTGTAATGAAGGCGGGCGGACTGGGAGCCATCGGCGGACAGGGGCCCCGCGCACGGCCCGCGTTATTGGCGAGGGGCGTCCCAGGACGGGCATCAACCTCGCAAAACACAAATAAAACCCGCCGAGGAAGTTAATTAGTGCCGTAAGATGCTGAACAACCAACGCCCCGCGGCCGCCCCTCCCCCCGCGCCGCCGCAATAAAGACGGAGGATATTAGGAACAAGATGGCGGAGCTGTTCCTAGGCGTTCGGCAAATGCGTGGGAGTCGCTCTAGGCCGGCCTGGGCGCGGCATTCGCTGTTGTTCGTAAGGAGAAGGTTTCAGATGCGATTGGCTGCGCAGAGGATTCGCGGCGTATGATCGATCGCCGTCGCACATCTAGCCGGCGGTGGGCGGAGTTGGAGGAAGACGATAACGTGGAGCGACGGAACGCTTAGAATTTACGGATTGTTCCCCGTCGGGGCTGAGCGGAATCGTCGGTCAGCAGCAGATATCTGCCAGCATGCTGGACATTTTATGCTGATGCGTATTGAGGAGAAGGAGCTGCCCAACCCGCCGTGCCCCCCCCCCCATGTCATCACCCCCCCCCCCCCCAAGTGTCCAATCCAACCCACCGCACCCTCCCCCCCCATGTCATCACCCCCCCCCCCCCCCCAAGTGTCCGATCCAACATGCCACACACCCTCCCCATGTCATCACCCCCCCCCCAAGTGTACAATCCAACCCGCCGTGCCCTCCCCCCCCCATGTCATCACCCCCCCCCCCAATGTCCAATCCAACCCACCGCACCCTCCCCCCCATGTCATCACCCCCCCCCCCCAAGTGTCCGATCCAACATGCCACACCCTCCCCCATGTCATCACCCCCCCCCCCCCAAGTGTACAATCCAACCCGCCTGTGCCCCCCCCCCCCATGTCATCACCCCCCCCCCCAAGTGTCCGATCCAACATGCCACACCCCCCCATGTCATCACCCCCCCCCCAAGTGTATCCAATCCAACCCGCCGTGCCCCTCCCCCCCCCATGTCATCACCACCCCCCCCCCCCAAGTGTCCGATCCAACATGCCACAAACCCTCCCCATGTCCATCACCCCCCCCCCCCCAAGTGTCCGATCCAACCCGCCGCCCCCCCCCCATGTCATCACCGCCCCCCCCCCCCAAGTGTCCGATTTAATCCGCCGCACCCCCCCCATGCCAAGTTCCATCACCATCACCCCCCCCCCCAATGTGTCCAATCCAACCCACCGCCCCCCCCCCCCATGTCATCACCATCCCCCCCCCCCCCCCCAAGTGTCCGATCCAACCCCCGCCGCGCCCCCCCATGTCATCAACCCGCCCCCCCCCCCCCCAAGTGTCCGATTTAATCCGCCGCACCCCCCCCATGTCATCACCCCCCCAAGTGTCCGATCCAACCCGCCGCGCCCCCCCCTTCCATGTCATCACCCCCCCCCCCAAGTGTCCGATCCAACCCGCCGCGCCCCCCCATGTCATCACCCCCCCCCCAAGTGTCCGATCCAACCCGCCGCGCCCCCCCCCATGTCATCACCCCCCCCCCCAGGTGTCCGATCCAACCCGCCGCGCCCCCCCATGTCATCACCCCCCCCAAGTGTCCTGATCCAACCCGCCGCGCCCCCCCATGTCATCACCCCCCCCCCCAAGTGTCCGATCCAACCCGCCGCGCCCCCTCATGTCATCACCCCCCCCAAGTGTCCGATCCAACCCGCCGCGCCCCCCCCCATGTCATCACCCCCCCCCCCAAGTGTCCGATCCAACCCGCCGCACCCCCCCCATGTCATCATTCCCCCCCCCCCCCCCAAGTGTCCGATCCAACCCGCCGCGCCCCCCCATGTCATCACCCCCCCCAAGTGTCCGATCCAACCCGCCGCGCCCCCCCCATGTCATCACCCCCCCCCCCCCCAAGTGTCCGATCCAACCCGCCGCGCCCCCCCATGTCATCACCCCCCCCCCAAGTGTCCGATCCAACCCGCCGCGCCCCCCCATGTCATCACCCCCCCCAAGTGTCCGATCCAACCCGCCGCGCCCCCCATGTCATCACCCCCCCCCCAAGTGTCCGATCCAACCTGCCGCGCCCCCCCATGTCATCACCCCCCCCCCCAAGTGTCCGATCCAACCCGCCGCGCCCCCCCATGTCATCACCCCCCCCCCAAGTGTCCGATCCAACCCGCCGCGCCCCCCCATGTCATCACCCCCCCCCAAGTGTCCGATCCAACCCCGCCGCACCCCCCCATGTCATCACCCCCCCCCAAGTGTCCGATCCAACCCGCCGCGCCCCCCCCATGTCATCACCCCCCCCAAGTGTCCGATCCAACCCGCCGCGCCCCCCCCATGTCATCACCCCCCCCAAGTGTCCGATCCAACCCCCGCGCCCCCCCATGTCATCACCCCCCCCCCCCAAGTGTCCGATCCAACCCGCCGCGCCCCCCCATGTCATCATCCCCCCCAAGTGTCCGATCCAACCCGCCGCGCCCCCCCATGTCATCACCCCCCCCCCAAGTGTCCGATCCAACCCGCCGCGCCCCCCCCATGTCATCACCCCCCCCCCCAAGTGTCCGATCCAACCCGCCCGCCCCCCCCCATGTGTCATCACCCCCCCCAAGTGTCCGATCCAACCCGCTGCTGCCCCCCCATGTCATCACCGCCCCCCCAAGTGTCCGATCCAACCCGCCGCACACCCCCATGTCATCACCCCAAGTTCCCCCCCCCCCAAGTGTCCGATCCAACCCGCCGTGCGCCCCCCATGTCACCATCACCGCCCCCCATGTCATCACCCCCCCCCCCCCCCCCCCCCAAGTGTCCGATCCAACCCACCGCGCCCCCCCCTTCCATGTCATCACCGCCCCCCCAAGTATCCGATCCAACCCGCCGCACCCCCCATTGTCATCCCCGCCCCCCCCCAAGTGTCTGATCCAACCCGCCACACCCTCCCCCCCCCCTCCATGTCATTACCCACCGCCCCCCCACCCTCCCCGGGGAAATCTGGAGGCCTGCTCTGCCGATCGATGTGCCAAGTAGGTGATCAGCGTGGAGCGGTAACGCGATCCCCCGCCATCTGGAGGGGAGGGGGGGCGGTAATTATGAAAACACAATTAGACGAGGTGTCGGCTTGCTGGGAACGATTTGTAACCGGAGAAAGTGGGGAGAGAAGTCGGCGAGGCGGAAGGCGCACTCAGCGTTTTCCCGGAGAAGATTCCCGCTGCCTGTAAGTGAGGAAGACAAATGGCCGGACTCACCGCGCGTCACCGCGCCCACCAATCACCGCGCCCACCAATCACCGCGCCCACCAATCACCCCGCGCCCCACCAATCACCGCGCCCACCAATCACTGCGCCCACCAATGCCCCATCTATATATAGACCCCCCCAGCCTGGTATATATATATATACCTCCACCGCCGCGCGCCCAACCTTCCGATCAAGGACAGATTTCACCCCTCCCCCCCATATGGGAGAGCAGCCAGTGGGGGGAACACAGGGCCAACAACCCCGATAAACGCTGCGTCCGCACTCTGCTCCTCCCACAGCGGCCAATCCCAGCACAGCGGTCCACCTGAGCGATTTCCCTTCACACAGACGCGGTGATCACGCGTGTATTCATCACGCACAGTTACGTGTTTTTTATGGGCATTACATTGATCCCAACGCCCCTAAGATGCGGCACGATGAAACATCTCCCGATACGACGCACCGCGATACAGACTCCTCCGATAAACAATGGCCTCATCTGATCTCCTCTCCAGGAGCGCGCGCCAGGGGGCGCCATCGGGGTCACCATCTACACATGAACTATAATGGCGGCTCACAGATGACACCATCATGGCGGTGTTCACATTCCCGCATGCACCAATGTCTGACACAGATCAGCCCCTGCTATACGATGTACAGTCTGACCACTGACGCGGGGAGGAGACTGAGGAAATGATCCTCCTCCTTCTACAAAGTTACAATGTGTCTGATCACTGGGGGAGGAGACTGAGGAAATGATCCTCCCCCGTTTCTACAAAGTTACAAGTACAGTCTGATCACTGGGGGAGGGGAGACTGAGGAAAATGACTCCTCCTCCCTCCAACAATGTTACAATGTACTCCTGATCACTGGGGGAGGGGCGCCATGAGGAAATGTCCTCCCCCTTCTACACAGACTTAATGTCACAGATGATCCCATCATGGGGTGAGGGGAGAATGTCTGAAATGACTCCTCCCCCTTCTACAAAGTTACAATGTACAGTCTGATCACTGGGGGAGGAGACTGAGGAAATGACTCCTCCTCCTCCTACAAAGTTACAATGTACAGTCTGATCACTGGGGGAGGGGAGACTGAGGAAATGACTCCTCCTCCTCCTTCCTACAAAGTTACAATGTACAGTCTGATCACTGGGGGAGGAGACTGAGGAAATGACTCCTCCCCTTCTACAAAGTTACAATGTACAGTCTGATCACTGGGGGAGGGGAGACTGAGGAAATGACTCCTCCCCCTTCTACAAAGTTACAATGTACAGTCTGATCACTGGGGGAGGAGACTGAGGAAATGACTCCTCCCCTTCTACAAAGTTACAATGTACAGTCTGATCACTGGGGGAGGGGAGACTGAGGAAATGACTCCTCCTCCTTCTACAAAGTTACAATGTACAGTCTGATCACTGGGGGAGGAGAGACTGAGGAAAATGACTCCTCCCCTTCTACAAAGTTACAATGTACAGTCTGATCACTGGGGGAGGGGAGACTGAGGAAATGACTCCTCCCCCTTCTACAAAGTTACAATGTACAGTCTGATCACTGGGGGAGGGGAGACTGAGGAAATGACTCCTCCCCCTTCCTACAAAGTTAATGTACAGTCTGATCCCTGGGGGGAGGGGAGACTGAGGAAATGACTCCTCCCCTTCTACAAAGTTACAATGTACAGTCTGATCCCTGGGGGAGGGGGGAGACTGAGGAAATGACTCCTTGGGGACTTCTACAAATTTATTGCAATGACTGACAGTCCTCTGATCACTCGGGGATGGAGACGGATTGTACAAATCGTATTTTCACTCGCTGTACGCCTCCGGCCTGTAGGAGCCTACTGGAAGTTGGGGCCGCGATTGGCTCTACAGTCTGTTGATCCTTCTGGGGAGTGCTGGGAGACTGAGGAAATAGGACTGGAGGCCTGCCCCCGATTCTACAAAGTTGCGGCACTGTGGACAGTCTGAGTGCTGGGCCCTGGGGGAGTGGCGAGCACTGTAGGAAATGACTCCTCCCCCTTCTCTCAGAGTGTGCGGCACTGTACAGCCTGATTCCCTGGGGAGTGGGGATTGAGCTCTCGGAGTGTGCGGCACTGTTGGAGCCCTTCTACAAAGTTACAATGCTGGGGGCCGCGATTGGATCACTGGCGGACTGTTGGAGCCCTTCTGGAGGAAAGTGCTGGGCCCCCTTGGGGACTTGGCTCTCGGATTTGTGCAGGACTGTAGGAGTGTCCTCTTGGAGGCAGTGCTGGGCCCCCGATTGGCTCTCGGAGTGGTGCTGAACTGTAGACCCTTCTGGTAGGCAGCCCCGATTTTCACTCGCTGACGCCGTGCGGCACTGTAGGAGCCCTTCTGGAGGCAGTGCTGGGCCCCGATTGGCTCTCGGAGTGTGCGGCACTGTTGGAGCCCTTCTGGAGGCAGTGCTGGGCCCCGATTGGCTCTCGGAGTGTGCGGCACTGTTGGAGCCCTTCTGGAGGCAGTGCTGGGCCGCGATTGGCTCTCGGAGTGCGCGGCGCGGGCAGCAGAACGCGGTGAACACATTTCCATGCGGCGGCGGCGCTCCATCCTCCATATACGTCTCTTCCAGAGATTAAATCTCAGCAATTATGGAGGTGAATGGCGGCTCCTCTCCGGAGACGGCCATTATTATTATTAATACTCTTATTAGCGGCTGTGATGGGGGGGGGGGGGGGGGAGCGAGCGGGGGGGGGGAGGGGGGGGCGCCAGATAACCCGCCGCACAATTCCCTCTGAAAGTCGGGGAAATCGCTGGCAGACTTTTATAGGGCGGCACGAGATTGGATTAAAAAATATCTGAAGAGAGCGGAGCGTCCGGGCGCACCTGACAGCGGAATAAAGCCGAGTTATTGGCCGCCGCTCGCCGCCGCGCTATTTTCCCAGGATTCATGGAAGGCCGGCCAGCCGCGCGCGGTCCCGGCGCTTCATCAAAAGGTGCAATTTTCTCGTTTTCGTCTCCTAAAAATAACAGGCCGCTAATCCCTGGTGGATGGAGCGGCTGGCAGGTCTATTCGTCAAACGCGCGGCGGCCTGTCACCGCGCTTAACCCCTCACGGCGGGCAGCGGCGGCCCCTTCTGGTGCGCGGATCATACAGACGGTGCGCTGAGAGGACACAGAACGCCAGAAACCTCATTGGATGGACTCTGCAGCGCGCTGGAAAATAAACCCAACCTGCGCCAACGGGTGCGCTCTGATTGGCCGCCGGCGAGGAACGCCAAAAATACAGCTCATCCTGAACCCTGAGGGACCATTTATAGAGCAGAAAGTCGTCCAAAAGCCGAGCGTTTGTCGCATTTCCGAAACCATTCACCTTCCCGCTCTTCGCTGTTCTGTGATCGCGCACATCTTTCCTGAGATTCGCCATCTTTCCTGAGATTCGCCATCTTTCCCGAGATTCGCATCATCTTTCCTGACATTCGCCATCATTCCTGACATTCGCCATCTTTCCCGACATTCGCCATCTTTCCCAAGATTCGCCATCTTTCCCGAGATTCGCCATCTTTCCCGAGATTCGCCATCTTTCCCGAGATTCGCCATCTTTCCCAGAGATTCGCCATCGTTCCCGAGATTCGCCATCTTTCCCGAGATTCGCCATCTTTCCCGAGATTCGCCATCTTTCCCGAGAGTCGCCATCTTTCCTGAGATTCGCCATCTTTCCCGAGATTCGCCATCTTTCCTGAGATTCGCCATCTTTCCTGGAGATTCGCCATCTTTCTTGACATTATCTTTCCGAGATTCGCCATCTTTCCTGACATTCGCCATCTTTCCCGAGATTCGCCATCTTTCCTGACATTCGCCATCTTTCTTGAGATTCGCCATCTTTCTTGACATTCGCCATCTTTCCATTGAGATTCGCCATCTTTCCGAGATTCGCCATCTTTCCCGAGATTCGCCATCTTTCCCGAGATTCGCCATCTTTCCTGACATTCGCCATCTTTCCCGAGATTCGCCATCTTTCCTGAGATTCGCCATCTTTCCCGAGATTCGCCATCTTTCCCGAGATTCGCCATCTTTCAGAGATTCGCCATCTTTTCCAGAGATTCGCCATCTTTCCAGAGATTCGCCATCTTTCCAGAGATTCGCCATCTTTCCTGAGATTCGCCATATTTCCCGAGAGTCGCCATATTTCCCGAGATTTCGCCATCTTTCCTGAGACATTCGCCATCTTTCCTGAGATTCGCCATCTTTTTCCCGACATTCGCCAACTTTCCTGAGATTCGCTATTGTTCCTGATTCCCCATCTTTCTTGAGATTCGCCATCTTCGCCCGAGATCGCCATCTATATTTCCCGAGAGTCGCCATCTTTCCCTGAGATTCGCCATCTTTCCCGAGATTCGCCATCTTTCCCGAGATTCGCCATCTTTCTGAGATTCGCCATCTTTCCCGAGATTTGCCATCTTTCCAGAGATTCGCCATCTTTCCAGAGATTCGCCATCTTTCCAGACATTCGCCATCTCTTTTCTGAGATTCGCCATCTTTCCAGACATTCGCCATCTTTCCAGACATTCGCCATCGTTTCCTGAGATTCGCCATCTTTCCCGAGAGCAATTCGCCATATTTCCCGAGATTCGCCATCTTTCCCGAGATTCGCCATATTTCCAGAGATTCGCCATCTTTCCTGAGATTCGCCATCTTTCCCGAGATTCGCCATCTTTCCCGAGATTCGCCATCTTTCCAGAGATTCGCCATCTTTCCAGACATTCGCCATCTTTCCCGAGATTCGCCATCTTTCCTGAGATTCGCCATCTATTGTTCCTGAGATTCGCCATTTTTCTTGACATTCGCCATCTTTCCCGAGATTCGCCATTTTTCCTGAGATTCGCCATCTTTCCTGAGATTCGCCATCGTTCCTGAGATTCGCCATCTTTCCAGACATTCGCCATCTTTCCCGAGATTCGCCATCGTTCCCGAGATTCATCTTTCTGAGATTTGCATCTTTCCAGAAATTCGCCATCTTTCCAGACATTCGCCATCTTTCCAGAGATTCGCCATCTTTCCCGAGATTCGCCATCTTTCCCGAGATTCGCCATCTTTCCCGAGATTCGCCATTTTCCCGAGATTTCGCCATTTTTCCTGAGATTCGCCATCTTTCCCGAGATTCGCCATTTTCCTGAGATTCGCTATCTTTCCTGAGATTCCCCATTTTCTTGATCGTGAGATTCGCCATCTTTCCGAGAGTCGCCATCGTTCCCGAGATTCGCCATCTTTCCTGAGATTTTGACCCATCTTTCCCGAGAGTTCGCCATCAGTTTCCCGAGATTCGCCATCTTTCCCGAGATTTGCCATCTTTCCGAGATTCGCCATCTTTCCAGAGATTCGCCATCTTTCCAGACATTTGCCACATTCGCCATCTTTCCAGAGATTCGCCATCGTTTCCTGAGATTCGCCATTTTCGAGAATTCGCCATCTTTCCCGAGAGTCGCCATATTTCCCGAGAGATTCGCCATCTTTCCCGAGATTCGCCATCTTTCCCGAGATTCGCCATCTTTCCCGAGATTCGCCATCTTTCCTGAGATTTCGCCATCATCTTTCCCGAGATTCGCCCATCTAAGATATTTCCCGAGATTCGCCATCTTTCCAGAGACATTCGCCATCTTTCCGAGATTCGCCATCTTTCCCGAGATTCGCCATCTTTCCCGCATTCGCCATCTTTCCTGAGATTCGCCATCTTTCCTGACATTCGCCATCTTTCCTGAGATTCGCTATTTCGCCATCTATTTTCCCGAGATTCGCCATTTTTCCGACATTCGCCATCTTTCCAGAGATTCGCCATCTTTCCAGCCATCTTTTCCGAGACATTCGCCATCTTTCCTGAGATTCGCCGTCGATTCCCTGGAGAAGCGGCTGCATTGTGTTCTGCTGGCTCATCACTGCACACATGTGCTGCCCACTAAAGCCCCAGGGCTGTGCTGGGGTGTGGCCGGGGGTGCTGGGGTGGTGGCCTGTGCTGGGGTGTGGCTGGGGCTGTGCTGGGGAGTGGCCTGCGCTGTGTTCTGGGGTGTGGCCGGGGCTGTGCTGGGGTGTGGCCTGCGCTGTGCTGGGGTGTGGCCGGGGCTGTGCTGGGGGTGGGGGCCGTTGGGGGGGTGGGGGGGGGCGTGGCCGGGGCAGTGTTGGGGTGTGGCCGGGGCTGTGCTGGGGTGTGGCTGGGGCTGTGTTGGGGATGGTGGCCGGGCTGTGCTGGGGTGTGGCCGGGGCTGTGTTGGGGAGTGGCCGGGGCTTGTGCTTGGGAGTGGCAGGGGCTGTGTTGGGGTGTGGCCGGGGCTGTGCTGGGGTGTGGTGCAGGGGCTGTGCTGGGGTGTGGCCGGGCTGTGCTGGGGTGTGGCCGGGGCTGTGCTGGGGTGTGGCCAAGGCTGCGCTAGGGAAGAGCTGGAGAAGTGATGGGGACGGGTCAGTACTGGAGAAGATCTGACTCTCCTTCCACACAAAAAAAAATGGAGGGGGGGGTTGTGTAATTCAGGGGATTTGCCAGGGTTGTGCTGTTGGAAAGGTGCTGGGGCTCCTCTGGGGAAGGGCCCTGGCCAGTGCTGGGGAGACGGGTTGGAGCAGCATTGGGGAGGGGCTGTGCTCACGGGGTTTTGGGGCAGGACTTAGGGAGGGGCCTGAGCGCCAGGACAGGGGACCAGGACTGAGGGGAGTGGCAGCAGTGCTGGGGCAGGGGGCTGCGCTCAGGAGGGGTTTCTGGGGCAGGACTAGGGAGGGGCAGGACAGTGCTGGGGAGGGGCTGCGCTCAGCAGGGTTCTGGGGCAGGACTAGGGAGGGGCCAGGACAGTGCTGGGGAGGGGCTGCGCTCAGCAAGGGTTCTGGGGCAGGACTAGGGAGGGGCCAGGACAGCACTGGGGAGGGGCTCTGCTCTGCTGGGGCAGGACTAGGAGGGTGCGCTCAGCAGGGTTCAGGGGCAGGACTAGGGAGGGGCCAGGACAGCGCTGGGGAGGGGCTGCTGCTCAGCAGGGTTCAGGGGGCAGGACTAGGGAGGGGCCAGGACAGTGCTAGGGGGAGGGGCTCTGCTCAGCAGGGTTCTGGGGCAGGACTAGGAGGGGCTGCGCTCAGCAGGGTTCTGGGCAGGACTAGGGAGGGGCCAGGACAGTGCTGGGGAGGGGCTGCTTGCTCAGCAGGGATCTTCTGGGGCAGGACTAGGGAGGGGCCAGGACAGTGCTGGGGAGGGGCTGCACTCGGCAGGATTCTGGGGCAGGACTAGGGAGGGGCCAGGACTGTGCTGGGGAGGGGCTGCTGCTTGGCAGGGTTCTGGGTCAGGACTAGGGAGGGGCCAGGACTGCTGCTGGGGAGGGGCTGCACTCGGCAGGTTCTGGGTCAGGACTAGGGAGGGGCCAGGACAGTGCTGGGGAGGGGGCTGCACTCGGCAGGGTTCTGGGGCAGGACTAGGGAGGGGCCAGGACAGTGCTGGGGAGGGGCTCTGCTCGGCAGGGTTTCTGGGTCAGGACTAGGGAGGGGCCAGGACAGTGCTGGGGAGGGGCTCTGCTCGGCAGGGTTCTGGGCAGGACTAGGGAGGGGCCAGGACTGTGCACTGGGAGAGGGGCAGCACTCGGCAGGATTCTGGGGCAGGACTAGGGAGGGGCCAGGACTGTGCTGGGGAGGGCTGCACTCGGCAAGGATCTGGGGCAGGACTAGGGAGGGGGCCAGGACTGTGCTGGGGAGGGGCTTTGCGCTCCGGCAGGGTCTTCTGGGTCAGGACTAGGGAGGGCCAGGACTGTGCTGGGGAGGGGCTGCGCTCGGCAGGATTCTGGGGCAGGACTAGGGAGGGGCCAGGACTGTGCTGGGAGGGGCTGCGCTCGGCAGGATTCTGGGGCAGGGACTAAGGGAGAGGGGCCAGGACTGTGCTGGGGAGGGGCTGCGCTCGGGGCAGGATTCTGGTGGCAGGACTATGGGAGGGGCCAGGAACTGTGCTGGGGAGGGGCTGCACTCGGCAGGGTTCTGGGGCAGGACTAGGGAGGGGCCAGGACAGTGCTGGGGAGGGGGCTGCACTCGGCAGGGTTCTGGGGCAGGACTAGGGAGGGGCCAGGACTGTGCTGGGGAGGGGCTGCACTCGGCAGGGTTCTGGGTCAGGACTAGGGAGGGGGCCAGGACTGATGCTGGGGAGGGGCTGCACTCGGCAGGGTTCTGGGTCAGGACTAGGGAGGGGGGCCAGGTTTAATAACTGTGCTGGGGAGGGGCTGGGCCATTTCTCTCGGCTGCGTCTCACACAACTTCGATCGGATCGAATTATTTTCTTTCAGAAAGTTCATGGAAGTTCCGGAAGATCCGACTGCAATACCTGGAAACGCACGGAGAAGAATCGCAGGATCAAATCAAAATCAAACCGAATGAAGCAATAGACATTGGCGCGGTGCCTGTGGCCACACCCGGACGCAAGCGATCGCCATTGGACCGATCTCGACGCGCTCTCACTAATCGGAGGTCGACGGTGGAAATAATGGGCGGGGCGAGGCGGACGGGCGCCCTTTTCGGAGCTCGCTAGAAATGGCCAGGAAATGTGGCGGCCGCCCCACGCCAAGATGGCGGATTGCTTTTAATGCGCAGAATGTTCTACAGGAACATAAAAAAATATATACAAGCGTCCTGAGAGCGCGGGATGCATCTCGCCGGCTGAAATATTTAAGAGGTTTGATCGCGCCTCTCCGCCATGTTCAGGAAGAGATGAGGGATGGCGTGCTGGAGGTTTAATAATGCATCGCTCTGCAGACGGCGCGGGGGGGCGGGGCCACTCCATCCATACATCACCAGGAGCCTCGTAAACGCGTCACTCAGACTGCGCCACAAACTACAATTATTGATCCGCCAGGGACCAGCCTGACGCTGCCAGGACACCGGGGTACCGGGTACCAATCCCACTATGGGGGGGGGGGCAGATAAAGGGGAGGGGGGTCTAATGAGGAAATATAAAATTAATGTGGGGGAGAAGCCATCTTATAGGGGGGGGGGGAATCCATCTTATACAGGTGGGGGGAATCCATCTTTATACAGGGGGTGGGGGGGAGAGAAAATCCATCTTTATACAGGGAGGGGGGGGAGAATCCCATCTTATACAGGGGGGGGGAGAATCCATCTTATACAGGGGGGGGGGGAGAATCCATCTTATACAGGGGGGGGGAGAGAATCCATCTTATATGGGGGGGGGAATCCATCTTATACAGGGGGGGGGGGAGAGAATCCATCTTATACAGGGGGGGGGAGAATCCATCTTATACAGGGGGGGGGGGGGGGGAGAGAATCCTTCCTTATACAGGGAGGGGGGAGAGAATCCATCTTATACAGGGGGGGGGGGAGAATCCATTCTTTATACAGGGGGGGGGGGGAGAGAATCCCATCTTTATACAGAGGGGGGTGGAATCCATCTTATACAGGAGGGGGGGAAAGAATCCATCTTATACAGGGGGGGGGGGAATCCATCTTATACAGGGAGGGGGGAGAGAATCCATCCTTTTATACCAGGGGGGGGTGAGAATCCATACTTATAACAGGGGGGGGGGGAGAGAATCCAATTCTTTAGTACAGGGGGGGGGGAAGAGAATCCATCTTATACAGGGGGGGGGGAAGAGAATCCGATTTCTTATACATCGGGGGGGGGGGTGGGAAATCCATCTTATACAGGGGGATGGGGGGAGAGAATCCATCTTATACAGGGGGGGGGGGAGAGAATCCAATCTTATTACAGGGGGGGGGGAATCCATCTTTGTACAGGGATGTGGGTTGGGGATGAGAATCCATCTTATACAGGGGGGGGGGAGAGAATCCATCTTATACAGGGGGGGGGGGGGGAATCCATCTATATACAGGGGGGGGAGTGAATCCATCCTTTACAGGGAGGGGGGGAGAGAATCCATCTATCTAACAGGGGGGGGGGGGGGGGAATCCATCTTATACAGGGGGGGGACGGGGGGGGAGAATCCATATCTTATACAGGGGGGGGAGAGAATCCATCTTATACAGGGAGGAGGGGGGGAGGAATCCATCTTATACATGGGATGGGGGGTGAGGAGAATCCATCTTAGACAGGGAGGGGAGAGAGATCCATCCATTCTTATAACAGGGGGGTTTGGAGCGAATCCATTCTTATAAGGAGAAGGGGGAGAATCCATCTTATACAGGGGGGGGGAGAATCCATCTTATACAGTGGGTGGGAGAGAATCCTTATCTATAACAGGGGGGGGGGAGAGAATCCATCTTATACAGGGGGGGGGGGAATCCATCTTCATAGGGGGGGGGGAGAGAATCCATCTTATCCATCTTGATACAGGGGGGGGGGGAGAGAATCCATCTATATACAGGGGGGGGGGGAATCCATCTTATACAGGGGGGGGGAGAGAATCCATCTTATACAGGGGGGGGGGGAGAATCCGATCTCTAGTATACAGGGGGGGGGGAGAATCCAATCTTCTTATACAGGGAGGGGGGGGAGAGAATCCATCTTATACAGGGAGGGGGGGGCATCATCTTATTCAGGGGGGGGGGGGAGAATCCTCTCTCTTATACTGGGAGGGGGGGAGAAATCCATCTTATACCAGGGAGGGGTGGGAGAGAATCCATCTTATAAGGGGGTGGGAGAGATAGAGAATCCATCTGATACAGGGGGGGGGGGATGAATCATCTTTATACAGGGGGGAGCGGGGGGGGGATAGAGGAGAGAATCCTCTTATACAGGGGGGGGGGAGAGAATCCATCTATACAGGGAGGGGGGAATCATCTTATACAGGGGGGGGGAATTTCCAAACTTATTTCGGGGGGGGGGGAGAGAAAACCCCTCTTATACAGGGGGGGGGGGGGAAACCATCTTATTCAGGGGGGGGGGGGGAGAACCATTTTATACGGGGGGGGGGAGAATTTCCCTCTTTTACAGGGGGGGGGGAGGAATCCCCTTTTTAAAAGGGGGGGGAAAACCTTTTTATTTCAGGGGGGGGGGGAATTTCCTTCTTATACAGGGGGGGGGGGGAGAATCCATCTTAAAACAGGGGGGGGGGGGAAACGGGTTTATACAAAGGGGGGGGGGGGGAGGGAAAACCTCCCTTTTTCCCGGGGGGGGGGGGAGAATCCTCTTATACAGGGGGGGGGGGGGAGGGGAATCCTTTTTACAGGGAGGGGGGGGGGGGGGTTTTAATTTTTATACAGGGGGGGGAAAACCCTTTTTATACAGGGGGGGGGGAATTCCCTTTATACAGGGAGGGGGGGGAAATCCATCTTATACAGGGGGGGGAGAAAAACCCTTTATACTGGTTGGGGGGGGGAATTTCCCTTTTTATACAGGGGGGGGGGGAACCTCTTATTTTGGGGGGGGATTTATGGGGGGGAATTTAAATTATGAGATATAATTTATGGGGGGGGGGGTTATCCATTTCATATGGGGGGGGGGAATTTGTCTTGTAAAGAAGAAAAATATGTTGTGGGGGGGGGGGGGGGGGGGGATCTACCTTAAAAAGATTAAAAATTTAAAAATGTACATTTTTCCCTTTTTTTTTTTTTTTTTGGGGGGGGGGGCCCCGAGTTAAAAAAATAATCATTTTTGGGGGGTTGGGGGGAGGGCTTCCTTATAAAAAAGTCATTTTTTTAAAGGGGGGGTCGAATTGTAAAATTATGAATTTATGGGGGAGGGGATTTGTGTAGTTTTTACTGGGGGGGGGGGGGGATTTGTTTATAAGAGGAAAAATTGTTTTTTGGGGGGTGGGATTATAAAAAAAAAAAAATTTTTGTAATTTATGAGGGAAAAGGAAGGGGGTTCTGCTTTATAAAGAGATATGTTTTTTGGGGGGGGGGGTTGTTTATAAAGAGATATGATTTCGGGGGGGGGGGGGTTGCTTTAAAAAGGGAATTGATTTCGGGGGGGGGGGGGGGTTCTTTTATAAAGGATTGATTTCTGGGGGGGGGGGTCTCCCTTATAAAATTTTATGATTTCTGGGGGGAGGGGGGGCCCCCTTTTTTAAGGGAGATATGATTTTTGGGGGGAGGGGGGTCTCCCTTAAAGGGGATATATTTCTGGGGGGGGGGGTTCCTTTAAGGAAAAATTTTTTCTGGGGGGGGGGGGCTGCCTTATAAGGGAGATATTTTTCTGGGGGGGGGGGGTTTTCCTGCCTTATAGGGGATATGATTTTGGGGGGGGGGGCTCCTTAAAAAGGAGATATTTTTGGGGGGAGGGGGTTGCCTTAAAAAGGAGATGATTTCTGGGGGGGGGGGGGTCTCCCCTTATAGGAGATATGATTTCTGGGGGGGGGGGGGGTTTGCCTTATAAGGGATATGATTTCTGGGGGGGGGGGGGTCTGCCAAAAAGGAGATGTTTTTGGGGGGGGGGGGGTCTGCCTTATAGGGAAAAATGATTTTGGGGGGGGGGTCTGCCTTAAGGGAGATTATTTCTGGGGGGAGGGGGGGTCTGCCTTATAGGGAAATTTTTTTCTGGGGGAGGGGGGTCTGCCTTATAGGGAGATATGATTTCTGGGGGGAGGGGGGGTGCTTAAAAAAGGAATTATTTTGGGGGAGGGGGGGCTGCCTTTTTGGGTTTGGGGTTTTCCGTGCTCGCAGTCCTTTGGCGGGAGGGGGGCGGGTCGCCCCCCCCCGGGCACAAAACGATGGTGGCGCAGGCGACTCTGGGGGGGGGGGTGCGTGAGAGAAGCTGCATCAGCCGCGCTCGGTGCCCCATCGATTTTCCTCCTCCCCCCGGAAATCATAAATAGGAAAGATGAGAGGTGACAGGGTTTTGAGCGGCGGAGCGCGGACCCCCGACGTGGCGGCAAAATGCTCGCTGACTGAAAGACCCATTACATCCCTTCCGGGGGGGCCCCCGGGGGCCCCCTCAGAGAATCACCTGCAAAAAATTTTTGGGGGTTGGGGGGGGGGGGGGTCACACCGAACACACCAAAACCCCCGCGTAACGCGGGGGCAGCCAGGTGTATGGCGTCCCGGGGAAAGAAGATTCTTTTGTCTGGATACAATTCCCCCATCCATCGCCCCCTCCCCCAAACCCCCGCCCCGGGAAACCGCGACCCGAGCGCCCCCAATTTTACCCTTTTTTTTATTTTGACGCGCTGCCGGATTTCAGCCCTTTTTATTTCCTCCAATGTATTTAAAAATTTAACACAAGCCGCATTGCCGCGTCAACAAAAAAAGGCGGGAGAAAGGAAAAAAGGGGGAGGAAGGGAGGGAGGGGGAGGGTAATGGAGGGGAGGTAGGCGGGGGGGGGGGGGGGGGGGGGGGAGAGGGGGGGGGGGGGGGGGGGGGGTGAGGGGGGGGGGAGGGTAGGGGGGGCGGGGGAAGGTGGGAGTGGGGGGGGGGGGGGGGGTGGGGGGGGGGGGAGGGGGGGGGGGGGGGGGGGGGGGGGTGGGAGGTTGGGGGGGGGGGGGGGGAGGTTTGGAGGGGAGGGAGGTTGAGGGGGGGGGGAGGGGGGGAGGGGGTTGGGGGGGGAAAAAGGCGGGAAGATAAAAAAAAAAAAAGTCGGGAAGGTGAAAAAAAAAAAAAGGCGGGAAGAGTGAAAAAATTGCAGGAAGATTGAAAAAAAAGGGGGAAAAAGTGGGAAAAAAAAAGGGGGAAGGCGGAAAAAGGAGGGGCGGATGGGGGGGGGATGGGGGGGAAGGGAGGGTGAGTGGGGGATTTTGGGGAGGGGAGTGAAGAGTAAAAAATAATGGCGGGAAGAGTAAAAAAAAAAATGGGGGGAGAGTGAAAAAAAAAGGGCGGGAAGAGTGAAAAAAAAATCGCGGAAGAGTGGAAAAAAAGGCGGAAAGAGGGGAAAAAAAAATGGCGGGAAGAGTTGAAAAAAAATGGCGGGAAACACACAATTGTGTCCCTTGTCCAGCCCTCTCTTCATTGGGGCTCTTTACGGGTGCGTTGTGCGGGTGACGTGGTGGTTGTGAACCTGCGCTGAAATGGGCAGTAACACTTTTCGCTTTTCTCTACCCTTTGTTTGTTTTTTTTTCTGCGGGCCATGTGGCCCAATGTGCCGCACAAAAAATGCGCCCTTTTTTTTTTGTATCAGGACCCCAAAGCAGCTCGGACGCGCTGGGAGTGCGTGGGCAATGGGGCGTTGGGTGGGGGCGGCAGACAAAGTTAGCAAAAAAAGAAGACGCAAAGTTTTGGTGAATCGGTCTCGGCGGCAGTTATGGGGGCGGGGGTCAAATTTTTGGGGAACGCGATGGCGCTCAGAGGTCCCTTTCGCCGGTCTGCCAGCCCCCGTGACATTTCCCCCGGAACGCAGAAAAAGAAGACCTTTCGTTTGTGTGAAAACGTCCCGTTGTCAAATTACAAAAAAAACAGTTGCCCAAAAAAGGGTTGCACTCTAATGCTTCTCCCCGGCCCGGGGACGGGGGCGTTTCCAGGTCGCGGGTCGTTCGGAAGAAAAGGTGATAAAAGGACGCCCCAGAGGTCGGGGTTTTCGTTGACTCTCTCCAGTTGAAGTAAAACTTGTCCCCCAGAGCTTGCACTCTAACGGTTTCCGGCCGGCAGATGGAGGGAAATTGCGCGACATTTGCCACGGAAAAAAAAATCTAAAAAGACATTTTGTATTTCGAAATAGCCCGTGCGTTGTTTTGCGTCAATTTACATCGCCCATTTTAAGATTCTGGGCCCAAGAGCTTGCACTCTAACGCTTTCCGGGGCCCGGGGCCCAGAAGGGGAAATTTCGCAATTTGCCCGGGAAAAAAAAAACAATAAAATAGCATTTTGTATTTGTAAAACGCATTGTAGCGTTTTTAGCGTTAATTTACATCCCCATTGCAGAAGCGTTGGGCCGAAGGCTTGCATTTAATGCGTTCTTCCCGGCCGGCGGCGGGAGGGGGGTTTTTCAAGGGTGCGGGATCGTTCTGAAGAAAGGCCGTAAATTAGACACCTCAGGGTCGATGCGTCTAATTTTAAACCCCGATTGCAGAAAGGGTTTGGGCCCAAAAAGCTTGCACTCTAACGCTTTTTCAGGGCCCGGGGAAGGGGGCGTGTCAAGGGTGCGGGATCGTTCTGAAGAAAGGCCGATAAATTAGACACCTCAGAGCGTCGATGCGTCTAATTTAATCCCGATTGAAGAAGCGTCTGGGCCGAAGAGCTTGCACTCTAACGCGAGCCCCCGAGGAGGAGGAGGGTTTCAAGGCCGTGAGATTGGCGCAAAAAGTATCTATAAAATAGGCACTTTACGTTTCTAAATACGCATCACAGCTTCTGATGCGTCTGATTTACACCCGGTTGAAGAAGATCGGGCCGAAGAGTTGCACTCTAACGCATTCTCCGGGGGGCCCGGCCAATGAAGGGAATTGCGCACATTTGCCACGAAAAAACATCAATAAAATAGACATTTTGCCTTTCATAAATACGCATTGTTGCGTCTAATTTACATCCGGATTGAAGAAGCGTCTGGGCCGAAGAGCTTGCGCTCTAACGCGTTCTCCCGGGCCCCGAGGAGGAGGAAGGTTTCAAGGCCGCAAGATTGGCGTAAAAAAAATCCATCAAATAGTTTGTCTTTTGCAAATACGCATTGTAGCGTCGGTCGCGTACTGCTTTACATTGCAAACTTCAAAAAAGCCTGCCCCAAAGAGCTTGCACTCTAATTCTTTCGCTCGGTCTTGGTGAACGAAGCGCGTCTTCAGGGCGCTTCAAGTTGCCGCGGAAAAGCGCCAATAAGACGTTTTTCTTTTGTAAAAAACGCCCCCCCGCAGTGTCAGCCGCGTCTAATTTACATCACAATTTAAAAAACAAAAAAAAGCCTGTCCTGAAGAGCTTGCGCTCTAACGCGCCCTCCAGATCCGGGGGAGGAAGGGCGCTCGAGGCCGTGCGCTCGCGTGAAAAAGCATCAATAAAAAACAGACATTTTTGGCACTTTGGCTTGTTGTATCGGTTTGGTCTAATTTACATCCGATTTTTTTTTTTTTAACAGGCTGTCCTGAAGAGCTTGCGCTTTAATGCGCCTCCCCGGGGCCGCAGACGAAGGGGGGGGCTGGAGAACCCCAAAAGCTTGCGCTCTAAAGCGTCCCCCC